>CAMZMU010000035.1:82846458-83538412 GCA_947311845.1 Poa pratensis | reverse complement strand
AAAACGAGTATGATCAAGCTTAGGAGGTGGCCCTACTTAGGTTGGTTATATGAGGTTGGGTGGGTGGAACTTGAGTGAGATATGAAGTAGGTGGAGCAAAGTTAAGAGGGGGCTTACTTAGAATTTTAGGTTTCTCTGGGTTATCCTTGTCAACCAAGTCCACAACGATAGTGGGATTGGTTGGATGAGGAGGCATTTTGATTATTAATGACCCAAGTATATACATCGTCCACCATTTTGGCTTTCATGAACCCAAAGAGTTCAAATCATGGCTTTCATGGTGTCCCGGGCATCATCCTCGGGTTAGGGTTATCCCGCTTCACTTAGGTTCTTTCTCAAGTTTTTCATGATCATTTTTCACTTGTGTTCGTAGCAAGTTTTAACTCCTCCTTGCTAGTATCTCCTTTGGTTGTTAATCCCTTAATAAAGAGACCTTGCTCTGATACCAATTGAAAGGATCGAGTAGGTTGACTAAAGGGGGGGGGGTGAAATAGGCAACTACAAATTTTCTTTTTTTTTAATCAAGTTAGGGAATTGCTCAAATATAAGTTCTCTAGATATGCAACTAGGTTAACAAGCCTAATATGATGAGCAATAAACAAGCTAGCAAGATATACTAAACAAGTTAAGCTAGCAATACAATTAAAGGAAGGATAAGAGATAGCCACACGTGACACGGCGATGATTCCCGAAGTTCACTTTCCAATGGAAGCTACGTCTTCGTTGGAGCGGTGCGGGGTCACAATGTGAGCCCCGAATAGCCTTGATATGGCACCCGTATCTCCCTCGTGTTATCCTCCAATGAGGAGTTCCACGAGTCATATATGATGCCCTCGAGGTCGGTAACAAACCTTTACAAGTGATGAGGCACTCCACAACCGAATTGGAGGCTCCCACCGAATTCCCGCGGCTCCCAAAGCCACAAGAATCCACAAGGCAAGGCACGCATCCACATCAATTGGAGGCTCTTGGCTTTTCCCCGTGGCTACCAAAGCCACGAAGAACACAACATCCGTCTAGGGTTCAACGAACCCAAGAGGTAACAAGATCCGCTAGGGATTAGTGGGGGAATCGAAATTGCTTTGGTGGAAGTGTAGATCAAGACCTCCTCCATCTCTCCTCAAAGTATGAGGTGTTTGGACCGATGGAGTGGGAGATCTTGAAGGTTGAAGCTTTGTAACAATGGTGGAGAGAGATTTCAAAGCCTAGCTTCTTTGGAGAAGAAGACTTAGTATATATAACTCTACACAAAAATGTGGGCCGTTGGCCAGTTTTCTGCGAGACGCCGGTACTACCGGACCAAATCGACGGTACTACCGAACGGCAGAAAACAACAGTCAACGGCGCATTTGACCAGGCGACGCGCGCCCGGTACTATCGGAGTTTCCACCGTACTACCGGAGAGCGCACACGGACGGTACTACCGGAAATATTTCCGGTACTACCAGTAGGAATTTCCCAAAACCAGTACTGTTTGGCATTCGCCGGTACCTGGCTCGCGTACCAAGTCCGGTACTACCGAGCGAGCTCGGTACTACCGGGCCGTTTTCATCCGGTACTACCGGAGCCAAGAAAAGAGTGCCAAACATTGTTTTTCAGGGAATGGGATGGCTGTGGTGTGCATATTTGGTTTGTGCAAAACATGTAGACAAGATTGATTCCGCCCAAAACCTCCACACCAGATCCCCCTCTTGATAGTACGGTTTTCCTATAAAGTAAAACCTAGGAAAACTACAACTTCTCGCTTGACACTTGTAGAGGAGAAATCCCACCATCATGTGTGAAAATATAAGATGTACCTGTAAGTCTTTTAGCACACAATTAGTCTGCTTATTGTGTTGTCAACAAACATCAAAACATATAGGTATATAAATGTCCTTTCAATCTCCCCCTTTTTGGTGTTTGATGACAACATAATGTTTAGCGACAAAAGATTTGCAAAAGGCAAGCGGGCTCCCCCTGAATGTGTGCATTATTTGTAATTTGCGTTTGAATGCAAAAACACACCATATTCATGTGGGATGAGCACCCCTTATATTTTACAAACCTAGCAAGTTTATCTAAATAGGTATATGACAAATAACTTGCCAACCATGTAAGACATCCAAGGATAGACAACTAAATAAGTCTATTACATAGCACCACATAGTCTTAAACAAATAGGTTCATGCATGTCTTAAACCATGCGCAACGAAGTTCATAAACCAAATAAGATGGAACAACAAGCAGTAAGGAATCAAAGAAAGAACAAGCTTGTGTCCCTCCCATGCAAATCCCATCGATAAATCCTACTAGAACACATTCTCCCCCTTTGTCATCGAAATGCCAAAAAGGAAGAAGTGCGATGCTAAGAAACGTCCCATGGAGAGTCACTCTCCACCCATGCTGCGGTGGACAGGGGTACGAGCCGGATCATCATCAACCTCGAGGGCATCCTCTTCGCTCCAATAACCATGCTTGGAGATCCACTCTTCCTTGGGGGTGATTACCAAATCACGGGGTTCCTCGGGAGAGTGCTCAATGCCCAAGTGTCTCATCATTGCTTTTTGACACATGGCAGCCTTCTTGTGATAGACATGAGCCTCCCACATGCGCTGTTGGATGTCCAACTTTAAGCAAAGAGCCCTCTTGGCCTTGATTTGAAATTTCTTGAACCACAAAGGTTCCTCAAGAGGTGGAGCACTAGAACTAGCCCCAACATCCGGAGCACTAGTTGAGCCTCTAGCAGTTTTGGAGCCCTTTCTGTCCTTGGGTAGAGTGTGTGTGCCTTCCTTTGTGGTTGCTTGACATTGTGCTTGATCACGGGCAAACCGTCCTCCAAAAGGTTCTCACCTTTCTTTGCACTCCATTTGTTACAAATGAGGGCCATGATAAATGGCGCATAAATAGGAACTCTCTTGTTAATAACATTCAGCACATCTCTTGATATATGAAGTCCATGACATCAAGTTTTCTCCCTTTTCCTTGATTGGCCTTTGAATTAGCCATGAGATCAATAGTGTAAGAGTGCACTTTGTCCCAATTCCCAATCCGAGGAGCAAGACACTCACGATAGATGCGGTGCAGAATCTCAAAAGGTTGAATTAGATCCTCGGTTTGACCCGGAGTACCACCTTCCATAGTAATGGGAGCAAGCAACTCCTTGCCACCGGATTCATCATTTGAGTGGCATCTCCACCCACAAGGGGACCTTGGACCTCCATCACGATAACCACCCAAAACAGCCCCAAATTCATTCATTGTGGCTTCAAGTTTGTGTCTTTGGTCATCCATTTGAGGGCCCGAGCATTGTCATTGCCAAAATGAACGGTTGAATAGAATTGAAGAATATAGTACTCAATGTATGGATGGTTTGAAGGTCATAATGTCAATGAGACCAAATTCTCCACACATAGCAAGAGCTTCGGCAAAGTAGGATCTAAGTTTATCCTTCTTCACGTGTTCAATATCAATGGAATGTTGAATGACCACTTTGTTTTTTTTGTTGAACCCAAGTAAACTTCTTGATAAACCGTTCTTGCTCATTGGTGTGGAAGTGAGGGTTTCTCACACTAGGGAACCTCTTCTTGTCATAAGGATTGATCTCCCGATAGGCACGATACTCATGAAGACGAAATTTGGTGAATGGCTTTGGAGTGACTTGCTTTTGGATGGGCTGACGGCCTTGAGTTCTAGCTGTGGATCTTGTTGGCAATCTCTCTTCTTCAGACTCTTCTTCAGATTCTTCTTCAATTTCATCTTCATTTGACTCAATGATTCTAGTCCTCTAATCTTTACGACCGTAAACCCTGTGCCCACCACGGCTACCTGTGAAATAGCATATATAGGAGCAGAGGGAACATGGGTAAGTGCACAAGTTCACGAATTTGTAAAAAAACTACTCCCTCCGTTCCACAATATAAGATGTTTTAGACTTTTTCCACATTCACATGTGTACACATGTATCTAGACATGTTTAGTGTATATGTACACTTAGTTTGGTATGAATCTAGACAACATGTGTATCACCTAAAACATCTTATATTTTGAAACGGAGGGAGTAGTTGCTAAGTGTAGAAATAAGTCGAAATTGCCAGGTTTCGGTAGTACCGGCGGAAACCCGCCGGTAGTACCGGCCGCGGTACAGGACGGATGTTGACCACGGGGAGAACGTGAATCCGTGACAAATCGACAAAATGGCTACACTAAGTAACTAGCTAGTGCTATCCCATACCAAAAGGAGTCTCCCCCCACGAATTTAACCAACAACAAGTGGAGCTACCGGTGATTTGCCCTAGCACATTTTAGGTTTCAAATAGAGACCAAAAAGGAGCATGAGGGGGAAATACCGGAGGCCATCGGAGGGGAGAGGAGTGGGAACAACTCCCACGGAGCAGATCCGGCCGGGGACGGCGGGAGAGGGACGTCGGAGGCGGCGGCTCGCCGAGGAGAGGAGGCGGGGTTGGGAGCAAACGAGTGGGGTGCGGTTTGGGGAAGAAGGTCTTCCTCGAGCCGCACCCGTATATGACTCAAAACCGCACGCCCGGTAGTACCGGCCGTGTGCCCGGTAGTACCGGCCGCTCGGGAATTCGCAGATTCAAACCCGCTACTTCCCAGGCGTCGGTAGTACCGGAACTTGGCACCCGGTAGTACCGGGACCTGGAACAACCAAGTACTAAATTTGAAAAATTGAACTTGTGCAGGGAATTTCGGATGGTTTATGAGATGAGATCATGGCATGGGTTAAGATAAGTCACTGTAGGCTTTGAATAAACACTTGGAGTTGCAAGATACAACAAGGAAAACCCAACATCCAAGAGTTTTTCAAAAGATAGAGCAAGGTCTAAAAATACCCAAATAATTAATTAAAACCAACTCCTCAAAAAAGAGGAGGGCGGTGGCCTTAGCCACCATGTTTGAGTATGTATGACTTGTAGCCGCGAAGATATATCTTGGGCTCAAAATCACAACTCATCTTTGAAGCACATTTTAGTCACAAAAGTGACAATTATGCAAGATTTGTCTATTTGCGCATAATGGGGGAGTGATGACTCATGAATTGAGCTACACCCCCTATGTCCATGCCTATATCCAAACCAAATGAATATTGTCTAATGGGTAGGTATGCAAGAAGTCCACTAATCCAATTGCTTATGTCCACCACATTAAGTTCTCCTCTCAACTCCTTGAATCTTGCTTCACCAAGAGGCTTTGTGAACATATCGGCGAGTTGATGCTTGGTGTTGACATACTTGATTGCAATATCACCCTTCTCAACATGATCTCGAATAAAATGATACCGGATCTCAATATGCTTGGTCTTCCCATGAAGAACCGGATTGTGAGCAATTTTGATGGCACTTTCATTGTCACATAAAAGAGGCACTTTGTCACAAATGACACCATAATCCTTTAAAGTTTGCCTCATCCATAATAATTGTGCACAACAACTTCCGGCGGCAATGTATTCGGCTTCGGTGGAGGACGAGGCCACACAATTTTGCTTCTTGGAAGACCAACTCACAAGAGACCTACCAAGGAATTGGCAAGTACCCGAAGTTGATTTTCTATCCATTTTGCAACCCGCCCAATCCGCATCCGAATAACCTACAAGATCAAAGCTTGTCCCATGGGGTACCAAAGACCATAGTTAGGAGTATCCATCAAGTATCTTAGAATCCTTTTAACCGCGGTTTCATGACTTTCCCTAGGACTTGATTGGAATCTTGCACACATACCCACACTAAACATAATATCCGGTCTAGATGCACAAAGGTAAAGCAAAGATCCAATCATAGAACGATAAAGCTTTTGATCAACTTCCTTACCATCCGGATCTAAGTGAAGATCCGCCTTGGAGTCCATGGGAAACTTATATGGCTTGGCATTGTTCATATCAAATTTCTTGAGCATGTCCTTAATATACTTGGCTTGACATAAGAATGTTCCTTCTCATTGGTGGATTTCAAAGCCAAGAAAATAATTCAATTTTCCCATCATGGACATCTCAAATTCCTTGGTCATTAGCTTAGAGAATTGATCACTAAATTCATGGTTAGTAGAACCAAAGATAATATCATCAACATATATTTGGCATACGAAAAACTCTCCATTTATCCTTTTTGTAAAAAGGTGGGATCTATTACCCCAATTTCAAAGCCACGGTCTACTAAGAACTCCTTGAGATGATCATACCAAGCACGTGGAGCTTGCTTGAGCCCATAAAGAGCCTTATGTAGTAAGTAGACGTGGTTAGGAAATTTAGGGTCTTCGAAACCCGGAGGTTGTTTCACATACACAATTCATTTAGTGGACCATTTAGAAAGCACTTTTAACATCCATTTGATATAAGTAATTTTATGAGTAGATGCATAGCAATTAGTAACGAATGGATTCAAGTCTAGCAACGGGGGCATAGGTTTCACCGTAGTCGACTCCTTCGATTTGGGTGTAGCCTTGTGCAACCAATCTTGCTTTGTTGCGGATGACTTGACCATGTGAGTCTTGCTTGTTCTTGAATATCCACTTGGTTCCAATGACATTATGGCATGTGTCTTTGGGTCTTTCAACTAATGACCACACTTTGTTGCGCTCGAAGTTGTTCAACTCTTCATGCATAGCCGCAACCCAATCCATATCTTCAAGAGCATCATATACCTTGAGAGGTTCTAAGCTAGACAAACAAGAGACATGACCACAAAAGTTAGATAATTGATTGCGTGTGGACACACCCCTACGATACTCCCAAGGATATTTCTTTGAAGTGTTGTTGATGATCCAATTTTGATGCACGCCGATGACCGGCGTTCCATGGCTTGACCAATTGTTTCACCAACACAATATCTTCATCATTGCCTTCATCTTGTTCATGGTCAACCCGAAGTGGAGTTCTTGGAGTTGGGGTTCATATGTTCTTGTTCTCCACTAGAGTTGTGGGTCTTGACCATTTCTTGTTCATGTGGATAATATCATGATCTTGTTCTTGTATAGCTTGTTGATCAATTGTTGAGGTGGATGGCTCAACTTGAGTAGCTTGTTCCTTCTTCTTGAGTATCAACAATAGGTTCTTCAATAGGAATAAGTTCTCCTATGCCCATAGTTCTTATGGCTTGAGATGGAGGTTCATCACCTACATCATCATGATCAATATGCCCCGCTTGGGAGCCATTATCCTCGTCAAACTCCACATTCATAGATTCTTCAACACATCCGGTGGATATGTTGTAGACCCTATAAGTATGAGAGTTTGCGGCATATCCAACAAGAATACCATCAAAAGATCTAGATTCAAATTTAGCAATTGCAACCTTTAATGTAAACATGGCATTTGCAACCAAATACACGAAAGTAAGAGATCTTGGCTTTTTACCGATAAGGAGTTCATATGGTGTCTTTTCCATGAGAGGACGAAAGAAGAGCCGGTTTGAGTAGTGGCAAGCGGTGTTGATGGCTTCGGCCCAAAAGTTGTATGGGGAATGAAATTCGGCCAACATAGTTCTTGCCATATCAATAAGAGTGCGGTTCTTCCTTTCGGCGACACCATTTTGTTGGGGAGTATATGCAGCGGAATATTGGTGTTGAATGCCCTCCCCACTTAGGAAATCATCCATAGTGTAATTCTTGAACTCCGTACCATTGTCACTTCTTATTGCCAAAATCTTGGAGTCATATTGGCGTTGAACTAGGGTTGCAAAGTCAATGAATATCTTTTGAGTTTCACTCTTCCTCTTGATGTAGAAAGTCCAACAATATCTTGAATAATCATCCACAATCACCAAACAATATTTCTTGCCACCAAGACTATCATATGTGGGAGGCCCAAAGAGATCCATATGAAGGAGCTCCAAAGGCCTCTTAGTGGAGATAATGGTCTTCTTGGGGTGATTCTTTTCATGCATCTTTCCGGCTATGCAAGCACTACAAGGACGATCTTTGGAAAAATTAACATCGGTTAGTCCTACCACGTGTCCACCCTTCACAAGAGTTTGTAAATTTCTCATACCGACATGGCCTAGCCGGCGATGCCAAAGCCAACCCTTGTCGGATTTAGCCATTAGACACGTGGCAATTTGAGTGGTCTCTTTCGAGAAATCGACCACATACAAACCGTTCTCACGAAATCCAACAAAGGCTACTTTAAGAGATTGTGTGAAAAGGATGGTCACGTGGTATTTATTAAAGATAACGGTGTAACCGGCATTGCATAATTGACCAACGGAAAGTAAATTATATGAAAGGGATTCAACAAGGAGGACCTTCTCAATGGATAACTCCGGAGTGATCACTACCTTGCCATATCCCAATACCTTAAGTCTTGCATTGTTCCCAACGGTGACATGAGAGAATGTGAGTAATTGTTTCAATAAGCCCTTTACTATTCTTTGCTTCCGGTCATATGAGATGAACACCCACTATCAATGAGCCATGAAGATCCACCGGAAGAAAAGCCCTACAAGAAATCAAGTCTTTGATTTAGGTACCCATTTTGGAATGGGTCCTCTTTTGTTAGTCACAAGGGTCTTTGGAACCCAAATAGCATAGTGATAATCATCTCCATATGAAGTGCCAACATATTTAGCAAAAACACAACCATTTCTAGATTTCATAAGAACATATGAAGGGTTATATTTTCCCGCAAAGTCATTGTGAGTGGCATTGCCCCTTGTGGCATACCAATCACAATGGGGTTGGCATTCGTCTTGGCCAACTCCCCCTCCTTCACAAAAACAATATCTTTGGAAGGGGAAGTAGGCTTCTTCTTCTTGTTGTTGATCTTCTTGGACTTAGGTGTAAACCCAAGTCCTTCCTTGCCAACCACTCCCTTTTGATTGCTCAAAAGATCATTGAGGTTCTTCTCCCCTTGGATACAAGTGGCTAGACCCTTCTCAAGTTGGGCCTTCAACCTAGTGTTCTCCTCAATAAGAGATGCCTTCACACACAAAGGGTTAGAGGTACAAGCATTTGCATCTTTATCATTATGAGATGTGGTGAAGCTAGCATAGATGTATTGAGCTTGTAATTTAGCATATGACTCCTTGAGCTTGGTGAGCTCACTTGAGGTCACCTTGTGGGTTTCCCTAAGTTGCTCAAAACTCTCAAAGAGTTTGTTATGACTCTCTACAAGCTCATCATTTTTAACTTTTAGATCACTAGCAACTTGAATAGAGGTTTCACGAGTTTCTTTTGCCTTGGATAAATCCTTGGCTTGTGTCTCCTCAAGTTGCTCACGGAACAATTGTTCCTCAACAAGTTGATCTCTAGCTCACCAATTTTATCGGCATGATCACATGCATGCCCTTCGAGCTCACAAATCCTAACTCCTTTTCCTCAATGAGGTTCTTGGCTTCTCCATATTGATACAAGAGGGCCTCAACCATTTTCTTGGTTGGACCTTGGAGTTTGTTCACAAAGAGGGTAATCTTGTCCTCATCCTCATTTTCCCTACATCCTCAACACAATCCAATAGAGATGGGTTAGAGGAGATAATACTTTTAGGTGGGGAAATCACCTTTGTTTCCTTGGCCATAAGGCACATAGGCTTGGAGATCTTGTCGTCGTTCGGGGCGGAGAAGAGGGGTGCCAATGAAGGAGGAAGCGAGCCCATTGCAAGAGCCGCCATTCCTACTTCTTCACTTGAGTTATTATCCTCCTCGCCACCGGACTCGTACTCCTCTTGTGTGGATGCCACAAGAGCCTTTTGATGATCTCTTGATGAAGTTAGGCTTGGGGTGGTATTTGTTCTTCTTTAGAATGAGTTGACCACCATGATCCTCCCTTCTCTCATAAGGGCAATCCTCACAAGGTGATTGTCCTTTCCACAATTGAAGCACATTCTTTTCATTGGTGGGGAGGGGTTGCTCTTGAGATTCTTCTTGTTCCAATACTTGGTGGCGGCAAGAGCAAGGACCTCATTGAGCTCACCCTCAAAATCTTCTTCATGATCAACAACGTGTCTTCTTCATATCTTGGATGTTCTCCGACATGGGCCTTCAAGGCAAGATTCTTCGTGCCACGGATTTGGTTGATGGAAGCTTGGAAGTGGCCTTCAAGGTATCATAGGTGACGAATGTGCCAATATGTCATTGGGAGTCATTGTTTTGTATCCGCTCTCGTATGGAGATTCATCACCATATTTCATTGTATGGAACAATGGCTTGAGGAACTTGGCTTTGACCCATTCATCATCCATATCCTTCTTTCCATTTTCCCTACAGGTCACAACAAGCTTGGTGAGTCTTCGGAAGAGATCAGTTGGTGTCTCTTCTTCTAGCATGATGAAGTTGTCCACTTGATGTTGAAGGATGGCTTCGTTGGAGCGTTGAATGCCCTCATTTCCTTCATATACCGCTGAGAGAAAATCCCAAGCCTCTTGGTGGTTTTGAGATTTCGCACTTGATCTTCATCATTGGCGGTCATGGCACTCTCAAGGATGTATTTGGCGTTTGCATCAAGTTGTTCATCAATCTCTTCTTGCTTTGTCAAGTTGTGGGATCAACAGGGTTGAAACCTTGTTGTACCACCCTCCAAAGATGCACCGATGAGCTGCGAAAATAAGACTCCATAGATTTCTTCCAAGTGAAAAACGAGTATGATCAAGCTTAGGAGGTGGCCTACTTAGGTTGGTTATATGAGGTTGGGTGGGTGGAACTTGAGTGAGATATGAAGTAGGTGGAGCAAAGTTAAGAGGGGGCTTCTTAGGAATTTTAGGTTTCTCTGTTATCCTTGTCAACCAAGTCCACAACGATAGTGGGATTGGTTGATGAGGAGGCATTTTGATTATTAATGACCCGAGTATACATCGTCCACCATTTTGGCTTTCATGAACCCAAAGAGTTCAATCATGGCTTTCATGGTGACCGGGGCATCATCTCGGGTAGGGTTATCCCCGCTTCACTTAGTTCTTTCTCAAGTTTTTCTTGATCATTTTTCACTTGTTGTTCCTTAGCAAGTTTTAACTCCTCCTCGCTAGTCATCCTCCTCTTTAGGCTGTTAAGCCCTTAATAAAGAGACCTTGCTCTGATACCAATTGAAAGGATCGAGTAGGTTGACTAGGGGGGGGGGTGAATAGGCAACTACAAATTTTCTTTTTCTTTTAATCAATTAGGGAATTGCTCAAATATAAGTTCTCTAGATATGCAACTAGGTGAACAAGCCTATATGATGAGCAATAAACAAGCTAGCAAGATATACTAAACAAGTTAAGCTAGCAATACAAGTAAAGGAAGGATAAGAGATAACCACACGGTGACGCGGAGATGATTCCCGAAGTTCACTTCCCAATGGAAGCTACGTCTTCGTTGGAGCGGTGCGGGGTCACAAGTGAGCCCGAATAGCCTTGATATGGCACACCGTATCTCCCTCGTGTTATCCTCCAATGAGGAGTTCCACGAGTCACTATATGATGCCCTCGAGGTCGGCAACAAACCTTTACAAGGATGAGGCACACTCCACAACCGAATTGGAGGCTCCCACCGAATTCCCGCGGCTCCCAAAGCCACAAGAATCACAAGGCCAAGGCACATCCACAACTCAATTGGAGGCTCTTGGCTTTTCCCCGTGGCTACCAAAGCCACGAAGAACACAACTTCCGTCTAGGGTTCAACGAACCCAAGAGGTAACAAGATCCGCTAGGGATTAGTGGGGGGAATCAAAATTGCTTTGGTGGAAGTGTAGATCAAGACCTCCTCCGTCAGTCCTCAAAGTATGAAGGTGTTTGGACCGATGGAGTGAGAGATCTTGAAGGTTGAAGCTTTGTAACAATGGTGGAGAGAGATTTTCAAAGCCTAGCTTCTTTGGAGAAGAAGACTAGTATATATAACTCTACACAAAAATGTGGCCGTTGGCCAGTTTTCTGCAGACGCGCGGTACTACCGGACCAAATCGACCGGTACTACCGAACGGCAGAAAACAACAGTCAACAGACGCATTTGACCAGGCAACGCGCGCGCCCGGTACTACCGGAGAGCGCATAGTCGGTACTACCGGAAATATTTCCGGTACTACCGCGTAGGAATTTCCCAAAACCAGTACCGTTTGGCATTCGCCGGTACCTGGCTCGGTACCAAGTCCGGTACTACCGAGCGAGCTCGGTACTACCGGGCCGTTTCATCCGGTACTACCGGAGCCAGGAAAAGAGTGCCAAACAGAGTGTTTTTCAGGGAATGGGATGGCTGTGGTGTGCATATTTGGTTTGTGCAAAACATGTAGACAAGATTGATTCCGCCCAAACCTCCACACCGGATCCCCCTCTTGATAGTACGGTTTTCCTATAAAGTAAAACCTAGGAAAACTACAACTTCTCGCTTGACGCTTTTAGAGGAGAAATCCCACCATCATGTGTGAAAATATAAGATGTACCTGTAAGTCTTTTAGCACACAATTAGTCCGCTTATTGTGTTGTCAACAAACATCAAAACATATAGGGATAGAAATGTCCTTTCAGTTCATTTTTACTTGCCCCGGGCCCGAAAATTTATTGAACCGGCCCTGTCCATAATCCCGTTAGTTCAAAAGTTATTTTATTTATAGTATGAATAACCGATCAACCATGAACAATAAGGAATAATGGGTAATCCTTTTTACAACAGGGAAGAAAAATCTTAAAAACATGCACACCATTGGCAAAGAGATTGAGGGAAAGAACTATAACCCAAACCATTTTTCCAAAGTGCCCAAAACGACTTTTGTATGACACATCGAGTGGAAAACAATTGATTGGTTGTTTCAACATTGTTACAAGCGAAAGCAGTTAGGACATCCAAGCCAATTTATTTTATTCATATTCTCTGTAGTAAGCATGACATATTGAAAAAGTTGTCAAAATAAATAATTTATCTTAAGAGGATGTCTTGCTTTCCATATATGTTTAGATCCATTTATAATGAGCTCCAGAAATATTTCTTTCCCGTAATTGATAAACATAGTAAAGAACTACTGACTAGCAGTGAGGGACTAACATGTTTGACATGGTTTTTAATATCACCTCATTTAGTTTGCAAAATGGGAAATAACCTTCTTCTAAGAGGAATATTGCAATCCAACTCCAAGACTTGCTTCAAAGTGAAATATTGAGTTTGAGAAATACAAAGAATGGTCGATGGAGAGAGGAGTAGAATTCTACCGGGGATCTAACCAAAATCTCACCAAATTAGCATAGTTCAAAATCAACTTTTTACCCTCAAAATAAGCTTACACCAATTTGAGTACGGTTCCAACAAGTAGAATTATTTGCTCTCATTTTGACAGCAACAAAATATATACTCTGGAAGTATATTGAACATTCACAATCTTTTGCGAAAGACCATCTTAGGTTTAAAGTTTCTACTCTGTATCACCATTTGCAGATGACCGATAACTTCAAAGTTAGGTGACTACTTTAACGAAGTAAGATTTCGAGAGGTTTGAATTTAAAAATGGAAAATCATGAATTTTCTCTAAATCTGTTTTCTGGAACACACAGATATAAGGTGTAGGTTATGTCTGTCCTTAAAAAAAACTACTGTACATTGATCCGTCACTCAAAGTATTCCTGGTTTACTTGCATCAGGATTCTGGTTATTTATGGACTTTAGTTAAACTCCGAACACACTAGTTGGTCCCGCAGACGATACCCTCGGAAGAACAGCATCGGGAGGCGGAGATCTACCGGGCAGTCGGCCGCACTCTGCTCCCTCGCTTCCACTTCCCACCACGCCCATTGACAGCCGGAGCCCACACTCTACGGGCCCACCCGTCATCGTTAATTCTCACCGGCATGGTGGCCCCCACGGCGCCGCCCGCCTCCTCCACGTCACCGCCGAAATGATTATTTTCCTCCCTTTTACGACCTCGTTTGTTAAGCGTCCTTCCGTTCGCTATCTCCTCTCCTCTTCTCCCCTTCTGCCTCTCCCTCCAGCATCCCTCTCTCTCTACCATCGGCTCTCTCTCTCCCCTCCCGGCTCGCGCGCCGGACGCTGGTCAAAGGCCGATTCGGCGGCGGCGGAGCGTCGGGAGGGAGCTCCGGTGATCGCGAGGACAGAAGGAAGCGTGGGTGCTGACTTCGGCGGCGAGCAGTGGGGAACATGGGCAGGAACGGGAGCGTCAAGCGCCCGGCGGCGGCGGCTGCTGCCGCGGCGCCCCCGACGTTCACGGTGAACCCCAGCGACTACCGGCTCATGGAGGAAGTGGGCTACGGCGCGCACGCCGTCGTGTTCCGCGCGGTCTTCGTCCCTACCAACGCGACTATTGCTGTCAAGTGCCTGGATCTCGACCAGCTCAACAATAACATCGTGAGCATCCGTTTCGTCGCCTCCTGCCTTCCCTGCTGCTCTCGCAGGGGCATCCTCTGCTGTTTGATCTAGCGAGAGGTCCATTGCTTGATTGGAGTGGATCCTCTGGTAGCTTTGGAGATCGCGGTAGTGTTTGGCCTGTCTAGCGTCCTATCAGGCTCACATGCTTTAGAATTTGCTTTTAGATAATGCTGAATGGTGATTATCTAGCATTTAAATGTACGCCACTAGTCGTTGATAAGGCAAGCTGAACCGATGATTGAGTACTTTATATGCATGCATTTTAGTTCCTACTTCTTAGAGCGGCTCTAGGATGATTTTTTGCTTGCAGCTGGTTGAGACTGTGAGTTATTTTTTATAGATTACTTTGAGTATTTTTTTTGCCTATGTATGAATCTGGTGGCTTGCAAGGTGAGTGCTGCCATCACAGCGCCACTGGCAGAAACCTGCCCGGAGAGGCTAGATGCTCAAAATATCATGCGGTTATGCTCGGGTAGGGACTCGGCTTGTGTTTGTCCTTCCGTTCGGTTGGGCATGCTTGTTTATTGATGACAGAGGTCTTCGGAGAAGGGGTCATTGTGATCTACAAGAATTTATGACTCATAGATAGACATGAGGATCAACTTCACTTAGTGCTGCATTATATTTTGTTATGCCGTTCGTACCATGATATTTTCCATTTTGGGATGTTTTGGAGGATTTCGTCATTGGACATCTCTACATGATAGTAACTATCATGATACACTTATGGCAACAAACTCAAGTATCAGGGTAACCAAAGCTCAATCATCACCTTTTATATTTACAACGCAACCTTCTTTTTTAGCTATTACTTCTTTGGGTACAACTTTAGTGAAGAAAAGAAAGTAAAGTGTAAAATTTGTTTTCCAAATTCCAACTGAAGTATCCCTGCAATATTTTATCTCAGTGCACTAGTAGCCATGTATAAAATATTCTCTGAAAGCAATCCAAATTGGAGCCCAGATCATCACCCAGGTTTCTTTCTTTTGGGTGGGGGGGTAGTGATATTGTAGTTCTTTTTTTTTTTTGGTTTCACCTTTTCCCTTTCCTAAAGCTATAAAATGATTTTACATCTCACAAATGTATATCATTTGCAGGATGAAGTACAAAGGGAGGCTCAAATAATGAGCCTGATAGATCATCCTAATGTCATTAGAGCTTACTGCTCATTTGTCGTAGAGCATAGTCTTTGGGTCATAATGCCATTCATGACGGAGGGTTCATGTTTACACCTAATGAAGATTGCATATCCTGATGGTTTTGAGGAGCCTGTTATTGCATCGATTCTAAAGGAAACACTCAAGGCTCTGGAGTACCTTCACAGGCAAGGACAAATCCATCGTGACGTCAAGGTTAGCTTCTATAGAAGATTCCTGTGTAAATCTTATAGCCATTTGATGTTATTTGTCATCATTCTTTAATTTTGCTCAATATGACACTATGTAGGCCGGTAACATCCTTATTGATAGTGCTGGTATAGTGAAGCTTGGGGACTTTGGTGTATCTGCTTGCATGTTTGATAGAGGTGATAGGCAAAGATCTAGGAACACATTTGTTGGAACACCATGCTGGTAAGTGCATTCTTGTATTTGGATGCTAGGGATCAAATTAATACTATAGAGCTTGTGGATGTTTTGACCCCTTATATGTTTCTAATAATTTACCTTTTAGGATGGCTCCAGAAGTGCTCCAGCCAGGCACTGGATACAACTTCAAGTATGTTAGATTATTAATTGTGCATACATGTGTACATACCTTTTGGTAACAAATGCATTTTAGGAACCACATTCGCTGTTTGATTTGATGTGAAAAAGACCACCGTTGTATCTGTTAAGTTTCATGCACCAACCATTAGAACCAAAAGTCCGAACTGATGGAAAGAAGGCGGGCAATCCACATATAACACCCTCTCAAGTGTGACTTGATGAGGCCTATATGTGAATAGAATCTCACATATGACTCATTAAGGCCTATACGTGGACAGAAAGAGGGCAAGCACTTTTTTTCAAAAATTGTGGAAGCTGAGACTTGAACCCAACTCCTCTGCTCTGATACCACGTTAAGTTTCAGGCACCAACCAGTTGAACCAAAAGTGATGGAAAGAAGGTCGGAAATCCACATATACATTAACAATATCCACCTTGAACTCCTTTTACCCAGTGTACCTTTGTATTCTTATTCTTTTCTGTATGGATCCACTGCCATTTTCTCATAAAAAATCATCACCTTCGAAGCAAAATGAAGTTTGCTAGAATTACATTTCTGAAAGTGATAATAACCTGACACTGGTACTTTCTTTCATAGGGATCCTTAATTTTTAAAACTCCTGTATCACGCTTCATCATCCTATAGCCAAGGATGAGGCTATCCTTTCCATTAGGAATTTCAAATCCATTATATAACGAGGATAGTGTTTCGACTAAATGGCAACAAAATATTGTATCTCTTTTAAGTCCAGCCAGCATGTTCCTGGGATTTGGGCTTTTATGTTCATATTTCATAACTGTGTCTTGCCTGGTTTTGGTACTCCAGAAGAGTGAATCTTCATAAAACCATTTCGGCATTTCCTGCGAACGTCATATTGAATCTCACAGCTCTAAACATGAGAATATTAGGCCTAATCCTGCACATCCACATTAAACGGGTCATCAATATTTGACACCCTGATGCTTTTTTGGTTTGTTGTTTACTAACTGATATGAGATTGACTAATTTCCATCATTTGTGCAGAGCTGACATATGGTCATTTGGAATCACTGCACTTGAACTAGCGCATGGCCATGCTCCATTTTCGAAGTACCCCCCTATGAAAGTAAGGTTTTATTTTCATCCTGTGCAAAATAACATATTTAGTCATTCATGTGAATTTTCTGATTTGGATAGTGTGGTAGTGTATAATGACTAAATTATCCATACTTATGGGCCAGTGGCTTACTGCAGTCCTCATACTATAGTCTATAATAGTATACTCTGCACGACTGCACGTTTGTTTGTATTTGATTTCCATTTTTCATGTCAGACTTCTGGTGGTTGGTAACATATCCATGCATATCCTCATGTTTATCAAAAATATTTCTTTTCGGCTACAGGTTCTTCTCATGACTCTCCAGAATGCACCACCTGGCCTTGACTATGACCGAGACAGAAGATTTTCGAAGGTACGTTTGATCCTTTCAGCTAATTATTGCCTTTGGAGTTTGGAGCATTTATGTGGTCACAAAACCACGATACATTAGACTACTGTTTACCTTTTAATGACACATTTTCATTTGTGATCAGGCATTTAAAGAGATGGTTGCAATGTGCTTGGTGAAAGATCAAACAAAGAGGCCGACGGCTGAAAAGTTGCTGAAGCATTCATTTTTCAAAAGTGCAAAACCTCCAGAATTGACAATGAAGGGTATCTTAACTGATCTACCTCCTCTATGGGACCGTGTAAAGGCACTCCAGGTAATTATTTTCCTTCTAATTTTTTCTTTTAGTAATCGAAACACTGTATTTCATCTGTGACGTTTCTTATTTTCAGCTTAAAGACGCTGCACAATTGGCTTTGAAGAAAATGCCTTCTTCTGAGCAGGAGGCACTTTCTCTGGTTTGTTATATTAACCCTTTGTGTTTCTTTTCTGTGGTTCCGTTTCTGTTTGGTTCCATGTATGTTTGAAAGCTATTTCCCGTTACAGATTCCAGTTATTCCATGATTTCCCCATTGACTTGCCTTAGAACATGCCAGATCAGCTTAATTATTTATCAACTGAGCAAGGCGTACTACCTACTGCTGTAGTTATGAATTGTATTTAGTAATTTAGTAACTAGTGCTCATGAGTGCTGCCTTCGAATTGAGGCCTAGCAGTTTTGTATGTGGCATATGGCGCACATTGCACATACCTTGTGATTAATTGGTGTATACATAATATCAACTAAACAAGGCATAGTATCATGTTTATTTATGACGAATCAAATGCTATCTTGTAACAAGACCTGTTTGAAAAAGAACAGCTGCGTGTTTAGTGTCACAATGATAAAGTTCAGAACCTGACATTTTGTATCAAGAATGACTGCAAAATAGGCTTCTGGTACTAGGGGATGTTCCATAAATTGCCATCTATATTTGCAACCAATGTGTTTTCTCCCGCAGTAAGATTCTGTCAGAGATCACACTTATTATTCCCTATAAATTAGTCAACATTTTGGGATTACAAGGTTCATGAAAAGAAGTAATACAGAAGCTGTTTGAGGGAAATTCATGTACACCATGAACTGGCATCTGTCCTTTTCCTTCGATCAAACTTAATTATTTTTCATGCTTTATTGTTTTCCAACAGAGTGAATACCAACGAGGAGTTAGTGCGTGGCACTTCGATATTGAAGACCTCAAGGCTCAAGCATCACTGGTAAAGTCCTAAAGTTCACTTGTTCTTTGTTTCTTGTAGCTTACCTTTTCACCCTACCTTAATTGCCTTATACTAAGCTGCCTAAATTTCCAGATTTTTGATGATGAACCATCTGAAATAAAAGAAGATGATGATGCTCCAAGAATCATTGATGTTGTAAAGGTTTTGTAGATTCTTGACAATCTTTTCTTTACGCAAAGAGTCATTTGACAATCCTTTCTGTGGAAAGCTTCAAACCTGCTTCCAAGTACTCAGAATGTTGTAAATTTGGCATATTGTCCGTTATTCAGTAGAACTCTGGAATAACTTAAAACCAAATATCACCCTCATTTTTTCTGCTTTTTTGACCAAACATAAACATCTCATCATGTGCATTTAAGTGTTGCTGCCCACGATCAAACTGTTGCCAAGAATTTTCGGATGTCCCTGAAAATTGTTATCTATTGCTGTGGGCCATGTCTGCTGTGCCAAATTGGGGAGAAAACCATGACTTAATACCATGTTAACATTTTTACTTGATTCCCCATTTATCCTTCTGGCTCTTTCGGGGTGGATCTAGACAGATCCGATGCCAGCAAATATAGGAAATGCACCTTGTGATAACTGTATAGGGTACCTAGGTGCAATGTAGTTTCATTTTTCTAAGTTGCTAATTTTACTATATGAAAAAACAAATATTTGATTTTCTGTTGTAACAATTTTTGTTCTGCAAGCAGGATTCATATTCTCGGAACCCTTTGGGACAGTCACCGTCTGCAAATGAAAGTAACTGCAGGTTAAGAAAAAAATTGTTATATGTTGTTGAGTTCATTTAAAACTGTTTCTTGATATTTTCCATCAGCTGTAAATGAAAATAACTGCAGCAAAGACAAACTTTTGGACATTTTTGGTGATAAATGTATTTGGAACTTAGTTTAAACTGTGTACTCGTTGATTCCGCATATAACTGAAGAAGTGCTGGTACAGTTCAGTTAATCAAAGTAGATAGAAGGAACAGTAACCTTAATGATGTTAATCTTTTGATTTTCAGCACATCATTGATTGTAGAATGTAATGTCTTCTGTTATATTTCAGTGAACGGACATGTACAACAAATTCAGATGGAAAGGGCCTTGTACCAAATGAAGCTGTTGATGTTTCTGTCAGCAATTCTGATTGTAGAAGGATGCCAAATGGATATGAAAATTCTAGATCAGAGAATGATTCATTGCCATCTACATCAAAGCAGGATGCAGAGTCAAAATATTGGAAAAGTAATGTTGGACAGAAACAACAGAGTTATAGTGGGCCGGTGGAAATTGGTGTTAATAGCTTGAGGACTGAAAGGAGCCAGAGTTTTGAAAGGTCTGTTATCGGTTCAACATGTTTTCTCAGCACTCTTATTCTGATTTCTTGTTGAAGAACACTTCATCGTTTCCATCGTCCATTCAGGCGTGCATAATAGCTCAGTGACTGAATAGAATCACATCTATTAGAGGCCTACATTTATCTAATAGTTTTGATGAACTGGCTTACTCTGATACCATCATTTGAGTTACTGCCTCTATTGTTTTTTACTTGATGTTTTCTAGTTGCAACAAGGATACATTTTCAATTATATACCTTTGAGGGCATTACTTAACAATGTTGAATTACAAATAGTAGTCTATAGTCCCGCTGAAGTTTCACAACCACGGCATGTCCAAGTAGTTTCTTACTGTTACAATGCTGCTTACTAGGATCAGTAGAAACGGGCAGGATCGTACATAAAAATGCCCTAAATGTAAAGATTGTACCAAATCTAGATCCTATCTAGGTTTGGTTGGATTGAAAAAATAGTAAGATTTAGGACTCGTATTGAGTTCTGGTAACTTTCATTTGAGTTTAATTTTATTCTTCATTGGTATGGCAGGGATGGAACTGCTCCAGTATTATCTGAGAAACATGGAAGTGATACGAGAAGAGCTGCAAATCTTAGTGGTCCATTATCATTGCCAACTCGTGCCTCCGCAAACAGTCTCTCAGCTCCCATTCGATCTTCAGCAGGTACAATTCCATAGATGACCTCCCTGTAGATGTCCATTTTTTGAACTAGCATTATCGTGACATGCTTCTTTAGTTTATCTGTGTAAATGCGTCCTTCGAACATCGATTTTGCTTTCGAGTTAGTGTACTTTCTGGAAGAATAGTACCTGAGGAGTTTCTTTTACCCATTCTAGGATATGTAGATTCAGATAAATCTAAACGGAACGTGGTGCATATTAAAGGCCGCTTTTCTGTGACTTCTGAGAACTTCGATCTTGCAAAGGTAAGCGGATTTGGTGGATTACTTAAGGTGACATTACTGAGCAGAGTTACGTTGTTGTTAATATTAAATCCTTACTCTACAGGTTCAGGAAATTCCATTGAGTAGCATCTCACGCAAATCACCACATGTAAGATTGTTATGAACATTAGTATGAGCAGGCTATATTCTGAACATAGTTACAATCTAGGGTATTTTAATTTATGGCAGTGGTGTATTTGTGATTAAATTACCTTTCTTGGTCAGGGGGTACAGCTAAGAAAATCTGCAAGTGTTGGTGATTGGATTGTGAACGCTAAACCAATGGTATAGTTCTTCTATCTTAGGTTTATTTGCTCAGTTTCAATTTTTAAAAGAAAATCCTGAGAAAATATCATATGGGCACACTGTATTTACCTTTTGAAACGGAAATAAACCTTAGAGATACCTGTACAGCATTTTCTTCCCTTTTGCATATTTTGTTGTAGCTGATCAGATTTTCTGGATGCATGAATGCTACAGTCTAACAGTCATCATCTAAAGGAGCTCTCCAATAGCTCGGTATCATCGTCGATTCTCATTCCGCACCTTGAGAACCTCGTGCAACAGACTACGCTTCAGCAAGTATGGAGAAATCTTTAACATATTTACAAATGCACATGATGAGTTTTATAAGAAGATATTAACCAATGTTTATTTCCTTACTACAGGATCTGATCGTTAACCTACTAAGTAGCATGCAACAGAATGACAAAGCTGACGGTATTTTTTCCCCTTCTGGCTATTGAGTTATCCTTACTTTGGTTATATCTTTAAATCTCTTTTTTTTTCTTCAGGTGCACAGTCTGGAATGCCATCGCAAATCCAAACTATGGAGAGTGAGACTGTGGTAAGCAGTAATCTGGTGTATCATTTATCATGTTCATAAGGTTACCCTTACCTGATGATAATAGTTTGTTATCACTGAACTGTCCTTCCTATTGTTTGGCAGGTTGAAACAACTAATACTGAGAAAGAACGGTCATTACTTGTTAAGATTTCAGAACTCCAATCTAGGTAAGCACACTGCCCTGCAAGTGATGTAATAATTCCACTAAAACATCTCTGCAACAGCTCTGGCATATTTACATGTTTTTTTTTTTTGACGTGCTGGCATATTTACATGTTCATCTGGTACATAATAATGTCATAATTAATCTTGGACATGCTGATTTGTCGGATGTCGGTCAGATAGTATTAATCTTATTTTTTTAGCCAGTTGCTCTATTATCTTTATTATGAACCTATACATACTTTTCGGCTTTGGTCACTGAATGAACAAATTTAGTAATTCCCCTTTTTTTCTTGCAGAATGATTACTTTGACTGATGAACTGATTTCAGCAAAACTAAAACATGTTCAGGTTCGTACGCCTGTACTATTGTTCATGGCTACATTAGTCACTTATAAGCTGGCATTTGTACTGCCTTTCATGCACTAATGAATATTTATTCATGATATTTTTTGCTGCATCGTTTTCAGTTGCAGCAAGAGCTAAATGCGTTGTACTGCAGAGAAGAAATAGAAGACATTAGGGATGAGGACAACATAGAAACATAACAACTTTCTTCGAAAGAGGAACTGAAGAAACATAACGACCATAATGTTCAGCTGATATGAGTACCTTCTCTTGGCTTTTGCATCGAGATTTGGCTAACTGCCCCTGAGGATGAGTTCCGTAAAGAGATGCAGTATTCATGTAAGCTATTCTTAAGCAAGTGCACTCAGAAGAAAAAAGAAAAAGTTCGTTGAAGGTCGACATGCCCCTTTGGCTTGTTGCTATCAGTGTGTATATTAGTTTTTATTTAGCTTCTTTTCCTGTTTGATTTTTTCAATGGGTTTTGGTGGTCATAAATTGCGGTCATGTGTATTTCCCTGTTATGGCCACACCTATCATTGAAATATTTGTGATTATTCCCTAGTAGGTTGTAGGGTGCCCGTTGGTTCCAACACCATGCAGAAGATTGCAGAATAAATTGTATTTTATCCAGCAGTGGCGTGTATAATTTTGTACCGAAACATTATCATCTGACTCTACCTGCCTGGAGCACGGGTTGCAACAATTTGATTGCAGCGAAGGAACAAGGAAATAAATAAGTTGGTATTAGCAGTGAACATTGAACATGTGAGCATATTAAGATTGACTTTTCGCCAATATGATTAATGCTTAATGTGAGAGCTTCTGCTGTACTTGTAGCTTTGTGTTCACAACATGGCCCTGTTCAACGCAATCCATCCAACCAGGCTAGGGTTTATTGCCAGTCATCAGCATAGGCAGCTGAACCATGCTGATTTGCTCAGGTAGCAAGAAACATGAGTTGGCTAATAAAAAGATGAACACACACGTGAAAGCATCTTCATCAACACCTAAACACGAAAATTAATCAAGCCGTCTGTTACTTACTCAGTTGCTGAAAAAGAGCAATGAATCATCAGAATGTTTTGTCAAATACAGATTACATTTTCCAGTGTCCTCAAGTCGCTCAAAGAGTGCTCCAAGATAGAAGAGGTATTAATAGAAATAAAATAAGTCAAATTATACTATTGAGAGAAAATGGAAGGTCTACATTACAATGCAATATCCACCCTTGTGATAGAAGAGGTATTAATAGAAATAAATCAGTCAAATTATACTATTGAGAGAAATGGAAGGTCTACATTACAATGCAATACCCACCCTTGTTAATAATAAAAAGGGAAGGACTACGTACAATTCCAATGCAAAATCCACCCTTGTTTCCGAGCAGTAAACAGAGGAAGCAAATTTTACAACTACAACAACAGCAATAAATTTGAGCTTGGGACTTCCTATTGCTATTCTAATTGTTTTGTCTTGTCACCTTCCATGATTGAGCCGCTAGAACCTTCACCAGTCTCATGTGCTGCATCACGGCCCTGGCTGCGGATCTTTTCCGAGTATTTTGCGAAGGCAGCGGTAAGGGCCGATTTGACATCAGAGCCTTTCTTGTTCTTGGACGAGCCTGTCTTTTCGGCTGCATCTGGTGTGCCATTGTTGGAAGGCTGACCAGAGGCTTTCTCTCTGTCGGGAGTATCAGGTACTACAAGGTTTGGGCGGGGCGTAACTCGTTTGAATGGCTCATGAAAAGTATCATAAAGTCGCTTTACCTGCAAGAATTTGATAAACACCGTGTTGATGGAGCAAAATATGACCCTCCCTGTTATTAAGCACAAATGCAAACCAATAGAACAAGAGATACGGTTCTAACTTGTATCTATGGGATAACCGACATATATGCTGCATAGCTATATGAACCATGAAAAAATAAAATTGGAAGTTAAAATTTGCACCTTCCGCTCACCAATTCCTGGACAGCGAGCTAATTCTTCCATAGAAGCATCCATTATTCGAGAAAGTGACTGCAAATTCCAGGCCCCATCAAGTTAGTTATATTTTTCACTATTTTACAGTAACAAAGCAGAAAAATCTGTATGCAACACGTATCAGATACATTATGGAAGACAGTGTAAAAATCCCAGTTCTTATTCCATCTTACCCCAAAAGATGAACCAAGTGTGATAACATCTGTTTTGTTAACACGCCGGATGGATGTCAGAGCATGAGTGAACTGCCAAAATCACAACCAAAGTATAAATGAGTTTTTGATAGTCAGCCCAAAAGGATGATCGTTCTTAACACAATGGTTACTTGGAACATGAAGAAATGACTAGAACTTCTAACAGCCACCCCAAAGGAACGATAATTTTTTTCTATTGAAACCACTTGCAATGCTTGGAACATGCTAATGAAACCGTTGATAAAGTTGCGAAAATTTTACTCGTAAATCATAATTACTCAATGTACTCATTAATTTTTCCTAGACCAGCTTGATCATATAGATAGATCGAACCATGTTGTACTTGTAAAGGGGCATACCCGAGACAAATAGTCATTATCCGTGTGCTCGCGAATGCTGTCAGCTGGCTTGTTTTCAAACACTTTAATTGTCTCCAAGTACCGGCCACATTCCTCAAGACTACAAGAGAAAATAGTTCGGTTGGAGAACATAATCGTAAACCTTTGCTACCAAATAAGTATCATATTATTACTGAAAAAATCCTAGTTTGCGTGATGGAGAGACATTAGCATTTTTTTAAACATATACAAGCATCCATTCTTGAATCCAATTTTCGTATGCAAAACGCTCAAAACGTATTAGCAAATGGGATGATGGGATTCTCACTCAGCAGTACATAGTCCCAGTCTATTCAGAGGCAACTGAACCTAAACAAGATCATCTTATATTGCAATTACATTTATAGAGAACCATGCAACAGTGCAGAACTAACAACATAGTGAGCAATGGAAACATAATTAGACATGTGTATTACATAACCGAAGCATATTAGAATGTTCTGAATAATACCTCCAGCCACACAGAAGGGTGCAGTCATGTAGCAGGGATGTCCTTGTAACTTCATGTAAAGGCTTTACTACATCTTCCTAATCAGAAAGTATATGAACATGGATTACTAAATCACTTTTCGTGACATCTTGAACTTTATTTTCCAGGTAACGCAAAATATGTGAGTCAAACGACTCACAATATCAATATGGCACAGGATGACACGGAGTTTGAAATTCTTTTGGAGCTCTCTTATCCGATAGTACAAGTAGTCGGGGTGAAGAAGATGGTATCGGAGACTGCATCCACCAAAATTACAGGTAAGAATCATTTCGCTACCTCACAGTATACACAAGACAATTCAATTAATAACAATAGACGCAAAACATTAAGATCACAGTACTACTGCTGTGAACATGTTGTCTAATAGACTGGTAGCGTATTGCACTAGAAGAAATGCCACGATGCTAAAAAAAGGGTTCCATATGAATTTCCGAAACTCGGCAGCAAGCAGTCCAGTTCAGCTCCTTTCATTAACTGCAAATCGACCGATCAAGCAAGTACAAGAATGAACTACGGTTTCAACGTTTTGAAATCGGTGCGTTTTATAACACCCCATAAGTAAGTGCATCCGTTAGATGCTTTAATTTCATGTAGATCTAACTTTAATCATCCCGCACACAGATCTAAGTGATAACACAAATGCATTGAAACCACCAAACAAAATGATAAGAGGTACTCCGTAGAGCCTTATGTACAGCGCGCATGAAGATTGCCCAATCACGTAGTCCGGTATGATGTCAGCGTATGTCCACCTCGCATTCCTGATGTGCTTCAGTAATGGGTTCCCTTTCTGTCAAGCAAGAATCGAACAAAGACTCCGAATTTATCAAAAAGGAAGAGGAAAAACACTAATAAGAAAAATCTCAACCATCAGGCCACTTCACTAGTCCATTACCTGCCTATTGCTCACGAGAATGGCGTTCTTGCTCTGGGACGCCGCCGCCGAGGGACCAGCCACAGGCGGTCTGTTAAATAAAACCGAACCTTAGAGAGGTGAGGCATCAGTGAGAGATTCCGAGAAGAGGACGACCGAGATGGTACCTCGGGGCAGTGGACGGTTGTGGAGGCGGCGGAGAAGGGGAGTAGAACTCGGAGGATTTGAGGAAGGAGAAGGCCTCGGAAAACGACGACGACGACGACGATGAGGCCCCGGCGGCGGCGCTGGGGAGTGGAGGATTGTAGGAGGTAGGCGCCGACGAGGAGGAGGAGGAGGTAGTACCGAATACCTCTTGGTAGGACGGGATCTTTATGAGGTTTTGCCGGACTCCGGCCGCTGCCGCCCTTGCTCTCCGTCCATGGCGCGCGGGGACCGTCAGGGGAGGCGAAGACCACCGCCTCGCTCAAGCGTGGGACTACCAGGCTATGGTGGGCTCATATCACCATAGATCGACCTATTCAGGCCTACGCCTATGGGCCGGTCATGAACAGAAAAATGCTGGACGGTTTTAAATAACAGCCCATCAGCCGAAATCTATATATCTATCTATCTATTCTATCTATTATATAAACACAAGATAACCAATGGTTTAGATTAGTTGGGCAAAATCAAATAAAGACCAACGGCCAAGATTATAACTTCGTAATTTCCTGTTGGTAGCAGTGTTGGCCAAAGATACGGCAGTAGTACTGCTTTAGATATGCGCATATAGTGTCCTTCTTGCTCACGTATAAAAACTACAGCCCATCACGGTGTTTCCTACCAAAAGTAAATGAAAGCGTATTTAAAGCAAAATCTTCTTCCATGATCGGCATCTTAATTCTACACATCTATGCGACCATCGCATCCAGGCCAGGGACCGGACATTGGAGCAGAGAGGGCCGTCCACACCGATCAGACGAAGCCAGGCGACCATGGCAGGGTTCGTCGGCGGCCGGGAAGCCAGATTTCATCGATTCTACTCCTTAACGTTGTGGATTTCACTTGGTATCTAGCTGCTCTGATCCAATCGACAGACGAGAGCATCTACATGGTGAACCTCAATGGCAGAATCATTAAAAAGAGATCAGGAGATTATGTTCACGTTCACGCATGCATGGTTTTCAATCCTACATGCACGTATATAGCCTGACCAGGGCATGCGACGGCAGCGCGTGCAACAGGTCGCCGCCATCGAACCTCGACGGGGCATGCAGTCCTTCGGCTGGCCAACTTCCTCCAAGTTCATGCGCATCGATTAATGCCTAGAGATTCGATCTTGCTTGCCGATCACCGGATCACGCACCAGACCACAGCTCACATGCAGCTTTTCAAGATTGATCGGACACTAATTTGCCTCATTGAGACAGGCCAGAATCGAAGTAGGCCCTATTCACAGATGTTGGTGACCCGCAACAGGTTTGGATTCATTGTTTTGCTGATGTTTTGAAACTATACATATTTGTCTTACACGTTCTAGATTGTGTTGTTAAAATATTTTGTCTTTTTATTCGGGTAAAAGTATTTTGTCTCCATCTGCATTGTATGAGATGAGTTTGAAAAATAAACGCAGATCAATTCATTGCGTTTGCTCTCTCCGTTCTAGATCATTATTGCAAGAGTTAGTGGAGTGGTCACGAGAGATTGGACATTGAAGAAAAGAATAGCAGTAAGCTTTTTTTTTCTCTTCTTAATACGTGTCTCTTCCTGAACTTACCATAAATCATGAAAGGATCGGCCATGGAAGTGTTCGACCTATTTTGTTCCAAGTATATATCAGTTTATGATTTTTGTAAAACGAGCATAACAAGTACTTTTAACCAGTGCAGAAATAAACTATTTTCCTGTATTACTAGTGCTAATGGCCAGCACGAACTGAATTTGGTTTTCTAGGGTGTATTTAAACAGACGAATACATCTATATTTGATTTCACTACTTTGATAGGAAGTGCAAGATCTGCATGGAAAATTCAAAGTGCAGGATACGGCGGATGGCAGGGCGCCATGTGAGAGACGACGCAAAGCGATTACAAATTGGACTAAACGTAAACTCTATGCAGTTTTCTTACAAGGAGCTGATCCAGCGACTCTGGCAATTTGGACTGGGCACTCAGTGGATTTTTTTAAGTGAGACCATAGAAGCCTTCTTTTTCCTGTAATGCTTAGAGGTTAATCTATTGTTCAAAATAATTAATTATGATCATAATTGCTACCAAATCAGTGGACATATCAAGTTTGGTTCTCCTCACAGCATAAATATTTGTGGAAGGCATAAGGGTTCAACCTTTAGTAGTTTATGTTCCATGTGCAAATTATTAAGTCGCTCCTCCGCTTAAACTTGGAAGATTGAATTTGAAAAATTTCAGGTTTTGGTGGTGCGGTTGCATCAGCAAAGATGCTTAGCAGGTATAGTCTAATAATTGGTAGGACGACCATGCGAAGTTGAAGACGGCGACCCCACGACAGAAAACAAGACTGCATTAAAGGATTTGTGGTAACCTCACACGTTTTGCATCAGATGACCAATTGACCATGAGATCCGATTTATTTGATCTTTTGCGTCAGACTCATTTTTGGGATCCAATATTGCACCTTTGTTTCAGTCCCAATTTGTCATGTCGTCCAATTCAAATGATTTCTCGGCTCTCCTCAAGAGTAACATGAGGTGCATGCATTGTGCATCCAGAGGATGATTTTATGAAATTATAAGAACTATATGAAAGACTTTAGGCCGTCCATCTGTCGTATGGACAATCAGTTTGAATATTAATCATCAAAGATAAGGAGAACCACACGTGAAGGTACAAAGACATATGCATGGTATAAGAAATGATGAGGCACGTGGAGGATTGAAACAACACGGTTAGCTTTAATCCTTAGTGGACAATTTATAAGGATGGAATTAATAAGTTATTACAAAGCTTTATTCTATCATTCCCAAATGGACGAAGCACATGTTTTTCAAAAATATACCTTGGCCAAATATTTGATCATTAAATGTGGGTTATATGTAGAAAAAACTAAAGCATGTGAAACTTTTTTTGATTACGAATCTAACGGTATCAATTTTGTTTGGACTATTTTTTTGGTCAAAGTTGACTTTTTGCTAAGACTTGCACGAATACTTTTAGGAGGTAGTATAGTTTTACATGACAAGAACCCCAGAATTACTTCTCTCTAATGTAGATACAGAGAAAGATCCTTAAGAACGAGGTAGTACATATGTGCCCAAATGATTTTGCACGAAGTCCACTAGAATAACCTCAATATACACATCTTGGCTAAAATCATTTTCTATATTACAAATGATATAGCATTTTTAATACATGATGAATAAAATAAAATTAGAATTTTCATGTGAGGGAAAATTGGTGGCCAAAACAATGCCGAATAATTTTCCATGGATTATCTTTGAGATAATTTATCAATTATATCATGTATCTAACGATTTACACACATTTGAACCCTAACGCAAAACCCAACCAATAATAAATCTAGCCGCGCAAATGCGCGGGCCACCCAGCTAGTTATGAGAAAAAAGTAACTCGTTACAAGTAATCACCTTGCCGTTGCTAAAAAAAAGTAATCACCTTGCCGTGCCAAAAAAAAATTAATCACCTTGCCGGTGCCCAGAAATCTTCTTGTGTGCTGATCGGAATGCCCTTGATCACCTGGACTGACTTGTGGCATATCAAAGTTCCAGCGAAACTGAAGATCTTTCTATGACGTTTGGCGAAGCAAATCAAGCAATCTCTACCCACGTTAGACTTACAGCATCGACATATCTCGCAATCGAGCGCATGTGGCAACTCCGCATTTGTGGTGCATCTCGGCACTCCCTTTTGGATTGTCGGATGTCAAGGTGTGTGTGGGCACTTGTGTAGGAGGGAATGGTAGAACCTATGTGCCAGGTGCAGGTGTAGGAACCGGAAGCGAGACGGTCGTTGTTTACCATGATTGATACCTTGCGCTACGATCAGTTGACTTGAACGTGTGTCACCCCGCGGGCAATGTGGCATGCTCGGCGCAAGGGGATCCACGAGGAGGTTTTTCAGAGTCCTCTGAGTACTCATTTCTTCGCGGAGAACTTTATGTCTAAGATTTTTTTCACGATTATTGGAAACTTTAAAATGTCATTTTCGATTCTTTTTTCAAAATAACGGGATCCATGGAGCTCGGTAGCTATTTGTCCTCACTCCGTCACTCGGATTCGAATAACCACTTACTTATACTAGTATAATACTCTCTTCGTTCCAAATTAGTTGTCTTCCATTTGCCAAAAAGTGGATGTATCTAGACATGGCAAATGAAAGACAACTAATTTGGAACGGAGGGAGTAGTATTAACTGCTCGGATGCTTTAAGTAACATTATACTATCATCCTGATGCTGGCGTAGCTCACACATATCTAGATTCTTCCGACAATATTGGGAATAAAATCGCATCCCAAATCAAACATCTGATATATCAACAGCATCCTTTCACCGGTCGTCCGGCCCATGCACGGTGCACCGAACGAACGGATCCTTTCGCCAGGCCGGCGCAACCGATCGATTGGTACCGAAAAACTCAGACCGACGATCGAGCACGGGCACAACCGTCAACAACCACAGGGACCATGACGACGCCCGTGTCGAGTTCAGTTGGAAGCAGTATCCGTGACGCGTCAGGAAATGGCGGGTCTGCAACGGCACATTCATCTCCAAATCGCAAGGAATTGACCATGGTCATCCATGTCAGGGAGAGAAAGGCCTCTCGTGTCGCCTCCGCTTGGGAGACACCAGAGGCGCCCATCCAACCCTAGCCGCCACACTCTCTAGCCGCCCCCCGGCCGCTGCCGCCGCCGACGCCGGCGACGGTGGCGGCGCCCGTCTCGCCGCCAAACGGTAGAGGGCAAAGAAGGCATGCAGCGGCGACGAGGCAGAGCGGCGACCTCGTGGCGGCGGACGCGTGCGGTTGGTGGCTTGTGGAGGAGCAGGTGCCGTGGTGGCGGCGCTGAGGCGCGGATCCGAGGATCTCCTCGGCTGCGCTGACGCGTAGCTGCCATGGTGGGCGGCGGATGCAGCGGGCCTCGCTCGATCTGGACCTGGGGCTGTGGCGGCGGCCGTGTGCTTGGTCCTGGCGGGCTGCTTCGGCGACGGGCAGGACCATCTTCTCCTCTACTTCCGGCTGGTCGCTTGGGGCTGCTGGCTTGGATTGAATAATGGCGGCGGTTCTAGGATTTCTCTCATGCCAAGACGAAGATCCGTCGGATACTTGTCCCCATCGATCTGGTGGAAGTGTCGTGTTCCGGAAGGCTCCGACGGCGCTCCATTGGGCGCTACATGCCTGGAGATTGCTGGATCGGGTGGTATTCGGTCATGTGCACCCATGTTTTTCTCTGACCGTTTGGTTTCAGAGGGGAGCGCTTCGAAGCTCTGCTGGCAGTTAATATCATGAGACACGTACTCGTTCCGTGGTGCTGGCGGAGAATGTCATTAAAGCCGAGATCTGAGCTTTAGCAATGATGGTTCATGTCTTGGTGGCGATGAGGAATTGGCTTGGTGATTTGTCACTTGGAGCAGCAGCATGTGAGTGGGGGCGACTGTACAAGAGAAGTTCAAAGTCTTACCTTTCAGGGTGAAAATCTAAGGTCTGGCCTTAATTGGTTGTGCCTGGCAATGTCCTTGTTGAAGACATTGTTTTGAGAGTGAGGATTTTTCTTCAGTGTGAAAACCTAAGACCCACGATCGGGCGACGACGACGCTTGTGCATTGTTACCTTTTTAGAGGCGTCGCTTTTGGAGAAGCTGAGTCTTGGTGGTGTTAGTACTGCCATTCCGAGGAATAGATCACTGTAGCGGGAGTTTTCTTTTCTGTAATTCTTCTTTCTTTTTTGCGGTGTGCATCCGTAATGCCTATAGGACAGTGCGTTGTTGCAGAGGCTTGGTGTAACTGATATCTCCATGATATTAATATATGCTCTTTTTCAAAAAAATGTCATTGCACGGTCCTGAGGATGAAAAGCTGTGCTGTTGTGCAGCCAGCATCGATTGCTAGATGCTGCTGACCCATTCGGACAGAAGCGAAGCTCTCCTACTTCGTAGTACTACCTTTGACCAATATACTTACATTTCAACTGTATACAAAAACTTGAGAGCCGTCCTCCTGTAATCTGATAATCTGATGTACTCCCTCCGTGTAAATTCATGTATAGATATATCTAATTTTGTGCAAACTTGAGACACTTTTTTTGAGAAGAGGGAGTATAATAAGTTCGTCGCGAAATCATCAAATAAAAAGTGCGTGAGCCAGATGATAAACTCGAGCAAAACCTGTTTTCGACAAACAATGTTATTATCATAACTAGCACAGTGGCCCTCGCAAATGCGAGGGCACCATCTTTAAAGTGTTTTAAATTTGATTTAATGGTTACACAAATAGTCGTACTATGTGACTAAGAATAATATAATTTTTAGTTGTGTACAACTCTCCAGGTCCTTTAAAAGTTGTTGCTTTGAAAATTGGAAAGAGTACTCAATATATGCTCGTCTTATTGAAATTTAATTTGTGAATATTCCATACGTAGTAACCATAAAATCTATTATGTTACAAACTATGTAAAACCAATGATCTTTTTCTAGTATCCCATTCTTTTCGCGTAAGAATTGACTTGTTTTAGATATGTAGGAGTATTCTTTATTCTACGGGGCAATTCCAAATGCAATATCCAGAGAAAGGAAATGAAACACATAGGAATATATAAAAAAGTGCAAATATGTTCGGCCGTGTCCTCAAAAAACATGCCTCGGAAGTCGAATAAGAACCATCAGTAGCAAGCATACCTGCTAAAGAACCCAAAAAACAACGCTTGCATACATCGTGCAAGTTTTTCACAAATATATATTGAATGTTATAACACATTTATGTCCATTGATAGCTTATCAGCTATTAAGTAACTTCCATTCTTGTTTAACATACGATAGTTTCATTATCTACACAAAATATTATATTGATTTGACCTAATATTACACTGAACTAATAACTATAGTACAACATAGTTACCTCATTCGTTTTGTTTAGTGTCCGAACGCGTCATGCAGCGAAAGATCATGTGCCTGCATACTGTACAATAGTAAAATATTTCTTCATGTGGCCAAAGGTGATCCCTCTTATTTGCGGGCCTGCAGAAAATACTATACAATATCTGTCGAACATGAGTATTATCCACCCAAACACGGATATCAAGAAAATTTGTGCGCTAAATCTAAATGACCATGTCAGTGGCAGTGCTAAAGATATATACAGACTTGAACTCTTCTAGTCGAGAAAGTTGCTTTATGGTTTCTTCAAGACCCTCATGGAGGTAGAGGTGGCAATACCTGGATGTACTGATCTGAAACATGCTGAATATCAATATAACAACCATGGAATACTGATCAACAAAAAATCAATCTCTAGTGACATGTGCACTTCTCCAGTACAGTATGATTATTTTTATCTCAAGTCGTCATTTAGTTTCATAACAAAAGGTCTACTCGGCAACAACGTAAGATGTCCAATATTCGAATACACAGTACCCCTCTCCTGAGTTGCTGCCCAAAATTAACGCATCTTTTATTTTGATAAGAGGCATCGCCAAACTAACATGTTTCACTTTTTATGATAGACATTAACTTGTATAACTAAGACACTTAGATTTAACATAGTCCATGTAATCAAACTGAGATATATATGTCCGCAAAAGTATCGCAAATCTTATATTTCTATAAAAAAAACTATTCATTATCTATGAATATCGTTTTTCAAATCTGTACATGCAAAACATTTGTTTATTCATCATGCATTGCATAAAACATTTTTTTTAAAGCCCGACACAATGTAGCCACGACAGCTCTATGCGACATATAACATTGTGACAGCTCAGTAGAAAACATACCCTTTTTTATATCTTCACCATGTGAAATTCACTTGATTTAATAATATAAAAATTCATATAGTGGCCCAATTTTATCTTGTGGAATATGAGATGACTAATCACCGCCTTTAGGTCTTTCGAAATGCTCCAGGCTGTGACTTACATGCACATAGTTTGTTACAAAAAAATATAGGACATGCAGCCACCGAGATATGTGAAATACACCCGGGGATCAACATCAAATGGTTTTCTCTCACATGTATTCTCTATTGAGTTGCATGAGCTTGCTCCATTCTAACATGCCGCTTTGTTTCTCTATTTTCTGTATCCCTGCGAATTTATTATGCAGACTTGGACATAACTCTGTAGAAAAAAGGGAGATGACCATGCATGAGTACTACCATAAATCATTTGTAGCACAAATCATATCCATGGAAACTCCAAAAAAGGTTGATATCACTACAATTTTGTAGTAGAAATATGTTACCTGAGGATTGATGGACTCAATTAGGAAATATCGCATGTGGGAATATCGTTTATTTATCTGCTTTAATCCTTTGAGGTCCTCCTTGTTAATTAGGTCTGCTAGGAATAACTGTACGTATAGATATACTTTAGTCAATGAATAAGTAAATATCCCATGAAGGAAAAGCTCTTCAACATAGTTATAGTTGTGAAATGAAATAAGTATGGGATTATTTGTAAAGGCGCACAAACTGAACCATGAAAATTATCAGGCCAGCATTTATAGATAAATCTGAAAAAAAAATTATCTTAGTGAAGAAATAGAAATTATCAGGCTCTAAGAGATAGCAAAGAAAGTACCATCTTGAGACATACACCACAGAAATTGGGGACCTGCAGATTAAAAACTATTGCTTTGTTCAATTGCTAACCGATATGCAAGTAGAAAACAATCAGAAGACGATGGATTGCAGTACCGCAATTGTAAGAGGATTTGCGTATTTGAGTCAGCCAACTAACCCGGGTCGCCAGATTTGATATCGTTGGTTCCTGCTTCCACAATCCCATGCTATGCACTATCCATAGTACCTTGCTCCTTGCAGTACTGCACCGAGCGAGTGTAATTCAGTGTGGTTTATTTGTTTGATTGACCTGCTGCAGAGACTCGATGCCGGAAGGAACTTGCAGCCTACATACTGTTAAATATATACTAAAATAGCTGGTAAAAATCTGTACAACTGGTATGCGTAAAAAACTAATTAATTGATGAAGCGCAGTCAAAGGAAAGATAAGAACTATTATCTCACATGGCATTGGCTGTTAGGTTGTGCGCATGAGGCAATTTTTTAATTCAATGGATGGATCCATCTTGCATGGTGCATGCAAATAGCAGCCTTCCCGATCAGAGTATGGTTCGCTGGCCAGCGCCGTTGGCCGCCGCCTGGGAGCAGGAGCAGTGTCTCTATTCTTGGTTGCCTCTGTCGACTCACAATCGATTTAATAGCTCCAGCTGAATCATTGCTGGAAACGATGGGATTGGAACGCATGAGGGTCCATGCATGTAAGGGCATCCGTAATGTTTGTGGATGAAGTACACCATAAGGTGGGGCCACTAGCTGAGCTTATAGCAATTGTACTCCACCGCAATGTATCTGGCAGAAGCACACCATAAGGTAGGGCCAGCTCGTCAGACAAAATTGGCAAAGGCCCAACCGCCCCCGCAGTTCCTTCCCGCGATTCCCCTCCTCCAACCCTATCGCGTTGACCCAGAAAAATCTCCTCTCGATCTGCCTCTCCCGCGTCTCTCCAGCGGCCTAATCCGCCTCTCCCCACGTACGGTGGCGGAGAAGATGGCGTCGGTAAGGGCGGCCGTGGCGTCTATGGGAGGAGGAGCTGGGGGCGTCCGCGTTATCGGCGATGGGAGGAGAAGATGAGGTCGACCGCGTCGGCGGCCATGGGAGCAGGAGGTGCGGGAGCCCGACCATGGCAGGAGGAGGTGGGCGGCGCCCGCGTCGGCAGCCCTGGGAGCAGGAGGTCCGGGCGCCCCTGTCGTTGATCATGAGAGGAAGAGGTGGCCGGCGCCCGCATCAGAGATGGCGGAAGCTGTCGTCGGGCATGGGACGAGAAGGTTGTGTGGCTGCGTCGGAGGTAGCTGCTACTGCGGAGGCCATGGAGAGACTAGCGACGGTAGGCATGGAAAGAGAAGATGCTACGGCCGCTAGTTCTACAGCAGGTACAGGACTTGGTCCCTCGATTCATTGCTCGTTCAGCTAGCACTAGTTTGCACTTGTACAGGACTTGCCGATGGAGTTAATTATATGGGGGAAGGCATACAATATTTCACCAATAAATATTCAAGTAGTTGTACATCAGATCCAGCTATAGTTTGCACTGGTTTTTCCACAATGTTACATATCTTAGCTGATTAAATTGCAAAAGTAAAATGTTTCACTGCAGTACATACCACACATAAGGATGATTAAATTGAGCAGTTACATAGCATAGGCAGTACATAGCACACATAATGATGATAAACTTGAGCAATTACACAAATTTAGCTTAACCCTGTTTATTTCTACACTAAATGCTAATTGAAACCTACACTGAATGCTAATTGAAACGTTGCCAAATATGCTCTACCAAATCGTCCTTGAGTTTCCGGTGTGTCACTCGCTCATGGATTTCTTTGTTCTTTTCAAGGACAACACTAAATCCATGAAGTGGCCCTTGTGCAAGTCCTCTTATTGGTTCTGTATTCTTCCCCTCCTTATAATTGTAATCTAATCTGTCCTCCCTCTCATCTTCAATTATCATATTGTGCAGAATAACGCATGCATACATAATGTCACCTATATCTGCTCTTTGCCATGAACGTGCTGGTTGACGTACAATAGCCCAACGCTTCTGCAAAACTCCAAAAGCACGCTCCACATCTTTTCTTGCTCCTTCTTGTTGTTGTGCAAATAATTTATCCTTCTCACTTTGAGGCAGTGGAATTGTTTTGACGAAATTTGCCCACTCAGGATAAATACCATCTCTCCTTCAACAAACATAGCCATGCAATCCAGTGCCGTCCTTTCAGGAACTCCAAAAGCTTCATCCATGAGGTCAGCTGGTACACCATATGCCAACATTCTTATGGCAGCGGTGCATTTCTGCAGTGGTGATAGTCCCACCTTGCCAAATGCATCTCTCCTTAGACAAAAATAAGAAGACCATTTGCCAAGTTCTTCAACAATATGTAGGAATAGAGGCCTTCTCATCCGAAACCTTCGTCGGAATTGTGCATTCGTGTACAAGGATTCATTGGAAAAATATTTAGCAAACAGTCGATCATGATCACCTTGGTGGTCCCTGTCGAGGTGCCTCCTTGAGTGGCGCATTTGCTGCTCTGGATCAGCAAATAATCTTGCTTCTAGCTGTGCTTCAACCTGAGCTTCGAGATTAGCCATATATGGATCATTCATTTCCTCCTCTATGAGCTCTTCAAGGTATTCATCGTTGATAGGATCATCTGAATGGTCAGACATCTTTTGTTTAGAGGAGTGTTGTGTAGAAATGAAGTGGGGTGGATGGAGTGTTGTGCAGAAATGAAGTGGGGTGGATGGAGTGTTGTGCAGAAATGAAGTGGTCTGTTTAGAAGGACTGGTGTGTATTTATAGATGAAGTTGTCCAACAGCTAGTTTTCCAACGGCTAGTTTTCCAACGGCTAGTTTCAACAGCTACCTGTTGTGCATTATTTTTACTTCCCAGCAGCTAGTTTTTGTGTGTTTTTTACTTTCCAGTAGCTATTTTCCCATTAGCTATTTTGTATGCAGTGCCATGTCTAGCATACATAGCAAACATTGTATAATTAAAATGAAACTTGCATTAATTATGAAGAGATTACAAAGAGATTACAAAGAGATTACAAAGACTAACAGAACCGACTTGAACTTAAAATTGACTTAAAATAAAATTCGAGATTACAAAGAGATCAACTTTCTGGAAACAGTTCCTTGCCCAAAAGGTCTAGAACATGCTCATGTCGGACTTGTTTTGCATCCGTGTATGTTGAAGTGTCCTTAGCCAACAGATCCAAATACGTTTGCATCTTAGTCATTTTTGTCCTCTCTTTAGATGCTTCTGCTGTTTGAATCAAAGCTGCTGATCTCTTTGCAATAGCATCATGGAACAGTAACATATCTTCAGATGGCTTGTCGTTTGAAGAAGTTTCTGCCTTTGCTTTCCCTTTTCGCTTGTCCTTTGCCTTCTTCTGCCCTTCTGGGCGCTTCTCTTTGTCTGTGTCCTCTGTTTCTTGGTTGGAAGATGATGTGTATGCTCCAGATTCTGAAATCTTTGCTCTCTTGTTCTTCTCGTTACCATATATGTTCTTCCACTTAGGCTGTTGACATAGTATTTCCCACAAATACTCCAATGTGAAAGGTTTTTCCTTATTTTCTGATTTGAACATCTCATGAGCTCTATCCATAAGCATTTTATCACACTGTCCACTTGCATAAGTGCTCTTTATTCGACCATGAACACCATTAAATTGCTGAATAATCTTGTTAATACTGCGGAAGCTCTATCCATAACCATATATGTTCTTCCACTTAGGCTTGTGTTTGAGGAAGAGAACTGATGAGGTTGTGTGTATATGTAGGGAGAAGAGTGCGGAAGCTGATCCGAAGCAGGGGCGGGCAACGGTTACTTTTGCCTCAACGGCTTTGTCCCAGATATTGTATTTAATTCATGTGTTCACTGTTGTTGTAAAAGTAATATTATTTTATTGCTTGTGGATAGCCCACAAGCTTGTGGTGTGCTCTAAAGTTTTTTAGCCTATGGATAGGTTCCACAATGTATCTGGACATCCTTAAGGTGTACTTCTTAGCTTGTGGGGTGCTTTTCTAGCACATTGCGGATGCCCTAAGGCGTCAACAGCTTTTATCAAGCTTACCGATCTAGTTCTTGACCGGCTGTGGGTTTTTTTTAAGATAAAAGTCATAAATGCCCAGCTTTGAATTAACAAAGCTCAGGGTTTTACATCGGCAAATACAGATGAGACAAGGTGCTGAGGAGAACCTCCAACAAGGCAGAAGAAGGACAAGCTAAAAGAAAGGAGGCTACACTACGCCGAGCACCAGATCCCTGCGTAAAACGGCCAGCCCAGAGGCAGGATCGGACCACCAGCGAAGACACCACCGCAACTAGCGTAGAGCTTGACATCGGAGAAGAAAGCAGGAGACGAAAGAGCAGAGCCTTCAGCAGACGGCGAGCACGAAGGAGAGGATGTCGAGCATCACAACGCTGAACGGAGAACACAACCTCGACAGCGGCGAACACCAAACCCTTGCGTAGAACAGCCAGCTCCAGAGTGGCGGGATCGGACAGCTCCAAGGCGAGCACCAAACCCTTGCGTAAGACGGCCAGCCACCAAAGGAGCGGGATCGGACCACCGTGCCCGCAGGTTCTGCCTCCACCAAGACACAGTAGCAAGACAGTTTCACTTCAGATCAACGGCTGCGAAAAGACTCCAACTTTACACTCAGGCCGCCACGGTGAAGCGAGAGGACCCCTGCTCCAAGACGGTGCCTCCAAGGAGGTCACGACGCAGAGGCGCCGCCATCGTCAGGTCAAAAGACCAGGGTTTTCACCCGGAGCAAACACGAGGGAGGTGGGGTGGAGCCACAGCGTCGCCCCCAAGAGGGAAAACTGCGCCCACGGGCGTCGTCGACACCGGCGTCAACCGACAACTTGAGCTTTCGCTCAGCCCAACACCCACCTACGCATCGTCAAGGGTCATCCACTCGAACCCCCACCGCGAAGGGCAGGGGACACCATGGCTGCACCAGAGCCTCCAGATCTGCAACTGGGAGAGGAACGACACCCGCGCCGGACCTCGCCAGGAACTCCCACCGGCGCCCTCCTAGCCGACCACACGGACCAAGAGAACGCCCAACACCGCGCGACGTGGAGCATGCCGAGAAGCACCACCGCGCCCACCACTCAGGGCCGCCGCCCCGACGTACCAAGGATGGCAACCTCACCCGCCGTGGAGGACGACGGGCCACCTCTGCGAAGCCGGCCACCCCAGCCACCGCGAGATGCACTCCTCCAAGTTCACCAGACAGCACCATCCGCTCGCAGCCGAGCAACCTCCGAAGACCATGGCCACGAGTGCACCACCTCGAGAGAAAAAGAAGCACCAGAGGAGACCACCAGAGGCGCGAAGCAGAGCCGCTCCGGCACAGGCCAGCCGCCAGGGGGCTGACTGCCCTCCCCACACCCGAGCAGAGAGGAGCCAGGACGGAAGATCTGGCCACCCCTGCAGCCAGATCCGCCGTCGCGCGTCAACCTAGAAGCACCGGAGCGCGGCACCGCCGCCACGAGGAACACCTCGCCGCCGGAATCGCCGGCACAGGCCAGCCGCCCGCGGGCTGCCTGCCCTCCCCACACTCGAGCAGGGAGGAACGAGCACGGAAGGTCTGGCTACCCCTGCAGTCAGATCCGCCGTCGCGCGTCGCCCCAGAAGCAGCCGGTGTGCGTCGCCACCGTCACGAGGTACACCTCGCCGCCAGAGTCGCAGAGACGCCGGAAAGCTCGAGGAAGTGCAGCAGCGCCATGGAGATGGAGACCAGAAGGGGGAGAGGAGGGCGCAGCACTGGGGGAACCACGCGGAGGAGGAGGAAGAGCCGCTCCGCCGCCGCCGCAGGCCGGCTGGCGGCCGCCGGCGGCGGCGGCGAGGGAGGAGGAAGGCTGGGTCGGAGCTAGTGGCGGCTAGGGTTTGGGTCCTCCGGTGTCGCCCCGAGCGGGAGCGACACGGGAGGAAAGGGGGAAAAACCATCGGCTGTGGGTTTCTCTGATCTGAATTGGTGCATGTTGTCTTGATCGGTACTGGCTCCTCCTCTCCATCCCATAAACCCTGGAGATCGATCGTATTTCTTGGCTGTCTCAATCTTAAAGAGCTGGCGAGCTGCGTGTGTGCGCCATGCGTGGCCGGCGGCCGGCGGCGCATTGAGGTCTTCTTATCTCATATGGCACCGATGTAAAACCTAGTCGTTTAATGGAAAACCCATGAAACGTTTTTTACTATAATGGCAACGGTGGGTAATTTTCTCTTTTACCTTTTTTTTTGCGGAAGACTTATGTATTATAATCTAACGGTTATATATTTTCAGTCTACCAAATAAACGGCCAGATGTTTCTAATTATTGTGGTAATTTCTAGCGTATTTCTCTAATTTCTGGTTAGCCCATAATTTACTTTTAATATATAATAGATGTGGACGGCGATGCCAAACACATCATATGTATGCAGTGATTGCCACGTCTCGTTTTAGAATACTCGGGACTTCACCTCTTGGTCTCCGGAACCTCCAGAAGATAATCATTAGTCTATCAGATTCGCTGTCATCTTAAAATACGTGTAAATTGTCAGTTCAACCTTGTATTTACAAGGGATTACCGAAATTTGAGCATGAATTTCGCATTTGGTATAGCTCTGTACTTTCGTAAGGGGAAAAAATCATGTGATCCACACGGAAACACTTGCGGAACCCAGAATCATTTGTTTCCTGAACCCTTTTGAACAGGGAACACGGAAGCAGCAAAATGATGATCTTTCAAAAACCAAAAGTCCAAAGAACCGGGTTTAACAAACTCAATCACGCTGCCCGGCCGATCAGAAGCATGCATGGATGACCGCACACGGACTTGGAGTTTCGACAGAGAAAATTGCAAAAAACCACCACATTTGGGGCTAGGGTTTCAAAAAACCGCCATGTTGTGCTTTTTTCAAAAAACCACCGGTATTGCGTAATGCCGTAACAAAAAACACTGATAGTCGAGTTTAGGAGCGCTAACTATCATTCTGACCGATGGACCCCGCTGTCAAGCTTACGTGGCATGACATGAAAAGTCAAAGGACAAAAACGTTAAACATGTTCTAAAATCTGGTGTATTTCGTAAAATTTCAGTGGACCATAATTGTCAGCACCCTCTCTCTCAAAGAGGAAAAGATCCCCGCCGCAGTAACCACAGCCGGTGATGAGCTCCGCGTCCCACGGCGCGCGACCGACGCCGTCGCGCTACGAATATGCAAGGTCGCCGCCGGAGTGGTAGTCTTTGGAGCTCGTGAACCTCTCACCGGCATCCTTCCACAGGGTCGTAACTGCGGCGCTGTCGACGCGCCGGCCCCGAGGTGCTCGTTCTCGCGGCCACCGCCTACATCCCATGACCACGCGCTCCTCAAGATGGTCGTCGTCGTACCCTGTTCCGCGGATGAAGCGCCCTTGCGGCCTTGCCGCCTCCTTCACGCTGCCGTCCCCAACACGCGGGCCCGAATCCATCGACGACGGCGACTGCGCCCAGAGCAGAGCATGACGGGAGAGCTTATTCGGGAAGCTAGAGCGCTTGAAGAGGATTCAGGAAGATTAAGATACACCTCGCGATGAATAGAGAGTGGGCTGAAGGAACCGGGACAGAACAGACGAGTCAATCGACGGCGCGGCGGCTCGGTGCCGGAGGCAAAGAAGACGATAACCATGTCGGCCATTGGGGGAGTCCTGGCTCGATTAATTTGACGATGGAGCGCCGGACGAGGTGGCGGAGCCATTTGACAAGGTTTCGATGCTTGGAGGGGACCGCAGCGGCAGGAACGCAAAGCACACCGGCGGCGGCATGAACCGAATGCCGATTGCGTTCTCAATGCTCGGAGGTCTACAGAGCGCCGAGTAGCCCCTCCACTGCCCGGCACTTCGCCTCTCGGTGCTCTATGTGCAGCCGCGCAAGCAGTTTCCGGCCCGCATGTCTGCCAGCGCCGTCATCGAGTTCGTCGTCGTGACGGCCGAGGCGTCTGAGAGCATGCCGGTACGTTGTGCGCGCCCGGTTTAGAAATTGGCCCGTGGATTCGGCGGCGGCGCTATGTGCAGGTGCGCTGCAGAAGGGGAAAGCTCGAGATTCTCCATGGCAGATGGCAGGCGGTGGTGGCTAGCGTTGGATTTGACGGGGGCGGCCTGGCCATGGACGAAGGGAAGCGCTCCGCTTGATTGGGTCAACGCTAGCTGTGACAGCAAAAAGATAAGAAAAAGGAGAAAGAGAAAAGAAATGAGGAAACGGAAAAAAGGAAAGGTCTTTTTCGCAAAATACACATGCCATGTTGGGGTCAGAAAGAGGCTTAACTGGCTTAAAATGGACAATCAGTGTTTTTTGAAAAATCATTACGCAATACTGGTGGTTTTTAAAAAAAAAATCGCAACATGGTGGTTTTTTGAAACCCTAGCCTCAAATTTGGTGGTTTGTTGCAATTTTCTCGTTTCGACAGGAGGCTCTGTCTGCTTATCATTTTAAAGGTTCCCGAAAGTCCAGTATAGGAAATCTTCTACTCTTCGTTTAAGATAATCCTCACTAATACTAATTCTTGCGTTTTACGGCACATACGGCTTCCGTTTTACGGCACATACGGCTTCCACACGACGACTGCGATTTTATACTTGCCGTGCCGCCGATCTCCAGTTGTGCCGGAATTAGACTCCAGTTAAATTTTCCGCATTTGACTTTCAAGCATTATTGATCTTAGGATAATATGCTCGAATCAAACGCAGAGTACTCTAACCAATTTGTTCTAGATCGAGACATAAATCTCATTATTCCTATCAAGCGGTGCACCGATGGATGCTGTCCAACTGGCGAATTGTGCGTGCATCTAAGGCCGGCAATGGGTCGGGTATTGGGCGGGTCAACCTATTCTAGACCCATGCCCATATAATAAATGGGCGAGGGTCTCTGCCCATGACCCTGCCTATGGGTCAGATCTCAGACCCATGCCCGTACCCGTCGGGTCACCAGACCCAATGGGCGACCCATCGGGTCTGTAGACAGCACATCAATATATAATATTATAGCATTTCAAACAGCAAAATAAGCACAAACAACAAATAGTGATGTACTGATGTACTGATTGCTCACACAAACAGCAAATCAAGTTCCCAGGAAACAACAAATAGCATGTGTTGTGGTCATGTTTTACTATGAGACCCCACATGTCAGCTAATCAGCTTACCCATCGGGTCGCCCATGGGTACACATGTCTGCCTATACCCTACCTACGACTAATCGGGTCGCCCACGGACGAGACCCATGGGCGAATATAACGACCCATACCCTGCCCATTAGGGTCGGGTGCCCGTGGGCGGACGTGCCCATGGGTGGAATTGTCGGCTTGACGTGCATCCTGTATTCCTGTGAGGCTCCAACCTCCACACAGTTCATCGGACAGAGCCAGCAAAAAGCTGGAACAAGAAGAGTACACCTGTGCTGTGCGGCGGGCGGCTGGTCCTAAACTCCACACCGCACAACAACTAGAGCTAGCTGTGCCCTGCGCAGATCCTGTGAAACAAATTGACATTCAGAAAAATAATCTTGTGAAAGAAATCATCACCGACTAATAAAACAAAAAATTGTCTAAACAACAGCATATATACTTGCTCTCCTAGTTGCTGCGGCACACTCAATAGAAAATCGGAAAGGCAACACGGACAAACTCAATCATCAAATCAAAAGTTCCAGGGTTTGCGAGACGGCGGTAGGTCCCAATCATCACCATTACTCACTATATCAAAGCCGGCCAAAATCGCGGCACCGCAGCGAACGTTCACTGTAGCTTAGCTACAGTAGGAACTGTAGGAAATGAACAGTGTTCTACAGTGCACAATCCCGACCGTCGCCCGACGATCGGACGTCCCACATAGCACCCCGTGACGGTTTCGCAAAAAAACCACTCAGGAACCGAAAAAATAAACCCGCAGTCCACAGTTTTGCGAGGCGAAAGACCTATACGAAATTACAACAAAAACAAGGGTGTTTTCTGAAAAACACCATCACTTCCCCCTCCCCCTTCTCTCTCGTGCGACGCCGCCGACGCGCGCCCCCGCCGCACCGTTGCTCCCCGGCCAAATCGATGCACACGGGAAGCTCCGCCGCCTCCCCTCCTCCATCTCCGTTCACGCTCGCGTGCTGGGCCGCACGTGTCGCGCCGGATTTGTCGCCGCCGTACCTTCTCTCCTCCGCCCCGATTTCTCGCCGCCGACGAAGCTACGGCGACGGAAAAGGAGCGGCGCCGCCGCTTTTAGGTACCGCGCGTGCACGCGCAGCCGCCCCGCCCAGCCACGCACTCCGGAGCGCTCTGCTGCGGCTCCGGCGAGCTCGACGCCGCCGTAGCGCAGCCCGCTCCTGCGTGACGTCAGCATGATGTGCTGCCGGACCTGGGCTGGGCAGCCGGGCCGCTTGCTGGGCTGGGCTGGCTGCTGTGCAGCTGGCTCGGCCCTTTTATTTTTTTCCCTCTTCTTTTTTTCCTAATTTTCTTTTCCCACAAAAAAACTTTCACACCTTTTCAAATACAAAAAAATTGGCAACTGTTTTCAGTACCTTCATATACAAACACATTTCAAAAAAATAAATGAACTACTTATTTGTACTACTTATTTACAAATACATTAGAATACATCAAACTGTACGAAAGAAAAAAATGAAGTAGATTTGAACATTTGCAATTGCTTACGAAATAAAATAAAATAAACATTTCAAAAAAAAAATCTAAAATATAGCAACATGCTCACAATTCCAAATTGTTAAATATTACGATAAAACATACCAAAATTATCACAAAAAATACATACAACGCAATATATAATTCAGCTTACTAAAAAAATTTAGAGATACTCTAAAATACATATACCTCACAAAATATCTCACATATTGCACTCTCCCTCATTATGGAGTTCAAATAAATATTTATGGCATCTGGCAACTTCAATTTGGTTAACATTAGTACACAATAAAAATTTGAACATTTCAAAATGTTCACGAAATAAAATAAAAAATATATTTCAACGTCCCTAAAATATATCAGCATGCTCACATTTTTAATTTGCTAAATATTTTGAACTACGATAAAATATACGAGAGTTCTTAAAAAAAATACATGCAACACACTTGAAAATTTCAATTTGCTAAAAAAAACAACAACAAAATATATCTTACGTATTAGCTCAGAAATTGCATTCCCCCTAACTATGGAGTTGAAACAAATGTTTACGATATATTTCACGAATATCCAAACACTCCAAATTTTGTACGACAAATTGCTTCTTCTACGATAAAATATATCATAATTCCCACAAGAAATACATGCAACACACTTGATGAATATTAGTACAAGATGCAAATGAATTTTCTCTAATTGTGGGCTGGCTTTAACAAATGCTCATGTACTGTATTTCCTCCAATTATGAAACTCAAACAAATATTTTGACAAGATACAAACATATATAACCATTCCAACTTGCTAAACACTTAACAGTACTCTAAAATGCGTAAAGACACTCAACAAAATAAAAAAATACTACCTATTTTAGAGTATTTCCACGCAAAAAACAAACACATTTGAAATTGAATTACAATAATTTCCAAATTCAAGCAATCTCCAAATTCCAACCATTTCCAAAACGAAAACGTTTTTCAAATTCAATGATTCCCAAACTTAGACAACTTTAGAACATCGCCATTTTTCATATTCAGATGCCAATTTTTTTCCTCGAAAAAAAAAACAGAAACATAAAACAGGAAAAATTCTAAAAATGCCATCAACAAAATATTCAAAATATATCGAACTGTTAGGATGATGGGCGCGAAAATTTCGCGGTGTGATGATGGCGCCTTGATTCCCGTGCGTAGTGGGCGGCGTGGCCGTCGACGGTTGATATCTCCGCGTGACACGTGGACGGCCAGATGACGTTGTGGAGTGCGGTTTCGCTGAGGACGGCCTGGATTAACTGGCCACGCGGTATATACTTTTCACCGCGGCGGCGAACAGTTCATTCCATCCCCATTCTGCCCTCGTCTCCGCTGCTCTCTCTCCGCCATTGTTGTTCTTTGCCGCCAGTTTCTTTCCTCCGCCCTCCATGAGCAAGGTCGCGATGAAGAGGGGGAAGCCTGCCGCTGGCGCCGTCGCCGCCGCCGAGGCGAGCGTGATGAAGAAGCCCGACGGCGACTGGGTAAAATCGTCGGTGAAGAAGGGCGACCTCGAGGCCCTTCGCGCGCAGGGTCTGCTGCCGCCGGCAGACAAGGCGACGGTGCGCGCTCCTGGGAAAGAGGTATTCCCCGCTCCTCGCGAGGGGGAACGCGTTTGCTTCGTAGATTTCCTTCCGCGGGGTTTCGGGTTCCCACTCCACGATTTCGTCCGTGGTCTCTTGTACGCTTATGGGATTCAGATCCACGATCTGACTCCCAATAGCGTCTTGAGCATCACGAGCTATTTCGTGCTCTACGAGTGCTTCCTGGGAATCGCACCCATCTGGCTGCTGTGGAAGTTGCTATTCCTCGTGAGGAGGAGCGTGGGGAAGAGCAAGCAGGTGTATCCAGTCGGCGGCTTCGGCATCCAGGTGCGTGGCGACACCTCCTATTTTCAGATGAAGAAGTCCGACTCCGTCCAGGGCTGGCGGAAGAAGTGGTTCTACATCAGGTGCGACCAGGAAGGGCTTCCCGACTTCGCGGCTGATCGCGAGTTGCGGAAGACGAACGCGTGGGCGCACCCGCTGTCGAAGGAGGACAGGGAGGCGACCCAGCCCTTGCTGACGCTTCTTCGTGGCCTTCTGAAAAGTCTTGGGCGCGAGACAGGTGGAGTTCACCTCATCGCCACCTTCTTCAGGCTTCGGGTGCAGCCGCTCCGCACTCGCGTCCACCCGATGTGGGCGCGTGAGGATGTTGGCGATGAGCTCGATGATGACGCAGTCGAGTCAAAGGTGAGGAGCATCACTAGTCTCTGAGCCGCTGACCCGTGCAATGTCAAGTGCCCAGTTGAGCCGTATGGGCCTAATAACCCTGTGCCTGAGGTGAGCTTCGTTTGCTTTGCTTTTGTCTTGTATCTTCTTCTGTCGAATCTTTTTGCCTGACTCGAATGCTTCATTTGCTGACAGGGTCATTCGAGCTATGTCAGTCTTCCTCCGTTGATGGAGAATGGACCTCATGAAGAGGCAGAGTTCCCTGAGGAGGACGAGGTTGATGACGATGAAGTTCCCTCCGCCACCTCTCCGAGTGAAGAGTTGGAGGAGGATGAAGATGAGGAGCCGCTGCGGAAGCGGCAGAGGCAAAAAAGTGGTAACTCTGCTTCAGCTTCGTCACCCGTGAAGGAGGCGGGTGTGGAGAACGAGGAGGAGGTAAGCGAGTCGTCCTCGGGCGCTAAGCACTCGAGTGACCTAGCTGAGCCTTTGATGGTGCCTCCCCTCGGCTCTGCACCACCGACTGAGTTTGCGAGGATGGCCTCCGTATCCCTGGGAAGTGAAGATGATGTAGATGTCGCCAGGTTAGTCGCGTAACCATTGCCTCGTTTTTGCGAGTCCTTGAATTGAGTTTTGTCACAGCGACCGTACTGGCGCTGTTGTTTCTTCCCCTCGTGAGATGGAGCACACTTCTGCTCCCATGATCGAGCAGACTGCTAAGACGACCGGAGAAGACGCTCTGGCGGGTGACGCTTTGGCCTTGAAGACTTCGACCTCCTCCGTGCCAGAGAAAGCTGCTGATGCGACTCCGGTTGACGCTGGGCTGGTTGAGCATGTAAGTGTCCTTTTGACTCGTTCTGCAAAATCTGCATCGGGTGCGCGAACAGCGCTCCCGATGGGAGTAGCCCCGAAAATGTGCATGACTAGAATAGTCGGGCGCAGATTGATGTCTTATGTTTCCAGCAGCCATTTTATCGCCAGCAGGTGGAGGGAGCCGCAGCCTTCGTTCGCATGGAGCAGGAGAGGGATCAGCTCCGCACTGCTCTGGAGCAAGCGAATAGTAAGTGTGAACCCTTGTGTTCGAGGGGTGCTTCGACTGCCTTTATTGCTAACTTTGCTCCGTTGATCTGTAGGCGAAAAGGAGAGCATGAAGAAGCGGGTCGCGGAGCTGGAGAAGTCGCTGGGTGAAGCCCAGGAGCGTGAACAAGCTCGGGATGATCTGGAGAAGACCCAGGTCGACCGCTTGCTCGCACTCGCAGATGTTGCTGGAAGTAAGTATTTCGGCTCAGTGCCTACTTTGCCTTTGGTCGACTTCTGACATCTTACGGGTGTGGATTTCTTTTGATCAGAGGCTTGCGGAGGTGCTCCTCCAGAAGGGGCTTCCAGCGATAATGTCGGCTTGGTGGAGGCTGTTGGCTTCATGGACCGCGTCTGCGCGTATGCTTCAGCGGCGCTGCAGAAGTCGACAGGCGCCTTTGCGACTATGCACCAGAGCATCTTCCCCAGCAAGCCACCGCCGGTTGCTGTCGACGCGCTTGCGGCTCTGTTCGAAGGCAATGCGACCACCTTGGCGGACTACACGCGTGCGCAGACGGTACGCGGCTCAGAGCTCACTTTCCAGCTACTTCTTGGTCACCAAGTCGTAGGTGATTTTGAGAAGGTTGTCAACGACTTCCCTCGGAAGCCTGATGGCAGGACCGCATCCCTTAGCGGTGTGAAGGCGCAGGCGAGTCAGCTGGCTGCAAAGTTGGTCGCCACCTTCGAGAAGAGGATTGCCAAGGCTGCAGAGTTGGCTGCTGATACGTCTCCAACGTATCCATAATTTCTGCTGTTCCATGCTTATATTATACCATTTGCTACATGTTTTATATACACTTCGTATCACTTTTATGCATTTTCTGGCACTAACCTATTAACAAGATGCCACAGTGCCAGTTCCCTGTTTTCTACTGTTTTTGGTTTCAGAAAGTTACTTCTGGAAATATTCTCGGAATTGCACGAAACAAGAGGCCAGGTCCCTATTTTTTCAGCACGTACACGGAGTCCGAAGGAGAGACGAAGGAGAGCCACGAGGTGGCCAAACCACCTGGCGACGCGGCAGTGGGCCCAGCCGCGCCAGCCTGTGGTTTGGGCCCCTCGGGGGTCCGCCGACATCGCCCCTTTGCCTATTTATTCCCCGAGACGCGAAAACCCTAAAACACCGAGCCTTTCATCCAGAACATATTCGCCGCCGCCGTCGTTGTCAACCCTAACTCGAGGGATTTTTGAAGCTCTTCCCGGCACCCTGCCAGAGAGGGGAATCATCACTGGAGGGCTCTACATCGCCATGCCCGCCTCCGGAGTGATGCGTGAGTAGTTCATCCTTGGACTATGGGTCCATAGCAGTAGCTAGATGGTTGTCTTCTCCACTTGTGCCATCATGTTTAGATCTTGTGAGCTACCTATCATGATCAAGATCATCTTATTGTAATGCTACATGTTGTGTTTGCTGGGATCTGACTTATATTGATACCTATGTGGAGCTGAATATTATATTATCATGTCTATGTCATTTGTGATCTTGCATGCTCTCCGTTACTTGTTGAAGCCTTGGCCACGTGAATACTTGTAACTCCAAGAGGGGGTATTTATGCATGATAGTTGGGTTCAACCTCTATTTAACCTGGGATAGTGACAGCAAGTTCTAAGATTATAGATGTGTTGTTGCCACTAGGGGTAAAACAGCAATGCTTTATTCAAGGATGAATGTATTGTTTACATTACGCACATTACTTAATGCAATTGTTTGTTGCTTGCAACTTAATACTGGAAGGGGTACGGATGTTAACCGGAAAGTGGACTATTTAGGCATAGATGCATGTTGGATAGCGGTCTATGTACTTTGTCGTAATGCCCAAATGAATCTCATAGTAGACACCACAGCTCACACATGCATGTTATATGCACTTATCAATTGTCAATTGCCCAGCTGTAATTTGTTTACTCAGCATGTTAGTTATCTTATTGGAGAGACACCACTAGTGAACTGTGGACCCCGGTCCATTCTTTTACATCTGAAATACAATCTACTGCAATCATTGTTCTCTACTGTTTTATACAAACAAACATCATTTTCCATTCGATACGTTTAACCCTTTGTTTTCAGCAAGCCGGTGAGATTGACAACCTCACTGTTAAGTTGGGGCAAAGTAATTTGGTTGTGTTGTGCAGGTTCCACGTTGGCACCGGAATCCCTGGTGTTGTGCCGCACTACACTCCTTCACCAACACCTTCGAAGCAAACCTCGTTTTCCTACTGGTCCGATTAAACCTTGGTTTCATACTGAGGGAAAACTTACTGCTGCAGTCATCATACCTTCCCTCTTGGGGTTCCCAACTGACGTGTGACGTACAAGCATTGTTTCTGGCACTATCAACCTAGAGCCACCAGCTGCTAGGAAGAGCCGTTCCCAGTCGGAGTCTGTGATGTAGAACCCATTCTTTTAGGATTCTTCTGCCTTTGGTTCTTGGTCTGTAATGAACTGTATAGTTTGCGGGTCTTCTGGCCGCGAACATGCTGGTGTTGAAATGTGAATTTGTGCCTTCGAGTTTTCTTTCATATCGAAGCTTGAATGAATGTTCTGTTCCTTGCTTGACGTTGTCGAACTTGGCAGTCTGAGATGGGCGAAGCTCCTGGGGTCACTGGAACGACTGGTGTGGGCGATGAGGAGGACACCTCTTCGGCTGCGCGCACTCGTCGTCGTCGAGCTCGTCCTGCTCCTGCGCGAAGCGTGAATGATCAACGAGTGATCACCTTCATGAGGAACAAGGTTGTTGAGCTTGAGTCGAAGTTGAAGAGCGTGGAGTTGGAGTTGGAGTTGGAGCGCTTGAGGTTGCGGCCCGTTGCGCCGTTCTCTCAGCGAGAGGAGTTTCTGCTAGGTGAGATGGACTTGATCAGTCGGCAGCTGCAAGGTTGGTTTTCTAGCTCTGTGCTTCGACTTCTTTATCCTTCTACTGTTCTTAGCTCTGGGTCTTGATGCAGATGTGAACTCTGACTGGAAGGCCGAGCAGAGTCGAGTAGACGAGCGAGTGGAGAAAGAAGCCGCCGGTGACTCACCCGAAGCGCGTTAGTTTTGGTCAAATAAATCCAGAGGCAGTGTACTGGCTCGAATGTTGGATCGCACCTGGCGGGCTGCTGTGCTCTTGGAAGGTTGTAGAAAAACCCTCTGGCAGATCAACAGGGTGTACTTTCCGCATAACGAGCAGCCTAATGGACTGGCTGCGCTGCTAGAGAGGTTCCGTGAAGGCAGTGCGTTGAAGAAAGTCGTGCACACTCAACTTGTTGCCGGGGCGAACGTGGCGCTGGCGTACGTTCGAATGCACCGGCCTAATCTTCCACTGTACAAGGTGCTTGACGGCTTGCCTGGAGAGGGTGACTACGCCGATACTCTTGCGGCTGCTCGTCAGATGGTTTAGCAGGTCCAGAGCTTTAGTGAGCACCTTGTAGGGCCACTCGATGCGCCAAAGGGCGAGCCTGTAGAATAAGAGTAGTAGACTGCTGTTGTATGGCGTTAGCTTGTAAAAGCAATTTTTCCAAGTGGAAATATGAGTGTATGTATGCCGAGGTGGGGGTAGCCCCCGAGTGAGTAAATTGTATCTTGTAGACTTCTGTGAACCTGTATGGCGCAACCCCCGAGCAGATCGAGTGCGGCCTAGGATTTTAATTAAACATGTGCGGAGCGGCCCCCGAGTGCTTCGAGTGCGGCCGAGGTGTGTCGAGTCAGACCTGTGCGGCGCAGCCTCCGAGTGCGTCAGGTGCGGCCTATGATTTTGACTTGGACCTGTACGGCGCAGCCCCCGAGTGCGTCGGGTGCGGCCAAGGATTTTTCGAGTTGGACCTGTATGGCGTAGCACCCGAGTGATTCGGGTGCGGCCTAGGTTTGACTTAGACCTGTGCGGCGCAGCCCCCGAGTGCTTCGGGTGACGGCCAAGGATTTTTCGAGTTAGACCTGTATGGCGCAGCCCCCGAGTGTGTCGGGTGGCGACCTAGGTTTTCGAGCTGGACCTGTATGGTGCAGCCCCCGAGTGCGTCGGGTGCGGCCTAGGTTTGACTTAGACCTGTGCGGCGCAGCCCCCGAGTGCTTCGGGTGGCGGCCAAGGGTTTTTCGAGTTGGACCTGTATGGCGCAGCACCCGAGTGCTTCGGGTGCGGCCTAGGTTTGACTTAGACCTATGCGGCGCAGCCCCCGAGTGCTTCGGATGGCGGCCAAGGGTTTTTCGAGTTGGACCTGTATGGCGCAGCACCCGAGTGCTTCGGGTGCGGCCTAGGTTTGACTTAGACCTGTGCGGCACAGCCCCCGAGTGCTTCGGGTGGCGGCCAAGGATTTCGACTTGGACCTGTATGGCGCAGCCCCCGAGTGCTTCGGGTGTGGCCTAGGTTTGACTTAGACCTGTGCGGCGCAGCCCCCGAGTGCTTCGGTGGCGGCCAAGGATTTCGACTTTGACCTACATGGCGCAGCCCCCGAGTGCTTCGGGTGTGGCCTAGGTTTGACTTAAACCTGTGCGGCGCAGCCCCCGAGTGCTTGGGTGGCGGCCAAGGATTTCGACTTTGACCTGCATGGCGCAGCCCCCGAGTGCTTCGGGTGCGGCCTAGGTTTGACTTAAACCTGTGCGGCGCAGCCCCCGAGTGCTTCGGGTGGCGGCCAAGGATTTCGACTTGGACCTGTATGGCGCAGCACCCGAGGGCTTCGGGTGACGGCCTAGGTTTATGTTGCTTTTTGACTAAAAAAGTAGAGGGAGAGCTTGTTCCACAAATCACTTCATTGATTTTAGCGGGATGCCGCCTCATTAAAATGTAGGAGTTTGCGCGATAGAAAACAAAAAATTTCTCTCACATGCGGAAGCAACACTCAAGATCCTATCTAGAAGATTCTAGTAACGGGGAGAGTAGTTCATCATACCCTCGAAGAACACGCGCGTTGAACGTTTAATTCAACGCAGCTCGGTGAAGTTGTTGACGATGTTCGATCCGATCAGCACCGCAAACGAGCAGCACCTCCGGAGGCTTGCACACGTACAGCTCGATGACGTCTCCCTCTTCTTGATCCAGCAAGCTAGAGGGAGAAGTAGGTGGGATCGATTCCAGCAGCACGACGGCGTGGTGGTGGATATGGTGGAGAGTTCCCGCGGGCAGGGCTTCGCCAAGCGGTGCGCGGGAGGTAGAGGAGCAGCAAGCCAGTGATGCGGCCAAGCCTCTGTCTCTTGGTGCACCTCTCCCTCTTCTTTATATAGGCAAGGGGCTGCAGCCACTTTATTTCCAAAGTAGAAACTCCCTCTTTCAATAGTGGTAACCCCTTCTCATTTAAAAGGTGGTAACCCCCTCTTTCAAGAGTGGTAACATCCCTTTTAAAGGGCTACCCATTGAATGGCTGCATGGACCAAGTAGGACTGGTCAAATGGACCAGTGGGCCACCCTTGGTCGTTGGGGACAGGTGGGCCCCACTATGGGACCCTCCGGAACCTTCTAGAACATTCCGACACTCTGCCGAAAAATCCCGAACTTTTCCGGAACCCTGAAATCAACTTGCCATATATAAATCTTTACCTCCGGACTCTTCCGGAGCTCCTCGTGATGTCTAGGATCTCATCCGAGACTCCGAACAATATTCGGACACCATTAACAAAATTATCCCAGAGCTACTCTAGCGTTACCGAACGTTAAGTGTGTGACCCTACGGGTTCGAGAACGTGCAGACATGATGGAGACACCTCTCCGATCAATAACCATTAGAGGGACCAGGATATCCATAATGACTCCCACACATTCAACGAAGATCTTTATCGGTTGAACCACTATGTCGTGGACTACTATAATCCGTATACAATTTCCTTTGTCACGCGATATTTTACTTACCCAAGATTTGATCGTCGGTATCACTATACCTAGTTAAATCTTGTTACTGGTAAGTACTCTTTACTCGTTCCGTAATACAACATTCTCTGTGACTAACTCATTAGTCACGTGCTTGCAAGCTTTACCGAATGTGCACTACCGAGTGGGCCCAGAGTATATCTCTCCGAAACACGGAGGGACAAATCCCAGTCTTGATTCATGTAATTCAACAAGCACTTTCTGAGATACCCGTAAGACACCTTTATGATCACCCTGTCACGAAGCGATGGTTGATGTCCCCAAAGTATTCTTCCAGTACCCGGGAATAACATGATCTCATGGTCTAAGAAATAGGATACTTGACAATAAAAGGCATGACAATAAAAACTTAATGAAACGATCAATATTGTTATGCTTAGTTGGGTCTGTCCATCACGTCATTCTTCTAATGACATGATCCCGTTAATTAATTAACAACTCATGTTCATGGTTGGGAAACCATAACCATCATTAATTAACGAGCTAGTCTAGTAGAGGCTTACTAGGGACGCAATGTTGTTTACGCAACCACACATGTATTATGTTTCCGGTTAATACAATTATAGCATGGAAATAAACATATATCATGAACACGGAAATATGATAATAACATTTATTTATTATTGCCTCTAGGGCATATTTCCAACAGTCTCCCACTTGCACTAGAGTCAATAATCTAGTTTACATTGGTAAAAATCTAACACCCATGGCCTTCTGGTGTTGATCATGTTTTGTCTGTGGAAGAACTTTAGTCAACGGATCAGCGATATTTTGATTCGTATGTACTTTGCTAATGGTAATATCTCCTTCATTGACATGCTCACGAATTTGATGAAACCGGCGTTTGATATGCTTGGAACTCTTGTGACATCTTGGTTCCTTGGCTAGAGCAATGGCACCAGTGTTGTCACAAAAAATCTCCATGGGATCCAGTGCGCTCGGAACAACGCCGAGTTCAGTGACGAACTCCTTCAGCCATATCCCTTCTTTCGCTGCTTCAGAAGCGGCCATATACTCCGCCTCTAATGTAGATGCCGCAATGACGGTTTGCTTGGAACTCCTCCAGCTAACCGCAGCTCCATTCAAGATAAAGACATACCCTGTTTGAGATTTCGAGTCATCTGGATCAGTATCGAAGCTAGCATCAACGTAACCTTTTACGGAGAGCTCTTCATCACCACCATAGACAAGAAACATGTCCTTAGTCCTTTTTAGGTACTTAAGGATATTTTTAACTGCTGTCCAGTGAGCCTCTCCAGGATCACTCTGGTACCTGCTCGTCAAACTAAGAGCATGGGACACATCCGGTCTAGTACACAACATGGCATACATAATAGAACCTATGGCCGAGGCATAGGGGATTTTCTTCATCCTTTCTATTTCTGTTGCCGTAGTTGGACACTGAGTCATACTCAATGGCTTACCTTGTAACATGGGCAAAGAACCTTTCTTTGCATCCTGCATATTGAATTTCTTCACTATCTTCTCAAGGTATTTACTTTGACTAAGTGCTATTAAGCGTCTTGATCTATCTCTATAGATCTTTATGCCCAATATGTATGCAGCTTCACCAAGATCTTTCATTGAAAAACTATTATTCAAATAATCTTTCACACTGTTAAGCAGCTCCACATCATTCCCAATAAGTAATATGTCATCTACATATAAAACCAGGAATGCAACCGAGCTCCCACTCACTTTCTTGTAAACACAAGCTTCTTTATAATTTTGGACAAATCCAAAACCTTTGATCACCTCATCAAATCGAAGATTCCAACTCCGGGATGCTTGCTTCAGTCCATAGATGGATCGCTGAAGTTTGCACACTTTATCAGCATCCTTAGGATCGACAAAACCTTCAGGTTGTACCATGTACAACTCTTCTTCAACGTTTCCGTTGAGGAACGCAGTTTTGACATCCATCTGCCAAATTTCATAATCGAAATAAGCAGCAATTGCTAGTAGAACCCTAACAGACTTTAGCATCGCTACGGGTGAGAAGGTCTCATCGTAGTCAACTCCTTGAATTTGTCGAAAACCTTTTGCGACAAGTCGAGCTTTATATACGGTGACATTACCGTCAGCGTCTGTTTTCTTCTTGAAAATCCATTTACATTCAACAGCCTTACGGCTATCAGGAAGGTCAACCAAAGTCCACACTTGGTTTTCCTTCATGGATTCCATTTCAGAGTTCATGGCGTCTTGCCATTTTCCAGAGTCTGGGCTCATCATCGCTTCCTCATAGTTCATAGGTTCATCATTGTCTAACAATAAAATGTTCAAGACAGGATTACCGTACCATTCAGGAGCAGTACGTAACCTTGTCGACCTGCGAACGGGAACTTTGACCGAAGCTGCATGATCACTATCATCAGCTTCTTTCTCTCTAGCTGGTGAAGGCGGTGCCTGAAGATCCAAATCTTCCTGCGCTGCGCTGCTCTCCAATTCGGGAGAAGGTTCAATAACCTCGTCTAGTTCTATTTTCCTCCCACTCACTCCTTTCGAAAGAAACTCCTTCTCAAGAAAGGATCCATTCTTAGCAACAAAAACTTTGCCTTCGGATCTGTGATAGAAGGTATACCCAATGGTTTCCTTTGGATATCCTATGAAGACGCATTTTTCCGCTTTGGGTTCGAGCTTATCAGGTTGTAATCTTTTGACATAAGCCTCGCATCCCCAAATTTTAAGAAACGATAATTTTGGCTTCTTACCAAACCACAACTCATATGGTGTCGTCTCAACGGATTTAGATGGTGCCCTATTTAAAGTGAATGCGGCTGTCTCTAATGCATACCCCCAAAATGACATTGGCAGATCGGATACAGACATCATAGAACGCACCATATCTAATAAAGTACGATTACGACGTTCAGACACACCATTACGCTGTGGTGTTCCAGGTGGCGTGAGTTGGGAAACAATTCCACAATTTTTCAAGTGCATGCCAAACTCGTAACTCAGATATTCCCCTCCACGATCAGATCGTAGAAATTTGATCTTCCTGTTACGATGATTTTCTACTTCACTCTGAAATTCTTTGAACTTTTCAAATGTTTCAGACTTGTGTTTCATTAAGTAAATATACCCATATCTACTCAAATCATCAGTGAAAGTTAGGAAGTAACGATATCCACCACGTGTTGGAATGCTCATTGGTCCACACACATCAGTATGTATGATTTCCAACAAATCACTCGCCCGTTCCATCGTACCGGAAAACGGTGTCTTAGTCATCTTACCCATGAGGCATGGTTCGCACGTATCAAATGATTCAAAGTCAAGTGATTGAAAAAGTCCATCAGAATGGAGTTTCTTCATGCGCTTTACACCAATATGACCTAAACGGCAGTGCCACAAGTATGTGGTACTATCATTATTCGCTTTGCATCTTTTAGCATCAATGTTATGGATGTGTGAAGTACTACTATCGAGATCCAACAAGAATAAACCATTTACGTTGGGTGCATGACCATAAAAGATATTACTCATAGAAATAGAACAACCTTTATTCTCTGATTTAAATGAGTAACCGTCTCGCAATAAACAAGATCCAGATATAATGTTCATGCTTAACGCAGGCACCAAATAACAATTATTCAGGTTTAAAACTAATCCCGAAGGTAGATGAAGAGGTAGTGTCCCGACGGCGATGACATCGACCTTCGATCCATTCCCGACGCGCATCGTCACCTCATCCCTCGCCAGTCTCCGTTTATTCTGCAGCTCCTGTTTCGAGTTGCAAATATGAGCAACCGAACCAGTATCAAATACCCAGGCACTACTACGAGAACTAGTAAGGTACACATCAATAACATGTATATCAAATATACCTTTGACGTTGCCAGCCTTCTTATCCGCCAAGTATTTGGCGCAGTTACGCTTCCAGTGACCGTCTCCCTTGCAGTAGAAACACACAGTGTCCGGCTTAGGACCAGCCTTGGGTTTCACAGGTGTGGCAACAGGTTTGCCGCCCTGAGCAGCAACAGATTTGCCACTCTTCTTGAAGTGACCCTTTTTGGCCTTAACCTTCTTGAAACTGGTGGTCTTATTGACCATCAACACTTGATGTTCTTTCTTGATGTCCACTTCTGCAGATTTCAGCATCGCAAAGAGCTCATTAAGAGTCTTATTCATGCCTTGCATGTTATAGTTCAGCACAAAGCCTTTGTAGCTCGGAGGGAGCGACTGCAGCACCCTGTCAGTGATTAACTCATCCGGGATCACACATCCCAGCTGAATTAGGCGTTGGATATAGCCTCCCATGGTGACAACATGTTCACTGACAGAGCTGTGCTCCTCCATCTTACATGTATAGAACTTATCAGAGATCTCATATCTCTCAGCGCGGGTCTGAGTCTGAAACATGGTTTTCAGCTCTTCAACCATCTCATAGGCGCCGTGATGTTCAAAACGTTTCTGGAGATCAGTGTCCAGAGATGTAAGGATGGCACAGGCAACTATAATGTGGTCATCTCTGCGCGTCTCAAAGACATTTTGTTCTGCTTCAGGCGCATTGTCTGCAGGTGGGTCACCTAGCGCAGCATCGAGCACATAATGCTTCTTACACCCAGTGAGGATAATCCTCAGGTTGCGGTGCCAGTCAGTGAAGTTTGAACCAGATGATTTCAGTTTTTCTTTCTCAAGGAATGCGCTGAAGTTGAACTGAGCTACGTTGCGGGCCATGATCTACAACATTTTAGCAAAGACATCTTTAGACTATGTTCATGATAAAGAGTTCATTTTAATCAAATTACTAACGAACTCCCACTTAAAACAACATCCCTCATAGTTGTCTAGTGGTACACGATCCAAATCCACTACACCAAGTCCGATCTTCACGAGAGAAGATGTAGTTTCAATGGTGAACATCGAAATGTTGATCATATCATTCATATGACTCGTGTTTAACCTTTCGGTTCGTCGTGTTCCGAGTCCATGTCTGTACATGCTAGGCTCGTCAAGTTAACCAAAGTATTTCCGCATGTGTAAAACTGGCTTACACCCGTCGTATGTGAACGTAGAGTTTACCACATCCGATCATCACGAGATGCTTCAAAACGACGAACTTTCGCGACGGTGCATACTAAGGGAGAACACTTTATCTTGATATTGTGTGAGGGATCATCTTATAATGCTACCGTCGAGCACACGCAAAATAAGATGCATAAAAGGATAAACATCACATGCATAAAAATATGTGACATGGTATAGCCCTTTTATTGCGTCTTGATCTCCATCTTAAACGCACCGGCATGATCTCCATCATGGCGCCATGTTCATGTGGCGCCTTGGTTGTCTCCACCACGTTGCATCCCATATATTGCTAACTCATAGCGATAAATAATGCAATTACATGGCGTTTGAAGTTGACACGCAGGTCATACAATTGATAATTAAGACAACCATATGGCTCCTGCCGGTTGCCGTACTCATCGACATGCAAGTCGTGAAACATTACAAAACATGATCATCTCATACATCACAAATATATCATATGAAACAGTTTGGGCTATACCATATCACAAGCACCCCTGCAAAAACAAGTTAGACGCCTCTCCCTTATTCTTTGCAAATTTTACGTGGCTTAGGGCTTTCGAAGAAAGAACCGTTCTTACCTACGAACATGAAACCACAACGGTGATAAACAAATTATTAACAACCCGTTGTAGATTAAATCTTAACTATAGTGGGAGAGACAGACACCCGCAAAGCCACTTATGCAATACAAGTTGCATGTCAGTCGTGGAACAAGTCTCATGTACGTGGACATGTAAAGTTAGTCCGGGCCGCTTCATCCCACTATGCCACTAAGATTCAAAATACACAAAGGAAGTAATAAAAAGATTATCAACGCCCACATACACATATGTGTTCTACCCGTACCAAAACATCTACGCATAGATCCGGCTCTGATACCACTGTAGGAGTTTGCGCGATAGAAAACAAAAAATTTCTCTCACATGCGGAAGCAACACTCAAGATCCTATCTAGAAGATTCTAGTAACGGGGAGAGTAGTTCATCATACCCTCGAAGAACACGCGCGTTGAACGTTTAATTCAACGCAGCTCGGTGAAGTTGTTGACGATGTTCGATCCGATCAGCACCGCAAACGAGCAGCACCTCCGGAGGCTTGCACACGTACAGCTCGATGACGTCTCCCTCTTCTTGATCCAGCAAGCTAGAGGGAGAAGTAGGTGGGATCGATTCCAGCAGCACGACGGCGTGGTGGTGGATATGGTGGAGAGTTCCCGCGGGCAGGGCTTCGCCAAGCGGTGCGCGGGAGGTAGAGGAGCAGCAAGCCAGTGATGCGGCCAAGCCTCTGTCTCTTGGTGCACCTCTCCCTCTTCTTTATATAGGCAAGGGGCTGCAGCCACTTTATTTCCAAAGTAGAAACTCCCTCTTTCAATAGTGGTAACCCCTTCTCATTTAAAAGGTGGTAACCCCCTCTTTCAAGAGTGGTAACATCCCTTTTAAAGGGCTACCCATTGAATGGCTGCATGGACCAAGTAGGACTGGTCAAATGGACCAGTGGGCCACCCTTGGTCGTTGGGGACAGGTGGGCCCCACTATGGGACCCTCCGGAACCTTCTAGAACATTCCGACACTCTGCCGAAAAATCCCGAACTTTTCCGGAACCCTGAAATCAACTTGCCATATATAAATCTTTACCTCCGGACTCTTCCGGAGCTCCTCGTGATGTCTAGGATCTCATCCGAGACTCCGAACAATATTCGGACACCATTAACAAAATTATCCCAGAGCTACTCTAGCGTTACCGAACGTTAAGTGTGTGACCCTACGGGTTCGAGAACGTGCAGACATGATGGAGACACCTCTCCGATCAATAACCATTAGAGGGACCAGGATATCCATAATGACTCCCACACATTCAACGAAGATCTTTATCGGTTGAACCACTATGTCGTGGACTACTATAATCCGTATACAATTTCCTTTGTCACGCGATATTTTACTTACCCAAGATTTGATCGTCGGTATCACTATACCTAGTTAAATCTTGTTACTGGTAAGTACTCTTTACTCGTTCCGTAATACAACATTCTCTGTGACTAACTCATTAGTCACGTGCTTGCAAGCTTTACCGAATGTGCACTACCGAGTGGGCCCAGAGTATATCTCTCCGAAACACGGAGGGACAAATCCCAGTCTTGATTCATGTAATTCAACAAGCACTTTCTGAGATACCCGTAAGACACCTTTATGATCACCCTGTCACGAAGCGATGGTTGATGTCCCCAAAGTATTCTTCCAGTACCCGGGAATAACATGATCTCATGGTCTAAGAAATAGGATACTTGACAATAAAAGGCATGACAATAAAAACTTAATGAAACGATCAATATTGTTATGCTTAGTTGGGTCTGTCCATCACGTCATTCTTCTAATGACATGATCCCGTTAATTAATTAACAACTCATGTTCATGGTTGGGAAACCATAACCATCATTAATTAACGAGCTAGTCTAGTAGAGGCTTACTAGGGACGCAATGTTGTTTACGCAACCACACATGTATTATGTTTCCGGTTAATACAATTATAGCATGGAAATAAACATATATCATGAACACGGAAATATGATAATAACATTTATTTATTATTGCCTCTAGGGCATATTTCCAACATAAAACCCTTCCAGTCCCCTCAGGTACCCTGGTAAGGGAAAGAGTGCGTCTGGAACCTGCCGCCTCTTGACATAGTACACTTTGTTACAAGGGGGAGTCGATTAGGCGTAGAAGCGGCGCAGTTGCGCAACATTCCACGGGTTGTTGCAGACTGTCCCTGTCTTCGAGTCCTTCAGGCGGTAAGCTCCGCCGCCGATTGCCTCTGTCATGATGTATGGACCCTCCCACGGGGAGGCTAGTTTGTGCACCTTCTTCTGTTTGAGGCGGAGGACAAGGTCGCCAGGGACGAACGCTCTGGGCCGCAGTCGCCGCCCGTGGTAGTTGCGTAAGTCTTGCTGATACACGGCTGTGCGGGTAAGGGCGATGTCGCGTGCTTCATCCAGGGTATCCATGTCATCCTCGAGTGCTTCTTCTGCGTCGGACTCGTCATAAGCCACCACTCGGTGCGCGTCGAACTTGATGTCGCATGGCAGGACTGCTTCTGCGCCGTAGACCATGAAGAATGGCGTGTACTGAGTGGATCTGTTTGGCGTAGTGCGCAGACTCCACAGCACAGATGGCAGCTCTTCAACCCAGGCGCCTGCAGCGCGCCTCAATGGTACTCGCAGGCGCTTCTTGATGCCCTTGCAGACTAAGCCATTGGCCTTTTCGACCTGTCCGTTGGATTGCGGGTGCGAGACAGATGCGTAGTTGAGCTTGATGCCTTGCTCGGAGCAGAAGTCCTTGAACTCTTCGGCTGTGAAGTTCGTGCCGTTGTCGGTGATGATGTTGTGCGGCACTCCAAACCTGAAGATGATCGACCTGATGAAGTTAACTGCCGAGGAGGCAGTCGAACTTGTAATAGGTACGGCTTCGATCCACTTCGTGAACTTGTCGACTGCCACCAAGAGATGCGTGTGTCCTCCCGGCGAGGACTTCTTGAGTGGACCCACCATGTCGAGCCCCCATTGAGCGAAGGGCCAGGCGAGTGGAATGGTCTTTAGTGCTGATGCTGGTGCGTGCGGCTTGTTGGCGAACTCCTGGCAGCCGAGACATTTCCTCACGAGTTCTTCTGCGTCTTGCATTGCGGTGGGCCAGTAGAACCCGGCTCGTAAGGCTTTGGCCACTAAGGCTCGACTGCTGGCGTGGTGCCCGCAGATGCCAGCGTGGATCTCGAGTAAGATGGCTTGACCGTCGACTGGGTCGATGCACCTTTGGAGGACTCCCGAGATGCTTCGCTTGTAGAGCTCCCCGTTGATGACGGTGAAGCCCTTGGAGGCGGATGACGCGCTTGGCTTCGACTGGGTTTGTTGGCACCCTCTGCTGCAGTATGTAAGCCAGGTATGGGCTCGTCCATGTGGGCTCGATCAGCATCACCTCCATAGGCTCCTTCTCCGTGCTGGGCGGGTCGGCGGTGCTCGTTGTCGATGTAGAGGATCCCGGCGCGGGCCGGAGCTTGACGGAGCGTTGCGTGATGCACTCGAGGAAGACTCCGGGTGGCACCGGCGCTTTGTTTGAGCCCAGGTTGGCGAGGGTGTCGGCTTCCTCGTTGCTCTCGCGGCCGACGTGCCGCAGCTCGCAGCCGTCGAAGGTGCCTTCCAGCTGGTTGTACAGGTCCCTGTAGGCGATCATGTTGTCGGCGATGGCGTCACATTGCTTCATGGTTTGTTGCACGACGAGGTAGGAGTCTCCGTAGATCATGAGGTGAGTGGCGCCGCAGTTCTTGGCCATCCGCATGCCGTGGATCAGGGCCTCGTACTCTGCCTCGTTGTTGGAGGGCGTTGGGAAGTTCATCTGCAGCACGTACCTCAGCTTGTCGCCTTTGGGTGAGATGAGGACGACTCCCGCCCCTGCTGATCTGAACTTTTGGAGCCGTCGAAGTACATTGTCCATGCGTTGGACAGGTCGGGTACGTCTGGTAGCTGGGCCTCTATCCACTCGGTGGTGAACTCTGGAAGCACCTGGGCCTTGATTGACTTCGGGTGCGCGTACTTCAGCCCCCAGGGCCCTAGCTCAACAACCCACTTGGCGACTCGTCCTGTCGCGGCTTGGTTGGTGAGGATGTCGGAGAGCCCGGAGGAGCTTACTACCGTGATGGAGTGCTCGGAGAAGTAGTGGACGACCTTCCTTGATGTCATGAAGACTCCGTATGCTAGCTTCTGGTAGTGCGGGTACCGCTGCTTGGACAAGGTTAGCACCTCACTGAGGTAGTAGACGGGTCGCTGAACAGGGTAACTGTGTCCTTCTTCTTCTCGTTCGACTACGAGTACCGTGCTGACCACCCTGTTTGTGGCTGACACGTAGAGGTATAGCGGCTCGTTCTCCAGTGGCGCCACCAGTACTGGGGAAGTCGTGAGTGTTTTCTTGAGTTGGTCGAACGCGACTTGCGCTTCTTCTGTCCACTCGAACTTGTCTGTCTTTTTCATCAGTTGGTAGAAAGGCAGGGCCTTTTCTCCCAACTTACTTATGAACCGGCTGAGAGCTGCGACTCGGCCGGCTAGGCGTTGCACCTCATGAAGCTTGGTCGGTGCTGGCATTGCGAGTATGTTTTGCACCTTCTCGGGTTGGCTTCGATTCCTCTTGCAGAGACGAGGTACCCGAGCAGTTCTCCGGCTGGCACGCCGAAGACACACTTGTCCGGGTTCAGCTTGATCTGATACTCGTTGAGGGCGGCGAAGACCTTGCGGAGGTCGGCGATGAGAGTGTCCTCCGTTCGAGTGGTGACGACTATGTCGTCGACGTAGACTTGGACGATCTCTCCGATTAGCCCCTTTAGGCAGGCTTGCATTGTGCGCTGGTACGTGGCTCCAGCGTTCTTCAACCCGAAGGGCATCGTCTGGTAGCAGAAGACGCCATGGGGTGTGATGAATGCAGTCTTCTCTTCATCGTCGACGTTCATCCTGATCTGCTGGTACCCTGAGTAGGCGTCCAGGAAGGATAGGCGTGCGCAGCCTGCAGTCGAGTCGATGATCTGGTCTATCCGCGGAGCGGGAAATGGTCCTTGGGGCAGCATTTGTTGAGGGCGGTGAAGTCGACGCACATGCGGAGTTTCTTCGTCTTCTTCTTCTCCACCAGGACGGGTTCGCTACCCAGTCCGAGTCCTTGATCTCTCGGATGAATTTAGCGTGGAGCAGTCGATCGATCTCCTTGCTTATTTCGTCTCGTTTGGGTCCTGAGAAGCGTCGCATGGTCTGCTTGACGGGTTGGCGTCCTTGTGGACGCGTAAAGAGTGCTCGGCGAGGTTCCTGGGTATGCCTGGCATGTCAGAAGGTTGCCAGGCGAAGATCTCCCAGTTCTCACGTAGAAACTCGACGAGCGCGCTTTCCTATGCGATAGGCAGACTCGACGACACTTTGACTGTCTTGTTTGCGTCCGTCGGGTGGACCTGATGAGTTGTTGTGTCGTCAGTCGTGTTGAAGGCGGCGTCCTTGGCTGCTTCTTGCGTGGCGGGAAGATGGTTTTGTCGTTGTCGACTGCCATCGCCTCGAAGTGCTCTCCATTCCGAAGAACTCGGAGATCTTGCTGAACTCGCGGTCGCAGCTGTTGGAGCGGTCGAAGTCGCCGTGCACCGTGATGACGCCCTTGGGCCAGGCATCTTGAGCATGAGGTAGGCGTAGTGAGGTACCGCCATGAATCTGGCAAAGGTTGGGCGCCCGAGTATCGCGTGGTACTGCGACTTCCAGTCGACTACCTCGAAGTCGATCGACTCCCTCTTGAAGTTTTCGGGTGTGCCGAAGATGACGTCGAGTGTGATCGTTCCCATGGGCGTGACTGCTTGCCCTGGTACTATGCCATGGAAGGTGGTCTCTGATGCCGCCAAGTTTGTCGTTGGCCTGTTTATCCTTCTGAGGGTGTCGGCAAAGATGATGTTATGCCGCTGCCTCCGTCCATGAACACCTTTTTCAGGGTGTAATCTCCGATCAGAGCTTCGACTACCAGAGCGGCGTGCCCGGGTCGTGGTACTGCAGGCGGGTGATCTGCTCTGGAGAAGTGATTGGTGTCTCTGACCCTCTCAGGTAGTCGGGTACTGCAGGTGGACAGGTGATGGCCTGGAAAACTTGGCGAGTGATGATCTTCTGGGTCCTGTTTGAGGGGCGCCCCTTCTGTATCATGTTGAGTTGTCCGCGTGCCGCTGGATATGCGTCATGGACCACTGGTGGGGCATCTTGCTGCGGCTACTGCTGCTGCTGCTGTGAAAGGCTCCCGCCGCCTGTGCTGGATTAGCGACTGCGGGTGCGGGTGCTGCCTGGATGGCCAGCTGCGCGGCTGGCTGCGCTGCGGGTGCTGGAGTGACTATCTTCTGCATGGCTTCGTATATCTTGCGTGCCTTTCGACAGTCCTTCAACAGGTGGTTGGATCCCCACTTGCCCGTTTCCGGGTTCCTGAACATGTGGTGCCTGCAGGGTTGTTCCAGCTCTTCCGCTGGGCTCAGTGTGCGTTTCTGCCACTCGCGTTTATGGCCTCCGTCGCTGCGGTAGCTGCTGCCGCCGCTTCGGTTGTATTGCCCCTGGCTGTATTGGCGACTCTGGTCACCGCCACTTCGACTGTATTGTACATGGCTGTATTGGCGACTGCTGTCGCGCGCTTCATCCTCACGGGGGGTTTGGAATCCCGCCGCTACTAACTCGATTGAGTCGTTGCCGTTGTAACGCGGCTTCTTCTTGTGGCGTCCTTCTCGCCAGTTGCTTGGTCCGGCTTCGTCCTTCGGGGAGTAGCGTGAACTATCGCGGACCGAGTCCTCTCCGTCTGCCCACTGGTTGGCTATCTTCATGACCTCGATCATGTTCTTCGGCCGGAGCCTACCAAACTCCTCGCGGAGGTCGCGGCGGGAGACGCCGTGCATGAAGGCATCCATCACTCGGTCCTCCGAGGCGGTCTCCATGGTGTTGCGGAGCAGGGTCCAACGCTGGATGTACGACCGGAGCGGCTCGTCTCGTCCTTGCTTGCATGCTTGTAGCTCGACGAAAGTCGTCGGTCTCGAGTACGTCCCCAGGAAGCTCTTAACGAAGGCCTCCGCGAACTCGTCCCACGTCCTGAAGGCGTTCTTGGGTTGAGTGTTTAGCCACCCGCGTGCAGAGCCCGTGAGCATCAGCTGGATGTATTGCATGGCCGTAGTCGAAGTACCGCCCTGGCAACTGCAGGCTATGAGGTAATCTTCTAGCCAGAGTCTCGGGTCCTGCTTCCCGTCGTACTTGACTGCTTCTGCCGTGAGCTTGAAGCCCTTGGGCATTCTTGTGTCGCGGATGTTGAAGCTGAAGCATGCGGCGCCGCATGGCTCGAAGTCGCCGTCGTTGCGGTCGTCAGTATTGGGCGTGCTGACCGTCCGCTGGGTGCGGCTGCGGTCCACCGTCCTCTGTGTGATGACGTTGCGGAGGTCTTCGCCTGGCTGCGGTTGTCGCAGTTGTCTTGCCGCCGGGCCTGCGAGTGCTGCGGGCTCGCGGTCGGCGGCCCGATCTTCTCGCACCTTTCTGTCGCGCCTTGTTCATCAGAGCTTCTTCGACTGCCTTGATAGACATGATCTGCTGCTTGTGGAGGAGAGCGCGGAGTCGCCCTCGGGTGGCTGTCAGCCGCAGGTATGTTTCGACTGCCATGAGCGCGGCTCCGGGTGTTTTGGGGACGGGTATCCCGTCTGCGTCTTCGCTCATGTATGATGATTCGAGGTTGTGGGTGACTTTAGCGCGGTCGGCCTCCGTCATCAGGGGCACGCGTGCTCTGTGGCGTCTTGCTCCTTGTGAGACCTCTGTTGAGGCAGTGAACGAGTAAGCGGCCCTCCTGGCGCTCGACGCGTCAGCCTCCTCCTTGCGTCGGAGTAGCTCGGCCTTCTCTGCGCGGAGTCGTTCGCCTTCCTTCCGTAGCAGGTACTGGACCGCCATAAGGTCCTCCCGGGGTGCGTCTGGTGGGGGGTACGTGCCGTCCTCGACGTGCTTCAGCTCTGATTGCTATCTCTCGGGTGATGGTGAGCCGCGTCACCTGGTCCGGCATGAGCACCTCCAGTGGGTATGCGGGTTCGTCGCCGTTGCCCTGCGTCGGGCCGATCATGAAGACTTGCGCAGGGTATGTCTGGGGAGTGGGCCGGGTGCTGCCGCTGTTGCTTCCTTCGTCCGAGCCGTGCTCGGAGCCGAAAATGGACGCAACGTGGTGGGTACCACAGTCGCTGCCGAGGCTCTTCCCTGGAGTCTCGCGATCTCCGCCGCTGACGCGAGGAGTGATGTCGCCGTCGTCGACGCGGGCGCGATTGGCTTGTTGACGATCTTGCAAGTTGATGGAGACGCGAGTGGCGTGGGGTAGAACGACGCGACTTCCGTCGCGCGCGAAGGTGTGGTCGGGGTAGTCGAAGTTGACGTAGATCTTGGGCTTGCCAGCGACGCGATCGAGGTAGTCGAAGTAGACTCGATCCGCGCGGTGGTTGTCGAGGTGGTCGATATAGTCGTAGCCGATGCGATCTCCTTGACGGCCGGAGACGCTGATGGCGTGGCCGTGTTGGGCGCGATCTCTGCCGCAGCGGAGACGGTTGGTGTAGTCGAGGCGGATGCGATCTTCTCAGCAGTCGAAGATGCTGTCGCCGCAGTCGCAGCAGATGCGATCTCCGCAGCAGGTGGGGGCGTGGTTGGGGCAGTCGCGGCAGATGCGGGTGCTACCTCCGCGCGCGGTGTGATCGCCGTGGATCTGAGTACTCCACAGTTGTCTACGAAGTAGTGCATGGTACCGAAGGTGAGGCACATACCTACGTGCAGATCGGCGTACACCGAGCGGTGGGCCGGTGGGTGGAAGGTGTACTCGAAGGAGCCGAAACAGATTGGCTCCTTGGTGATGCAGACGTCGGTCTTCAAAGTTGATGGTGCCGGTGCGACCATGGTTCCAGCGCTCGTTCTTTCCCACAGACGGCGCCAATTGACGAGGAGTGGACTCGGTAAATCCCTGGGTTGCGTACCCCGGGTTGATTGAGGGGAAGAGAGATGAGCACTGGTGATCACGACGGCTGACAAGCAAGGCGTTTACCCAGGTTCGGGCTCCCGGAGGATAACACCCTACTTCCTGCTTGTCTAGTATTGAATGGCGAGGTGTGGCTACAATGGCGAGATGGCAATCTCGCTAGGGTTTGTAGTGGCGGCTATGAGCGTACCCTAGACGAAGGACCCTCCTAGCCTTTATATGGTAGGCTAGGTCTCAGGTGAACGGTGCCGATGGCGCTTACAAGCATGGCTGGAGTCTCAGGACCTAACGTCGCCTATCTTGGGCCGCACGTCGTCACTGGGCCTTCCTTGGGCCCTCGTCATAACGCTAGTATGGCTTGGTGTGACCCAGGTACCCCCACCGTGGGGTAGTCGAAGAGTGACCCCACGACACACCCCGTGACGGTTTCGCAAAAAAAAAACCTCAGGAACCGAAAAAATAAACCCGTAGTCCACAGTTTTGCGAGGCGAAAGACCTATACGAAATTACAACAAAAATGAGGGTGTTTTCTGAAAAACGCCATCACTTCCCCCTCCCCCTTCTCTCTCATGCGACGCCGCCGACGCGCGGCCCCGCCGCACCGTTGCTCCCCGGCCAAATCGATGCACACGGGAAGCTCCGCCGCCTCCCCTCCTCCATCTCCGTTCATGCTCGCGTGCTGGGCCGCACGCGTCGCGCCGGATTTGTCGCCGTCGTACCTTCTCTCCTCCGCCCCGATTTCTCGCCGCCGACGAAGCTACGGCGACGGAAAAGGAGCGGCGCCGCCGCTTTTAGGTACCGCGCGTGCACGCGCAGCCGCCCCGCCCAGCCACGCACTACGGAGCGCTCTGCTGCGGCTCCGGCGAGCTCGACGCCGCCGCAGCGCATCCCGCTCCTGCGTGACGTCAGCATGACGTGCTGCCAACCTGGGCTGGGCAGCCGGGCCGCTTGCTGGGTTGGGCTGGCTGCTGTGCAGCTGGCTCGGCCCTTTTATTTTTTCCCTCTTCTTTTTTTCCTAATTTTCTTTTCCCACAAAAAAAACTTTTACACCTTTTCAAATACAAAAAAATTGGCAACTGTTTTCAGTACCTTCATATACAAACACATTTTCAAAAAAATAAATGAACTACTCATTTGTACTACTTATTTACAAATACATTAGAATACATCAAACCGTACGAAAGAAAAAAATGAAGTAGATTTGAACATTTGCAATTGCTTACGAAATAAAATAAAATAAACATTTCAAAAAAAAAATCTAAAATATAGCAACATGCTCACAATTCCAAATTGTTAAATATTACGATAAAACATACCAAAATTATCACAAAAAATACATACAACGCAATATATAATTCAGCTTACTAAAAAAATTTAGAGATACTCTAAAATACATATACCTCACAAAATATCTCACATATTGCACTCTCCCTCATTATGGAGTTCAAATAAATATTTATGACATCTGGCTACTTCAATTTGGTTAACATTAGTACACAATAAAAATTTGAACATTTCAAAATGTTCACGAAATAAAATAAAAAATATATTTCAACGTCCCTAAAATATATCAGCATGCTCACATTTTTAATTTGCTAAATATTTTGAACTACGATAAAATATACGAGAGTTCTTAAAAAAAAATACATGCAACACACTTGAAAATTTCAATTTGCTAAAAAAACAACAAAAAAATATATCTTACGTATTAGCTCAGAAATTGCATTCCCCCTAACTATGGAGTTGAAACAAATGTTTATGATATATTTCACGAATATCCAAACACTCCAAATTTTGTACGACAAATTGCTTCTTCTACGATAAAATATATCATAATTCCCACAAGAAATACATGCAACACACTTGATGAATATTAGTACAAGATGCAAATGAATTTTCTCTAATTGTGGACTGGCTTTAACAAATGCTCATGTACTGTATTTCCTCCAATTATGAAACTCAAACAAATATTTTGACAAGATACAAACATATATAACCATTCCAACTTGCTAAACACTTAACGGTACTCTAAAATGCGTGAAGACACTCAACAAAATAAAAAAAATACTATCTATTTTAGAGTATTTCCACGCAAAAAACAAACACATTTGAAATTGAATTACAATAATTTCCAAATTCAAGCAATCTCCAAAATCCAACCATTTCCAAAACGAAAAAGTTTTTCAAATTCAATGATTCCCAAACTTAGACAACTTTAGAACATCACCATTTTTCATATTCAGATGCCAATTTTTCTCCTCGAAAAAAAACAGAAACATAAAACAGAAAAAATTCTAAAAATGCCATCAACAAAATATTCAAAATATATCGAACTGTTAGGAAAACAAAATGTTATTTTTTTTTACGAAAACCAAATAAGTTTGACTAATTCAAATAGGACTAGATTACGATAATTTTAAGGAAAAAACACTGATATTACAACATTCCAACACAAATTATACATTTTTTACATTCGAAAATTTCATATGACTTTCAAACCTAATCATTCGGTACACATCAAAATAATTCAAATTTGAATGTATTCTAGATTAAACAGTTTTAAATTCTATTTGATCACAGACATCACAAACATCACCAAAATAAATGATAATAAATTATCCAAAATGAAAACATATTTACATACCTCAAATTGTTTAAAAAAAACTATATACAAGCTCCAATTATATGGAGTTGTATTTAAAAACAATTCTCTAGCTATGGAATGCAAATGAATAAATGTGCATTTCCACCTATTATGGACTTACATTTAAAACTTTTTTTTTAACATTTCAAGATGCTTAAACATTAGAAATATTGCAAAATATATCAACATGCTAAAAAAAACATCTACAATTATGTACAGTTGAATTTAACAAATACTCACACTACGTATTCTCTCCAATTATAGACTCTAATTGAATATCTCAAATAAGCAAAGTATTGACACAACAAAAAAATTGTACTTATGAAATTAAGATGCAATTCCTCAAATTATATATTGAAATATGAAATTCATATGCAATTCCTCAAATTATATATTCACTTAACTAAATGCTCATATAATGCACATCTTCTGATTACAAAGCTAAAACAATTAATTATGCCAACATACAAACATAATCAAACATTTAAGTTTGCAAACTATTCCAAAATACCCTACCATTTTTCAAAAAAATTAAATTGGACAACATTTGGATACAATTTAAATACATTTCCTCTAATTCCAGTTAACAATTCATAGCAACATACAAACATATTTGAATATTCCAATTTGCTACATGTTTTGATATTCTCTAAACTATATAACGAATGCTCAGAAAAAAACAACGCTAAATATGTATGCCAAAACCCAAAACAAATTTAGACAACTCAAAATAGTCAATATTTAGATATAATATAAATAAACTTTCCTGAATTGTGGCCTCGAATCAAAAAATATGCATTAGCACTGACTACGTACCTAAATCAAATATTATTTGGAATTAGAAGTATATTTAGATTTTTCAGATTGCTAGAATATTAGAGCTACTACAAAATGTATCGACATACTCACAAAAAAATGGTACTTATTAATGTCAAAATACAAACATATTTAAACAATTCAAATTTACAAAAAAAAAATACGAACTAGCACAAGCGCGACGTGACACCTCTTCACAAAAAATGCTACCTACTCATAACAAAATAAAAAACATATTTCCAAACTCCAATTTGGCCATCATTTCGAAAAATATTCTGATATTCCATAAAATATATTGAAAATACTAAAAAAAAGAAGAAGAAAAACTACATACTTAGAGCAAAATACAAATATATGTGAACATTTCAATTCAGCCAATATTTCTACAGCATACAAATAAACTTTCCCACATGTCAAAACAAATTCAAATGGATTTCTCTGATTTCAATTAAATATTGACATCGAAATACAAACATGTTTGAACATTTCAATCCACAAAAAATTAGAAAAATCTACACAATATTTCAAAAACTACTCACACAAAAAAATGCTACCTATCCATAACAAAATAAAAACATGTTTCAACATTCCAATTTAACCAACATTTTTGTTAACAAAAAAAAATGTTGCACAAAAAAAAAACACCAAGGGTGTGGCGTGACGCCACGCCAAAATTCAACTAATATTGATGAATCAAAGCCCCTAACGAGTAACCATTTGTTTATATCGACAAACAAATTGCGGGAGATTCAAGCATAGATACAGCACTGACGTAGACATATTTTTTCTTTGAGGAATTGAGTGCCCACGTATGTTGCAAGAGCCTTCCAATATTACACGTGAAATTCCGAGGAAATTGTGCAGCTCTTGCGGAGAAATGCTAATCTGGTTGTAGGAAAGTTTGGACTTAAAATCTGGACCACATGTCCAGTCTCCTTTGGCGATCCATGCCAAAAAAAAGTTAAATGCCCAAGCTTTCTAGATCTTGACAAAAAATAAGAACACATTTGTAGGTTCTGTCAAATATTGAAAACAATCAAAGAGATAGATATTTAGCTGTAAACTAAAAACCTAACCATATATTTTTGTCTAATAATGGCCATTTGCAAGGGTTTTCGAAAATAAGAACGCTAAGATCGAGTTCCAAATCTCGATTCATTTTTCTGAATTTTTAGGCAAATTTAAGAAATGAGTACCATGCGACCTAATTTTGATGTTAATTAAGGGACGTTAGAAGATTTCTCGGCCCAAATTGTGAATTGGTCCATGGCTAGGACTTCGAAAACTGGCGTGCCTGGGTTATGGAAATTTGTTTTAAGCTCTCGCATGAGTCATACGATGGAACATATAGAGGAGTTCCCATGTTGCGGAGGGAGTCATATTGGCTAATTGGTATATTGTGTTCTACCAGTAGGCATATGTTTTTAGAGGAAACGGGTAAACCCCTATTTCATTAATAAAACCAGAAAGGTACAAAGTGCCACCACATGCTCTAAAAGTTTAGCATATAATCTGAGAATGTCCTTTGCGTCCTACTTCGCCTGCAAAATTCTCCACCACTGAATCTAATAGCAAATTAGTAAAATGAAAGAACAAGGTTCGTCAGGCATTTTCCATAGAAGCAAGCAGTGTTTCGTGCTTTCCAAATCCCCAAAGCACCGCATCAATACCCACCGCCATGAAATACATTTTTTCTTTTCTTTCTAAAACCTTTCAACCAATCAGAAACACAATGGTCTACATTGAAAAATTGAAAGTCGACCATGAAAGTGCAACTTACAACATTCCAAATGTATCTTGCCCGCGGACACAAGAAAAGAAGATGCGAGATCGATGCATAAACACCACATAACCCCTAAGAACAAGGACATCTCTAGTCAAGATGCTTTTCTTGAGCATCAACCAAACAAGTGTCTAAACTCTTTGTGGAATTTTTACCTTCCAAAGGAAACTTGTAGGGAGACCTTCCTATTTGCATAGCAGTGTAGAACGATTTGACAGAAAAATCCCTAGAATGAGTAAGCTTTCCCTCAAAGTTCCCACTGAGGGCCTCTTTGGATCGCAGGGTTAAAAAACATAGGAATATGAAAAACACAGGATCGCAGGATTAGAAACACACGGGAATTGGAAAAATACAAGAATTTGATAGGATTACAGGTGCAAAACAGAGGATTACAAAACAGAGGAAACCTGCAGGAATGGTCATTTGGATGGAACACAAGAAAAACACAGGAAAAGTGCCTCGATCCTACGCATATGAGTGTAAAAAAGAGGTTAGAGTGGATGTTGAAATTGCTATGGGATTGGGGCATAGGAATTCATTTCATTGGAATTTTGGAGGTGTCATTCCTTTGATCCCTATGGATTGGAATCCTCCAATATTCCTATGAAAATTCTTCAATCCATAGATTCTTTTACAAGTGCAAAACAGAGAATTATAAAACACAGAAAAACTATAGGAATAGTTGTTTGGATGAAACGCAGGAAAAACACATAAAAAGTTTCTCGATCCTACGCACTTGAGTCCAAAAAAGACGTAGGAGTGGATGTTCAAATTTCTATAAAATTGAGGCATAGGAATCCAATTCATAGGATTTTGGTACCAAAGGAATTCAAAGGAAAAATTTCTAAGGATTGAAAATTCTTTAAAATTCCTACAATCCAAATAGCCATGAAACTCTACTAAATCTCAGAGTGTTGATGCTACCATTCAACACCTTGTCCACGGTAATCTCTTTATTTGTCAAGACAAAAATCAATCCAGGGAATTTCCTGGCAAAACTACTATGGTAAGCAGATGTTGTATCGCTTTAGATTAAGCTCGAGAGAGTCGAGACAAACACCAGCTTAACGCCAGCACCTGAAAGCAGCCAGATGTCAAAGTTGCAACCGCAGTTCATATGTGCCTAACCAAAGTACAGTGGACGATTTGGCAGTAGCCTGAACTTCTTTTGTTTACTTGATCAAATCATGGCGAGGTACATAAAATAAAACTCAATGGGGCCACATTCAGGGGCACGCAGCTGCAAACGTAATCACCGGCGAGTGCCTCGGGGGTGCCGCCCGCCGGCCGGACTGCCGGCGAGAGCCGGGACCATCGACGGTGGTCCAGCCAGGTCGTCCTGACCAGCGTTAAAGCCGGGATTGATGGCAAGGGTAGTGCGAAGCGCGCTGGGCAATATATTTGTTAGTAGTTAATTGGAGCTTAAGCAATCGAGAGTATGATTGAGCATTGTTTAGCATTCTTTTACCTGAAATTGAGCAACTTTTGGTAAACTCCCGTGCTGACTGTTGAGCGCATAGTAACTTTGTGGAATCTTTTAGACGATACAGGATCTCACCTTCGATTCAAATGCTTCCTTTGGACGGAGGCCACACTATGAAATCTAGGGTGGGCAAGCCTATTAGGCTACTACTTCATGTGGAACTCTCCAAAATTGTACAATATTTCCCAAACAACAAGTAGCACTTTACATTTGTGATTTGTATACTGATATAATTAAGCATGACCATCCAGTATCTTTTATGTACAGCTTCTTCTTTCAAATATTTTTGATATTTCTTTGAGTGCACAACTTGTGCCATCCTTTGCAATTGCCTTGCTAGCTAGACTACAATGTACAACCCCCAAATTACAATTGAGAAGACAAAAAAAGTAGTACTTAAAAGTTAAGAGATCACGATCAAGTGTGATGGATGAAGAGCAGAAAGCAGAACCAAAAGAATACTCATTTAATTTAATCACCGGTCCTTCTCGGCGAGCTGCTGGCGTCGCTTCCCCGCCCGTTCGCCGAACCCGTGTCGTCGACCGGCACGACGCCGCCGCCCTCCTTGCGGCTCCTGATCTTGATCAGGCCGTACAGCTTCTTGAACTCTCTCATTGGCGCGGCGTCCTTTCCGAAACCACTCCCGCAAGATCCTGGCGAGAGGCTCGCCGCGTTGGACTCCGAAGCCGTGTTGGACGACTCGTCTAGGTGTCCGGACAATCTCGAGGTCAGCCTGGGCGGCCGCGCCGCGGAGCTCGTCCGCGCCGGCGGTGCCGCCACTTGCTGCAGCGCGTTGATCACGGTGCGGAGCGCGCGGCTCGGGGACCCGCGGTTGGCGAGCATGATCTCGCCGAGCTCGGCGGGGCTGAGGCGGGCGCCGGCGTGGAAGCCTTCCTCGACTTGAGGGTACAGCTTGTGGTCCTTGAGCCCCAGGTAGTTGCTGGCGAGCGCCTTGAACCCCTGGAAGTCGCACATGGTGAAGTGGATGTGCACGTCCAGCCTACCCGGGCGCAGCACGGCCGGGTCCACGCCCTCCTTGCCGCCGCTCATGGTGAACACCATCACGCGCTCCTCGCCGCAGCACGACGACAGCCCGTCCATGAAGCCCAGCACCCTCGCGGTCCTCGCCACCGACGTCTCCCCGTCACCGCCGCGCAGGTACCGGTCGAGGTCCTCGACCAGGATGAGCGATCGCGGGGCCGTGTCTAGGAGCATCGCGCGGAGGTCGTCGTTTCCGGCGCGGGAGAGATCGATGTCGTAGACGTCGTAGCCCAGGAATCTTGCCATCGCGGCCGCGAACGTGGACTTGCCTGTGCCGTGCGACCCGTAGAGAAGGTAGCTCCGTCGCCAGACGCGGCCGAGGCGGTGGTAGTAGGCGCGGCCCTTGAGGAAGGTCTCCAGGTCGGCGCGGATACGGGCCTTGAGCTCCGGGTCCATGGCCACCGTGTCGAGCGTGGCCGGGTGCGTGAACGGCGCGGACGCCCAGCGCGGCGACGCGAGGGCGCCCGTGTTGGCGTAGAGGCGCAGCTCGCGCCGCCGCAGCTCCATCTCGTCGGCGACGGACTCGACGTGCTGCAGGTAAGGTCGCATCACGCGCGTCCGGTCATGGCGGCGCACGCGCAGGACGAGGCGCTCGCAAAGGCCGTCTTTTGATGCTCCGCCGTTAGTCCACGCGAGGCGCGCGCCGAGGAAGGCGTCGTGCGCGGTGTGGCCGGGGCCGAGCTGCAGCGAGAAGTCGTTGCTCTTGCTCGGGGAGGAGAGCACGCAGGCGGCGTCGGCGTCGTCCAGGGAAGGAAGCGCCGACACGTAGGCCGCCGCCTTGCGGAACAGCGGGTTCTCGGCCCCGTCGCCGCCGCCGACGAACCGCGGCACCTCGTAGTGCTGGTACGCCTGCGCCCACTCGTCCGCCCACCGCCACAGCCGGCGAGCCGCGTGCGCCGCCGACTTGTAGGAGAGCACGACCCGCAGCGCCACCACGGCCAGGGCCGCGTACGCCAGGACCGCCCGGCGGCGTGCAGCGATGGCAGCATCGCCGCTGCCGGACCCCACGAGGAGGAGTCGCGCGCACGGTTGCGCGGGTTGATTCGGTCGCGTCGGTTTGTTCGGGCGAGAGACAGAGAGAGATTGAGAAGGCAGGTTGGCGTGGGGTTTGCGTTTTAAGGTGGTGATTTGGTCGGGATCGGTGTGGTGTGGCGATGGCGCGCGCGGCGCGGGTCAAAGAAAGGCGGGGGAAATAAATCAGGAGGAGGAGGGGTACACGGGAGAAGACGCTGGTGGCGCGGATGCGTATTGGAGACGGATTTTTATATTTTCTGATGAATTTGATATGCTCTCCTTTTTGTGGTCGTTTGAAACTGTTTGGACTCGTCGAGTTATCTGCTTCTTTCTTTATTTCTTGGTTGAGGTGAGATTTCTGGCGTGTTGGTGTTGTGGTTGAGGTGATTGGAACATGTACGTGGTTGACAGATTCCTGCATTGTTACCACACGTTGATGTGCTCCAGTGAATCTCTCATCCTTTCTTCTTGTTTTTTCGACTCCCTCCTATCCATAGAAATTTTCGCAAAATCGAATGTATCTAGCTCATGTCAAGATAGATCCCATTCATCGACAATTAACATGGATCAGATCGAATAAATCATGTTTTTGTAAACGTTGATGTACTTGACTACTTCATCTGTTTCGGTAAAAGTCTCTCGTAGGACTTGTATGATAGCTTCTGTAGCAGATCCCTTATATAGGAGAAACCCTTAAATTTTCGGCAGATGTAACTTTTCAGATCATTTTTTTTTTGGCCTGAAGGGAACACGTATAACGACCCAACTCTTAAATTGTCGGCGGATGCAACATTTCGGATAAAAAACTAGTGTATCTAGGGCTAGGATGGGATTCGAGGTGGGCTCCCCTTATTTATCCCCTACCATTGCCGCCACAATTCCTCCCGCCGACGTATGATTCGGTTCCTCCGACAAGCAACCCTGGTAGATCGAGCCTCCCCTTTCCCCCTAACCCCGATCCACTGTCATGTGCCCGTTGAACAACTCCCGCGACACTACTCGGGCCCGGATTTACGGTGGAAGCTCGGAGGCACTGTCAGGAATGCAGGCTCGATGAAGAGTTCCCGCAGCCCCTTTTGCGTAGGGTTATGATTACCTAGATCTAGCCCAAGTTAATTTTTTTTTAAGTATGTTTCGTCTACTGTTTTTTTCGCTTCTCGTGAAGTTGACCTTACACGAGATGTCATGCCACTCTGAGTTTTTAGCATTCAAAATGGATTTGAGAATACCTTATATGCATTTTGAGATTTTTCTTATATAAGGGATCTGCTAGATATAAGATGCCCAAATCAACACGACAAGACTGGCAGAAACAATGCTGGGGTGATCGATCTCGTCGATCCATATGATACGGTTGCAGGGAGTACTAGCGACAACCAAGCGAATGGAATGTCCCGTAGCTGGTCCAGAACTTCTCTTGGACGCTACTGATTAGTAAGACGCGTACACGCCGCGTATCATGAGCTTTCCCTAAACAGCTAGTTTGTATCGTTAGGTTGTCGTCTCGCCTAACAGGATTATTAGCAGCATCCATGGTGTCTGTCGTTGGAAATAACAGATCACCAATAAGAGACCATTGGTAGTCTGACCCGGTGCCTCGCCAACTGTGCTTTGTAAAGGCTATGCGAATCCACGTATCGTTCCAATTTCATGCAAGTTGCATGCGACCATGAAAGTAATGTTCATCATCACGGCCGCTCCTTGTCAAGCTTTCCCTTTTCCGAGCGTCTGATTGTAAAGTCAAATGCCGAGAGAGAGAGAGAGAAAGAAAGAAAGTCAACTTCCATGTATGTTGCACACATATACGGAGTATCATTCAGCAAAAGAAACATTCTTCTGCCAGGTGCATATTTTACAGTAGTGGTAGATGCTCCTATGGATACCACAAGGAGCAAGCTTGGCTGCTACGCCCGTTGGACTATTTCTGCATTTGATCATTTCTTTGGCTACCCAACTTTGCATATACAGTACTCTCTCCGTTCACTTTTCTAAGGCACATTAGTTATTATTTTCATCTGGCCACATACATATCAAAATGAGTGAATCAACACTTATTTTGTACATAGATTCATTTATTGTAGTATGCATGTGGCAAAATAAAAGGATGTGCCTTATAAAAGTGAATGGAGGGAGTCTTATTTATGGAAAATGTTTACAGAGAACGTGCTCTCCTTTAGTCTTTGACAAGCGAATGACCTAGCACTGTCCTATCGATCGAGTTCGCCAATTCTCTCGTCGTCCTTGTAATATGCAACCAACATATTGTATTATGAGTGAAACGTGATAGAACACATAATGTACAACCCTAAGTGATTTTAACACACAATCTACACTCTAAGACTAATATCTAACCAAAAAATCCAAAATGGAATCTAACACGACCCGACAAACCAATCACTGTTATAATTCCTTCTGGAGCGACGAGTGAGCATAAATTCAAAACGATACATAATGTACTCATCATTGTAACAAATACGAGATCCGTATCAAGCTCCACAACGCCGACCAACGCCGCCTCCACCTCTGTGGTCGCTGCCGCCTCCACCCCCGCATGTGCTTTGGCCGCCATTGCTGCAACTTGTGCCACATCCGCGGTCATGTCCTCCCTGTAGAGATGTGTGACAGCGGATGGAAGAGTGCGGGCTAGGGTTTGTCTCTGGCCGGGTTTTATAACCGGAGATGGTCTCCTCGGGTAGAGTTCCTGCAATTGCGCCATGAATGCAAGCGTCCGGTTCGCCATGAATGCACGACGGCCAAGCCTGCCACTCCGCGTCGGCGGTCAAGCGTGGGGCTGCGATGTCAGCGGCTATGGGCGGACACGTCCGACCGCGCTCAGGCGGTGCCGAACCCTCCGCACATATGAGCTAACTTTGGTATTTGCCGGACAACATGATCATTTGGGCTGGATTTGGGGTGCGTGATGGTTTTAGGTCCAAAATCTGTCCCCGCGCCGACATTTGGGGGAGGTTTGAGAGAGCCGGTTGCAATGCTGTATTTTTCACCAAAAATGGCCCTTTGGTCGAACTAATGATACGAATGGCCTCTTTCAAGAAGTATTTTCAAAAATGGCCGCTGAGCTCGGCGCCGACCCTGTGCAGGTCGACGCAAGGCCGTTCCATCGCCGAACCAGGGTCGGCGCCAAGGAGCATGGCGCCGACGTCTTCGGCTGCTCCGGCGGCCAAATCTCTTGGCGCCGACCTGCACAGCGTCGGCGCCGTTGACGTTGGAGCCGAGTCGAGCGGCTAGATTTGATAATAGTTCTCGGAAGAGGCCATATTTGGCATTAGTTCGGGCAAAGGGCCATTTTTGGCAAAAAAAATACGTAAATGCTCAAATAGTTGGCAAGCTGTTTATCTAGAAGGTCGACCGCGTCATCACGTACCACTCCTTTGCAACGGACAGGAAACGCGGCAAATGAACGTCAGCTAGTACACGTAGTACAAAGATTTTCCAAGCAAAACCCTACACACTCCGGCCGGGATACCACCATTCAAAGCAGAGATGGGGGAGGATCGCGCTCGCCAGAATCTGGGCTACATCAGATATGAAAACAGACGGCGCGCACGTGGCCAGTAATCAATCACCAGTCAAACGCATGCAGACCCGCTAGCTAGATTTCCGACGAGTGTACTTTTCTATAGCGACCTCTTTGATGAGTCGTGGAAAAGAGGAGGCACCGCAGCCGTTTACAGTCGCGGACGCAACGCCGGAGCAAGCGCCACCGCGACGGGCGGCGCTCCGGCGTCCCCGTTCGGCCAATCTCGCAGGGCCGCGCGGAGGCAGCCGGGCCGGCGGGGTCGCTTTCGCTCTCGTCGCGCGGCCGGCTCCGTCGGGCGACACGGCGTCATGCAGTACGTCCGTGTTGGCGCCACGGTGCTTCGGTTGTTGGTTCGTAGTCCGGTCCCCGTGCGGTTTTGTCAGCCAGCCAGGGTGACGGGGCCGTTCGTCCGTGCCATCTTCTTTTCCTTGGAGATTAAGGAGGATCGATGCCGCTGACCTGCAAGACAAGTCCCCCGCGACTAGGAGCCCGGTGATGAGCTCACTGCTCACGGGGGTCACGTAAACAGCCAAGCGGACGTTTTAACTTCTTTTTTTATTAACTTTCGCGTTACCAAGATGAGTGAATTTTGCTTATCTCACTCACCATGAACTCTTGAACTCTGTTTCGCATGTATGTTTTCCCTTGTATTTCTACAAAGACATTAAAAGAACAAACTTCGCCGGATACATTAAATCTATGCCCTGCGATCGCAGATCAACGAACCAGATCGTTTCGTCCGTGTTGAGCTAAACTCAACACAATCCGAATCGCTATTTTTGACTTTCGCCCGAGTTAGGCCGACCGAACGCGACTGCCCGCTCCCTCCACGCGCGCGCCCGGTGGCCAACCCGTCCATCCAGTCCACATGCGGTGCGGCCTCGGCCTCCGCCTCTGCTTCTCCTCCGTCACGAGAGCAACAGGCACCGGATTTTGGGGGCGGCGTTCCAGCAAGGTGAGTAACTCCTGATTGGCTAGCCCTCCCGTTCGAACAAGGCAGGAGGACGGAAAACGGATCCCGTCGGCCACGACCAGCATCTATCTCTGTTGGGGGGCTACCCCCGGGTAGGGTCAATGCTTGGCATAAGAAGAGTTTAAGAGTATGCCGAGGTACGGAAAGTGCCGACCAATCTTGGCCCGGAGGGGTCCGAGGTATCCCGTTGGCCTGAACCGAGGTCCACTGTCCGAGCTACGTTCAGCCGACCTAACTACCTCGGTGGTATGGTTTATTTGGTGAAGTGCAGGAGAAGCCACTTGAAGGAAGTAGTGACCGAGGTGGTCAGTTCTTAAGTACAAGACCCGAGGTAAGGAGCGGGAGCAAGACCCGAGCTAACCAAGGCAGGAGGCCGTAGGTCGGGCAGGAGTCAATGCTCCTGTCACTTCCTACCTGGTACAAGAGCGCCTGACACGGGAGCGTCTGTCACGGAGCATGGCAGAGGCGTGCCCGGGTTCGGCAGGGCTGCACGCCTCTGACCGCTGACCGCGTGAGATCCGGGGAAAAGGCTACGAGGTAGCACGGCATGGCTATGGCCTGTCTCTGTCAGAGGAGATATCCAAGCTCTACTGTGGTGATGCAGGGGATGGGCAAGCCATGTCTTGTCCCTGACAGAAGTACAATGATGACCAAAGCAGAGGCATGGCCACAGTGTTCAACGAGGGCCACAACGGTAACTCGACTGGCCTATATAGTGGGCTTCCCCCCCTCCTGCTTGAGGGATCGATGGACTGAGGGAGAGATCAACAGAGAAAGAAAGAGAGAAAGGAACCTCGGGACACCTCGGATCAGCTCGGAGTGCCTTCTTCCTCCCGGTAGCTCCATCTCTTACCTCAAGTTCTCACCATTGTATCATCATACAGCTCGAGGAGCAGCTTGTACTTGTCACCTTGAGCTATACACTGAGTAGGATAGTGCTGCAGTAGGGGTGTTACCTCCACAAGAGGGCCCCGAAGCAGGGTACATCGTGGTGTGCTTTGTGTTCTTGCTTTCTTGTTTCTCGTTCGTGTTCTTGCGTGTTCTTGCGTGTGCACTTCTTGAGTGCATAAACCCTCCCCGGATTCCCCCAACGACCATTCGGCCCCATCTTAGCCATACCTATGGCATCTGCCGTGATCCCACCACGACAGTTGGCGCCCACCGTGGGGCAGATTGAGGCGTTGGAGGGAGTTTACATCCGGACGGGCTCAGGCGAGCGTGTTCTTTCCGGGCTTATCGCCAAGATCGGAGAGTTCACCTTCATCAGCGACAACGCGGGGTGTTTCGCCGGCAAGCCCTTCCCCGAGCATGGCTTCACCATGATGCTTGGCAGCTTCGTCACCTACGTTGCTGTCGAGGTTGTTCGCGGGTACCCGGAGCAGGTGCTCGTGGACGACGAAACTCCTCTCCTCGCGGCTTTAGGTCGGCGTATCACTCGCCCCGAGAGCTGCGTGGAGGTGATGATGACGGTCCGGTTGATGCCGCTGGCAAAGTAGATGCCAGCAAATCCAAGCCGGCCGAGGTTGCTAAGGTGAGATCTGCAAAGCCCAGGCTAGAGAAAGAGCTGCCTGGTACCCCCGAGGTGCAGGGCCGAGGTGCGACCCTGGTAGAGATAGTGGAGACACTGGCAGACCCAGTAAATCCAGGAGTGGATGTAGTGGTGACTGTGGCCGACCTAGAGGCAAAGCGTGTCCTGTTGCAAAAGGAGGCTGTAGCAATGATAACAGCTAGAGATGAGTTCAATAGAGATCTGCGTGAGTACAATGCAGCGAATGGCTTCACCCCGGTAGCAGTTGATACACATAGGGGAGCCGAGGTGCGGCAGAGAGGCAAGGGGCTCAATGATGAGATAAACAGGGAGGCTCGACCTACCACCTCGGCTAGGAGTGAGAGTCGCGTGTCGACTGGAAGGCCGGTATATAGTTCCCCTGCTAAGAACCTCAGAGCTGCCGAGGCAGGCAGGGCCGAGCTATCCGGGTTGACTGGAGATGCATGGCGTGCGCAGCAGAAGCGAGTCAATGAATTAGTGTATGTAGCTAACCAGCAGAATGAGGCTCTCCGCAGAGCATATGCCGGGGCTGGTGATTCGGAGATGGTTTATTCAGCTAGGCCAGTTAGTCAGGTGTCCAAGGGGCAAGCCTCGTCTCCACTCGTCGGAGGAGCCGATCGAGCCCGGAGTGTCACCTCGGGTCAGAACAAGCAGCTGCAGATGTATGATCCGGTGTTAGCAGCAAAGCAGAAGGTGGGCCAGGGCAATGCTAGCCGAGCTAAGGGAAACCCCGGCCAGGTAATGCAAGCCGAGCTAAGGGTAACTCCGGTCAGGGAAATCAGAATGGCGGGCAAGCAGCGTCGGCTGGCCGAGGTAAACCACCTCCGCCCCCGAGGTATCAGCAACAACCCGGCCGCAGGGGCAATATCAGCGAGAGCCGGAGTATGTTCAGCAACCTCAGAATGTCGGTCAAGGCGATGACCGATATGATGATGGAGACTCGGCCATGGCGCGAGCTGGATACCACAGAGTGGATGGGGCGTTGGGACCTCGGATAGGAGGTCGGATGTTAGCTCCAGGCGATGTTCGTAACAAGCTGGATAGAATCTACTTGTCCGAGCAACTGGAGGAGGAAGGCCCTCCTGGTCCGGCGTGTTTTGGACCTCGGATCATGAAGGAGCCACCACCGCCAGTATCTCAGTTCCAGTTAGGTCGGAACACCAAGCCATACAACGGGAGCACCAAGCCGCAAGATTGGCTGACAGATTATGTATCCTCGGTGCACATAGCGGGGGGCAATCGCCGATGGGCGGTCCGGTATCTCCCGCACATGTTGGAAGGTCCAGCTCGGATCTGGCTGAATAATTTGCCGGAGTATAGTATCAACTCCTGGATAGACTTGGAGCTGGCGTTTAACAGCAACTTTGCTAGTACATACAAGAGGCCAAACCGACCTCAGCTCCTGGCAGCATGTAAGCAAGATGATCATGAAACTGACCGAGAATTCTTAACTCGGTGGAGCAATGTTCGGAATTCCTGTGAAGGAGTTGTAGAGGCACAGGCCATTTCCTGGTTTGCAGATGGTTGTCGACATGGCAGCATGCTGTGGCAGAGGCTCCAAAGAGATATGCCGAAATCCCTAGCAGAAACAATCCGGATTGCAGATTCTTATGCTCTGGGTGATCCGATGCAGCCAGCAGCAGAGGCAGTGGCACGTAACAGAAGGAGGGAGCCAATAAACAACCGGCTCGGACCAAGGTGTAATGACCGCCAAGAGTTCGGACAAAGAGGAGGGAGCCGGACTACCCATACACCTCGAACCAAGTTGCAGCGGTGAACCCGGATCAGCCCGGAGCTGGAGGTGTCCAGAGGCCGAAAATCAATGGTCCGGCATTTAGTCCGAACCCGGAGCCACCCTTGACTTATGAATCAATGATAGATGGTCCTTGCTGTTACCATACGACCGACCCGCGCAAGCCAGCCAACCATTCAACCCGGCAGTGCAGCTGGAACCGCAGAATCAGGAAGAAGGGGCGAAGGCCGGAGGAAACAGAGCAGGACCACCTCAGAGATTTCAGCCGAGGTCCCACCCAAATCTGTCCGGAGCAAATGTTACCCCGATAACCACTGCACCTCCTCCGAGGCCTGCAGCAGCAAGGCCCGTGAATGTTGTGAATGTCCGAGGTAATAACAACAATGGTGCCGGACCAAGTCAGCAGTATGAATACCCCGGAAATGACTATAGAGAGGCTCATGCGAGCTATGTGGTCTTTGTGACCGAGCCAACTGACAAGAAGAGCGTGCAGAGGCGTGCCATGGAGGTGAATGCAGTAATGCCGGTGGTGCCGACCTATATGAACTGGTCTGAGCAGGAGATCACTTGGAGCAGGAAAGACACACCTCGGATCATGCCGAGCCCTGGAAAGTATGCCCTGGTGGTAGATCCGACGTTGTGTGGGCCTACAACAATGTGAGGTTTACCCGAGTTCTGGTGGACAATGGCAGTGCCATCAACATCATGTACCGAGACACAATGGTGAAATTGGGCATATCGCCAAATCAGTTGATGCCAAGCAGTTGTACTTTTCATGGGATTGTGCCTGGCGTTTCCTGTGCACCCATGGGCAAGATATGGGTGGATGTAGCATTTGGAACCAAGGATAACTGCCGAGTTGAGAGTATCGAGTTCGAGGTGGTGGACTTGGAGAGTGCATACCATGCATTGCTTGGAAGGCCGGCTCTGGCCAAGTTCATGATTTCCACCCATGTTGCATACCTGAAGATGAAAATGCCAGGGCCTAATGGGATCATATCCATCTCGGGTGACTACAAGCGAGCCATTCAGTGTGCCTCGGCGGGGTCTAATCTGGCCGAGTCTTTGGTGATCGCAGCTGAGAAGAAGAAGCTGCATCAAGTGGTGGCAATGGCGCAGTCAACACAGCTCGGCATGTCCGGACTGATGAGCCCGGACTCAACTGCAGCATTCGAGGTGCCCAAGGAGACCAAGAAGATCCCCATTGACCCGGAGCACCCAGAGCATATGGCCATCATTGGGACCGGGCTGGGCGAGAAATAGGAAAGCGAGCTCTGTCACTTCCTCCGTGAGAATCGGGATATCTTTGCATGGTCGGCTAAGGACCTGCCTGGTGTTCCGAGGGAGTTGGCAGAGCACTCTTTATTTGTCAGGCCAGAGGTGAAACCGGTGAGGCAACCGACCCGTCGTCTCTCAGACGACCGAAGACAAGTGGTGCTGGACGAGCTGGCTAAGTTGCTTGCAGCCGGGTTCATTATGGAGGTGCTGCATCCGGACTGGATATCCAATCCGGTCTTGGTGGAAAAGAAGAAAGACGAGCCAGCCGTGGTCAAGGTGTGGCGCATGTGCATTGACTTCACTAACCTCAACAAGGCGTGCCCGAAAGATCCGTTTCCATTACCTCGGATTGATCAAGTGATTGATTCCACTGCTGGTTGTGAACTGTTGTCTTTTATCGATGCGTACTCTGGTTTTCACCAGATACCACTGAACCCGAAGGATCAAATAAAGACTGCTTTTATTACCCCGTATGGGGCGTATTGCTATCGTGTCATGTGTTTTGGTCTGAGAATGCCGGGGCAACTTATCAGAGGTGTATGCAGAAATGCCTGCACTCTCAAATGGGCAAAAATGTGCAAGTGTATGTCGATGATATCGTCATCAAAACTAAGGAGAAACGTACTCTCCTCGAGGATCTCGAGGAGACATTTGTGAATTTGAGAAAATATCGGTTGAAGCTTAACCCGGACAAGTGCACCTTTGGTGTCCCGGCTGGAAAGTTGCTCGGATTCCTGGTGTCTAGCCGAGGTATCGAGGTTAACCCGGCCAAGATCCGAGCTATTGAGAACATGAAGTTACCGAAGTGTTTGAAAGATGTGCAGAAATTCACAGGGTGCCTAGCCTCGTTGAGCCGATTTGTAGGTCGGCTGGGAGAAAAAGCCTTACCTTTGTACCAGCTCATGAAGAAAAGTACCGGGTTTACATGGACCCCGCAGGCCGACGTGGCGTTCAATGAGCTGAAAAAGATGTTGTCCACTGCCCCGGTGTTGGCGTCACCATTGCACAATGAGCCGATGTTACTTTACATTGCGGCCACAAACCGAGTTGTAAGTGTGGCAGTGGTGGTGGAGCGCGAAGAAGGTGGCAGGTCGGTGCAGAGACCGGTGTATTACTTGAGCGAGGTGATCTCTACCTCGAAGCAGAATTACCCTCACTACCAGAAGATGACGTATGGTGTCTACCTGGCGGTCAAGAAGTTGAAGCATTATTTCCAGGAGCATCCCATGACGGTGGTGTGCGAAGCTCCAATCTCGGAGATCATCGGGTGCAAAGATGCAACTGGCCGAGTTGCCAAATGGGCGATTGAGGTGTCTCCATATGCACCACATTATGAGAGAAGAGATGCAATTAAATCCCAGGCGTTGCCGGACTTCTTTTGTGATTGGGCCGAGATGCAGTATGAGCCACCCAGGCCGGACTATAATTATTGGAAAATGCATTTTGATGGGTCCAAGACAAAGATCGGGCTGGGGGCTGGAATAGTCCTCACCTCGCCGAAGCGAGATCAGCTGAAATACGTGCTGCAGATTCATTTCTCAGCATCAAACAATGTGGCGGAGTATGAGGCCTTAATCCATGGCCTCAATGTGGCGAAGGAGATCGGTATCCGGCGTGTGGAGTGCTTCGGCGATTCCGACCTGGTGGTGCAACAATCTTCTGGAACTTGGGATGCTCTGGATGCCAACATGGCGTTATATCGGTTCCATGTGCAAAAGATATCCGGGTTCTTTGAAGGGTGTGAGTACAGGCATATACCTCGGACAGAAAATAATGCTGCCGACGTGTTGTCAAAGCTCGGTTCATCTAAAGAGGCAGTACCACCAGGGTAGCCCTGAATCACTTGAGAACTCCTTCAATCAAACCTTCTCCTGAATCCGAATCTATTTTCATCCCGGCGGAGCAAGAGCCCGGACCTGTTCCAATGGAGGTAGACGTCGGTGCGTTTGGTCGGACCCGGGGACTGCGTGGCAGAGCTCGGGGACTGCGCACCGAACCTCGGGGACTGCTCATCAAGACTCGGGGACTGGTCGCAGGATGGTGGAGGAAATAATGGAGGAGATTATGGTGGCCGAACCAATGGAGGTGGACGAGAATTTTTTCCTTTGCACCCAGTGCCGGAGTGGGCGGAGCAAATCATGAAGTTCATAACGGAGGGAAGCTTGCCAAGTGACACAACCGAGGCTAGGAGAATCAAAGGAGGGCAAGGCGTACACCATCATCAACAAGGAGCTCTATAAAAGAAGCGTAACCGAGGTGTTGCAACGGTGTGTCGAGCCAGCTGAAGGCAAGGAGATGCTTTTGGAGATCCACCAAGGAGAGTGTGGTCATCATTGCAGCACAAGAGCTCTGGTGGCCAAGGTGTTCAGGCATGGGTTCTATTGGCCCACTGCTCTTGCTGATGCAGAGGCCATAGTCCGGAGATGTGAAGGATGCCAAAGGTTTGCCAAGCAAACGCATATGCCAGCCTCGGCGCTCAAAACAATTCCTATCACTTGGCCGTTTGCGGTATGGTGTTTGGATATGGTGGGAGAGTTCAAACCAGCCCGAGGTAACATGACGCACATACTGGTGATGGTGGACAAGTTCACCAAGTGGATCGAGGTGAAACCAATCCGGAAGTTGGATGGTCATTCAGCAGTGACTTTTTTGAAGGAGATCATTCTGCGATATGGGTACCCCCATAGCATTATCTCGGACAACGGCACGAACTTTGCTGTTGGAGAATTTGCTCGGTTTTGCATGAACAAGGGAATCCGGCTGGACATAGCCTCGGTGGCACACCCGGAGTCTAATGGACAAGTGGAAAGATCAAATGCTCTAGTGTTGGCCGGCATCAAGGCTCGGCTCATTGAACCACTGCTGAAAACGCCGGGGTGTTGGATAGATGAGATACCAGCAGTACTGTGGGGTCTAAGGACCACGCCAAATCGATCAACTGGCTATACGCCATTTTTTATGGTCTATGGGGCAGAAGCTATGCTACCCACTGACATCGAATATGATGCGCCCAGAGTGGCAATGTACACTGAAGCCGAGGCAAAAGAGGCTCGGGAGGATGCAGTAGATCTGCTTGAGGAAGCTAGAGAATTGGCCTCATCTCGGTCAGCAATATACCAACAAGGTCTCCGACGTTATCATAGCCGGAGTGTCAACCCTCGTGTGTTTCACGAGGGAGATTTGGTGCTGAGGCTGGTGCAGCGCAAGAAAGGTCGGCACAAGTTGTCACCTCCATGGGAGGGACCGTTCATTGTGAGCCGAGCTCTGCTCAATGATTCGTACTATCTAATAGATGCGCAGGAACCAAGGGAAGATGGGCTGGACAACCCCGGATCAGAGGTCAGGCGACCATGGAATATAGCTCTACTCCGACCTTTCTACTCATGAAGGGCGCAATGTATGTACCTCGGTTAATCCTTAATGAAATGTCGGCACTCCGAGGTTGAAGCTCGGGGACTGCCTCGCTCTTGTGCTTGTGTTTTATTTCTGTTTGTCAATTTCGTTCATATGCCGAACTATTTTGAACCTCGTCTCAAACTTCAAGTAATGTATGCTGTGTAACTAATCTTGTGACTCGACTGACGAACGCCGAAATGGTAGTCAAGAGCAAAGATGAAAAAACGTGGGAAACATGAAAATGGACTCGGGGACTCGGTCCAAAAATATAGTTCGGCATGTGTCGTTTACTAACCCCTGTCTTTACCTTTCGTTTATGTCGGATGATTTTGAAACACACCTCGACATTTGCTAAGTACTGTATGCTATAAACAACAATCTTGTGACTCGACTGTCGAACGCCAAAATGGTAGACAAGAGCAAAGAATGCCAAGTATAGTAAACACGAAAGTGAACTCGGGGACTCGTTCCAAAAGGGTTCGGCATAAATTCTTAGAAAAGCATGGTTCGGATAGCAAGATAATAGTACTGGTAGCAAGGCAAACTACTTAAGGTCTATTACATCTGCACCCGGCATACCGGGGATTTAATGTTTTGCTTGAGACAAGTTCAGGCCTCGGAACCAGAGACCTCGGTCGCCGAAGTGGTAGGGGACCTCGGGCGCAGGAACCTCGGGCGCAGGAACAACCTCGGTCGCGGAAGCAACCTCGGTTGTTGGAGTGGATGCCGGGGTGTCCGTCACGTCGGGGGAGATCACCTCGGTGGCTACGGCTTTGCCGGACTTGCCCTTGGGTTCGGAGGTTCGTCGAAGCTGAAGTCATCATCAGAACCTTCAGCCACCTCGGTTGTTTTGCCGGCCTTGCCCTTGGAGCTCTCAGGCTCGTCAAAGTCAATTTCCTCGCCGTCAGAACTTCTTCACCGGACTCTTCTTCCTCGTCCGAGCTCTCTTCATCCTCAGAATAGAGGCGCCCGTCATCAAAGGTCCGGGTGTTTGCATAACTAGCAAAGAGGTCGGCTGCTGCTTGGCGTTTCGCAATGCCATCAGGGTGGTGTTCCAAGGAGAGCCCCTGCGCAGGGAGGTAACCGTGTGGATCTCAACATCTTCATACCAGACAGCACGAACACCAGGGCCTTGTCCGCTCCAGCCCGAGCTGATGAGCATCTCCACTCCCGAAGTCTAGCCTCGGCTCCTTTCAGCTTCGTGGCGAGCTCGTCGATGCAAGTGGGAGTCTTGACCTTGGGCCAGAGGGCACGGTGGACCTCGATGGCAGCATCAACCAGCTTGGTTCCAATGGCCCGAGCGGCCTGATCCGAGCATTAAGGGCAACAAGGTGGTCCTGGATATCCCAGCTTTCGCTGAGGGTTTCTGTCTCAGCCCTCTTTGCCCGAGCTGCTTGAACTTCGCGGATAGCCTTGTCCTTGGAGTGCTCAAAGTTCTCTGAAGAAGACAAAAAGGCTGTCGCTGAAATAAGGCATACGGTGGCACGGGGTGTAGGTCGGCAGAAAATAAGGAAAAGGGGAAAAGAAACTTACTGTCCATTTGGTGATTAATCCGAGCGAGCTCGGACAACCAGCTTTTCGATATAGCTCGGAGGGCGATAAGTTCGGCTTCGGCCGAGGTGGCGCGGCTCTCCAGGGTCTTGGCAAGCTCTTGCTGCTGTTCGGCGGCCTGGTCTTTGACCTTCATAGCGTCCTCCACAGCAGTTTTGGCTTCATTAGCCCGGTTCAGCTCTTGTTGCAGCCGAGCTATTTCATCTTCGGCTGTCTTCAACTTGGAGGCGTAATCTTTGTCGCTCTGCTCCTTTGCGGATAGAAGAGTCCGGTGAGACTTCTTCAGTCTGTTGTGATCCAGCAGGAGGTTCTTGAAGATCTTTGTCCGAGCATTGTTGCACTCCTGAAAAAATAGAGAGATCAGTTCGAAGAAATCCGAGGTCTTTTAGCACCCGAGGCCCAATTGAGTCCCGGGGACTTGGCATTGGCCTCGGGGACTCAGCATGGGAGAAATGACAAGTTTTTGAGATTCAAGCCGAGCAATTTTAACTCGGTGGAGTGTCAATTGCTCAACCCGAATCTCGGGGACTGGGAATAGTGTATGTTTGTCATTTGGTTTCAAAGGAAGAAAGAGAGTTGCGTAAAGAAACTTACCGAGGCCTTCTTGCTGCAATCAAGGACCGCAGTCTGCATGTTGTAGATGGACTGGAGCACGGCGCTAGGTCCAACTGGATGCTCAGAGCTCGGGTTAGAGGAGACCTCGGCAGCGTCAGCCGAGTTCCAGTCCATGTCATAGTGCTTCTCCGAGCCTAAGCTGTTCCCGCTCTTGGTCCGGAGTTGCCCGACCTCCCAGCTGCTGATGTTCGGCTGGATGGTAGCAGCGAAAAAGCTCGGGAGGTGGCGACCTGAGAGCTCGAGGGCGCGGTCTTGATCAGGTGGACTCGGCGCGGGAACATGCGGCACTAGTTGGGTGCTCGCAGCCTTGGGGCCCGGTGGCGGTGGCGGCATTGGAGTTTGCTGTGGCTGTTTGGGGGGCTCAACAACTGGAGCTGAATCTTTCTTCTGCTTCTTCTGCTGCTGTTGCTGCTGGTTGCGCGCAGCTTGAGACTTGGGGGAGAGCCGAGGCTCCTGCACGGTCTTAGCCGGAGTCTTGGCGCGATCTGTCTCCGCATCCTTCTGAGGAGGCGGAGGAGTCTGATCTCGGCGGGGAGCAGAGTGCCCCAGGCCGGAGTCAGAGCTCGGCGGTGGAAGTTCGGCGGAGGACACGCACCGGGGAGGAGATGGTCTTCTCCGGGCTGCTGAGGTCAATGGACCGTTCTGGAGGAGAGGCTCTGGCGGGGCTGCCGAGGTTAACCTCGACCTCGGTTGTCTGAGCTTCAACCACTGGAGGCAGTGGTGAATGTATCGAGCTGTGGCTCTGTTTGATCTGCCGAGCCGGGCTAGACGAAAAAGAAAAGATTAAGTTAGAATAAAAAACTTAACCTCGGAACAGCGTGAAAGGTAAAAAGGAGCAAGGTGACTTACGCATCTTCCTCCACGGGGCCTCGCTTCTTGTGCCTCGCCGAGGTCTTCTTGGCACGCTTGGCTTTGGGCGCCGCAGTCTCCGAGGTCTTGGAAGCCTCGGCATCCGAGGTACCGGTCCTGAGCGCTTCCGGGAAGCTGCAGACGCTGGATGAAAGTTCTTATATGTTGGAGGAGCATATGAAATGGGAATAACGTTGACAGGTTCCAGAATTTGGCAATCGTCATCGTCATCATCGGGCCAATCCTGGATGGACGAACGAACTGGTGGGCGGTGCGAGGTGAAACCACGAGTCTTACCCGAGGTGGCCTTGGGAATGGGGAGGTGATCCTCATTGTCCGGATCTTCAACCTCGGCGGCGGCCGGGATAGGCAGGTCGGGAGTCCACTCCTTAGAAGAAAGGGGGCCATCCTCGATTTCCTGTCGAGTGAACTTCTGCAGAGGTGGCAAGGTAAAACCGAGTTAGCACAAGATCAATACAAGGTCGGGGTGAAAATGAAACCGAGGAATATTTACGTCGGGTAAAGTACACTTACTTGAGCTGGAAGGTGATCTCGGTCATAGGGCTTGACACCCCATTTCCACTTGTCGGGCATGGTGGTCTTGGCGATGGCCCGGATGCGCCTCTTCACCTCGGAGTCATCAAGTTCAAAGGTGCTGTGCCGAGTGGGGTCGTAGCGGCCACTCATATGGCAGATCTTATGGGCCCGCTCTTGTAAAGGGCTAACTCGGCGGGTGATCATGGTGCGCAAGATGTCATCTGCCCCCAGCTTTTCTCCTGGAGGGACATCATGGTTTGGTGGATCAGAAGAACCTCGGGAGCGTCGGGTGCAGGCTCATAATCCCAGTTGAGTTGGGCAGCGGGGGTTCCAATGGTGAACTCCGGCAAATTGATGAGATCTTCGGCGCCCGGGTTCTTCACATAGAAGAAGGAGCGTTGCCATTTGCGGCAGGAGTCCAGGCCCTGATCCGAGGAAACTCAGAAGGCGCCGAGGTGAAATCGAGGCCGCCCCGCAAGCGGTCATCTCCTTGTCCACGACCTTCTTGTTCGGGACACTTTGCTTCTTCAGCTGGAAGTACTTGGCCCAGGACTCGATGCTTGGCCATAATCCGAGGTAACCCTCGGAAAAGGTCGCGTAGGCCGAAAGTTGGAGGATGGCGTTGGCGGGCAGGTGGTGTGGCTGTAGCCCAAATTGTCCAAGAAATCCCGGAAGAATTTTCCGGCCGGGAGCCCGAAACCACGTTCGAAGTGATCCAGGAAGACGACCCGCTCCCCGGATTCCACCTCGGGTTCGATATCTCCTTTCTTCGGAATCCGGCAGATGAGTTTAGCCGGGATCCGCCGTGAATCTCGGAGCCATTTGATGTCGACCTCCGTGACATCGGATCCCTCCCAGCTACCTCGTTCTCCAGGTGCTCCTTCCTCGGCGGGATCCGAGGCAGAAGACATGTTGACGCTTTCCTGCAGAAGAGGGAGGTTCAACCGGGGTAAGTACCTCGGACAGTTCAGGATAGCCGGGGTAAATACCTCGGATCATTCAAGACAGCCGAGCTAAAGGATTTAGGCGGGAAACATGTTTCTACCGTGCGAGATACTAGCAAAGATCTACCGGTGAGCTAAAAAGGGAAATAAATTCGAGTTCATCAAGGGGCAAACCTAAGAGGACAGCACGGTGGGTGTATCTGAAATAAATCTAAGTGAGATTTAAATGTACTAAAAGGGCTCGAGGGGATTATCTAGTTCATCAAGGTCTTAGGGTTCATCAGGATCCTCGAGTTCATCGAAGGATGAACTCATTCACGGCAATGGAGGGGAAGCAAGGAACTCACCGGTGAAGTGCTCGAAGATCGAGGTTGATGGCGAGTCGAGGGTGGCGCGAAGGATCGACGACAGAGTGGCGGCGCAAGGCGCGGTGCGCGTTTCCGGCGAGAATCTTCGGACGGCGAGGTCGCAGCGGCGAGTGCTCGACGGCGGCGATGGAGGCAGAAGGCACGGAGCAGTGGGCACGGAGCAGTGGGCGAGTGGGGAAGAAGAAGATGAAGTTACCCCTGTGCCCATATTTATAAGCCGGGTACGGTAACGGCGTGCGGTAACTGCGCACTACCGCGCGGTTACCGGGAAGGCGCGGGATCGTGTGCGGGTGAGCGCACGGTTGCGCGGTTGGTGGCTGCACGATCGGCCACATCGTGGGCCGCAGAGGGGCAACCGCCAGTCTCGGATTTCCTATGCTGGTCAGCGCGAGAATCGAGGAGTCGTGGGCGGTCAAGTTGGCCTCGCACTTGAGTGCGTAGGTGCGCTGTTCGGTGGGTCCGGCTGACGAGGGCGGCGTGTGGTCAGGACCTGTCTTTCCGAGGTCCGGATTTCGAGGCCCGGGCAGAGATTCTTCGCCACGTGCCTCGGAAAATCTTGAGGCAAGATTGTGCTGAGTCAGACAGCTCGGAAAGTTCAGATTGCATATCTACCTCGGATTAGATTGTGGTACGTGGGAAGTACCTCGGCGGAGCGATGTTTAAGGTCGGTTTTAGAGGTGGTGCCTTGCTTATTTTGAACCTGCTACGGCCCTCCATCCGAGGTCGTAGGACCGCACCAGCTTCGGGGACTAATGTCAGGGGCTACCCCCGGGTAGGGTCAAGGCTTGGCATAAGAAGAGTTTAAGAGTATGCCGAGGTACGGAAAGTGCCGACCTATCTTGGCCCGGAGGGGTCCGAGGTATCCCGTTGGCCTGAACCGAGGTCCACTGTCCGAGCTACGTTCAGCCGACCTAACTACCTCGGTGGTATGGTTTATTTGGTGAAATGCAGGAGAAGCCACTTGAAGGAAGTAGTGACCGAGGTGGTCAGTTCTTAAGTACAAGACCCGAGGTAAGGAGCGGGAGCAAGACCCGAGCTAACCAAGGCAGGAGGCCGTAGGTCGGGCAGGAGTCAATGCTCCTGTCACTTCCTACCTGGTACAAGAGCGCCTGACACGGGAGCGTCTGTCACGGAGCATGGCAGAGGCGTGCCCCGGGTTCGGCGGGGCTGCACGCCTCTGACCGCTGACCGCGTGAGATCCGGGGAAAAGGCTACGAGGTAGCACGACGTGGCTATGGCCTGTCTCTGTCAGAGGAGACATCCTAGCTCTACTGTGGTGATGCAGGGGATGGGCAGGCCATGTCTTGTCCCTGACAGAAGTACAATGATGACCAAAGCAGAGGCATGGCCACAGTGTTCAGCGAGGGGCACAACGGTAACTCGACTGGCCTATATAGTGGGCTTCCCCCCCCCTGCTTGAGGGATCGATGGACTGAGGGAGAGATCAACAGAGAAAGAAAGAGAGAAAGGAACCTCGGGACACCTCGGATTCAGCTCGGAGTGCCTTCTTCCTCCCGGATAGCTCCATCTCTTACCTCAAGTTCTCACCGTTGTATCATCATACAGCTCGAGGAGAAGCTTATACTTGTCACCTTGAGCTATACACTGAGTAGGATAGTGCTGCAGTAGGGTGTTACCTCCACAAGAGGGCCCCGAAGCAGGGTACATCGTGGTGTGCTTTGTGTTCTTGCTTTCTTGGTTTCTCGTTCGTGTTCTTGCGTGTTCTTGCGTGTGCACTTCTTGAGTGCATAAACCCTCCCCGGATTCCCCCAACGACCATTCGGCCCCATCTTAGCCATACCTATGGCATCTGCCGTGATCCCACCACGACAATCTCTTAATTCCTCGCCGCCGCGGGAGTCGAGTCCGGCGGCCAGGACAGAGAGGCACGCGCGCAGAAGAGAATGGGAACGATGGATTTTGAAGGAAGGAAAGGCAGGCAAGGTAGGGCGGGGCGGCATGTGCGATATGCTGGCTCCAGCAGCGCTACGAGGACGGCCCTCTCGGTAAATCCTCTCTTGTTTCACTCACCACCATCCCTTCTCCAATCTGATTCGTTTGGTTCGTAGGCAGGTGCGAGCGCATGGTATCCTTATGAGTCAATGGCTTCTATACCACTGACAAACATAGCAATGTCTCATTTGCCATCCGGCAAAGCTTCAGTTCTCATGTACCAAACACAAACAAATTTTATTGCTTATTTGCCACTGTCTGTTGTTCTAACGTTAACTCATTCTGGTAAGAGGCCAAAATGACCATCCTGCCCCAGTGGCAAATAAGCAACGGTAACATGTACACAAAAATTTTGATTGCATTTTGCCTCTATGTTCAGCAATATATAAGAATTCAACCATATGTATCAGCAATAGATAACACAATAGTTAACACATAGGACACGTTTGGTTCAGAAATGGTAACGATAATGTTAATGAAATCAGGTCCCAGGGTGGTATCATGATAGAAAAAACTGCATTTTTGATTGGTATACATCTGTAATGGAAACATGTAGCAACGAAGCCATGGCTGTTGGTGCTGGGCTGCTGGCCTGCGCATCTTGATGGAATGCACCATGGAGGGCATCTGGTCCCTCTCCTCTGACGAGGAGACATCCTCGTCGTCGTCCTCGTCGATGGAGTTGCTACCGCGGAGTACGGCCCATTGCAGCTGGGGAAGTTGTCGGCGGCGCCAATACGGTCCATGTAGCCGCACTCACGGAGCGGATGGTCGTCGTGGTCGGCGCCGAGGAACGCCGACATGTCGTAGCCGCGCATCTGGCATGACATGTTTATGGACGTGTGTGCGTTTGGTCTTTTTTTACCCGTGGGTGTTCGATCAATTGGACCGTAGCACGCATGCGTGCGTTTGGGCTGGAATTGATTTTCTTTTTCCTTTTTTCTCTATTCTATAAACTGAGGGTAAGAATGGAAATTTGAGAAAGACTGATAGTAAAACGGAGGCATCTTGACGACGAACAAACGGCGATGGCATATAAGCACTAGAAATTGTTTGTGTTTGGTATATAAGCACTTGTCTTTTGTTGGATGGCAAATGAGCCATTGCGGCCTTCGTCGGTGGTACAGAAGCAATTTTCTCTATCCTTATCCGTTGGAATAATGCGGCAAGCAGGATAGGCATCCTGTTCATCGATGAGCAGTAACTACAGTTGCCATTAATTATCTCCGAAGCACCTGTTGATGGCTACACTATTTTCTTCTTTCCTGGAGTCCCAAATTGAATTATCCCCAGTCATTGTGTATTTGTGTTGCAAGTTATTTGTGCTTTTTCAGATCTGAACTATCTACACAAGCAAAAAGGAACCAATTCAATTGATCGTCTTGACTTGATTTGATTTCTATGGTGCTCAGCTTCAAGGTAATCGCATGTCAGTAAACAAATAGACACCAGTCATTGTGTATTTGTGTTGTATGTTACCAGTATCTTCTTGACTTGATTTTTATGGTGTAAGTTTCAGGTCAGAGTATTGTGCTATTTAACGTTCTTTAGGGTCTCTGCATCGTGATTTTGTTAGTCAGGATGGTGCCTCCAATTTTGTGTGATGAAATAACTCTGGTAAAGAATGATTGGTTGTATATTGGACACCTGATTCAAACAATTGTTCCAAAGGCTTTATTAAATTAAACTAAGATTACACGTGCGTGCACGTGCCTGATCACTAGTTTCTACAAAGAGAATAACTTTGTAGAAGTGTTCAGACATTACAGACGTTGCCACTTGTATAGATGGTTACGTATCATGTGTAGTTCAGTGGCAGGCCTAGCAACTTCTAAAAATCCTAGCAAGCATGCCTAACATTCCTTTTTTTATTTCCCTTCTTTTCTGGATGTGAGATCACCGTGTAAAGTCACAGATGCAAAGCCGGCCTGGAGGGACCTGAGATCCACCCATGTACGTTTTGTGTGCACCCGTTAGATAGAATCGACCTATTCACTCTAAAAAACATTAGCGCGATTAGATAGAAGGTAATAGTAATATTTTTTTAATGTTCGGGTTTCCACACATTGATTTTTTTGGCAGGTATGTTCCATTTGGTGTTTCTAAAGAAAACGAACTTTGTTAGAAGTGTTCACACTTCTTACAACCCGTGGCTTGCATATATGGTTACCGCATTAATAATACAGTAAGAATATCAGCATAGAAGAAGGTTGTTGACTTGTTGTCATGCTAATTTTCTCTAATCATCAAGAAAAAAAGACATGTGTCATCCTGCAAAAGAGGGTAAGCACGTAAACCCTGAATTAGAATTTGCTACTTTTCAGTTGATTATGTTAAGTATTACATAGAGTTCTTCTTATCTCTTTAATTATAGATATAATTCATTATCAGATGATTCTTATAAATGTTAATATCTCAGTCGTCTAAATATTGGAACTGTACAATATATTTGAATATGGGTAGCTGTTGTGCAATTTATGCTTCCCTCAAACGGAAGTGTTTTGGCTCCTAGGTGCATATGCTAAAATTGTATTTTTATATCCATTTTGAATGTTGTTTTTTGTAAAAAAAAATGTACATAGATATTATGATGCCATGTGTGCACCAAGTTTTCACGAAAAATTGACATCATTTGTGGCTGGTGTAAAAAAAATACACAAATTGATCCTAAATGAGACTTGCCATGCTATATATTTTTTTTCACATGTCACAAAAAATGTCGATTTTCGCTAAACGATTTTGTGAATGTTAAGATGTATCTTTGGAATTTTTTTGAAAACTTAAAATGTTTTTTAATACAGTGTCCATATGCACGGAGTGCCAAAGTGGATTTCATCTTCTTTATAACCTAGCTATTACACCTCCTAGGAGTAGGATAGCCTTCCAAGCTTCTGGTTGCTTAATTACGCCGTAGGTAAAGCGCAATCAAGAAAGCGTATAAAGTATAATTTCCGTGGAGGCAAGAGTTTTAGACGTGGAGTGATTCGCATTGTCTAAGCTAACTCGATAGTCTCTACACGGCCATTGCTTACGAAAAAGAAACTCCTCTTCAGTTTAGCGCGCGTCGCCATCGAGTAGTGAAGATGTCGATGGGTGATGTGTGAGGTATAACTCTATTCTCACCTGCACCGCTACTCCTACTCGGAATACAAATCTCCATCCGGCAGCGAGCCCGGCCGCGCGCGCCATCGAATCGACGCCACAGCTTTCAGGACGAAAACGACGACCAGCTCGCCGCCGTCACCAGGGTGGCGGAGAGGGTGTTTTGTATCTGGACGGGTCGCACATAGGTTGCTGTCAATCAGCCCTCGAGGACAAGAATATCCCCGCAATTTCAGCTTTGATTCTCTCTCGCATTTGTTTTTCTACAAAGAAATTATGAGAGGGTCTCTTCTGTCTCTTGTCCCTTCCAACAGTTAATTGATGCACAGAGTCTTCGACTGACGATTTTGGCATCCTTTTTGTATTCACGGGTTTGGAGACAGATAAACAACACTGGCGATTTGGGTTAAACCCTAGTAAACCTTGATGATCTGCCTGCCAAAAGCTCCTGTTTATTTTGGAACATATGCTTACACTTTAACCAAACATGCATATCCGTATCTACATAATGTTGCCGTAAATAATAGAACTGCATTTGGATTCTCTCAGAACATCGCGTGTTATCTGGAAGCGATCCGGTAGATATGTCTTTTAATTCCACTTCATGAAATTCTGTAATGCAGTTGGCGAAAAGTGAAACTCCGGTATCTATTCGATCTAGGCTAGTGCTAATGCATGTCCACACTCCACACACGTCTAACAAGCTTTCCGCGCCTTTCTCCAGCGGATCAGGGCGAGCTTTGCAGCTGGAATTGCATCTGGATACGCCGGAAAGCGTAGAATGGAATCGAAGCCTTTCCTGGACAGACTCCAGAGATTTGCTCCTAGATTGATGCCTACGCTGCCACAACAAAAACAGTAGCTTTAAGGCAATCAATGGACTGAATCTTTTCCGAACCATGAACAAGAGAATGGAAAGAGATGCTAACGACGATGCATTGCCTAAGCTGGTGTCTGATGAATCGTCAACCTATGTATGCAAAAACAAATCTATATTCGTGCAATCGTGCTGACGATGAGCGTGTTTTGTGTATCAAGAACGAGAGCATTCTATGCGCTGCAATCTCGCTTCAAGAAGCGACCTTTGAACCTTACATGTTAAGAAATCAACAAGTCTGAAATTAAACCTCAAAAAAAAAGTATGAAATTCTCATCTTTGGGTAGCCACTAGCCAGAACTATTAAGTCTCTCCAAGAAATATTGGCCAGGATCGATGACCTACTGCCCAATACAAGCAGGCCACAAAAACCGCCCCCGGTGAAGTGCTACAAGGAATTAAGAGGCACACATAAGACAACCTCAGCTGCTACCAGTTGACAGAAAATAGCAAACATTGTAATATTCATCGAAGCCTTTGACAGGAAGACAAAGACATATACTTTCTCCAAAAAAAGGTTCCACTCAAAAGTGAATTAAAAGGAGATCGAGTAGCACTGCAAGATGCTGTCACTGGAATTTGGAGGCAGGGAAGTGGCGAAGGCACTCACTCCATAAAAAAACCTGCCAGCCGTAAGCGAAATGTTTTGTCAGGATAACAACGGCGTGACATGTTACAAGAAGATAGTCGGCGAAAAGTTCATGATAAAACCATGTTAGATGAAAAACAAATATATGATGCTGATGCGACAGAGGTCGCCTTTACTTTATAAACAATATCGATGTTCGCTAATGTTACGTCGTTACCTTAGTCATATCTAGATATGTACAGCCGAATGAGACAAGACATCTATCTTCAGAGTGTAAGGGGCCTACCGCATCGGAAAATAGTCGTCACAAAGTTTCCAAGAGAAAAATTCTGAATTGGGATCGTGCTTCAATTATCTATGACTAATCTAAAGTAGTTGGGTCGAACTTACTTTATTTGTCTATTCTTGTCCTCGGTACAGCGACGGTACTGAAGGTTTGACTTCTATATTTGCATAACTAGTTTTTGTGTGGGATAGCGATTTCTTCAGGCTTGACAGTTCTAGAAAAATTAAAATCGCCTGCCATTTTTGGAGGGACATTCTGCAGAGCCTTGGAATGCTTTCACCTAAGAGGAGGAACAAGTGTGTGCTGCCATTTTTGGAATGACGGTAGAAAAGACGTCGAGCACTGAAAGTTCTCTTGGGGACTTCTTCAAAGTTTCTTCGGAAACAAAGAGTAGTGACATCATGAGGCCTATCGTTCTCAACCCCCCCCCCCCCCCCCCCCCCCCCCCCCTCTAAAAAAAAGGAGCCAACAAGATGGCAAACTATAGACCAGTCATCTTTTGAACAGGAACGGCAGGAGCTCTGCCTTATTTCAATTTAGAAGAGGGAACAAGAACACTTACAAACCCCACGAACAGCCCAAAAGGCGTTCAACTCATCCACAAAAACAAAATCACTCAACACAACAACTCACTCCTAACACCACACGCCCAAGGAAACAAAGCCCCAGGTTCAGACAAACCGGTTGAGCTCCCCTAGCAAGGGCCAACAACTCAAGATCTGCTCGAATGAGGGAAGACAAAGCCAAGGCCAGCATTGACTCATTCTGGAACATGCACCTCCCTCTCTCTTTCCAAATATGCCAGATGATATAAACTGACAGGGAAACCTGCCCGTGCTTCTGCTGATCAAGTTTCCCGGCAACAGTCCACCATTCTCCCAAAGAGCTAAAGGCCGCGGCTACCAGAACAGCAGCATGATCCGTAGACTGAAAGCAGTGCCACACCTCAGGGGCATAGGGGCAGGCCAAGGCCAAGTGCGAGGCCGTCTCGAAACTCTGATCACAAAGGCAGCAGTTAACACTATGGGACAAGCCACGGTCTCATCGCCTCTCCGCCGTCCAATTGCGGTTTTGAAGAGCAAGCCAAAAGAAGAACTTGACCTTGCCCTCCGCTCTGATCTTCCAAACCTTGTCAAGGCTGGGTTGATGTATCCTACTCAGGAACTGAACATGATAAGCCGATCTCGCCGAATAGCGGCCATCGGCAGTAAGACACCAGGAAATTGAGTCCGTGTCACTACTCAGGTTCACCTGCTGCAGCAATTGCCAGAGGTAAATGAACTGATCAAGCCGGGCTTCAGTGGTGATGCGTTGCAGGCCGCTTAGCCATCTGTCATTGGAAAGCGCTTCTTTCACCGAGAGATTTTTCCTTCTAGCCAGCGGAAAGCAAAGTGGTGCAATTTGCTTTGGGGACTCACCGCCAAGCCATTTGTCCGCCCAAAAACTCGCGATCTCACCATTGCCAAGCTGAATCCTAGTACAGGCCGAGAAAAGCTCCTTGTCAACCTTGTCACACGGCGTCTCAGTGCCAACCCAAGGCCTATCTCGTGCAGTCCATCTGAACAATTCCCATCGCAAATGGAGCGCTCTACTGTAGGCTTGCATCTCTTTGACTCGCAGCCCGCCCATCGAGATAGGAGCACAGACCTTAGACCAGCTGACAAGACACTTTCCTCCAGAAGCATCCTCATCAGGAGACTAAAGAAAATTCCGATGAAGCTTATTAAAGCGTTTGATCAGCCACTTGTCAGGCTGGAAGGCAGTCAAAAAGTATGTCGCCGTGGCGGTCAGCACGATGTTGATCAGAGTTAATCTCCCCTTTCTGTTCAGAAGCTTGCCCTTCCATCCCTTCAGCCTGCCCGTGGCCCTATCAATCAGGTATTGTAAATCAACTTTTTAAGTTTCCGGAAACCAAGCGGAGGCCCAAGTATTGGCAGGGAAAATGAACATGTGCACCACTGAAACCAGCCAACACCCCCGAAAGATCAATTCCAAGGCAAGCAACAGGTAAGCCACACATTTTTTTCAGACTCGTTCCCGGCCAGAGGCGTTCCCAAACAGCTAGAGGATTTGTTGCACCACACTAATATCAGCACTGGTAGTATTCACAAACAAAGCCGCATCATCCGCATAGAAGCTTGTTCGGATAGTAGCTGCCCCAATCTTCAACTCCGACAGCACTCCCTGTTCAGTGGCTAGCTCAAACAACCTCTGAAGAGGCTCCATAGTTAAGATAAACAGCATGGGCGACAAAGGGTCGCTGATACCCGTAGAAGTGATAGCCTTCAGTAGCTACCTGCAATGATAAGTAAACGGGGTTAGGTTGAGCCTCCAAGTGCAGAGTATGTAGTAAGTGGAAGACGTGTTTTCCCCACGAGGGTGACTCGAGGGTTTAATATCGAACTCTCGGGGAATCAGTGGTGAAAGGTTTATCTTCCTATCCTTGTTTTGGTTACCTACAAAACAAAGTTAAATGTTTTGGTCCTCAACCTCACTTGTGGTTGTCAAGCACAAGGTGTAAGAATGATATCAAGATAATATGTGATGCAAACAAGAAATAAATATGCAATGATGGTGGTAAATAAATATGCAAGGATGATGATAACAATGATAAATGATATTTTTGGTTTTTAATGTTGAATGCAAGATGTAAAAGTGTTTTTGTATTTTCGGATTTAATAATTGCAGAAAATGGAAAAGTGGTAAAAGTTGTTGGAAAGTTGTTTTTTATGATTAAAAATGGACCGGGGTTAATGGTTTCACAAATGCACTCTCTCTTTAATAAAGTGGTAGACAATGGAACACTCGAGTTGACATATGAGATTGCAACACAAAGTTTAATGACAAGTTACTAATTATATGGGCATCACGTCCTAACATAGAGACTTTTTGGTTATTAGTCTCACTTATACTCCACCAAGATGCGAACTAAATCATAACACCTTAGTAATTAAGATAACTCAGAGTATATCTTTAAGTATCATGACATGAAGTTAAAATAAGAACATGCTAGATCTAGTCACGGAGAAGTGGCAAGTCACCCACAACCCTTGTAGCATGATATTTTTGTTTATCCCATGCGAACTAAATCATAACACCTTAAATCATAACACCTTAGTAATTAACATAACTCAGAGTATATCTTTAAGTATCATGACATGAAGTTAAAATAAGAACATGCTAGATCTAGTCACGGAGAAGTGGCAAGTCACCCACAACCCTTGTAGCATGGTATTTTTGTTTATCCCTAGTGAGGCAACAAAGTAAGGTAAAACACACAAGTGGATCACGATATTACAGTTGTCAACTTACCGCACTCACCCCCCCCCCCCCCCCGTTACTCCAACTAATGCACACATCACCCCACACACGCTCTCATAAACATGCTTGATCATAACAAATAGATAAGAACGGGGTACATAATATGCATCTATATTCATAACTGAAACAAAACATTTGCAATCTCAAACATATACTAACTCATAAAAAGATCCACCACATAGGTATTACATAGATGACCGTAATCATGTTCAGCAGCTCATACGGTGCTAGTTAGTGAAGCTCAAAGAGAGGAGAGATACATAAGTTAGTTTCACAAACCCATAGTCCAGAGGTGGACTACTCCCTCTTCATCATGGAGACGGTGGAGAAGTCGATGGAGAAGATGGAGACCACGCCGGCAGCGCCCCGCCGGAGTTTTCCCCGTCCAATCTGCAGCTCCAGATCTCTCTTTCGGTGTTTTTGTGTTTCGGCAGCGCTTGTTCCAGAGAACGTCGGGGGGCTATTTTTATAGTCGGTTTTAGGTCAAGACGATGTCGGTGGAGAAAAGATCGACGACAATGGAGCGTCGAGGGCCAAATTGGTGGGCCCCACGCGGCCAGGTACAGAGGCCGCGTGGGCCCCCCTCTTTTGGTCATCGGGGCTCCGATTGTTCGCTTCCTTCGCCCCCAAGTTTTGTTCCTTCCAAAAAAAGATGCTCGTAAATTTGCAGGTGATTTGGACGACGTTTGGGTCCCTGAAACTTAAAAGGAAAAAACAGGGTTTTCTGCCTACGCAGGGTTAATTCCATAAAATAGGAAATAAATATAATATTTCCAAAAATCATTATATAACAGTGATATAACCCTTATATGATGCAAATATGATTGGAATATAAGTAATATAGTGCAAAGTTCATGTATGCATTTTACATGCATCAGTCGCCCTGTCTCAAACCTCTCAAGTGGGTAAACTGCCTGCCCAAGCTTCAATTCAAGAGGATATGTGAAGAAGAGGATGCCAGGAGCAGAGAGATGATGTCACGCCACCTTTGCCCAAATCCCATATGATCAAGCACCCTTAAAAGAAATTCCCAATTCAGGGAATTAAAATGCCTTGGCAATATCAAGCTTTAGGATAGCATCGGGATTTTTTTCAGATGGGCTTGCCGAATCACATTCTTCACAAACAAAAAGTTGTCCTGGATAGATCTTCCTCTTATGAAGGCGCTTTGCCCAACCGAAACCAGCTTGGAAAGCTCAGGCGCCAACCTATTAGCCAACATCTTGCAAAGAATCTTTGCGGCACTATGCATCAAGCTGACCGGTCTGTAGTCTTTGGCATCAACGGCATCATTTTTCTTAGGTAGCAGGACAATGGTGGCAGAGTTCAGGAGCTTCCAATGTTTTCCTTTGAGAGAGTGAATTTGATTCATGGCAGCCAACATGTCCAAACTAATAAAGGATCAGCACTTCTTGAATTTTTTTCCAATGAAACCATCAGGCACAGGTGCCTTTTCCCCATGCAGACCATCAATTGTCGCCTTCAATTCAGCAATAGTAAAGGGAGCATCAAGTGCAACATCTCAGCATTTGGGATGTTCAGCGCCGCCCAATTGAGGTCACTCTCTGCATGAATTCGTGTGCCCATCAGATTTTTGAAATGTTTCAGGAGCACCTCAGCCTTCTGCTCATGGTGAGAGACAGGGCCACAAGGGCCAATCAAGGAGGGGATATGGTTCTTGCGCCGGCGCCCATTGGCTCGCAGGTGGAAAAAACGAGTGTTAGCATCGCCCTCGTTAATCCAAGTCACCTTGGAACGCTGTCTCCATCTCACTCTATCGATGGCCGCCACCCCAAGCAGCTTAAGTTTCAGCATGGATTTCAGCTCACGTTCCTCATCCGTCAAAGCTCGACCTTCCTGAGCGACATCAAGATTGAAAATCACTTCATCAGCGACCATCGACACCAGTCATCACAAAGATTGTGGCTAAGATGATGATTCAAGGCTAGCTCTATTCATGAATCGTTAATTTCAGTTTATATACTGTTTTCATTAAGAAGAGGAACATACATGATAACTTCTTGTACAGCCAAAATCACACACGCCGCCTCCACCGGACAAACACCATAACTCGCCTCCTCAACAATTTATGGAGGATTTACGGAATGACGTGGTCAGCTCTAATGGCCACCACAAAAAAGGCTTCGGCTAAACGCCGCCCTCCATATTTTGATTTGTGAAAAATCTGAAATGAGTGGTACGACATATGACCACACTTTCGATGATCATTGTGGCAAGCATCGAATAAGAGCAGCGACTTGGCTTGTTTTGGGGGAGAATGATTTGTGCAGCCCAGTGCATGAGAGTAGAACATTGTTAGTATGATGTTTATATGTTCTTGTTACATTGAACTCTCTTCCCGTTGATGAAAAAATATTTTCATGTGTTTCAATTTTCTTTAAACTTTTCTATAATGTATTGGTGATAAAGTAATTCATTATATGAATAATTATATAACGAGCAACAAAACAAAGTAATAAAGTAGAATAAAAATGGAAACTCAGTGGATTCCTGGCTTTAGTGCGCGGGGTTAGAAACAATAAACTGAAATGCACAATCTAAAGGCTCACAAGTTTGATAACAAATAACATGCAGATATGATGTTGGCTATATATCGTTACAATTTAATTAAAATCCTATAGCTTCACATATTGTCCTTTTTGTATACACCACAAGTGGAAAATTTCCATATTTTGAATTCCGTGTTCCCTAGAGCACAGGAGCCGGATATTCACACTCAAATAAATGTAAGCCCACCCCATTAAAATGCTGACGGCCCAGTGAACTATAACCCAGTTGTCAGCCCACCATAACCCAGTTGCTCGGGCCGCAGAGATGATCTCCGGCCGTAATGGCGCCGCCCTAAGAGAGAGAGAGAGAGGGAGTGAGAGAGAGACGGGGAGGGCGGCGGCGTGAGTCCGAGAGAACAGACGGCACGGCGGCGCTCGGGGTCTGCCACATCGCCTCTCCAGTCCGCCGTCGCTTTCTCCGATTCGACCGCGCCCGGTTCGGATTCCGCGGAGGTACGTGAGCTATGGCCCAATGCGGGCAGTCATGCTCTATGAACTGACTGCATCGGCAGATCGATCGCGTGACTAACTTATTCCAGATCTCTCCGGTTGCATTGGCAGGCACCTCGACCGCGATCCTTTCAGACGAACTCGACCTCGATGATGGACTCTGATGAGCCGATTGGGGGAGGAGAGATGTCTAATAAGAGGCGGCGGGGACAGGGGCAGGAAGACTACTGTCGCCGCACCGGCGAAAGGTTGCGGCCTGTCCAGAAGCAGAAGCATATGTATCTGGTTCTCGATGACTGGGAGAGGGGCTTCACCATCCGCAAGATTGATGCCGACAACTTGGAAACCAGTACCGACCTGGACCTGGAGCCCAGCGTCCTCAAGCTATTTGAACCTGTACCGGGCTATGGCATGAACCTCAAGCGACATACTTATCTCGTCCATCAGTCACCCTGGAACCTTAGTCTACGAAACAGACACAGAGGCAGTGGCCATCGGTCCTGACCTCCCCGATTCCATGCGCTTCGGTCGGTGTTCACATCTTCGTGGCTACTGCCAACAAACAGCTGTATGCGTTGAAGATTAACAACCTGAGACAGGAGCACTCCTTCGAGGTGATGTCCATTGCTAGTGGCAGCAATGATCGGCACATGTCAATTCCATGCAGGGACTGGTCGTGGAAGAGCGTCCCCTCGCCGCTGCCATTCTCCGACGATGAGTGGGTCACCGCTTATGCCTTGCACCCGGATGGACGCACCATCTTCATGACAGCGGGCAGCACGAGCCTATTCCGTACCTTCTCCTTCGACACCGGACGGTGTGAGTGGAGGTGTCATGGGGAATGGGTGTTGCCTTTCGAAGGCCAAGGCTACTTCGACATCGAGCTGGATGCATGGGTTGGGCTTCACGAGGATGGCTACATTTGCTCCTGCCAAGTCCCGTCTCGCAGCAGCAGCACAAGTACCACACAGCTGGATTGGAAGATGGTCAAGGAGAAGATGTTTCTCGGGAACCGACGGAGCAGTGCCACCCTCACTTACATGGGTAACACCAAGTTCTGCCTTGTGGAATCTGTGTTACGTGAGGTTCTGGAGCTTCAGGATGCCCGTGGCGACCGTGATGGATTCATTCTCCATATCATCATCTTCGGCCTCAAGTATAATCGTGAGGGAGAGCTGCAAACCACCCTCCACCGCACCACTAAATCCTATCAAGTGTCTAAGCATCTGTCATTTTCTCCTGTAGCATTCTGGGTTTAGTTAGGAACCGGTTGTTTGGCTTGGTTGTCTGGAATGCATAATATGTACGTCTGATTACTCTGCAATTCTGGATATAAATATGAGTCGTGGTCATCAAAAGTCTGCTTCTCCTGGCAATTTTTTTTAAATATGCTGAACTACTATTTCTGTATAGCAGTTCTTGAATATGCATGAGTTATGACAACTAAAAAGATCTGCCATTTGCTTTTGCTTCCCACAATATACCATGCTAAATTGTAATATATCCTCAACATAGAAAGTGAATCTATTGCTGTCACTGCACACTGGGAAAATATATTGGCAAATGTAAGAATCAAATAATTTCTCCAGCTTAACAGTTTGCTGGTTCTAATATAAATCGAAATTAAAGTAGTGCTGTTCTTGCTTGTTGGCCGCAGAACAGGTAGTAAGTAGGTTGCGGAAGCAAATGTTCGAAGTCGTTGTAAGGACATTTGCTTTGGGGCAAGTTAGTTTTATTGTATAAAAATATAAATCATGAAGAAAGTAATTACTGAGGAGGCTGGATCACCCTTGATTCCTTGTAGATACCGTTTTACATGTAACAAGACCGAAACCACCACCATTTCTTATTATAATAGGGCAGGAAAATCTGATGGTCATTGATGCCACAGAAGTGTTCTGGTTTAGCAGTGCTGTTCTGTTGTAAACTGGAGAGATGTATTGCTGATCACGCGAGGCAATGCTACATTTGCATCCAGGTTCAGATTTTTTGTGTGCTTTTGTGTTTCAGTTTCTCTGAATTTAAATGCCTCTCATGTGTAGGCCATTTGCCTGCCGTTTATATGCAGCACATCAAAATGCAGAAGATGTGCATAACGTAAGTTCAAGTGACTATAATACTAGAGCATTCATGACTTGCCTGAGGTATATCTAGCTACAAATATATTGTAACGACTAGCTTTTACTACACAGCACATGTGTTTGCAGACCTATTCGTTGTATGAGATATACTCCCTCCGGTCCATAATAAGTGTCGCAGTTTTGAACTAACCCCAGCTCAAAACTGCGACACTTATGTTGGATGGGAATGAGAGGGAGTAGTTTCAATAAAATACTGGCAATTTGAACTATTAATACTAATTGTTCCTTCTGCTGCTGGTGATACTGCGTCTGATGCTTATTATGTATATGTAGATTCTAGATAGGATACAGCAATGGTAAAAGATGTTTCCTAAATCTTGTGCTATTTCATATTAAGATCTGCATTCTATTTTTAGGCCCCTGTATATATTTCTACATATAGAAGAGCGCCTTCACAAACAACCAGAAGTACACAAAAATGGGACTAGAAATGGTATACTAACAATTGTCCCGTATAAACTTAGCTGTTTTCTCCATTGTTATTTTTAGACCAAATTTATCTTTCATTAGTTATATCCTTTTTTTTAGAGTTTGTTTCTGCAGCACAAGTAGATGCCATTATGTTCTAATATAATACTGTAAGATGAAGGGAAGGCGGATGAGGAGGCAGTGCGACACAGTATGACAGTATGAAGTAGCTCCATACGGCTCTCTCCATGGTCTCAAGCCCCTGGCGACTTTCTGCTCCTTGACCTCCTGTTTTCCACTGCCCTCAAGCCTTCCCAACCCTTCCAATCTACACTTGGTACATGTTTGCAGAAGTACTTTACCCATTGCTGCAATAGTTTCTCGGTTCATCACTTCCCTGACATGATTCTACGAAATGAAGCAGCGTTTTTTCCCTGCAGAATAAAGGAGCTCTGTTACCTCCAATTTTATTTGCATGAAACTGATAGTAAAGCACCTCTTCCCGCAATGTCAGACTAAGAGCATCTTCACCGGGAGCCGTCAAATATTTGTCCGGCACCCCAAAATTGAGAGGGGTGCCGAACATGTGTCCAGGCGCCGCCCCAAATTTGTTTTGATCATTTCTATCTAAACTTTAAGAAAACTTCATTGCAAAGTTCAATAATAAATCAAATATAGAAAATTTATAAATAATTACACAAATTCAAATTCAAAATTTTCAAATTCCTGAAAACAACACACGAGAATTCTTCAGGCCCCAGAAGTTACATGCATGGAGCTGGAGCCCTTCAACCCAAAACTGACGAGCTCGGAGACCTGGACGGGTAAGCCCAAGATTGTAACTTTGTAAGGAGCCTGTTGTAGATCGATCGCTGGTCGTTGCACTGCATTTATCTCTGCTTTTAGGATTAACCCCGACGTGTTGATCTGTGTGCGTATGTGAGCCCGAGTCACTCGTGGTTTTTGCGTTTGCTTTTGTTTTGTGTCTAAACCGGATAAGCACGGACGCCGAGTAGGCGCCGTGTTGGACGTGGAGTTATACACCGCGAGTTGGACGCTGGGTTCCTAACCGAGTCGGACTGGATCTGGTCTGCCGGGTATAAAGGTCGATGTAGGTATCAATCCCATAGCTAGCTTCTGAACCTTCGATCAGTTTGCTGCGCGTACGGATTTCTCGGCCTTAAGAATTTCGGTGAGATCGGCAAACCAGCGGCAGCGCCAACATGGCGACCAGGATGAAGGTGCGCGTCATGGATGAGTTACAGCAGATCCAGCAAACCCTGAGCGAGATCGACAGGCGAACCCCCAACGCCCTCCGCGCCGCGTTCCACCTCGGCTACCGTGTTGTCGAGGACGAAGAAGACATCGACGGCTTCGTCGCCTCCGTTCTGCCGCCGCCTATTTCCGAGCTGGATCGCAATCACCACCGCACGGAGCTCGATGAGCTGCCATTCGCGTGGGAGGACGTACCCGATGACGCGTCGAGGAGGAGGGCTCTCAAGATGGACTGGGCGTCGTGCTACGTGCCGGAGCCGCGCAGCGACCACGACGCGCATTTCGGGGTTGCCGACCTCGGCGTCATCGGCGTGGCGGACGGAGTCGGCAGCTACCGCGAGCTAGGCGTAGACCCTGGCGCGTTCTCTCGGAGCCTCATGGAGATTGCCGGCCGCAAGAAGCCGCTGGCGCCCGGCTCGCCTATCTGTCCCTACACGCTGCTCGAGCACGCGTACGACGAAACGGTCAGGTCGAGCACGCCCGGGGCCTCTACGGCGGTGGTCATCTCCCTCGTCGATGACAAGCTCCGGTGGGCCAACCTGGGCGACAGCGGCTTCGCGGTGCTCCGCCGCGGCACGGTCGTGCACCGCTCGCGGCCGCAGTACCGCCGCGACGGCTGCCCGTTCCAGCTCGCCTCCAAGGCAGGCTGGAGCGTCGCCGAGGCGGAGGTGGGCGAGACTGACGTAAGGGAGGGCGACGTGGTGGTGGTCGGCACGGACGGGCTGTTCGACAACGTGTTCAACGCGGAGCTGGAGCGCGTCGTGCGGATGGGCGCCGAGCTGGGCTTCTCGCCCAAGAACATGGCGGACGTCATCGCCGGCGTTGCCTTCGAGGTGTCTCTGAGCGGGTCCAAGGACTCGCCGCACAGCGTTGCCCAGCGGAAGCGTCATGGAGGCGCACGGCGCGGCGGGAAGCCGGATGACATTACCGTTGTCGTCGCGTTCATCAAATCGACAGCTGATCAGCTAGCGGGCACGGACATGACTGGAGATGATGGTGTAACTTCCAATTGGATGGATGAAGTTAAGAGGAAGAAGATGGCACGCGAGCAGATCCGTCTGGTACAACGAGGTGTGGCGTCGCGCCCCGTTCCGGCGGTGCGAGCCCGGATTGGTGCTCCCGCCTGGCGCGCACCGCGCACGCGCGCTGGACCGCAGCAGGCCTTCTCCGGGAAGCTCCTCGGCTGATGGCTTCTGCCATTCTGCTAAAAGAATAACATCGTATATGTTTGGGAAAAAAATATGTGCATATAGAAAGGACAGTTCAAATAAACTTACAACACTTGTATTATAATTAACTACCAGGTCCAACCTACTCTCCTCCATCTCCATGAGCTGCCTACATTTCTGAATTATCTTGCACCAAAACAAGGGATTGCCCCCATTGTCATCTAGCCGAGAGCTCACTGAACATCATCTATCCAATTCGGCATCCTCCTTTTGATGTTTATTCGCAAGGCTAGCTTGTTATGCTGAACCAGCCACAAGAAGTGCTTAATCTTGTGCAGGGATCGGTGTGGACAAGATGCTCTCGCACCTGAAAACGTATGTTCGTACTTCGTAGTACTTCACTTGAGGCTGAACCAGTTTGCCAATACTCCGCTCCTCCCCAGTGGAGAGTTTTTGCTCCCGGGCACCACTGCTCCCTCCCATTTAAAAAAATCGAAAAACATATTTATAAGATTTTAAAAATTCTGAAAAAAAATCAGGGGATAGTTAATGATATATCCTACAAACGTGTAAAAGATCAAATTCAAATAAGTTGTATTTTGAGCTACACAAAAATAACAAAAATGTGGATCTAAGTATACATATTTTCAAATCTCTAAGTTTGATCAGATTTGTTATTTTTGTTGAGGCCAAAATATAAAGTATTTTGAATTGAAAATTTACACGTTGTTGGGATATATCATCAACTAAATACATATTTTGTTTCAGAATTTTTTAAAGCTCACAAATATGATTTCCAAACTTTTTAAATGGGAGGGAGCAGTGTGCCGGGGAGCAAAATGCTTTTTACGGCTCCCCTTTGCCTCCTCTTTCACACACTTTGTATAATTGTATGCTTATTTAACCGTGAAAAACTCCCTGTAAATCGAAGAGCCTTGCTGACAGTATCTTTTCTCACGGGTGTCGCTAAGATGGCTTCGACATTCTCAACTGATAGTCTGATCAGCAACTGATCTTGTACAATCTAATACTCGCTCCGTTCGGAAAAGGATGTCACAAAAATGACCATTTTTGTGACATCCTTTTCCGAACGGAGGGAGTACAAGGTACTGAGTATTTATTCAGTCTGCAGGATCCAAAGCTTGTATACAGGCTGGTTTTACCAACTCCAATGTGGATGCCAACTTCTTCTGTTGCGGTAGGTTCGTCCGGGTCTAATTTGTCGACAACTTGAAGCAACGTTCCCGACGAAAAGCTCACGCATGTGTCGTCCTCCTGCGTCGCACGCCGCCCAGGCCCCCCCCTCGCTCTCCTCTGCCGCGTCGGGGAGGAGATAAGATCCCCCGAAGCCGCTCCTCTGCCCCCCAGCATTCACTCGCCCCTGCTCTCTCTCCCCTCTCCATTTTCCCTCTGCCTCGACCAAAATCTAGCCGTGGCTGCCGTCGCGCATCACCGGCAATTGGCACCTCCCCGAGCAAATCGAAGCACACAGCTGTCTCCGCCTCATCGTCCTCTACAGCTCTGAAGAAGGAATCGAGCCAGTTCATTGTCGTTGAAGCATGCGAGTTCATTTTCTTCATCTCCGGCCACCGAACCTCGAGCAAGCTCGCGAGCTATACAGACCCCCTTTCCCCGCCATTCTTGTTTCTCTGAGGTCCCTCGTCGCGAGCTAACCATGGGACATTGTCGTTTCTTCTAGGATCGCCGGAGTCGCCGTCGCCGCTCCCGCCCGAAGCTCCAGCTCACCGCCGCGCCTCTGTGCGTGTCGAGGAGGAAGAAAGGGGCCCGTACCCCTTCGATCCGTGCGTGGGCCATTGCTGGGCCACGATCTGCGCCGCCCGACCAGATCTGGCCCGTGTTCTTTTTTTTAGTAAATCAATGTCTATTTTAGTTTCCTGTGATAATTGCAGTGTAGTTTAAATTCCTTTGTGGTAAATCTATGATAGGTATTTGAGTGATTCAAATTTTGTAGTGTTCCTGTATGTTTTCTTAATTAGGTAGAACAGACTGTTTGCAAAAATATATTTTTAACTGCTGTCTGGATTAAATCTAGTAAAAAGTGTCTTTTTCACTAAATATTTAATATCTAGAGTTTTACAAATCCAAATATTGCAAACTAAAATTCTATGGAAAGCCTGAAATGATACCTTTCTAGATCTGTTGGTCTTATATGCACATGAAGTCTAAAACAAAAGGTCTATTCTTTTTAATAAAACCACCAGTGGCAATTTGGTGATTTTTTGTAGATTTTTGTGAAATGATTTTGGAGTAAATCCAATTGGGTTATCTTCTATATGTATAGGAGAACATATCCCTAGCTTGGTTTGAATTTAGGAGTCACTGATTGACTGTGGTGCTAATTATAAGGTTTAGGCATTTTCTGCCTATTTTTATTAGGACTTTATTAGTTGTTGTGTTATAACTTTATTATTACAAATGTGTTTCCTAGCATGTGTGTGGTGGTAATCCACTGTTATGACATGTTTCCTTGTTTTACTAGCATGTTAGGGGAACTACATGTGAGTCATGGGTTTGTTAGGGTTTTATTCCCTATATAACTTTTCCTCTAGTAATTAAGAATTGCTATGCTTATTTTTTTTAATGTGAGAATATTGTGTGTGATTAATATGTGTGCCTTGCTGGTTAATGATTGTTGTGGTACTGTTTTTTGCAGGTTATTACTGTTTAGAAGGTTATAATATGTTAGTACTATTAGTGGTATTTGTTAGACATATTGGTATGGGTAATATGTTTGCATGGCTTGATGAACTTGATGGACTTGAGTTGAGTACTAGCTTAAATATCTTGTTAGTGTATCCACCTTAGCTTGGTGAGATATTTGAATTACCAAGATTAATTGGTAGTTTAACTTTTGTCTGAAGTATTTCCTGATTAGAGGAAAGTGGTTGTTAGTTACCTCTAATTGAGGATGTCTTGGTGCTCTATGTTTTTAGCATGTGTTTGGTGTTATACCCCTGTGAGTATAATGCCCTGGTAAATATAGATTTAGTTCGTTGCTTGATTAAACAAGTGCTATGCTTGTGGCTTGAGTGATTAGTTGATACTTGTGGTTTGTTCCTTGTTTGTATACCACTTGTGGTTTGGTTTGCTTATTGAGTGTTGTTTTATTTTCATGTTGCGACGCTAGAGATAAACGCTACCGGAGTGGTATTTGAAAAGGATTTATCGAGGAAGGATGGGAATTATTTCTTTGATCAGTGAGGAGAAGTCCAGGAGCATTATGCTGAAATCAGGCAAGCTACTCTCTGAGCTTGCATCTATATACATCTATTTTGGTTTACATGTTTTACTTATAAAGAGCATATGTTATTTATGTGGTGTTTGCCACTAAAGTTATGAATTTGGAAAACCCTTTTGTTTTCAAAATACAAGTATACTATTTTGACACCCTCTACGAAAATATTAGATGGAAATTCATTTTCAAACTATAGGATGGGAAAAGTATTGTTTACTCCAAACTCCTTTGAAAATACTCGTGTGGTTGTGGAATACCGAGATGTCGGTGGGGAAATGGAGAAATGGTGAATGGAGATGTTTATGAAAAATGCACATTGTGTCTTTGTACTATGACGACCAGCCGATAACCTGTGCGACCACATTTACACACATATGGGAAAAGGGCATAGTCATATAGTTTGCTCATATTAGTATGGGATGCCTCAACAACGGGGATGACCCCGTTCCATGAGGGGATGGTCTGAGGACCTACCCCTTGACCTGGGTCCTCTTAAGTGAAGTCTGCCAACAGGGTTGGTATGAGTGTATTGGAGAAAGAGGATTGAAGGTTCCACCATAAATCGTCGGGCAGAACTACGAGTCCTCACACTTAGATTCCGACGGGCTGGGTTAAGTGTTGATGGAATGTTTCGTAGCGGTAGGGTCCTATACTAGCATGAGCAAAGGACAGGCTACGGTCGGTGACTCAACTTCGCATACACCTGGTATGGCGGGACGTGGCTGACACGATGAGTTACCGGATGGGTGTGGGAAAAGCGTGCTACCTCTGCAGAGGGTAAAACTATTCGAATAGCCGAGTCCTCGGATATGGATAGTTGGGAGGCTGTCCTCTGACCATGTGCAAGTTTTGGAAATGTTTAAGATTTAAAAGGAAAATGGATATGTTGTATTTGTGTAACTATACCGACGAGTCAGTACGAGGTTGCTGGAGAAGAGGAGGACCCTGAGGGGCTATGATCGAGAAGTGCAAAGTTTTGTGTCCTGAAAGTGGAAAATGTTTTATGCAACTATACCAAGGGGTTGGTAGAAGGTTGTTGGAAAACTGATTTGACCAGGAATAGTTTTGGTCGGAAAAGGAGGAGTTTTGGAACAATAAACCAAAATGGTGATTTTTGGAAAAATATTTATAAAAGAGACTTCTTACCTTTTTCAACAAAGATGTATTTTCGGGAAAACGTTTCAAACGAGACTTCTTACAAAGACAGATTTATGGGGAAAGTTCTAAAAGCCTTCTTTTCTTTTTCAATAAAGATATAGAGATTTCTAAACAAAGTGTTATTAAACAAAAGTCCATCCTACTCTTTTCAACAAGGATATGGAGTTTTCAAAGTAAACGAAGTTCTATTTAAACAATAAAAGAGTAGTGCATGCTCATTCCAGGGGTAGTTTGCGAGTACATTCAAATGTACTCATATTGGTTTCGTCCCTGGCTATTGTCTTAGCCAGATTCTGAAGAGGAACAGTTTGAAGAGAAAAGGGCATTCATTGACGTCAATGCGAACTAGCGCGCTTCCCAGTCAGCTGCCTGTGGGGTTGTGGCAAATGACTTGGGCTCCAGGTTGTTTGATGATTTCTGCTGCAAGTACCTGTTGAAGTTAATGACTTCAATCAAGTAAGTATATTTATTCGGTATTTATGGGTGTTCTGTGATGCCAATTCGAGTTATGTGCAACAACAGACTGATCATGGGATTGTTGCAGGAAACATAACGAGTATCTCGGATAGCTAATCCGGGGTCCCCACACGTTGGAAACCCCAAGAGGAAGGTATGATGAGTGCAGCAAGAAGTTTTCCCTCAGTATGAAACCAAGATTATCAATCCAGTAGGAAGTCAACGTTGCTCCGAAGGTGTTGGTGGAGGAATGTAGTGCGGCGCACCACCAGAGATTCCGGTGCCAACGTGGAACCTGCACAACACAATCAAACTACTTTGTCCCAACGAAACAGTGAGGTTGTCAATCTCACCGGCTTGCTGAAAACAAAGGATTAGGCGTATAGTGTGGAAAAATGATGTTTGTTTGCAGAGAATGTAAAAGAACAATGATTGCAGTAGGTTGTATTTCAGATGTAAAAGAATGGACCGGGGTCCACAGTTCAATAGTGGTGTCTCTCCATAATAAAATACTAAACATGGTGGGTGAACAAATTACAGTTGGGCAATTGACAAATAGAGAGGGCATAACAATGCACATACATATCATGATGACCACTATGAGATTTATTTGGGCATTACGACAAAGTACACAGACCGCCATCCAGCATGCATCTGTGTCTAAATAGTCCACCTTCAGGTTAGCATCCACACCCCTTCCAGTATTAAGTTGCAAGCAACAGACAATTGCATTAAGTATGGTGCATAATGTAAACAACACTAATATCCTTAGACAAAACATTGTTGTTTTACCCCTAGTAGCAACATCACATCCACAACCTTAGAACTTTCTGTCACTGTTCTAGATTAAATGGAGGCATGAACCCACTATCTAGCATAAATACTCCCTCTTGGAGTTATAAGCATAAACTTGGCCAAAGCCTACACTAATAAAGGAGAGCATGCAAGATCATAAACAACATATATATGATAGATTGATGACCCACAAGTATAGGGGATCGCAACAGTCTTCGAGGGAAGTAAAACCCAAATTTATTGATTCGACACAAGGGGACCAAGAATATTTATAAGTCTTAACATCGGAGTTGTCAATTCAGCTGCACCTGGAAATAGACTTGCTCGACACAGATTATCAGTAGCAACAGTTTTATAGCAGTAGCAGTAGTGAAATAACAGCAGCAATGTAATAAAGACAGCAGTAGTGATTATAGTAGACAGCAGGATTAAAATACTGTAGGCATAGGGATGGATGAACGGGCGCTGCATGGATAAGATGATTCATGTAATAATCAAGACAAGGCATTTGCAGATAAATAATAAAACAGTATCCAAGTACTAAGTAACCATAGGCATGTGTTCCGTATATAGTCGTACATGCTCGCAATGAGAAACTTGCACAACATCTTTTGTCCTACCAGCCCGTTGCAGCGGGGCCTCTAGGGAACTACTGGTAATTAAGGTACTCCTTTTAATAGAGTACGGAGCAAAGCATTAACACTCCGTGAACACATGTGATCCTCACATCACAGCCATCCCCTCCGGTTGTCCCAATTTCTGTCACTTTGGGCCTCGGGTTCCGGACAACAATATGTGTAAACAACTTGCAGGTAAGATCTTAAAACAATGAATATCATCATGAATCAATAACATGTTCAGATCTGAAATCATGGCACTCGGGCCCTAGTGACAAGCATTAAGCATAACAAGTTGCAACAATGTCAATAAAGTACTAACAACGGATACTAGGCACCATGCCCTAACAATCTTATAGCTATTACATGAATGATCTCATCCAATCCCTTCCATCCCCTTCAGCCTACAGCGGGAATTACTCACACATGGATGGGGGAATCATGGATGGTTGATGGAGAGGCGTCGGTGATGATGATGACGATGATCTCCTCCAATTTTCCGTCCCGGCGAAGTGCCAGAACGGAGTTTCTGGTCCCGAAATAGGGTTTTCGATGGCGGTGGCGCTCTGGAGGCTTTCTGGAATAATGGGCGAACTCTCTGGCGTTTTTAGGTCGAGGGGATAAGTACTCCGAGGGGGGCTCGGGGACGTGGCCGAGTCCTCCCCTAGGGTGGCGCGGCCCAGGGCCCACCGCGCCGCCCTATGGGGAGGGCGGCTCGCTGCCCCCTCCGTCTCCTCTTCTGGCTCCGTGGGTTTCTTCGTAAAATAGGGACTTTGCAATTATTTCCACGGATTTCCTCGAAAGTTGACTTTCTGCACAAAAATAAGACACCAGGGCAATTCTGCTGAAAACAGCGTTAGTCCGTGTTAGTTGTATTCAAAACACACAAATTGAGGTAAGACAACAGCAAAAGTGTTCGGGAAAGTAGATACGTTTTGGACGTATCAACTCCCCCAAGCTTAGCTTATTGCTTGCCTCAAGCAATTCAGTTAACAACTGAGTGCGATAAAAGAACTTTCACGAACACATTTGCTTCATGTGATGTAAATATTCTCATTATATGGACAAGTGCTTGAGCAATTCATAATAAGATACATGCAAATAATTACCTAATAGTTATGTCAATCATGAAAAGATACCAACACACTAATAATAACGACATGAAACATATCTATCAGCAGGATTGCAATGCTCATAAAAAGATATGATAAGGTGGTATCTCGCTTGCCCGTATTTGTACAGCAAAACATAAATGCCCAGGCACCTCTGAAGTTCATGGGAAGACTAGAAGTAAAGATTATCAAAGATAAAAGCATCAAAGTTATACCACAGTTAACCGTATTCTGGGACAAGCACATTACACTAAGAATGACAGTTATGCTCTCGAGAAGGTGCTTAAAGAAAGGATGGTGACTCAACACAAAAGTAAAAGATTGGCCCTTCGCAGAGGGAAGCAGGGATTATCATGTGCTAGAGCTTTTCATTTTAAAACAGAAGTAAAATTGTTTTGGGAGGTGGTTGTTCCTGTCAACGAATGGCAATAGAGTTCTTGTTATCTTCCATACTAAACAAGTTGAGAGCGGTTCGAAATATTGATATTAAGCATTTATAGCATGCACTTTATATATTGTTTGACACTCCTCCCAACCTTTGCTTACACAAACCATGGCTAACCGAATCCTCGGGTGCCTGCCAACAATCACATACCATGGAGGAGTGTCTATTTTATCGTTTAGCTTTTTGATGTTATAATGGTCTAACCAGCTCTTTGCAAAATTAGTGACAAGCAGATGAAGCATGCAAGTCGGGGTACTTAATTTAGTATGGAAGATAACAAACCCAACTACTACTTCCTCATGAGCTAAAAACAGTGTCACAAAATGAGAAGTAATTTTGAAGGTTTTAAAGGTAGCACATGAAAATTTACTTGAATGGTTTGAAATGCCATGCATAGGTATTTATGGTGGACACTTTGGAATAACTTGGTTTTCAGGGATTTGGAAGCACGAGCAGCATTCCCGCTCAGTACAAGTGGAGGCTAGCAATAGACTGGGAAGCGACAATCAAGAGAGCAATAACCGTCATAATCATGCTTGCGACAAAACAAAATTAACAGGGGCATAAAAGTGATACAAGTACTCTGAGCAAAGTAAATCATCGAGGCTTATTGACTTTTTGTTTTTCAGTCATATGCATGCGTGAGCATGTGCCAAGTCAATTCAAATGAATTATTCAGAGGAGGATACCACAATGTCATACCTATTTATGAATAGAACAATACAAGCAAATATTTATGACATGCTACTCATTATTAATGAATTGGAACTAATCATAAGAGAACATGAACTACTAAGCATCCATTAAATGACATATACCTCACATGAACCAACTAAGCATGCTCACATGGATGAGTATATGTACAAAAATGAAAACAAATAGAGTTCATACCAGCCTCTCACCCAACTCGAGTTGTCGTAGATCGTCATTATTGCTTTTCACTTGTGTGGCTCGAATAATATGAAATGAAAACCAAGCTCCAACCACCGGAGACCGCTGAACTCTACAGCAAACTTTACAAAACCAAAGAAGAACGACAAATATTTTTGGTGTTTTCGAATTTGAAATAGAACAAAAGGAAACAAGCAAACAAAGCAAAATATTTTTGGATTTTTGAATATCAAACCGAAATTAAAAACTAAGCAAACTAATACTAAATACTAAAGAAAAAATAAAGAGAACAACAGAAATATTTTTGGTCTTTTTGTGTTTTGGAAACGAAATAAACAACAAACAACAAAAAGAAAGAAGAAAATCGAAACATGGATATACAAAGTACCGACAGATATGATATGTAAATGAGTGTGATGTCGTATACCTCCCCCAAGCTTAGGCTTTTGGCCTAAGTGGAGATCAACCCCAGCGAGGGTAAGGGTTCCATGCCGGTGGATCATACATGGCGTGATCGTAATCAGGCCCCTGTGCAGAAGAAGAAGCTGAAGGCTCCACATACCCAGAGTACTGATGTGAAGAGCCTGCTGCGTCGGATGACAGGTCGAGGAATCCTCGGCCTCCTCCACGCCGTCCCTGCGTGATGGCCGTGTCCCTCTATGTATGCTTGAATTCATCTTCTGTGACCGACCAACTCACCCTGGAATCAAGGTTAAACAAAACAGGTGCAGGCAATCCAACTATCCTCTCAGACTTAATCACTCTCCACTTTTTCTTGAAAAAGGTTATCTCATAGGATAGGCTATTCAAGTCAGACCAATTAGAAACAAAATCATGTTTAATCATGGAAGCGATATCAAGTTTCTCTATAGGGAGTTGAACATCAAGAGGGTGAGGTACTACACCATGCATGGCTAGCAAACGAGAGGCAATGAGACCCCCACAAATCCCACCTTTATCGCGGTTAGTAGCAAGTCTAAAAGCTATCAAAGCACCCAGATTATAAGTTCTATCACGTTGTAATGCAGCAGCTAAGAAGACCAAGTCATGGATAGATAACTTATTTGCATGCTTCCTAGCAAGAACGCACTTGGTGATAAAGTAAGCAAAATATCGAATAGATGGGAGTTGAATACTTCGAATTTTACCACTCTCATCTGAGAAACTTCTCCCTTGACAGATCTCCTTGTATAGGTCCAAGAGTGGCGGTGGCAGCCCCCTTATCTTCCCTCGTGATCCCCATTGTGGCACCTTAATGGCTGTACAAAAGTCATCAAAGGGCAAGTTGACAGTTTTATTGTAAATTTTATATCGAACCATGGGGTTAGGTAGGGACCAATTGAACTCAAAATCCTGCACCACTGACATGGTTAGTTTTGCATATTGGTAAGGTTCACCAACAACAAAATCTCCTAGCCCTGCATTAGAGATTAGAGTTTGAACATCCTGCAGAATTCCTGCACTTTTCATGAATTCGGTGCATGGGTAGTAGGAGGGGAATACACCCTCTTCACGGTGGACTCTCATGACTTCATGCACCTCCAATTCTGTTGGTTGAGTTGGTGTTCATTCACCTCCATTCTCTGAAATTTTTAACAAACGTCATAAAATTGATTTTGAGACATATAAATGAGGGGAACTACTATAGGAACTTGCTAGAGTACTAAACATGCATCAAAACTAATTATTACAACTTAGAACAAGCATGCAAACTCACTTAACATGTCACCTACAGCAGCAAAATACTCAAGATATACTCAACTAAAAAAATTCTACTTGGATAAACGGAGGAGTCACATACCGGAGAACAAAAGCCCCAAATCTGAGCAGCAAAGATGGGCTGAGCAAAGAGATCGAAAATCGCGAGCAAGAACAGCAAGAACTCGGGTTTGAACAATGGTGGAGTGTTTTTTCGTGAGAGTGAGTGAGGTGGTAGGTGGATGAGTGAGTGGAGGGCCAGGTGGGGCCCTCCCCATACGTGGCGCGCCCCCTGCTGGCCGCGCCACCAGGTGGGGAGCTGGCATGGTGGGCCCCACTGGTCAGCTCCAGCACTCCCAGGTTGCATTTTGAAAAATAGGACCAGTGGTATAATTTTTATAAATTTTTGAAAACTTTTAAAACGCACATTTTCTGGGTGTTAAAGTAATAGTTTCAGGGCAGAAAAAGGTTTTCAAAATTTAAACACAACTAACTTTTGCAAACAAGTTATACTACAGAAGGTAAAACAAAGGTGGAGAAAGAAATGTTGTTTAGTTCCTTCATGCATTTAAAATGTATTTGTTAACAAGGTTGATCAAGTCTTGCCACCAAATAAATTTTATATGACATAAGAAGAATTAAACCTCATAAAACAATCATGTTACCTTGAATTGTATTGATATGGATCCAATCATAATATTTTGATATCCCTCTTGATGATCATATATAGGACAATCAATACTTCCCACTTTGATAGCTCTCAAATTAGAAATTGTATTAACTCCAAACACTTTATCTATCTTCTTGGGGAAATAAACAGTATGCTCTTTGTCATTCACATTAAAAGTTACTTTTCCTTTGTTGCAATCAATAACAGCACCTGCAGTATTAAGAAAAGGTCTCCCAAGAATAATAGACATATTATCATCTTCAGGCATTTCAAGAACAACAAAATCAGTCAAGATTAGCAATTATTAGCAACTTGAACAGGACATCCTCACAAATGCCAACAGGAACAGCAGTAGATTTATCAGCCATTTGCAAAGATATATCAGTTGGTATCAATTTATCCAAATAAAGTCTCTTGTAAAGAGAAAAGGCATAACACTAACTCCTGCTCCCAAATCACATAGAGCAGTTCTAACATAATTATTCTTGATGGAACAAGGAATAGTTGGTATACCTGGATCTCCCAGCTTCTTTGGAACCTTGCCATTGAAAGAGTAATTAGCAAGCATAGTGGAAATCTCCTCATTGGGAATTTTCCTTTTGTTAGAAACAATATCTTTCATATACTTTGAATAAGGAGGCAATTTAATAGCATCAGTCAAAGGGATTTGCAAGAACAAAGGTTTCATCCAATCACAAAATTTATTATAGTGTTCTTCTTCCTTTGATTTGAGCTTCTTAACAGGAAAAGGCATTTGCTTTTGAACCCAAGGTTCTCTTTCATTACCATGTTTCTTAGCAATGAAATCTTCTTTAGTGTACTTTTTATTTTTAGCATGCTTTTCAGGTTCCTCTTCTTTATCAGAAGCATCATTCTTTCATTATCATTGTCATGTTCATTACCACTTTCAGTTTCAGCATCAGAAATAGATATACTATTAGGATCATTAGCAGGTTCAGGAGATTCTACAACAGTTTTATGTTTCTTCTTCTTTTTCTTAGAAGGAGCACTAGTTTCTTTAGTTCGTTGAGAATCTTGTTCAACTCTTTTGGGATGCCCCTCAGGATATAAAGGATCCTGAGTAGAAACACCACCTCTAGTTGTTACTTCATAAGCATGTTTCTCTTTTTCTTTAGAAGTATTAACTAACATGTCATTTTGCACTTTAGTGAGTTGATCAATTTGAGTTTGAACCATATGAAAATGTTTAACAAGCATCTTAACATCATTGGAGGTTCTCTCCACAATATCATGCAATTTACTAATAGCTTGAGAATTTTCCATTAAGTGTTCTCCACTCTCATATTAAAGTTATCTTGCTTAACAACATAATTATCAAATTCATCTAAGCATTGATCAGGAGGTTTTGAGTAAGGAATATCTCCCTCATTAAAGCGTTGAAGAGAGTGTACCTCAATTGTAGATGAATGGGGAATTGGCTTACATAAATCTTCTATGGGTGGTAGATTCTTCACATCTTCAGATTTAATACCCTTCTCTTTAAGAGATTTCTTGGCTTCCCTCATCTCTTCATCATTTAATTCAATCATACCCCTCTTCTTCAATATTGGTGTTGGAGTCGGTTCAGGTGTAGTCCAATCATCATGATTTTGGCTTATTCTAGCCATTAATTCTTCAGCTTCGTCGGAGTTCTTTTCCTGAAAACACAACCAGCACAACTATCCAGGTATGCCCTAGATTCAATGGTTAGTCCACTATAAAATATATCAAGAAGGTCATGCTTTTCCAAATCATGTCCAGGCCGAGCCCTAATAAGAGAGCAAAACCTTGCCCAAGCTTCAGGCAATTTCTCTCCATCTTCCTGATCAAAATTATAGATTTTCTGCAAAGCAATATGTTGAGCACTAGCAGGAAAATATTTCTGAAAGAAAACATTAAGCAAACCAGTAGGACTATCAATAGAATCAGGAGGCAAATTATTATACCAAGTTTTAGCATCATCCTTTAATGAGAAAGGAAAAATTTAGCAACAAAGTAACTACGCTTCTTGATATCATCAGAAAACAAGCTACTCAAAGTAGAGAGCTCATTCATGTGCTCTACAGCACTTTCTTTTTCAGTACCTCGAAAAGGTGTTTTCTCAACAATAGATATATGAGATAAATCAAGAGAGAAATCATAATCCTTATCCTTAATGTTTATGGGAGATGTGGCAAATTTAGGATCAGGAGACAGTTTATATCTAACAGCATGTTGTGCAAGAAGGCTTTTCATACCGCTTGCACTAGTAGTAGCATGACATTTATCAATAAAGTCATCATCAAGTTCCACATAAGTTTCATCAAGATCATCACTAGAGTGTTCTCAACTCAGGTGAAAACAGGTGTAAAAGGATTTTCATTAGGTGTTTCATCATTTTCAAGTTGTTTAGATTTAGCAATAGCAGCATCTAAAAGAGGACCTAATGGAATACTCTCATCAAGCACAGTGAAGCATCATCAAATTTTCAGAAGTTTTCAGATTCAGCAGAAGTACCAACACGTGAAGCTTGTGGTGGTGTAACAAGTTGACTCATCACAGATGGTGAATCAAGAGCAGCGGCGGTACTAAGAGTCGTACCTTTCCTTGTAGTGGATGGCAATACACGGACTCTCTCAATAGGAGCCTTGCCCATGATGGAGTAGTTGCAGCGAACAATATCAATATCAGGTGAGCTTATAAATAAAGCTATGCTCCCCGGCAACGGCGCAGAAAATAGTCTTGATGACCCACAAGTATAGGGGATCGCAACAGTCTTCGAGGGAAGTAAAACCCAAATTTATTGATTCGACACAAGGGGAGCCAAAGAATATTTATAAGCCTTAACAACGGAGTTGTCAATTCAGCTGCACCTGGAAATAGACTTGCTCGACACAGATTATCAGTAGCAACAGTTTTATAGCAGTAGCAGTAGTGAAATAAAAACAGCAGTGTAATAAAGATAGCAGTAGTGATTATAGTAGATAGCAGGATTAAAATACTGTAGGCATAGGGATGGATGAACGGGCGCTGCATGGATAAGTTGATTCATGTAATAATCAAGACAAGGCATTTGCAGATAAATAATAAAACAGTATCCAAGTACTAAGTAACCATAGGCATGTGTTCCGTATATAGTCGTACGTGCTCGCAATGAAAAACTTGCACAACATCTTTTGTCCTACCAGCCCGTTGCAGCGGGGCCTCTAGGGAATCTACTGGTAATTAAGGTACTCCTTTTAATAGAGTATCGGAGCAAAGCATTAACACTCCGTGAACACATGTGATCCTCACATCACAACCATCCCCTCCGGTTGTCCCAATTTCTGTCACTTTGGGGCCTCGGGTTCCGGACAACAATATGTGTAAACAACTTGCAGGTAAGATCTTAAAACAATGAATATCATCATGAATCAATAACATGTTCAGATCTGAAATCATGGCACTCGGGCCCTAGTGACAAGCATTAAGCATAACAAGTTGCAACAATGTCAATAAAGTACTAACAACGGATACTAGGCACCATGCCCTAACAATCTTATAGCTATTACATGAATGATCTCATCCAATCCCTTCCATCCCCTTCAGCCTATAGCGGGAATTACTCACACATGGATGGGGGAATCATGGATGGTTGATGGAGAGGCGTCGGTGATGATGATGATGACGATGATCTCCTCCAATTCCCCGTCCCGGCGAAGTGCCAGAACAGAGTTTCTGGTCCCGAAATAGGGTTTTCGATGGCGGCGGCGCTCTGGAGGCTTTCTGGAATAATGGGTGAACTCTCTGGCGTTTTTAGGTCGAGGGGAATAAGTACTCCCGAGGGGGGCTCGGGGACGTGGCCGAGTCGTCCTCCCCCTAGGGTGGCGCGGCCAAGGGCCCACCGCCCCGCCCTATGGGGAGGGCGGCTCGCTGCCCCCTCCGTCTCCTCTTCTGGCTCCGTGGGTTTCTTCGTAAAATAGGGACTTTGCAATTATTTTCACGGATTTCCACGAAAGTTGACTTTCTGCACAAAAATAAGACACCAGGGCAATTCTGCTGAAAACAGCGTTAGTCCGTGTTAGTTGTATTCAAAACACACAAATTTGAGGTATGACAACAGCAAAAAGTGTTCGGGAAAGTAGATACGTTTTGGACGTATCATAGATCAATAATCAACTTGACATAGTATTCAATATCCATCGGATCCCAACAAACACAACATGTAGCATTACAATAAGATGATCTTGATCATGATAGGCAGCTCACAAGATCTAAACATGATGGCACAAAAGGAGAAGACAACCATCTAGCTACTGTATGGACCCGTAGTCCAAGGATGAACTACTCACGCATCACTCCGGAGGCAGGCATGGCGATGTAGAGCCCTCCGGTGATGATTCCCCTCTCCGGCAGGGTGCCGGAGGAGAACTTCTGAACCCCCCGAGTTAGGGTTGACGGCGGCGGCGGCAACGGATGTTTTCTGGAATAATGGCTCGGTCTTTTAGGGTTTTCGCGTCTGGAGGAATAAATAGGCGAAGGGGCGACGTCGGTGGAGGCGCGGGGCCCGCTCCCCATAGGGAGACGCGGCAGGGGGCCCACTCGCGCTGCCATAGGGTGAGGGTGCCCTGCTGCCCCCCTTCGTCTCCTCTTCGGACTTCTAGAACGTGTCGGAAAAAATAGGCATCTGGGATTTTGTTTCGTCCGATTCCGAGAATATTTCTAGAACAACTTTTCTGAAACCAAAAACAGCAGAAAACAGGAACTGGCACTGTGGCATCTTGTTAATAGGTTAGTTCCAGAAAATGCATAAAAATGTTATGAAGTGTGAATAAAACATGTAGCTATTGGTATAAAACTAGCATGGAACATAAGAAATTATAGATACGTTGGAGACGTATCAAGCATCCCCAAGCTTAGTTCTACTCGTCCTCGGGTAGGTAAACGATAACAACAATAATTTCTGAAGTGACATGCTACCAACATAATCTTGATCAATAATATTGTAAAGCACATGAGCTGAGATCAAATCATTCAAGCAAAAGTTTATAATGATATAAAAGATAACAAAACAAGTTAGTTAAACAAGCTAAAAGTTTTCATGAATGATTGCTTTAAAGACATGAAACCGTACAAGGTTCATTAAAGATGTGTTAAGTATCCAATGTAGGACTTTTATCCTTCAATTCCAAGCATCAAGTAATCTTTCACAACATTGAAGGATTCAGCTAAGTAAAAATAAACATGAACATCATGAATCAACTGTTTCGAAATTCACTCAACCGTGAGCGTAAGCATTTGGTATTGGTACTAGGATGTTATGGCTAAAAGAACAATTAAGGGGGTTTGGAAGGCCAAAGGAAGAAAGTCTCACAAAGCTATAAGTGATCATTAGACAAGAGGAAGTCTTATAATCGAAGCTATGTAAGGAGTAGTGATTGCCATGCAACGATGCACATAGAGCTATATGTATATGAAAGCTCTCCAATGGAACTAGTGGGGGTGCATCCAACTTGGTTGCTCATGAAGACCTAGAGCATTTTGAGGAAGCTCATCATTGAAAAATACAACCCAAGTTCTATAGTGTAAATTCCCCACATAGTTATACTAGTAAATATGAAAACTCTCTCACATGGAGTACAGGTGCTAAACATGAGCACAAATGATGACTATGAATAATGCAGGTGCTTCAACATGATCCCAAGTGTGGATAAAGGATAGTAATGTTGTCCCCCTTTTTCTTTATTCTCTTTTTTCTTTTTTTTCTATTTTTTTCTTTTTCTGTTTCACTTTTCGATGGCCTCCATGGCTCTTTTCACTTTCAGGAGCAACACTCTAATATGACAACACACTTTTTTGTTACAAATAACTCACAACGAACTAAAACATGATGTAAACTATATGCCTCTGCCAGTGTAGCAGGATATGCAATGATCTAGCGTAACATGGGTAAACCGCACATCAGCTGTATAGAATCATGCAAAGCAATACGTATATGATGAATGACAGCAAGTCATATAATGTAAGATGGAAGTTGCATGGCAATATATCTCGGAACAGCTATGGAAATGCTGTAGTAGGTAGGTATGGTGGCTGTTTTGAGGAAGATGTATGGGTTTATGTGTAGGAGGACAAGAGAAAGTTCTCCCACGGGTTTGGATGTACTGGCGAAGTATGCACAACTCTCAATGTGAGCAGAAGGCAATGCACAGCACCGAAGAGGCTAGCAAATGTGTAGGAGGACAAGAGAAAGTTCTCCCATGGGTTTGGATGTACTGGCGAAGTATGCACAACTCTCAATGTGAGCAGAAGGCAATGCACAGCACCGAAGAGGCTAGCAAAATATGGATGGTGGAAGTGCCAAAAACCGTAGCTCAACATTAGTCAAAAAGAACTCACAAGCTTATTGTAAACATCTAGCAGGTTCAACATTAAGAACATGATTAAAGTTTACTCCAAGAAGGGCCGTTCACGGCGGCACAAGTACCCCGTTAGATCCCTCGACCTTCAGCACAACTTAGTTATTACGAATCACTTTTAGACATGGAAAGCTATCAAGTCCAACTACACCTTCAACAATTTAAATAGAGTTTGTAGTACGATACAAGCTTAAATATACTATCCACTCATAATCTTAACTTAATTAACCAGCAAGCTTTACCATCTAAATACCTCAAAACATTTGCAAAGAATCAAATCATCAAAATTCAATTATTTACAAGACTATGCAAGTTATTACTATACCACTACCACATGCAGCATTTTCTGAACCAACACATCAGCCAAGCAACTAAACAAAAACTCTCCAAATGATATAACAAATGAAACAAGAGAGTACTAATCCTCAAGAATTAACAGCTCTAAAAGAGATGCATGAAAAACATGAGCTAAAAACATAGTAGTAGCTAGATAAGAATACTCAAAAGATATAAGTGAAGAATATGAGTATTCACATGAAAAAGCGGAGCGTGTCTCTCTCCCACACAAGAATGCTAGGATCCGACTTTTGTGGCGCCCTGACCCGACTGCTATACAGTGATGCTGTGTGTCACCGGTTAAGCGATACAACCGGAGGTTACGGGTTTACCAATCCCCGGCCAAAACCTTTGGCAGGCGTTGCTGGGTACACCTCACTCCAGACAACGCAACACCCCGATTGATGCCTCAACACAGGCACAACTATCAAAGCATAATAGTAAGATCAAGACTTGTGGAACAACTGGCACATCACAGACTCTACGACACAAGAATCACATATAGTTCAACTCTTATACAGAGAAAGATAGCAAATGACAACCAGAGGTCACAGACCCAACATTACAACAAGCGGAAGCGAAGTGTGTTGTTCTAAACAACAAGAACCATCATATGGCCTAAGACGCCTACAGATAAACATCACAACGCCAGCTGTTCCAGGATGTCCCAAGCTGCCACCTGGGAACCCCAGACTACTCGTCGACGTCCACAAAGAACCCACCTTCGAAGTCGGTGAAGTCCTCCTCTGAAACAAAAGCAAAGACGTTGAGTTCGACGAACTCGCAAGATTAAGAGCTAATATATGCTCGATGATTAGCTGTCAAGGTTTTTTGGCTCTTTTGCATAAAGCTGATTTTATTTATGAAAAACATAACTCAAAGCATCGACTATTAGAACATTTTCAAAGAGGGGTGAGAAGTAACTCTTTTCTCTTGAGATCACTTTCTCAACAACAACCACCATCATCATCATTGTACCTGTTCATCAAAGGCACCTCCCCGAATCACCCTCGAGGAAGCTCACCTTGCATTTGTGAGTGGTACCTCTAGTACCCAGTTTTTAATCATTCCGTTAAAGTTATTCTATGATCTTACCTTCACTTCCCAAGTCGTCCATAACCGCGGACACGGCTTTTCAAAAAGATTTAACCCTGCAGGGGTGTACAAATGTTTGCCACGCGTACCGTCCGGCCCATTACCTGATCATTAGCTCTCTTCCGTGGAAAGCTGGCTGGGTGGGAGCGGTGTCGACTTCTCCCTCGTTAAGGACTAACCCAGGATCATCAGTGAGGACGAAGCACGGATCATCGACACCGTGCCCCGTGGCCACTCATTTTCCTAACACCACAATCCTCATACCATTCTCAGCCACCAACTCACGCACGTGCAAATGGAAGCCCGAACTAGAGGACCCTGGCTAGCCCCGCTCAAGTTATTTAGTCTATGAGGGTTCCTGCACTGCGAATGCATAGGCCTCACGCATGGTTGCACGCTCAGTCTTGGTTCAAGAGGTAAAGAACTCGCACCTAGGCGGCGAGAACGAGACAAAACACCACAACCACAGTGGCCTCTCATCCCCACCTTTAAGCATTTTATTATCCGTCACCACAATTCTCCACCATCATCTCAACATTTCACACCTGTTTCCAGCAACACATATATCCATCGTATAGATAGGCATATAACTAGGCATGGCTAAGCATCACATAGCATTTATAAGTAGCTCGGCCAACAACACAAACCTATGGATAATGGGAGGGGAAACAGATAATGGCATAGGGAATTAATGCAACTATAGGATACTCTACTCCGACAAAAGTTGACATTTAGAACCGCATGCAATATTATAGTGGAGAAAATATTTGCGGAAACATAGGATAAGATATGCTCAGAGGGGGGGGGGGGTTACGCTTGCCTTGTTCAGCGTGCTGGTAGTACGGATCGTCGCGATACGGGGGTGGCACTTCACCTCCTTGATCTACCGATGCACAAACAAAACCGGAGAGGAACAATCAAAACCACGGATAACAACGGTGCAATGCGCAAACACATGATGACATGACATTTTAAATCCCCGGAGGGGGATGATGCAACTATTCCGATTAAACGGAGTTCGGGTGCTTAGAGGGGCGCATCCCGGATATCCGTGAATTTAGGTCATGGATCATCTTACTTGTTGATCACGGTAGTCGAGACCCTATGTTTTAACTTGTAGATGAGACGACATGATCAGAGATGGGATGCAGGGTTTCGGTGATTAAACATGCAGGAAAGGGATGCTCCCGGTTATTTCACATTTTTATGATCCAAGGGTATACGAACACATTTTGGATGTCCCGACAAAAGTTGTTACCTCTTTTAAAACTGCCCGGATTATAATTTAATCCAACGCCGAACAGTTGTTTAAAAACGAAAATAGAAAGACAAAACTTAGACAGGAATATACTTGTCCTGGACCAAAACGGAAATTCCGAATTTTTCCTAAATCGGAATATCCGATGCACTGTTCTCCAGAGAAAAAAATGGCTAAGGAAAGAAATTTCTTCGTACTGATCGAAATCGGAAAATCTGAGTTACCTCGGTTCGGATTATCCGATGTTCGCTGCGAGGATGAAAATTTGGCTAAGGACCTTAAACTCAGTGGTACTGGAACTAATCGGAATTTCCGGCTCGGCGTCGCTCGGAAAATCCGCGCGGCGGAAGAAGAACGGCGACGCACCGCAGCGTGCGGTACGCCGGCGAGCCACGGCGGGAGAGGGAGAGAGAAGGGTCCAGGAGGTGAGGTGTTCTCACCCTGAGCTCGTGGAGGCGCTCGGGAGGGCCGGGAGTGGACGGACGGCGACTAATTCCTCCGGCGAAGCCGCGGACGGCAGCGGCGAAGTGGTGGTCGGCGGCGGCTATCCACGCCCTCCCCGCTCGATTCCTTCGGGGTAGAGGAAGCAGGAGAGGCGGCGGAGCTCGTGGTGGTCCTAGCCCAGCTCATGGTGGCCTCAAACGACGGGGAGACGGCGGTCAACGGCGGCGGCCATGGCGGCTCGGTGCGGCCATGCGGGCAGAGGAGAGGGGAGCAAGGGAGCAAGTGGGAGAGTGGGGAGGAGGGGCAGGGCAGGTGGGGGCCCGGTTTCGCTTCTCCTCCTTGCAAAGTGAAGGGCAGAGGGGGGCCGGCATGCGCAGCATGCCACGGCGGCATGGCCGCGCGTCTCTGGCGGGAGGAGAGAGAAGAGATGACCTTTTTGCCAAAACCCCCCTGGAAATTTTAAAATCATCACAGATAGGTCCCTTTTAGCACTGATTTTGAAAGATAGCAGGTGTAAATGGTTTAATTGAGGCAGTTAGACACTTCCAAAAATTGTACAAATTTCTGTGTAGTCTCCTGGTACCTTGGGCCAACACCCATAAGAATTTCAAAGCATTTGGAGTCCATTTGCTTGGGGAAACAAATAAGAAGTTGCTATAGGCATTTTTGAGCATTTCCAAAATAATATTCTTTTAGAACTTTGAAGCAAGTCAGAAATATTAATTTGAGCTCTAGGAACTTCCTTGACAAATATAGAATGTCAAAGAGATTTTGTTTTGCAACTTTTGGATGCTTTCAATGCTTTGTTAAATTGTTGGAGCAAGTTGGTATTTTAGTTTTCCAATTTTTTCAACCCAAAGTAGTGTGTGGTTTAGCAATTTAAAAGGATGCAATGATGCATGCATGATGCAATTGAGGACACAAAAGTGAAATTTTTATACAGATTTTCAGTTCATAAGCTCGGGGCTGTTACAATTCTACCCTCCTTACAGGAATCTCGTCCCGAGATTCTAAGATTGCGAAAAGAAGTCGGGATACTCCTCACGAAGACTAGACTCTCGTTCCCAAGTTGCTTCTTCTTCGGTGTGGTGAGACCACTGGATTTTGAGGAACTTGGTGGTCTTGTTCCGGGTCTTCCTTTCGGCTTCATCCAAGACACGGATAGGATGCTCACGATAAGTGAGGTCTTCTTGTAGATCTAGCTCCTCATGATTGACCCCATGGATCGGATCCTTGAAACAACGGCGGAGTTGGGAAACATGAAACACATCATGCACATTCGGGAATTTGACCGGTAACTCCAACTTATAAGAAAGATCTCCTCGCTTGCCAGAACGGCGAAAGGGCCAACATAGCGAGGGCCAACTTCCCTTTGATACCGAAGCGGCGAACGCCTCGAAGGGGAGAGACGCGGAGATAAGCTTTATCACCAATTTCATACTGAACCTCTGATGATGCTTGTCATAGTAGCTCTTCTGCCTAGACTGAGCAATCTTCAGATTTCTCTTATGATTCGAACCTTCTCCTCAGCTTCATTGATAATATCTGGACCAAAGAGTGCCCTCTCTCCGGTCTCGGACCAATTTAGAGGAGTGCGGCATTTTCTTCCATAGAGAACCTCAAATGGAGCCATGCCCAGACTAGCTTGATAGCTATTGTTGTAGGAGAACTCCGCGAAAGGGAGATACTTTTCCCAATCCTTGCCGAAAGAGATTACACATGCCCTAAGCATGTCTTCCAAAACTTGGTTCACTCTCTCGGTCTGACCATCAGTTTGGGATGGAAGCGGTGCTGAAGTTAGACGAGTTCCCATAGCAGTTTGGAAACTAGTCCAAAACTTGGAGGTGAATAGGCTTCCACGATCAGAAATTATCTTCTTGGGAATGCCGTGAAGGACACGATACGAGAGTATACAGGTCTGCCAACTTGGCAGCAGTAACGTCCACACGAACGGGGAGGAAGTGAGCCACTTTTGATAGTCGATCAATGATGACCCAGATGGCATCATGTCCCTTTGGAGACTTCGGCAGACCAGTAATGAAGTCCATACCAATTTCATCCCATTTCCACTCGGGAATAGCAATAGGGTGAAGAGTGCCGGCAGGCCTTTGATGTTCAGCCTTTACCCGTCGACAGGTGTCGCATTCAGCAACATACTTGGCAATTTCCCGTTTCATACGGGTCCACCAGAATTGTGGCCGAAGGTCTTGGTACATTTGGTACTACCGGGATGATAGAGAGAGGAGATTCATGAGCTTCTTGGAGGATCAACTCCTCTCAATTTTCGTTCTTTGGCACTACCAAGCGGTCACCAAAATAAACAACTCCGGATTCATTGACAGAAAACATTTGGCCTTCCCGCTAGCAATGTTCTCCTTGATTTTTAGAATACCCTTGTCACGTTTGAGCATCCTTAATCTGGTCTACAAGAGTAGATTTGATTCCAGATTTGCAAGGTAGCCGGAAGGAACAATTTCCAGGTTCAAACGGGCAAACTCTTCATGGAGAGCAGGTTGGCCTCTTCAATCATCAGATTGTTGCAATAGGACTTCCGACTTAGCGCGTCAGCCACGACGTTTGCTTTGCCGGGTTGATAGTTCAGACTCACATTGTAGTCCGTGATTAACTCCAACCAACGCCTTTGCCTGAGATTTAAATCCGGCTGGGTGAAGAGGTACTTCAGACTCTTGTGATCCGAGAAGATCTCGCAACGGTTACCAAACAGGTATGGTCTCCATTGCTTCAAAGCATAGACCACGCGGCAAGTCTAGATCATGAGTTGGGTAGTTGAGCTCATGCGGCTTAAGTTGGCGAGAAGCATAAGCCACCACATGGCCATCTTGCATTAGCACACAGCCCAAACCTTGTAGAGAGGCGTCACAGAAGACGACGAAATCCTTGCTTGTGTCCGGCAGGACAAGCACAGGAGCGGACGTGAGCTTGGCTTTCAGTGCTTGGAAGCTCTCTTCAGCTTCGGCAGTCCATACAAACTTTTTATCCTTCTTGAGAAGGTCAGTCAATGCCTTGGCTATTTTGGAGAAAGCTTCGATGAATCGGCGGTAGTAACCCGCCAATCCGAGAAAGCTACGAATGTCCTTGACTGACATTGGAGTTTTCCAGTCTAGAATAGCTTGAATTTTGTCGGGGATGACTTCCACACCATTGGCAGATATTACATGTCCAAGGAAGACAAGTTTATCCAACCAAAACTCACACTTGGAGAACTTGGCATAGAGACGGTGTTCACGAAGCCGTGTCAGAACCAACCGAAGGTGTTCATCATGCTCTTCGTCGGTTTTAGAATAGATGAGGATGTCATCGATGTAAATGACGACAAACTTATCAAGATAATCCATGAAAATGGAATTCATGAGCCTCATGAAAGTAGCTGGAGCATTTGTGAGACCAAAGGACATGACGGTATACTCATATGAGCCATAGCGAGTAACAAATGCCGTCTTTGGGATATCCTCCTTTCTGATCTTTATTGATGGTACCTGACCTCAGATCCATCTTGGAGAATACTTGCACCAGCTAACTGATCCAACAGATCATTGATGCGGGAATAGGATACTTGTTCTTGATTGTCACCGCATTCAACGGTCTATAGTCAGAGACTAACGAGGCACGGTAGAATCCCTCTTCTTGACAAAGAGTACCGGACAACCCCAAGGTGAACTGCTAGGCTGGATGAACTCCTTGCTAACAGCAGATCAATTTGCTCTTCAACAGAGCCAACTCTTCCACCGGCATACGGTAGGGCTTCTTGGAAATTGGAGCAGTACCGGGAAGTAGTCTATGACAAACTCCACACTTCGATCAGGTGGCATGCCAGGCAATTCTTCTGGGAACACATCCGGGAAGTCACACACCACGTGTATGTCCTGGATTTCAGGAGGGGACAAGCCTTCCATGAAACATAGGGTGATCTCCGGGGAGAGGGGATTGTCTGATGATGGAGGTCCTGAATATGTAGCCCAAAACTGCACATCGTAACCGGAAGGGTGGGTCACGGTGATGGACTTAGCAGCACAGTCGAGATTAGCATGGTATCTTGCTAACCAGTCCATGCCCAGTATGGCATCAAGGCCCTTCGACCTCAAGGCTATCAACGGGAAAGGGAAGGACAGGGATGCTATGATAATCTGGACCTCAGGAGTAACCCATCGGTTTGCCATTTGGAGCCAGGAGTAGGATCTCCAAGGGTCTCATTTCTCGAACGGTATTTGTGTCTTTTGCAAACGCTATGGATATGAATGAATGCGATGCTCCAGAATCAAACAAAACGTAGCTGTATTGCCGTTGATTCGAACTCACCCATAAGAACGCCGGGTCTCTTCAGCTTCTTCAGCAGAGACGTGGTTCAGGCGACCACGCACCATAGGTCCAGCCTTGCCAGTTGGAGTGGCAGGGGCTCGTGCAGGAGTTATAGCGAGAGGTGCCTTCTGGGGGCACTCCCTGGAGTAGTGACCAGCCTGGCCACAGGTGTAGCAAGTGACTCCAGGTGGAGCAGGTAGCATAGGACGGTACCCACTTCCGCCTATCCCAAGTGTCGAAGTAGTGGGCGCGGAGGAGGTGGCCTATATCCTGCTCTCGGCATGAAGGGAGCACGAGGTACGGCGCTGTAGGGACAAACACCCTGCGCTTCTTGCTCTCAGAACCCGAGGAACTCTGGTGGTCCCCATGTGCGGGCCTCTTGGAAGCTTCAAGTTCCTTTCTTCCTTGCTCAAGAGTGAAAGCCTGGTTGAACAGCTCCTGATAGGTCTGGAACCTGAAGGGCAATAGCTCATAGCGGAGCTGCGGATTCAGACCCTTGCGGAACAGCTCTTGCTTGTCAGCATCATTGGTCACGTCCCTTGGGGCGTAACGAGAGATGGTTGAACTCACGACCATAAGTGCGGAGGTCCATCCGTCCCTGTTGCAAATCCAGGAACTCCCTCCTCTTCAAGTCCATGATGGCTGGGGAATGTACTCCGCACGGAAGGCAGTGCGGAATCAGCCCAGGTGAAGACATGGTTGGCTGGAAACAAGCCACATGGCTTTCCCACCAACAGCCAGCAGCACCAACCAAGAGATAGGTGGCAAAGTTGACTTGCTCCGCCAATGGGACATGAGCGCGGAGAACTTGCGCTCCAAAGCACGAAGCCAATCATCAGCTTCCAGTGGCTCCTTAGCATCAGCAAAGGTGGGTGGCTGGACGCAGAAACTCAGTGAGAGTGTTGCACTCGTTCCTCCGTGCATTCTGCTGCACCAACTTCAGCAAGCGCTCATTGCGCCCACGGTTCTCCTCAATGGCCATCAAGACTTGAGCCATCGAGGGTGGTGGCGGCAGATCATCCTCATCATCATTGTGGTTACCGCGACCACCACGGCCTCCACGACCTCCTCGAGCCATTCTGGAGATTTGACAATGACACAGTTAGTATCTTTCTCCGAATGGTCGAACAATAGCATTAGCGTCTACTCAAGTACACAGACTAGGGACGATAATACTTTGCGAGAAGGAAAACAACAAGATAGAACTTGGGTAAAGATCAGCATCATGTGCTACTAGTGAGAGTTAAGAAATCACAACTTAACACACTCTAGTTGGCACAATCCGGGACCTTATGTTCAAGTCCGTGGGTTAAAACCCAAAGAAAGGATCAAAGATTGATTCGGTAGAAACATCTGAGTTGATTTGGGATTGACAACGCAGCGGGAGCAACGTGACACATAACACTAAAGGTCGAACCCACCCCGTTTTCTAATTTTGAAGTAACAGGTGAGAAGTAAAACCTTTAACTCAAATCGAGGTAAGATTGCTCCGAGATTAGAGGGTAACCAGATAAGGAGTAAAAAGAATCCTAAGATGGTTTTCACAACTCATTTTTAGGTTAAAATATTTTCACAAACACTAGACTCAACATCGACCAGTAGAAGGGTTTCCTACAGGCAGTACTGCTCTGATACCAACTTGTGGCGCCCGACCCGACTGCTATACAGTGATGCTGTGTGTCACCGGTTAAGCGATACAACCGGAGGTTACGGGTTTACCAATCCCCGGCCAAAACCTTTGGCAGGCGTTGCTGGGTACACCTCACTCCAGACAACGCAACACCCCGATTGATGCCTTAACACAGGCACAACTATCAAAGCATAATAGTAAGATCAAGACTTGTGGAACAACTGGCACATCACAGACTCTACGACACAAATCATATAGTTCAACTCTTATACAGAGAAAGATAGCAAATGACAACCAGAGGTCACAGACCCAACATTACAACAAGCGGAAGCGAATAGGTTGTTCTAAACAACAAACCAACATATGGCCTAAGAGGCCTACAGATAAACATCACAACGCCAGCTGTTCCAGGATGTCCCAAGCTGCCACCTGGGAACCCCAGACTACTCGTCGACGTCCACAAAGAACCCACCTTCGAGTCGGTGAAGTCCTCCTCTGAAACAAAAGCAAAGACGTTGAGTTCGACGAACTCGCAAGATTAAGAGCTAATATATGCTCGATGATTAGCTTTCAAGGTTTTATGGCTGTTTTGCATAAAGCTGATTTTATTTATGAAAACATAACTCAAAGGCATCGACTATTAGAACATTTTCAAAGAGGTAAGAAGTAACTCTTTTCTTTGATCACCTTTCTCAACAACCACCATCACATTGTACCTGTTCATCAAAGGCACCTCCCCGAATCACCCTCGAGGAAGCTCACCTTGCATTGTGAGTGGTACCTCTAGTACCCAGTTTTTAATCATTCCGTTAAAGTTATTCTATGATCTTACCTTCACTTCCCAAGTCGTCCATAACCGCGGACACGGCTTTTCGAAAAGATTTAACCCTGCAGGGGTGTACAAATGTTTGCCACGCGTACCGTCCGGCCCATTACCTGATCATTAGCTCTCTTCCTTGGAAAGCCGGCTGGGTGGGAGCGGTGTCGACTTCTCCCTCGTTAAGGACTAACCAGGATCATCAGTGAGGACGAAGCAGGATCATCGACACCGCCCCGTGGCCACTCATTTTCCTAACACCACAATCCTCATCCATTCTCAGCCACCACTCACGCACGCGCAAATGGAAGCCCGAACTAGAGGACCCTGGCTAGCCCCGCTCGAGTTATTTAGTCTATGAGGGTTCCTGCACTGCAATGCATAGGCCTCACGCATGGTTGCACGCTCAGTCTTGGTTCAAGAGGTAAAGAACTCGCACCTAGGCGGCGAGAACGAGACAAAACACCACAACCACAGTGGCCTCTCATCCCCACCTTTAAGCATTTTATTATCCGTCACCACAATTCTCCACCATCATCTCAACATTTCACACTGTTTCCAACAACACATATATCCATCGTATATAGCATATAACTAGGCATGGCTAAGCATCACATAGCATTTATAAGTAGCTCGGCCAACAACACAAACCTATGGATAATGGAGGGGAAACAGATAATGGCATAGGGAATTAATGCAACTATAGGATACTCTACTCCGACAAAAGTTGACATTTAGAACCGCATGCAATATTATAGTGGAGAAAATATTTGCGGAAACATAGGATAAGATATGCTCAGAGGGGGGGTTACGCTTGCCTTGTTCGGCGTGCTGGTAGTACGGATCGTCGCGATACGGGGGTGGCACTTCACCTCCTTGATCTACCGATGCACAAACAAAACCGGAGAGGAACAATCAAAACCACGGATAACAACGGTGCAATGCGCAAACACATGATGACATGACATTTTAAATCCCCGGGAGGGGGATGATGCAACTATTCCGATTAAACGGAGTTCGGGTGCTTAGAGGGGCGCATCCCGGATATCCGTGAATTTAGGTCATGGATCATCTTACTTGTTGATCACGGTAGTCGAGACCCTATGTTTTAACTTGTAGATGAGACGACATGATCAGAGATGGGATGCAGGGTTTCGGTGATTAAACATGCAGGAAAGGGATGCTCCCGGTTATTTCACATTTTTATGATCCAAGGGTATACGAACACATTTTGGGATGTCCCGACAAAAGTTGTTACCTCTTTTAAAACTGCCCGGATTATAATTTAATCCAACGCCGAACAGTTGTTTAAAAACGAAAATAGAAAGACAAAACTTAGACAGGAATATACTTGTCCTGGACCAAAACGGAAATTACGAATTTTTCCTAAATCGGAATATCCGATGCACTGTTCACCAGAGAAAAAAATGGCTAAGGAAAGAAATTTCTTCGTACTGATCGAAATCGGAAAATCCGAGTTACCTCGGTTCGGATTATCCGATGTTCGCTGCGAGGATGAAAATTTGGCTAAGGACCTTAAACTCAGTGGTACTGGAACTAATCGGAATTTCCGGCTCGGCGTCGCTCGGAAAATCCGCGCGGCGGAAGAAGAACGGCGACGCACCGCAGCGTGCGGTACGCTGGCGAGCCACGGCGGGAGAGAGAGGGAGAAGGGTCCAGGAGGTGAGGCGTTCTCACCCTGAGCTCGTGGAGGCGCTCGGGAGGGCTGGGAGTGGACGGACGGCGACTAATTCCTCCGGCGAAGCCGCGGACGGCAGCGGCGAAGTGGTGGTCGGCGGCGGCTATCCACGCCCTCCCCGCTCGATTCCTTCGGGGTAGAGGAAGCAGGAGAGGCGGCGGAGCTCGTGGTGGTCCTAGCCCAGCTCGTGGTGGCCTCAAACGACGGGGAGACGGCGGTCAACGGCGGCGGCCATGGCGGCTCGGTGCGGCCATGCGGGCAGAGGAGAGGGGAGCAAGGGAGCAAGTGGGAGAGTGGGGAGGAGGGGCAGGGCAGGTGGGGGCCCGGTTTCGCTTCTCCTCCTTGCAAAGTGAAGGGCAGAGGGGGGCCGGGCATGCGGAGCACGCCACGGCGGCATGGCCGCGCGCGTCTCTGGCGGGAGGAGAGAGAAGAGATGACCTTTTTGCCAAAACCCCCCTGGAAATTTTAAAATCATCACAGATAGGTCCCTTTTAGCACTGATTTTGAAAGATAGCAGGTGTAAATGATTTAATTGAGGCAGTTAGACACTTCCAAAAATTGTACAAATTTCTGTGTAGTCTCCTGGTACCTTGGGCCAACACCCATAAGAATTTCAAAGCATTTGGAGTCCATTTGCTTGGGGAAACAAATAAGAAGTTGCTATAGGCATTTTTGAGCATTTCCAAAATAATATTCTTTTAGAATTTTGAAGCAAGTCAGAAATATTAATTTGAGCTCTAGGAACTTCCTTGACAAATATAGAATGTCAAAGAGATTTTGTTTTGCAACTTTTGGATGCTTTCAATGCTTTGTTAAATTGTTGGAGCAAGTTGGTATTTTAGTTTTCCAATTTTTCCAACCCAAAGTAGTGTGTGGTTTAGCAATTTAAAAGGATGCAATGATGCATGCATGATGCAATTGAGGACACAAAAGTGAAATTTTTATACAGATTTTCAGTTCATAAGCTCGGGGCTGTTACAACTTTATTCAGAAAAATAAAAACAACAAACAAAAATAAAAGCAAACAGACGCTCCAAGTAAATTACACAAAATGTGGAAGAATTAAAATATAATTTCACTAGAGATGACCTGATAAATTGTTGATGAAGAAGGGGATGCCTTGGGCATCCCCAAGCTTAGACGCTTGAGTCTTCTTGAATATTGCAGGGATTCCCCACGGGGGGCATCCCCAAGCTTAGGCTTTTCACTCTTCTTGATCACATCATATCATTCTTCTCTCTTGCTCCTAGAAAACTTCCGTCACACCAAACTCAGGTAACTCGTTAGAGGGTTAGTGCATAATCAAAAATTCTCATATTCTACTGTGACACAATCATTACCAAAGCTTCTGGACATTACTTACAGCCACTGATGTTTAATGGAGCAAAGAAATCCAATCAAACATAGTAAAAGAGGCAATGCAAAACGAAAGGCAGGATCTGTCAAAAACAGAACAGTCTGGAAAGACGAATTTTTTCGAGTCACTTAACTTGCTCAGATGGAAGAATCCCAAACTAATGAAAGTTGCGTACATATATAAGGATCATGCGTGATTTGTTTCAGAATTTTTCGAATTTTCTGTAGCGCATACAGCTCAAAATGGTGGACAGCAAAAATCTGTCACTGCGCAGAAATCCAATTTTAGCAACAACTTTCAACTAGAGACTTTACTTGGCACAACAATGAAATAAAATAAAGATATAAAGGAGTTGCTACAGAAGTAAGCAGCACCTTGACTCAAAATAAAATAAAATGATAGAAAATAAAAAGATGGGTTGTCTCCCACAAGCGCTTTTCTTTAACGCCTTTCAGCTAGGCGCAGAAAGTGAAAATCAAGTGTTATCAAGAAATAAATCATCCAAATCATCAAAAGCTTCCTCATAACTTGTCACAATAGGTACCTTAGGTATTTCTGAAGATGTTTCATTATTTAAATTTGCCAAAGTTGTACTAAGAGTTTTATCAATTTTAAGTTCATAATGAGTCTTTGGCTTTGGCATCTTAGGAATAGCATCTTAGGAATATACATGCACTTTTGCTCCTTCCCAACATAAGCCTTCTCAAACTTAAGAGAGGAAAAAGTTGAACCCAAGGTTCCCATAGCTTCTTCTAGTTCACCAATCCTATGATTTTGATTATCAATAGCATGTTTAGCCTCTAAAGTAGTGATTCTTTCATTAGTGCATGCTACTGATTCAAGTAGTGTTGGAAAAAATTCTCCATAGAATTTAGTTTGTTTATAATATCCTCCAAAGTGATCTCATTTTTAATATTGTTAGTAGGTGGTGTTCCTACTAAATTTTCAATTAAATTACAAGCTTCCAAAGCAGGAGTACCTAGGAAATTACCCCCTGTAAGAGTATCCAGAACATACCTATACCAACTAGTGATACCAACATAGAAATTCCTAAGAAGTATCATGGTGGAATGTTTTTTATTACATCTATGATGAGCATCACTAATTCTATACCAAGCATCTTTCAAACTTTCTCCCCCTTGTTGCCTAAAAGAACGAACCTCAACTTCAGGAGTACTCATTTTAGCAAAAATAAAAACTAGGCCGAAATAATAAAAGTAAAACAAGTAACTAATTTTTTTGTGTTTTTGATATAAAGAAAGCAAACAAGACAATAATAAAAATAAAGTAAGCAAGACAAAAACAAAGTAAAGAGATTGGGTGTGATAGACTCCCCTTGCAAGAACGTCAGAAAATACTGGTGCCTAGGTGAGGGAGAAATCTTCTGAATCCAAAGCAACTCGACTTTCCCGGCAACGGCGCCAGAAAATATGCTTGATGCGTGTAAAGTCAAACGTCCGTTGGAAACCCCAAGAGGAAGGTATGATGAGTGCAGCAGCAAGTTTTCCCTCAGTATGAAACCAAGGTTATCAATCCAGTAGGAAGTCAACGTTGCTCCGAAGGTGTTGGTGGAGGAATGTAGTGCGGCGCAACACCAGAGATTCCGGTGCCAACATGGAACCTGCACAACACAATCAAACTACTTTGTCCCAACGAAACAGTGAGGTTGTCAATCTCACCGGCTTGCTAAAAACAAAGGATTAGGCGTATAGTGTGGAAAATGATGTTTGTTTGCAGAGAATGTAAAAGAACAATGATTGCAGTAGGTTGTATTTCAGATGTAAAAGAATGGACCGGGGTTCACAGTTCACTAGTGGTGTCTCTCCATAATAAAATACTAAACATGTTGGGTGAACAAATTACAGTTGGGCAATTGACAAATAGAGAGGGCATAACAATGCACATACATATCATGATGACCACTATGAGATTTATTTGGGCATTACGACAAAGTATATAGACCGCCATCCAGCATGCATCTGTGTCTAAATAGTCCACCTTCAGGTTAGCATCTGCACCCTTCCAGTTTTAAGTTGCAAGCAACAGACAATTGCATTAAGTATGGTGCATAATGTAAACAACACTAATATCCTTAGACAAAGCATTGCTGTTTTACCCCTAGTAGCAACAGCACATCCACAACCTTAGAACTTTCTGTCACTGTCCCAGATTAAATGGAGGCATGAACCCACTATCTAGCATAAATACTCCCTCTTGAAGTTACAAGCATAAACTTGGCCAAAGCCTACACTAATAACGGAGAGCATGCAAGATCAAAAACAACACATATATGATAGATCAATAATCAACTTGACATAGTATTCAATATCCATCGGATCCCAATAAACACAACATGTAGCATTACAATAAGATGATCTTGATCATGATAGGCAGCTCACAAGATCTAAACATGATGGCACAAAAGGAGAAGACAACCATCTAGCTACTGTATGGACCCGTAGTCCAAGGATGAACTACTCACGCATCACTCCGGAGGCAGGCATGGCGATGTAGAGCCCTCCGGTGATGATTCCCCTCTCCGGCAGGGTGCCGAAGGAGAACTTCTGAACCCCTGAGTTAGGGTTGACGGCGGCTGTCGGGGGAATAATTATCCCGCGACTTATTCAAGCAAAGCGCGACTTATTCACAATCGCACCACTATTGGGCTTACATGAAAGTGGGCCGACACAAGATTATGAGGAAGGATCCAGAAGCTCGAAGATAACTTGACTTGGAAGACAAGACATATGATTAGTCTCCAAGTAGGACTCCGGCTCATACTTTCCTTGGGAGAGAAGTTTCCTTGTAACCTTGCGAGCCACCGTCTTTATAAGGTGGACTCCAAGAACCTAGAACCCCAAGCAAAAAAGCTCTCATACATCTAGAGATAGGCGACTCGACACATCGATCGCCAACCCCTTGTAACACCATATTCATATCAATACCAATCTAGGAAAGGCAGGACGTAGGTCTTTACCTCATATTGAGGGGCCGAACCTGGGTAAAAAACATTGTCTTCCTCGTGCCCTGCGATCTTTAGCTCGGAGATGATTGACCCGCGCAATCCCACACCTATTAAGTCATCCATGACATCTGACGTGACAAACCCACGACAGTTGGCGCCCACCGTGGGGCCTGCGGTCAAGAGCGTCACGTTCCACGCTGGATCTGTGCCAGGGACGGAGGATCTCGTCGTCGATTCAATCTCGGCGACTTCAACGTCGCACCGGTCTAAACGATTCGGCGGTATCTACATCTACATCAAGATCTACCTCAAGCTCGAGTAGAAAGCGTGGAGAAATTCGACCGCGCGATTCGGGGCTCAACTTCGTGGGCGACTCAAACACTGAAGCCCTGTCGAAAGCTGACGGAACTCCGCGCGACTTTGAGAAAATAATTATCGAGGTCGACTCGGACATCAATTCAAAGATACCTCCGGTGGAACCCTGCGGAATACAATCGCGAATCCCTCCAAGAAATTTGACACAATTCCAACAGTTAGATCTCCGTCAGCAACTCGTGCACTGCAACAAGTTTATATCTATGCAATGTCGCGAATCCTTCTTTTGGCGACGCCAGCATACATCAGCGACTCACCGCGTCATGTTTTATATCCATGGGCTCTACATCAGTACTGTCCTCGCTCGCGGACAATTGTATCTGCTAGATGAAAATATTTCGGCTGATAGGCGTGTCAAAATTTGGATCACGCTGAGTCAAGATCGGTAGAAGCTCCGCGGCAACGACTAGCAATCCTGCAGGTTTCTGGCCTGAGTCTGGATCCAGGACGGTTCTTGATCAACACCGTATTGAAGTCTGAAGCCTCGCTGGAGTAAATCAAGAAAAGAAAAAAAACTTGGCGAGTTACCATAGAAATAGAAAAGAGAGTCGCCTAAAAAAGAAAAGAGTTCTACTTCAATGTGCTGGTGACGTACGTGAGTTGCCAAAGAGAAGAAAAGATGGAAGAGGCCAGCTCGCTGTTGCATGATGCAACCTTGCGTACAAGACAAAATCGAGAGCAACTAGCACTACTAGTTTATTAGTTTGACTCGCACAATGGATCGAAGAAAGAAGGAAAAATTGATTACGTCGCATGGAGTCCTCACGCGCAAAGAAAAAAAAAGAAAAGGAAGATTAATACAGTGGTTCGCTTGGTGGTAGCACATGCATGTCAATCCCAAATGGAGCACGTACCTGCACGGGGCAAACCAGTAGCCTGGACAAGAGGACCCAGACGACTTCATCTTCGGCGGCTTAACAACGAGCGGCGGACGCGGCTTACGCTATATCAGCAGCACTGCCCATGACTCATCAGAATCAACAGACGACAGCGACTCATCGTCACGTCAGTCAGATGACTCATGTGCCCGCGCATCTTCAGCAACACCCTCCGGGGATCATACCGCGTCGTCAACACCAGGAGATTAAAAACGAGATAAGTTGCTATTATGCTCAACTTTCGCAGCCTTTTACTTTTATCAGTAAAATTAAGTTCTATTCGAGTTTATTTCGGGGCTGCATTTTTAGGTTATTATGCCTTTTATTAAATGTCTTTGCGACTCATATTATATCATGTCGTAGACTTTAAATTCATATCAACTTTTGTAAATTTAATTACACCAACTTGTCAATACATTCGTCAAATTAGAGTTCTTTATAACTCGCATTGCGAAGTCTAGATATTTACGGCTTGCATTGAATATCAAGATCACCACTACATGTTCAAGCATTGATATTTGGCGATTCATTTATCATTCTATGACTTATCATTATATCAATTTATGACTGATCGTTATATAATTTCATGATTTATCATCATATCATTTTATTAATCACCATCGACTTATTGTCATATCAATTTATGAGTCGCATAGCGATTTACCCCCATATCATTTTATGAGTCACAAACAGCTCATCATTACATCAGTTTATGAGTCATTAATGAATCATTATCTTATCAATATTTGAGTTAAAACAGGTGACTCGCTGTACCACATCTACAGCTAATCAGAGCTGGTTATCATCAAATCTAATTAGAGCTCGTCACGGCTATTGCTGCCGATAAAAGCAATAATCCTGATTATTCTCGCCTTAAGTCAGAAGTATCTTTGCACTATGCGGCCAAAGTACTGGGGCGCGGCGTCATTCATGAGACTGATGCCTATCATGGCTGCCTATCATGACCGTTCTCAACGACCCTGAACACGCGTTTTTACCTGGGAAATACTGAGCCGCGCGAAGACCTACTTAACGGTAATAGAGATAACTCAGAAGGACTAAAGTACCCGCGTGTGGCGTCAATCGAGTCTGATTGCCTATCATGGCCATTCTCGACCCTGAACACACATTAGATTTGGGAAATACTAAGTTAAGTACCATATGCTATCATGCATCGTACAATATGCTATCATGCATCTTACCAGTTGCTATCACGCAACAATTTGCTATCATGCAACCATTTGCTATCATGCAAAATAACATTTGCTATCATGCGACATACCATTTGCTATCATGCAAAATATCATTTATCATGCAGATTATACTATGCTATCAGGCAGGGTACCATATGCTATTATGCGGAGTACTAACTTTTTATCATAATTAGCACCACCCGCCAAGGCTAACATATTATCATCAAGTTATCATCATTACTTCCTTGGGGGCTTTGCCCTTTGAATTTCAGGAACATATAACTCGGCCAAATGAGTTTGAACTGGCATGACCAGATTTTTTATGATTGAGATAATTATCTCCTGATATTGGCTGATAAAGCCACCATTATTTATTTAACTACAACCACATCAAGTGGAATTTATATCATTATTATTTTGCGGCAACAATATTTGTCAATCTGTTGCAGGATCAAATTGCAATGATATGCCATCAAGCAGGATAATAAAATCATGCCTGCTTAATACCTGGGGCTAGGATAATTAAGTTTTTGTCCAAATTGAGATATTTTTGAGTCCCGAGCAGCATGATCAAGCATGCAACCCGGCCCTCGGGGGCTACACATCCACCCACCGGTATTTGGTGGTTTCTACTAAATTGATATACCATGTTTATATGCAGATTTCATTTTTTGCAGCACATGAGAATATATATATCCATTTGTGAGTCAAATCAGCGACTCGGAAATCTTTAAATACAGGCTGTGGCTATATACCCTTGAGCCGCCATGATTCCACATGCGTTCAGATGGCTTGTCATGATTATTATACTCTAATGATTGACCAGCTTATTTATGGTCTTTTTTGCTTCGATGTCTATGACTCAGCACCTTACACACATTTGGCTGATATATCTTGACGCTCATAAGTTATTATTCTTATGATTTCAGCTCAGTCTTACACCCAACAGGAAAAGGTAGTTTTCACCAAGTGCTTCGCGGAAAACTCACCGCGATTCTGCAGTTTCAATGCAACCAAGACAGAAGTGCTCAATTGGCAACATAGTGGCTAAATAAGCCGTAAAGATAGCGACTCATCGCTTCTACATCAGCGGCTCAATAAGCCGCTACGCTCGCGACTCATCATCAGAGAGTCGCCAAGTGCAACATCGACAAGTCGGCAAGAACTACATACGCAAGTCCGCAAGATCATCATCAAGACAGAATCTTCCGCCTGATTCTACGAATCACCCGGAAGCTTGGGGGCTAATGTCGGAGGAATAATTATCCCGCGACTTATTCAAGCAAAGCGCGACTTATTCACAATCGCACCACTATTGGGCTTACATGAAAGTGGGCCGACTCAAGATTATGAGGAAGGATCCAGAAGCTCGAAGATAACTTGACTTGGAAGACAAGACATATGATTAGTCTCCAAGTAGGACTTCGGCTCATACTTTCCTTGGGAGAGAAGTTTCCTTGTAACCTTGCGAGCCACCGTCTTTATAAGGTGGACTCCAAGAACCTAGAACCCCAAGCGAAAAAGGTCTCATACATCTAGAGATAGGCGACTCGACACATCGATCGCCAACCCCTTGTAACACCATATTCATATCAATACCAATCTAGGATAGGCAGGACGTAGGTCTTTACATCACATTGAGGGGCCGAACCTGGGTAAAAAACATTGTCTTCCTCGTGCCCTGCGATCTTTAGCTCGGAGATGATTGACTCGCGCAATCCCACACCTATGAAGTCATCCATGACATCTGACGTGACAAACCCATGACAGCGGCGGCGGCAGCGGATGTTTTCTGGAATAATGGCTCGGTCTTTTAGGGTTTTCGCGTCTGGAGGAATAAATATGCGAAGGGGCGACGTCGGTGGAGGCGCGGGGCCCGCTCCCCATAGGGTGGCGCGGCAGGGGGCCCACCCGCGCCGCCATAGGGTGAGGGCGCCCTGCTGCCCCCCTTCGTCTCCTCTTCGGACTTCTGGAATGTGTCGGGAAAAATAGGCATCTGGGATTTTGTTTCGTCCGATTCCGAGAATATTTCCAGAACAGCTTTTCTGAAACCAAAAACAGCAGAAAACAGGAACTGGCACTGTGGCATCTTGTTAATAGGTTAGTTCTAGAAAATGCATAAAAATGTTATGAAGTGTGAATAAAACATGTAGCTATTGGTATAAAACTAGCATGGAACATAAGAAATTATAGATACATTGGAGACATAACAGTCGATTGTAGTCTTGAATCCTGTGTTGATTGTAGTCTTGAATCCTTAATCGAATGTGGATGCTATCTTCACACCTGACGTCATTCGTGACATCTTAGGCGTGCGCTCGTCGTTTTGACAAGACGTGTCTATGTGGGCCCAATGCTCAGAGTTTTGACCGCAGAGGACGCCGTTTCAGTTTTGATTTGACCGGATGTGGCGTATTTTTCGCCGCACCATCATAACCTCCTAGGGTTTTGCGCGTAGTGGGCGGCGTGGGACACGACGGTTGCTCTCTGTGTTCGCCACGTGTATGGCCAGATGCTATGCGTTTTTGTATGGACGGTTATGATGAAGTTTTGCGTGGTGCGGTAAATAGCAGTTTCCGCGCAAGATTCTGATTTACTTGCCATTTGCTTTCCTCTGCTCGTCTTCTTCCTCGCGCACCGCCCACCATTGCTCTGCTTCCCAAGCTCCTTGCTTTCTGCTCCTTGTGCTATGGCGCCAAAGAAGATGAAGCGTACCGCTGCGAATGCCCCTGCTGCCGATGCGGCGGACAAGGGGAAGGACGCGGCCATGGCGAGTGAGCCTGCCGATGCGCTTTTGAAGATTCCTGGCGACTGGATGAGGTCCTCCGTCACCGAGGATACCCTTTCTGAGTACCGTCAGAAGGGTTGGCTGCCGCCGGCTGATCAGCTGGCCGCGCGTGCTCCAGGCCTGGACGTACGCCCCGACCCCCGCGACGGTGAGCGTGTTTGCTTTGCTGAATTCCTCCCCGCGGATTCTCTCTCCCTTTGCATGATTTCGTGCGAGGGTTACTGTACGCCTATGGCGTGCAGATTCACGATCTTACCCCCAACAGCATTATGCGTATCGCCTGCTTCATGGTGCTATGCGGGTGCTTCTTGGGGGTGTACCCTAGCTGGGCGTTGTGGAAGCACATCTTCAAGGTGCGCCACAACTGCCGGGGTAAACGCCCGTGCCCGGTGGGCGGGTTTCAGGTCCAAGTGCGAAGCGATTCGCATTATTTCAGTTTGAAGACAATCGACTCCGCTCAAGGCTGGAGGACCAAGTGGTTCTATGTGCCAGTCGACCAGGTGGTTCTTCCAGCCTATTCGACTGAGACTTCTCTAAAGAAGATGGTGGCCTAGGACCACCCAATTTCTGCTGCTGAGGCGAAGGAAGCTTCCCCTCTGCTGAGTGAGATTGGCAAGTTGCTGAAGACTGTTTCTGGTATTCAGTTGATCAGCACTTATTTGAAGATGCGAGTGTGTCCCATGCGCCTTCGTGCCCACCCGATGTGGCAGTATGAGGGTCCACTCGACAGCAGCAGGATGAGTGCCACTGAGTTGACGCAGAACGAGCTCAGTGCTCAGGTGAAGAAGATTACGAGCATCAAAGCTTCTGAACGAATCGACTTCAACTTCCCGCACGTCCCCTACGGGCTAGAGAAGGCCTTACCCGTAGTGAGTGCTTCTTTTTGCTGTTTTTATGCCCCATTATTTGCTTTTGCATCCTTTTTGCTTTTGTTCTTATGATTATGAATTGTGCTTGCTGCACAGGGCCACTCGACTGCCACCTCTCTTCCTCCTCTACCCGAAGTTGGGCCTACTTTGGAGACGGCGATACAGGAGGAGCCCAAACCGCTCATTGTGACCCTGCTTCTGCTCACTCGACCCCTCAAGATAATCCTGAAGAAGACACAGGGGAGGAGGTGGAGCAAGTTGTGGCGGATGCTGCAGTCGAATCTGACGCTGAGCAAGTCACTCGCAAGCCAAAGCGCCAGCGTTTAGATCTTCAGGAGTCTTCGAGTACAGAGGATGAGCAGAAGGATACCGGTGATTCTGGTACCCTCTCTCCTGCTAAAAGCCATCCTTTGACTGTCTCCCCTCTGGCTTCTCGTCCTCCTGCTACTTCGGGTAGCACCTCTCGTCTGGGTGTTTTCGCCCTTGGTGACGATCCTGATTCAGATGAAGAGGACGAGCCAAGGTTCGCTTTATGATCTATTCCTTTATTTGTGGTCGTGCCTTTATGGTTTTTGCTTTTCGATTGACCGTGTCTTTGCTTTATGATGCCAGTGATAAATTGCCATCTCCTCCTCCAGCCGCGGATACGTCGATTGTGGCGCAGCCACCCACCACTCTAGAGGCAGCACCGAGCACTACTCCCAACGCAGCTAAGGACACAACTTTGGTGGTGGCTATCGATTTGAACAAAGAGAAAGCTGCCCCGACTGCGGATGTCGTGGCCTCTTCTTCCAAGTCCACCTCTTGGACTGATCACGTGAGTGTGTTTTGACCTTACCCATGCTTGAAATTCTTGCTTCTGCACTCGATGATACCATGAGTTTTTTGTTTTAGCCTATGTATGCCGCCATGGCTACTTGGGTTCAGACCATTGTTCGGGTGGAACAGGAGAGAGACTCCCTGCAGTCTGCTTCGAGTGAGCTTGCGAGTAAGCCTTTTTGCTTGTGCTAAACTTTACTCTTTTTTGTGGTTATGACATTTAATCGGAAATGTTTGTGAACCTTGCAGACAATAAGAAGTCGATTGAGGACAAGGTGGAGGGCCTGGAGAAGCAGGTAAAGGACCTGGAGGCCAAGCTATCTGCCCAGGAGACTGACTCCAAGAAAGCAATAGCTGACGCCTAGGACGCATCCACTCGCCGCGAGAATGATTTTGCTGCTCGTCTGCTGGCTATGGTCCATGCTGCCAGAGGTGAGTGATTTGATTTTAGCGATTGACACCTCTTTGATCCTTTTAGTAGTTTTTGCTCATAGCTTCTGTTTTTTGAATTTTGAAGGGTCTGAAGGCACATCGACTTCCAGTGAGCTGTCGAGTGACCCATTGTCACTCGATAATGCTTTCATGGAGCTCGAGTCTGTGCTGTCCAAGACAAAAGGCGATCTGGCTACCGTGACCAGTACCCTTGGCAATTTGCACGCGGGGATGTGTCCTTCAGCCACCGCTCCTTCGACTGCTGAAAGACTTGTTGCAGCTTTTGGTGAAGGATCGTCGATTGTGGCGGATTTTGCCCGCGAACTCACGGTACGCGGCTCAGAGTACACCCTCAAGCTTTTGCTAGGCAACAGTGTAGAGGCTGATTTCAACACTGCTTTATCGGACTACCTGAAAAAGCATGATGGAAAGCCAGTATCATTCAGGGGTGTAACCGAGCCAGCTACGTGACTAAGCGAGCTCTGCGTCCAGACTATGGAGTGCCGAGCCAAAGCTGTTAGGACCCAGTCGCGTAAAAATAGGGCAGAATCTGTCTCGCAGGCTTAAGAAATATCTTGCTCTGTAATTTGATTACTCAAACTCGGCATGTATGCTTTTGCTATTTATGCTAGTATACTCTTTTGATTGCTTTGTCTTGAATGAAATTTGCTGAACCGCCTGAATTTTGCAACTTCATGTTTCTGTGTGTCTGAATATTATGCTTTATGATCCAGCCACAAGAATGCGAGTCTAGTGGACCTTCTCCATCTCGTGTCCGAACTCGAACATCTGGTCAAGCAAGGAATGACACGAGGGCACTCCCTCTTGCGAAGAGTCGAGTGAGTGAACTAGAGCAAGCGCTCAAGAGTACTCGAGCTGAATTGGAGCTGCTGCGTTCCAAGCCGAGTTTTGCTACCCAGCGCGGGGATTATGTTCTTGGCGAGATGGAAAACATAAACAGGCAACTCGAGTGTGAGTTTATGACACCACTTTTGCTAAAAAAGTTTGTAAATTTTGCATTATGCCTTGGATCAGTAACTTTGGTCTTTTGCAGGTTTTGTGCCTGATTTCAAGCAGGAAGATAGGAGGGTCAATCGACTTCTTGATAACGATGTTGAAGTACCAACTACTGGCAAGCAGCATCTTTATTTGGACAAGGTGCACGCTCGCACTCTTGTTACTTTGAAGGATCGAGTATGGCGAAACGCCCAAGTACTCCAGATGTGCAGACGTATCTTCACTCGCCTGAACTGCGCACTCTTACCATCAGGGCCTCAACCACAAGGACTATTTCCTTTGATTGACATTTTTCGAGTGGCAGATTCAGTCAAAGAGTCTTTGATGCAGCTTGCAGTTCTTGGGTCCAATGCTACTATGGTTCACATCCGCAGCCGCACGCCAAATTTTGCGATTCATCCTCCTGCGATTGGCACACTCATATCCCAAACACATCTGATCGAGACGCATTCTGCTGCTAAAAACTTCATCGATCTGCAAGGAACAGCTTTTTGGCCCTGTGTTGGATATGAAGGATGAGCCAGATACTTAATTTTCTGCAGCTTGTAAACTTTTTGTGTAATCGGGGCAGCCCCCGAGTGTGAATATGCATTCTTGTATATGTGGCGAAATATTTTTATGTGTATATTTATGACAGCCCTCGAGTTTATCGAGTGGGTTTGTGTATTTCTGTTTGACCCAGCCCCCGAGTCTGTCGAGTGGGGTTGGGTTTCTTTTTGACCCAGCCCCCAAGTCTGTCGAGTGGGGTTGGGTTTTCTGTTTGACCCAGCCCCCGAGTCTACTGAGTGGGGTTTGGGTTTTCTGTTTGACCCAGCCCCCGAGTCTATCGAGTGGGGTTTGGGTTTTCTGTTTGACCCAGCCCCCGAGTGCGTCGAGGGGGGTTGTTTTTGCCTTCAATGTTTGGTGTATTTAGCCCCCGAGTCTATCGAGTGGGCTGCAAATCTTGTGTTTGCGAGTATTTAAGTTAGAGTTTTGATGCCTATGTTTTGATGCTCCAGCCTCCGAGTATTTGAGTGGGGTAAATAATAAAAGACATATATGAGAAATATGGAGGAACATGTATCTTTATTCCAAATATGTGTTCGACCAGCAAGCCGCCTCATTACAAACCTCCCAGTCCCCTTAGGTACCCTGGTAAGGGAAAAGAGTGCGTCTAAAACTTGCTGGTTCTTCCGACATTATGCGCTATTACATATCTATGCATAGACCTGACGCAAATGCGCTCTTCTATGCACTAGCGTGACTTGACGACATGTTGACTGTTTTTGAGGATTCAGTCGAGTGCTCCTGGTGCTTCGTCGTGTCGTCGATGGCCTTGAGTTCTCCGTCGATTGACATCCTCTTGCGTTCTGGCAGAAGCGTACGGTCGTTGGAGATCTCTAGCTCGGCGAGTGATTGCTCCATCTCGTACATCTCGGAGATTTTGCTGAAGTCACGGTCACATGAATCTGACATTTGAAAGTTCCCGTAGACTGTGATGACTCCTTTTGGTCCTGCCATTTTGAGCTTGAGGTAGGCGTAGTGTGGGAAGGCCATGAATCGAGCGAAAGTGGGGCGCCCGAGTATTGCATGGTATTGTGACTTCCATTCGACCACTTCGAACTCAATCGACTCAGTTCTGAAGTGAGTAGGATCTCCAAACGTAACATCGAGTTGTATTGTGCCTTGTGGGAGTACTGCTTTGCCTGGGACGATATCGTGGAAGGTACTTGTGGACTTTGGCAGGTTTTCGACTGATTTGTTCATTCTGCACAGCGTATCTGCAAAGATTATGTTGAGGCCGCTACCTCCGTCCATGAAGACCTTGGTCATGGCGTAGCCTCCGATTTGAGCGTCAAGTACCAAGGCTGCGTGCCCTGGTCGATATACTGCGGGTGGATGGTCCTCCCGATTGAAGACAATCGGAGTTTCTGATCCTTTCAAAAAATCTGTGATAGCTGGGGGTGCCATGACCGCCATATTGACGTGTCGAGTGTGTAACTTTTGCTCTTTATTGGATGGACGTCCTCGCTGGATCATGTTCATCTGCCCGCGGGTTACGGGATATTTTTGCTCATCTCCTTGCTGCATCTGGTGTATGGCTGCTGCCATTTGTGTTCCCGTAACGGGTGTGCTGGCACCATGTATGCTGGCGTCGGTTGCGCTTGTGTTGGTGCATAATACACTTGAGCAGACTGTGTTTGCGGTGGTACGGAATATACCTGTGCTTGTTGTACTTGTTGTGGCGCTGGATATGCCTGAACAGGCTGTGCTTGTGGCATAGTCGATGGAGTCTGCGTCAGTTGAGGAGGTGCGCGCCCATCTCTTTGCAATCGCAGTATGTGTTCAATCGCAAGTTGATCGAGTTCCCTGCAATTTCTCAGCGAGTGGTTAGAATGAAGCTTACCGTTGCCCCTTTGTACAGATGGAATCTGCAATAATCGTCCATCATTTCTTCGACTGAGCACTCAGGCTCTTTGTCCGCTCGCCTGTGCCATTCTGGCCTCTTGTAGCTATCGCGGTCGTCGCGCCTGCTATGTCCGTAGCGATCTCGACTGTCACGTCGATCATCTGTGCGATGATCTCGATTATCTCGGCGGTCATCTGTACGATGGTCTCGACTGTCACGGTGATCGTCGGGTCGTCTGTCAGTTTGGTCACGGTTGTCCCGTGGCTGGACAAAGCCTGCTACGATGAAGTTTGGATGGTCATCATCGTGATAACGATGCTTGTGCTTGCGCCTCCGATCATCTTTGTAGCTATCTCTGCGGTCTCGACTGCCACTCTCGTGGTTTTCATGTGAAGATACGAGTCGAATGCCCCGTACAGAGTCTTCTCCATCTGCCCACTTTGTTGCGAGTACCATGAGTGCCGCCATTGACCTTGGGTTTTCTCGACCAAGTGTCTCTTTGAAGTCTTCTCTCCAGAGTCCATTTTTGAAGGTGTCGATTGCCCTATCTTCCGATACGTTGCCTACTGAGTTGCGGATGGTGGTCCATCGTCGTATGTACGATCTCAGAGATTCATCTGACTTTTGCTTGCAGGTGCAAAGCTCTTCGAAAGTTTTGGGGCGCTCGCATAGAGGCTCGAAGTACTTGATGAAATCGTCTCTGAAGTGTTCTCACTGATTCGGGTAGCGATTTGAGCCAATCGCGAGCTGTCCCCTCCATCATGAGTTGTATGTACTGCATAGGTGTGGTTGTGGTGCCGTGTTGACACCCGACTGCCAGCCTGTAATCTTCTAGCCAGCCTGATGGCTCTTGTTTGCAGTTGAATTTGGGCGTGGTAGCTAACGAGAACTTCTTTGGCATACGAGCCTCCTGGATTCGTCGAGTGAAGCATAGCGCTCCACAAGGTCCGATTTCTGCTTCCGAGTCTGAGCTGCTGCTGTATGACCTCCCCGAGTGACTCCTGCTGGAGAGGTGACGGCGTGAACTTTTTTGACTGCTCCCTCTTCGAGGACTTTGACTGCGGCGGTCCCGATCTGTATCTCTCCTTGGAGTTGCTTGTGGTGGCTATATGGCTTTTGCTGCTATCGCCAGTTGTTTGTACAGTTGGAGATGCTGATCCCTCTTTGGGTCTCCTGCTGGAGGTTCGATTGTTCTGAGGTAGGTGCCTAGCGTCATCAGCGCCCCGACTGGCTCAGTAGGTATGGGGACTCCTTCCGCGTCGACTGCCATAAAGGCAGGGTCTAGGTTTCGAGTGACCGCTGCACGATCTGCGTCTCCGAGGTTTATGACTCGCGACCTGTTTGCGGGGTCGTTTCTGCCTGTTGAACTCACAGATAATGCTCTTCGCCGAGCACTCGATATACTGACCTGCTTTTTGCGTTCTTCGAGTACTGCTCTGTAGTTCTTCAACCGTATTGATTCTTGCCACTGGAAGTACTGCAAGGTCAATACCTCTTCTGGGGTTGTGTTTGCTGGTAGCATTGTGCAGCTTTCGATTACTTTGTTCACTTTCTCCGCCATCTCTGCAGTGATGGTCAGCATGGTCGTTCCGTTAGGCATGGTGACTGTGCAAGGGTATTCTGTAGGTCGACGGCATGCTGCAGTCGTTGACGTTTCTGTTGTACTCGCGGTGTAGACCTGATAAGGTACCACCCGATCTTCTGTCCACGCGCTGTGAACGCGCATTATGGATTCGGCGTCGTCGTCCAGGCTCATGTTGGAGTTGCTTTGCTTGCTGGGGTTTTTGCTGCAATCGAGTAGATCCTCGAATGCTTTGACCAGATTGTCTGTGTCGCAGGTGAATATCTCGTGGCTGGCACGGATTTCTGGGCCGTTGAGATCGGCAAGGTATATGTTGTCGTCTATATTCTCCTCGTTCCCCACGACGTCGTTGTAGTCGACGATGTTGCCGGTGACTCGGTTGAGTCGTTTGGGCGGTACGCAGATTCGACCTCGCTTCTCCAAATCTTTTAGCCACCTCGTCGCGGAACTCTTGCAAGTTCATGAATGTTGCAGAGTCGCTTGGCGATTGGATCGGGATGATCTGTGATGATGTCGCCGCCAAGATGGATGGTGTTGCAGTTGAAACGTTGTCGAGTGTCTCCATGTCGAGTGGATCCAGCAGGTCCTGCACACCATCTTTATCGACAAAGAAGTTAAATTCTCCAACTGTAATATCCAAACCTGATTCGAGTCCGGCAAAGGCTTGTTGAGCTTCCATCGAGTGCGGCGTGAGCCTCCTTGGAGAGTTTGGCGAGTGATCGCCTCTTGAGTTGATGCTAGTCGATCTTGTCGGCGAGTTGCCATTTGCAGCCATAATCGGCGATTTGCCGTTTGATGATGTAGTAAGCGAGTTACCTTGTGCAGATGCGATCGGCGAGTGGCCGCTTGATGATGAAACCGGCGAAACCGTGAGCCCAATACTACCTGTTCCCACAGACGGCGCCAATTGTCGAGGTGTGCCCTCGGCAAGTCCCATGGTTGCTATACCTAGGGTTGATTGTGTGGTAGAGAACGCGTAGTATCGGTGGAATCGACGGCTGACAAGCTGGATTTACCCAGGTTCAGGGCCCTCGAGTGAGGTAAAACCCCTACTTCCTGCCTGTCTGTATTTATGGAATGAATATGAGTGTTACAAGGGTCCGGCGAGTTGCTGATCTCGTCGGGGGTTTTGGTGGCTATGAATTGCTTGCCCTTGATCGATCACCCTCCCAGCCTTTATATAGCAGGCTGGATCTCGGGAAGCATAACCGACCAAGATTACATGTTATGGAAAGTCTTAACCGACTATGACTTGATCTAACTTGGGAAGTACTCTTCGTCTTGGACCTTCCTTCGTGGGTTTCGATTAATCCTTGGGCTTCTTCGATCATCACGTGCACCAGGTACCTTCACGCTGGGGTACCCACAGAGCATAACCTCGTCAGTCGATCAATGAAGTACAGGGGTGGGTTAAATAGGCGCCCAGGCTCGCACCAACGACGCGCACACACACGCACTCACGCACCCACTACGCCATGTCCAGCACGCCCCAGCTCGCGCCCATGTCGCGCACTGACACGATCAACGTGGCCAGCCTGCCGTGCCTGGACCTGGTCTTCCCCCTAACTCGCTACTTCTAACTGATACAAACGCACACACACACGCCCGCACCCTGCCATGCGCTCGACATGGACCGTGACCTGACGCACGGACGCCGGTCACCACCACGCTCGGCATGGCTTGGTGCTAACACGGCCGTCGCAGCACAAGCCGAGCGCGCCACGGCGTCCACAAGCAGCAGCACACGCGCACGCAAGCAGCAGTGCAGCTAGCTTCAGCTAGGATGCACAGACGCGCAACCATCATGCACGCAGACGAAGCAAGCAGCAGCACAACTAGGATGGCAGTGCGCACCAGCAGTGCCGCGTCGTTCTCGGGCCACCACGGGTATGGTTCTTCCATACTCAGCGCGTCACGGCGCACCACGACCTCCTGACATGGCGGCGAGCTTGCTGGACAGCCGGTGAGCGTCGTGGGTAGTGAGCAGGGAGTGGGGCGGGAAAGCGGACGGCCTGCGGCGACGCGCGCGGCCAGCAAGGCTCCGGCTGGGAGGCACACGGCGCGGTCGGGGGAGCCAAGGCAGAGGATAAGCTCGCCTGTCGGCTCCGGAGGCACGCGCACAGCCAGCTCATTCGCCCGGGCATGCCCCGTGGCTGCGGTCTGCGGAGGTCGAGCGCGGCCGGGGACGTGCGGGCCATCCTCTAGCTCGTGGAGCAGGCGCTGGAGAACGCAGCCGGCGACCTTGCCGCAATCTCCTGGCTGGGAAGCGCCAAGGAGCTCGCGCGACGCGGAGGCACTAGCATCGGCGAGGGGATTGACTTTCCTCTTATTTGTTTTCTAAATTTTTTATCCAGTTTTTGCCTCTAACAGTGGGCCAGGCATGTCAGAAAACCTGTTAGTACGCCACGTCGTACCCGACAGGTGGGTCAGACACGTCAGAAAACGGGTTAAGCCCAGCAAATTGAGAAATTAGTGTTCTGTGTCACGACCATGCCCTGAGATGGTAGTCATGTGTCATTTACTTCAATTGTAGTAGTTAAGTGACAAGTCATCCCCAAATGTCGTAGTTTTCTGTCATTTTCTCAATAGCATGAGGCCTCTACTTCTGCTTCAGTTTTCACCAGGACTGGACTTCCTAGTTCCTATTGAGTATTTGACTCTTCCATCAAGAAGGAAACTATAAAGTACTCAATAAATGTGAATAGTGGGAATGATGCTTGCAAAATACATTTTCAGCTATTTCTAATTGCGTTTTAGTCACAATACGTACTTCTAATAGGATTGCTAAAATAAAATCTGGGACAGGGAACCCACTGTAAACGAGAAATATTTCAAAAAGTTACGCGTGAACATCATGTGCTATAACTATAAGTGCTACGGACGAGTTGATGAGAGGAATATAGGTGATCGACATGGTAGCTCCTCGCATCGTTCGGTCGGTGGAGTTACTCTCGAACGAATTCTCAAAGTTCTTGGGAGGATGATGGAGCGGCGCCTGCTTATTCCTAAATTAATAGAAAGCAAATTATGATTATTTAAACATAGCAACATCTATTACTATAGACCTATCATGTAAATTCACTTAACCCTGCTAAAGCTAAAAACCAATGAGCTATACGATCGAGAACTGTTAGGAGGGTTGTTGTACCCCTAACCCACCAGAGTTCAAACCCCAGGTTTGACGCTGGTGTTTCTCATTTAGGCGGAATATTCTTCAGTGGGAGGCGATGTTCCCGTTGATAGCGAGACGCCCGTGGTGACTTCGTCAATCTCAAGACCCAACCGCCGGCTCAGTCTATCGGAGGTGCTCATATGGGTAGAGTGTGCGTTTGTGTGTTCCTAGGGATGAGTGTATGCGCGTGTATGTGAGCGTCTGCGTTATACTTTGTTTCGCAAAGAAAAAAGAGCTATACGATCTAAGTCTTATATTAATATTTTAGAGTCCTAAAAGGCTTAAAGGGTCAAAACTCCAACTAAGGCTAAACAATAGGGAAACAAAACCACTCCCCAATCAACCTCTCCATCGGGTTTTCTTTTTGCACCAAGAAATTTCCATCCTTAACTGTCACGCGACGCCTTACGTCGTGAGAGTACGTCCTCCAATTCTCACACCGCTCATCGCCCGGCACTCATTGCGACAGGGAAGCCATTGTCTGCCGCATGGTGATGCCAACAGGGCAAGGTCGTTTCACAGATGCGGTTAAGTCAAGGCGAAGGATGGCGCCCTTGCTCGATAGAAGGAATGAAGGATGTTTTTTCATACCCCCTTCGGTGCCAAGGAATGGACCATATGGAGAAGAGAAGACCATCCATGATCATCAACGGTCCTTGGAGCTTTACATATTTTGTCACGCCACATCGAGGTAATCTTATCTTAGAAAATAGCTAAAATAGGATGAAATCTTGTTCGAAGTTTTTCTTTTCTTGCGAAATCTTGTTCGAAGTCTGTTAGATGGATTACTTCGGTATATAAAAGTTTAACAAAACGCATTACCCTTGCGGCCCAACTGAACGTTCGGCACATCACCACGGACCTCACCTGCCCCGAATTCTGACGGGGAATGGCACGCCCGCCGTTACGCGTATAAAATCCAGCCTCCTTTAACCAACCGACCCAATCGCATTCGCCACCCCCGAATCGCGATCCCCTCCGCACCTCGGCCCCGCCATGGAGGTGTTCTACTACCTCGTCTTCGGCGGCCTCGCCGCCGTCGTGGCGGCGCTGGAGCTCGGCAAGTCCAGCAAGGACCGCGTCGCCACCCCCACGGCCTTCAACTCCTTCAAGAACAACTACGTCCTCGTCTACTCCCTCATGATGTGTAAGCGCGCGCCTAACCCCTCTCGCCCCCCTAATTCCCCTAGATCTGTACTCGGGCGGCGCAATGCTGGCCTGTTTCTGCAATTTCCGATGTCTGAATCGTGCCTTCCGTTGGTGCAGCCGGGGATTGGCTCCAGGGGCCGTACGTGTACTACCTCTACCAGCAGTACGGGTTCGACAAGGGCGACATCGGCCGCCTCTTCATCGCCGGCTTCGGCTCCTCCATGCTCTTCGGCACCATCGTCGGATCACTCGCCGACAAGCAGTGCGTGCTCCTCCCTTTCCGTGTCAGAGTTTTTGTTGATTTTCGATTTGTATGCCCTGATGACTGACTGACTGACTGACGAGGTTTTTTGGGTGGCCATTCCCAGGGGAAGGAAGAGGGCGTGCATCACCTACTGCCTTACCTACATCCTCAGCTGCATCACCAAGCACTCCCCGCAGTACAGGATTCTCATGATTGGGCGTGTGCTGGGAGGCATTGCAACATCGCTGCTTTTCTCGGCATTCGAGTCGTGGCTCGTCGCAGAGCACAACAAGGTAGCACCTCACACAGATCTGCGTGTCCATCAGACACTTGTGTTGTTCGGCTTCAGCTTTGTCCGGAATAGTGACCCTTCTATTCTCCCTTAATAAACCGCAACTAGTTTACATCTTTGGATATTATTTCTTTTGGTTATGTACATTTGCGTCAGTGATCACTGATCAGCATACAAGCTGTGTGCTGAAGCTAACAAATCTTAATAGATTATGGAGAGTTGACTGTTGTAGGCAACAACTTGTATATAAAATCACTACGGAGTCTATAAAACTGAAGCGATATGTATAAACACTCATTTATAGTGATACAGTGAAGTAGACTGCGCAGCTAAACATACTAACTGTACTAGGCTCTGAAGTCTGCTTTTTGAACTTTGTCAGCGATTAACGCTCTTGCACATATCCTATCAGCAATCTAAGTTTCTTCTTATATACTTATTGTCTACATTTTAGACCTTCATGGCAGATCTGGTGTTCCTCTATTCCTATTACATGGCCAGAAATCAGAACCGACCAGCAGTTAATACCATTGCAATGTCAATAGAAGTTTTTCAGGATAACTCTTAATCTTCTAAGAAGTAGCCATTTCTGTAGAATGAATCGATATGTACAACGTATCAGAAGTAGTCTACTGTTTCCTGCTCAGTACATCAACTGTCCTATTTAGCTGATGGAAACATCGTGCTTTTATTGATTAGCCTGCTACCACAGTTTTCTCTCAATGTCTTTAGGGATTTCTCTCTTGTAAGACATCCTTGATTATTTTCTAACAGTGTGCAAATGAACTTGTGATTGTGCAGAGAGGTTTTGATCCGCAATGGTTGTCGATAACATTCTCCAAGGCTATATTTCTTGGGAATGGCCTAGTTGCCATTGTCGCGGGGCTATTTGCAAATCTACTTGCTGATAACTTGGGTTTTGGCCCTGTCGCCCCATTTGATGCTGCTGCTTGCTTCCTAGCAATAGGGATGGCAATAATCTTATCATCATGGGGTGAGAACTATGGAGATGCATCTGACGGCAAGGACTTGATGGCCCAGTTCAAGGTTGCAGCTAGAGCCATTGCTTCCGGTTAGTTTAGCCTGTCTTGACATGAGAAATGACATAATGATGCTATGAAATTTACAGTGAGGATTGATGGGTTTCTTTATGATATTTCAGATGAAAAGATTGCATTGCTTGGAGCCATACAGTCACTCTTTGAAGGCTCGATGTATACTTTTGTTTTCTTGTGGACTCCTGCTTTGAGCCCGAATGAGGAAAACATTCCGCATGGCTTCATATTTGCAACCTTCATGCTCTCATCAATGTTGGGTAGCTCAATTGCATCTCGTCTATTAGCTCGGAAGATGAAGGTTGAAGGTTATATGCAGATTGTCTTCTCAATATCAGCTTTCACTCTTTTCCTCCCTGTTGTTACCAGCGTAAGCCTGCTACTCATAACCACTTTTCGTTGTTTCCTTGTTTTAATCCTTATGATCTAATTATTACTGTTATTTGTGCTCAACAGTTCATAGTACCTCCCTCGGAGAAAGGTAGCAGCATCTCATTTGGAGGTTGTCTACAGCTCCTTGGTTTCTGTATATTCGAGTCATGTGTTGGCATATTCTGGCCATCAATTATGAAGATGAGATCTCAATATATTCCTGAGGAGGCGAGAAGCACTATCATGAATTTCTTCCGCATACCACTCAACCTGTTTGTATGTGTGGTACTTTACAATGTAAGCAGCATATCCTACTTAGTTCAAAGTTGTGTGTTCCTTTTTGTCGGTATAGTTCAATGACAAAAAAGTACCTGAAGAAACAAAGATTGCACTAGAACAAGCTAAACCGTCACTACTCATACCAATAATGTCCTTCCTATGATTGTTATTCTGCAGGTGAATGCCTTCCCAATCACTGTCATGTTTGGCATGTGTTCTATTTTCCTTTTCATCTCAGCAATTTTACAGAGGCGACTCATGGTTGTGTCTGATCTTCACAGATCAACTAGTATGTTCTCTCCATTCATTTCAATTTTAATACAAGCAAATGCCATTTTCTTTCTTGGAATTAGATGCAGACTTACTCAATTGCTACAAATTCCTGCAGAAGCCACAGAGATGATAGCAGAAGATGAGCCACTAAACCCTTAGAATAGACCAGAGAGCATGGACGTGTACCTGACATTTCACTGTCTACAACTTCATTTCTGCACTTCATTGGGCTGCTGAATAAGATGAAACCAGAAGGCCGGAACAAAACCCTGTTTAGTTTGCTTTGGTAGGTACTCACGGTATTCAGTTTTGTCAGGACATAGAACATGGTTCAGCATGTATTGAGCTACACACGGCACAGTAGAGCTTGACATAGCACCAAATCTGTAGTTCCCCTCCCTTATGCTTTGCTAATAGGATCATGTTTGTATTTAAGTTTTACGAGTCTCTTGATAAAAGATATACCCTGTACCTCTGTATTCCCCCATTCTGGATGCCAGTGAGGATTCTACTAGCAAGAGGAGTTTCTTGTGATTGTCTCCAAAAAAACTGTCTACGCAAACTGTGTGATGATTAGTAGTCAATTTTACGAACTAAAACCTACTCCCTCCATTTTTACATATAAGATGTTTTAGGTGTGTTATATATTGACTAGATGCTGACGGAAGTGAGTGAACATACACGCTAAATAATGTCTAGATACATGTAAATGTGTGTGAATATAGGAAATGTGTAAAACGTCTTATATTTGCGAACAGTAGTAATTACAATTATGTAACCATCTCACTGGAGTGGCTTACATCCTTGAATAGACACTCGAACAAAACTGCTGAAGGTAAAACATACAGTCCATGAGAACAGCAGACCGCTAAAACAGCTCAAATGTGGACAGGAACAGTACTATAGCATTTTCATCACACTCATACATCACAGGAAATGGAACTATAAACATTGATATGAAATGACAACACACTTAAAAACATAAAAAAAAAGTTGCATCTGCAAAGATATTTGTACTGATCAGCCAGACTCAACTCAGAACACAATAGTTTTGGTTCTACTCTGAACAGGAGTGGCAATAGAACACATGCGCCTACAGCAGGATATCGGATGCTCGTTACAATCACAACATCTACGCAGAAACTTTTAAAAAACTGTCTCGCACAACCACGAGGAAATTGCAAGAACCAGAACCAATCACGGTGGCAGCCAGGTCAGTTCATCAGGTGGGCCAGTTTTGTCAGAAATGCTGTTAAATCATGTACTCCCTCCATACGCAAAAGGATGTCCTCGATTAAATTTGTATGTATCTATACACTAAATCATGTCTATAAATTTGATCTAAGCTGAGACATATCTTTTGGACGGAGGGAGTAATATGTTCGTTAGAGCTCCTTGCGATGAATTAGGTGTAGAGTTGCTGGTCTATGAAAAAACAAACTGAAGTCGCTGGTTTGCGCGACGATGCCCGGAGGGTTGCTGGTTCTTGCAATTTCCTCCACAACCACATCGGAAGACAGGACAACTCAATGCGCTGCTAACTCTCGGATCAACTCTTAAGTATTACTCAGCAACATCCAAAAACCGTATATTATTCTTGCATCCAACAGGATCTAACATTGCAACACAGGTAAAAATTCCCCATTCCGATCGGATACATGTGACTAAGATTGCATAGATATTATGCATTCTGTAGTGGAAGCAGCTAACCGCGAGAATGACGTAGGAACACGAATACATTCTTGGCGACGGATTGATTTGATCACTACTGTAGCTCTGAGCGAACAGGAAGAAATACAGAGATGTGGTCATATAGCGGGCACATATCGCTTCGCGAGCTGCTTGCCAGCCATGGCAGCGGCCGCGAGGACCCCGCCGACGGCGCCCGCAACGGCGGCGGATCGCGGCCCGCTAGCTGCGCGGAAGAGCGCGCCTGTTCCAAGCCCGGCAGCCACGCTGTTGATCCAGTCGTCGCGGTCGCGCACCTCGACCATGCCGCTCTCCATCCCGGCGTACATCAGTCCGATGACACCGAGCCTGTTGCCGAAGCGGCGGCCGGTGCTGCCACAGGCGTTGAGCAAGCGGTTGGCGCGGATCTTGGCGGTCTCCCCGGGCTCCGCGCCGGCGGCAGCCTCGCGGAGGCCGAAGACGGCGCCGCCCACGGAGCCAGAGAGGTACCCGATGCCCGTGTAGTACGTGAGGTTCTCGCCCCAGGAGCGGCGCTGCACCGCGGACTCCTCCTGGAAGAGGAACTCCGGCGACGTGGGGAGATCGTAGAGGTTCTTGTAGTTGTAGGGGACGTTGAGGTCCTGGTAGGGGTTGTACTTCCGGCGGCCGGGGACGTGGTCGTCCTGGGCGTTTGATCCCGATGGGAACATCCGCGGGTCAGCCATGGCGGCGGCGGTAGGGCTAGGGTTTGTGGTGTGGTCGGCGGTGAGACGGGCGGAGCAGGGGAAATTGGAGGAGAGGAAAGGAGGGCCGCTTTAGCTGTACGCCATTTGCAACGAGGTCCCTCCCCTGCCTGATATTTTTCTACTTTCTAGACTGGCTGTTCGGGCGATAACAATTTGTTACTATCTGCTCCTCCATTCCATATTAATTGACTCTAAAATGGATGTATCTAGACGTATTTTAGTGCTAGATATATCTATTTTAAAATCAACTAATATGGAACGGAGGGAGCACGTAAGTATCTAATGGATTTGTTATGAAATGGGGTTTTGTGATCTACTGGGGAGTGTTTGCTAGGCAAAACGCCCCCACCTCTCCCCTGTTGAACTAGGCTGGCAAGGGCGCTGGTCTGGCAGAGACACCATAAATTATGTTGTGCATATCGTGGGGCAAGGGCGCTGGTCTGGTAGAGACACCATAAATTATGTTGTGCATATCGTGGGGCTAGTCGTGTGTAAGCTAATCAAACAACATGTTTATGTTCCTAGTGATAATTACTTTCAACTCATTGCACATAGGTGAAGTTACATCCCATCATCACAATTCGAACATTTGTAACAGACTCATGACGAGAGGTAAGCAAGGTAATGGTGCTAGAGGCGGCGGAGGTCACCGATGAAGGTTGCAACAACTAATGTATGGCTATGAAGTACAACATGAACATGTTCACTAACCAGCACACATCAGACAGGTTCAGTCAACAACACACGACGAACAAGTTCGGTAAACATCATATCGTACACATATACAACACAAGATCAATTTGTTTATGATCAACGAGACAAAAAAACTAACAAGACAAGAGTTAGAAGAAATGGCAAGGTAAAACCGTTCCTTAAAGAAAATTTTAAATGGCCAGCCGTGTGCAATCAATTTGATGAAATATGGTTAAGCAAAGCTGACCACCAAATGCCGAAATGTAACCACATCATCAGTGCGCATCTTTTTTGTATAGAATTATTTTGAACGATGCACTGTAGCATTGATTTGAAGGATGTCAAGTAAGATCCAGAAGAGCGAGTGTGGACATTTACTCCACAAATTCGAATATGAGCAACGCCGTTGAGACAAGGAGAGAGAGGGGAACCCGAAGACATGCTGGTCGGGAAGGGAACTCACAGGAGATGGCAAAAATCATGACGGAGCTCAAGTACTGTGCACTTCGGTGCCCAGAGCGTCGGCACCGTTCCAGGTCGTGGGGTGGAATTTTTGACGACACCTACTCCTACTAAAGTCGTCCAGACAAACCTCCACCACCATGGAAGTTGTCGCACAAGCTCCTCTCCCGCTCCTGCACCGACGCAGCTGAGGACATACAACAAACTATCCAGAGGGGGAGGGAGGTGGACTAGGAACATGTCGCGGGGCAATTTCGTCGTCAACGAGGATGCCAACGTAACTGCTCCTCCTGTGATTATGGGCCACTTAAGGTCTGACGGTGGACCTGTTTCGTCAGTGGGTCAATAGTTATTCTCGATCGGTTTTTTTTCGAGAGCCAAACACATTCTGGGTCGAAAATAGACCGGTGTGATAGTTCGGAGTGTAAGCTTTCAGGATTCAAAGTTGAAGGTTTTAATGTAATTTTGGAGTTTTTCTATCGTAGAGAAGAAGATTAAACTTTTGAGTTTTTCTAAAAAAGATTAAACTTTTGATCGTGGCTACTGGGAGTACTTTAGGACGGTCAACACGAAACAACCCAACTCACGCGCACGCCGGGTCAAACCGACACCGTCAACATGCTCGGAGATACGCGCATCACGACGACTCCACCCACCGTGTCCAGCGCTCCCCACCGCAATTAAGCTCCGAAAAGCCGTGGCGACTAGGCCATCACAGAGAACACGTGCGCCTCCTACTAAACTTGCGCATCTGGTTCACATCAGACATTAACCGGAGCTGCATGATCTCCAAATTCTTTTTTGAGCGAGATTTCGCTTTAATTTCCTCTACATTCTTGGCGTCAAAGCCAGGCGATCCCAAACGCTGAAAAGGCCAAGTTTTTATCAAGAGCCCCTGGTCTCTCCTCCTCGGCCGGCGGCGCATTCGTTTTCACCATGGCGTGCGGCGGGACTGGCGCCGACTGGTCTTCCCTGCCCGACGACCTCCTGCTCGCCGTCTTCGCGCTGCTCCCCTCCGACGCCGACCGCGTACGCTTCCGCGCCGCCTGCGCGAGGTGGGCCGCCGCCGCCGCCTCCTGGCGCCCGCGCCCGTGGCTCGTCGGCTCCCGCACCGACCGCTCCGGCCAGGGCGCCGCCATGTCCTCCTTCTGGCTGTCCCAGGCCAGCGGCCTCGTCCCGTTTGCAGCCGCCGTGCCGGCCGGGCTGGAGTACCTCTCCTCCTCCCACGGCTACCTCGTCCTCTCCGACCCCAGGGCCGGCCCCAAGGCCATCACGCTCCTCAACCCCGTGACCGGCCGCCGCCTCCCGCTCCCGCCCATCGCGTTCTTCAAGAAGTGGCACGACGTGGCCACCGTCGTGCTCTCCGCCGATCCCGGCGCGGGTGCCGGTTGGGCCGCGGTGGCCGCCGGGTTCCCCACCAACCGCCTCGCGTACTACAGCTCCGCCGCCGGAGCGTGGACGCCCCTGCAGTTCAGCGCCGCCGGGTACGCCGCCGTCGAACACTACAGGGGGCGGTTCTACGTCGCCTTCAAGAACCGGCTCTGCGTCCTCCACGAGCTCGGCTGCGGCGCGCCCCCCGCGGTCATCCCTCTCGAGCACGCCGACGCCGACGGCAACGCCGGATCTGACGACGAGGATGTCCCGGGAAGCGGGAGGCGCGTCGTCCTAGACACGCACCTGGTGGAGTGCGACGGCGCTCTGCTGCGCGTGTCTGTGCGGGAAGAAGGGGAGTACAGCTCAGACGACGACATGGCCGTCGACGGCGGGAGCAGCACCGTCAGCACGCGCGTGGTCGAGGTGCACAGGGTGGACTTGATCGGGGACGGCGCCGTGCGGCTGGTGCGGGTGGAGGACCTCGGCGGGCACGCGCTGTTCCTGGGGCGGAACCGCGCGTTCGCGCTCCCGGCGGCGGAGTTCCCGGCGTGCCGGGTCAACTGCGTCTACCTCTTGGACAGGCAGGGCCACCCCGACGGGGTCGTCAGGGTGGTGGACATTGCCAGCCAGTGGGCGCGCCGCCAGGAGACGATCTACCCCGACGACGGCCAGCGAGGGTCCACGTCGGCCGGATGGGCACGGCGTGGCTGGTTCTTTCCAAACTATTAGTGATCATTTCAACATTTATTTGTTGTGTTGTACTACCATAGTTTTTAGTTAGGATTGTGCTCCTTGAGCATTCTTCTTTTTTAGGGAAACGATGAGCATTTCCGCGAATTTTTGTGTTAACGATGATCATTTTCGCAAATTTGTTGATGCATCGCGTGAAAATCATAAAATTCGGCCATCACGCCCGGGTGTGGCTTGGCAAGGGGGCACGGTAATCAACTAATCATACGGCTCATTGAAGATCTAAGTGGACATCACGCCGAGTCTGCTCTAGGGATCAAGGTAAAAGAATGATGCCGGACAATCGCACCTACTACTCGTTGACTCTTCGTGCTTACTTGTAAAGTTAGAGTTTGCCTCGCTAATAAAATTGTGGATGTTCTTTACAAATGTCGACCAACAAGAATAAATATCATCAGGTGGTATCCTTGTCGTACTCATGGTCGTTGATCACATACTCCAGAGCGTGGCCATCGGCAAGTCTCAAACAGGGAGCGTTGCAACATGGTGGTATCACATGGTGGTATCATTGTGAGGACCGAGCATACCAAAAATGTGTGCCCATATCATAATGGGACAATTGGTTTCGTGCCTTGGTTTCTCTAATTTATCTGTTTGTGTCCTACCCGCGTAGTTTTTTTCGTCCGTGCCTTAGCAAACTCGCCGATGGCCCGCGGACGGCGAAGACGGCCGTTTCCGTCTGGTTAACCTCCTTTAACCGTCACTTGGCCTGACTGGTGTGTTCGGCCAGGGGCAGCTCGGTTGGAATCGCATTGAGCGGGGTCGGGGCACTAGTTTAATACAGGGATGCCACCGATGGGGCCCAGCTCACGCTGCCCCCTGACTGGTGGGGTCGGCCCAAACTGACCACGGTCCCCCGCTGTGCTGTTGAATCATACGTGTTGGTGTTGGTTTTTAGTCCCACCTCGCTTGTTGGGAGTGTGCGCGACCTCTTTATATACCACAATATTCGAAGGCTATCGTTAGCATTGAACGGAGCGGGGTTAAACCGGGCCCGAGCCCCCTTCTTTCAATGCTAATTTTATATCCAGTGTTCAGATCTGCCCCTAAAATTGCAGATAGTTTCGGTACGAATGATTAGTCATTTGTCACAAAAAAATGTAAGCAATTTCTGGTGTAAATACGTGTTGGTTATAGATCTGTCCCTAAAATTGTAGATAGTTTCGGTACGGATGATTAGTCATTTGTCCCAAAAAAAATATAAGCAATTTTTGGTGTAAATACGTGTTAGTGTTTAGTCCCACCTGGAAAGTCTTTAAGATCTGCCCCAAAAAATATAAGCAATTTCTGCTTATCAATAGTTTGTTTCAATTGGATAATTTGATCTTAAAAAGCGCTTAAAACATAAGCATTTGGTCCAAATGAGAAGACTGGTTTATCATAAGCGATTGGTCCAAATAACATAGAGCTTACATTGCATTAAGCTTACATTGCATTAATTATGCTTGCATCGTATTAATTAACTACGACCGACAATCAGCAAATAAACAAATCCTAGAGCAACTATACAGAGATAAAATCATGCAGCTATCAGATTAGCCTGCTTCTTCAGATCATTCATCTGCCTTAAGTGCTTGTTCAACTTCTTCAGTTCGCCTCACTTCCGCAAGCCCCATCGGAGGAGCAACCATCTCAGACCCCATCGGCGGAGCAACGATGCCCATCGGCGGAGCAGAGGGCGCAGTCTTCACATCAGACGGCAGATTGAGCTCGCTGGTCGCCCGTCTAAGCTGGTTAACGTATATATCCAACCGTTACATGGATCCAACCCCTGAAAAGTTTAACATGAACCCTAAATCCCAGATCTGAGCAAGAGATTGAAAACGCTGGAGAAATCAAAGCAAAAGATGCAAGAGAAAGATCTTTACCCCTGTGGCAGGCTCTAGCATTTCAAATACTCGCGCCCCACGTTGGGATTCGGCGCCGTTCTAGCCTTACGGAGCAGTGGCGCCTTGCGTGGGCATTTAGGACATGGCGGCCACGACACGTCAGGCTGCTTTGGCCAAATGGGGCGAAGGGATGAAGTAGAGGAGCTCGACATATCTCGTCGATGTTGCTGCTGCCCTTCGTCGCCGGACAGGAAGAAGAGGAACAAGAGGAAGGAAGATGAAGAAGAAGGTGGTCCAAAGAGGATGGGTGCTCTGTCTGTGAAGAGGAGGCAAATGGTGGGTCCGCGGTCAGCGTGTAACGGTCACATGCGACTGTGCGGCTGTTGCGAGTCCACCAACCCTTTTTGCTTAGAAATGGGGCCGTTTACCCTACCTTTGGAGCTCATTTGAAACACATTTTCTTGCCTAGCCTTAAACTACGATGACGAGTTTTGAAAAGTTTGGGACGGGTTACATCCAATCAGATCGAAGAATGAGCTTATCGTGGATCGCACAGAGTCTGCTCGTAGATTCCTTCTAGAAGAACAATCAGACGGCTTACATCCAACGGTAGGATTAGATCGACGGTCATTATTCGGTGAGGTTTGGAACGGTGTTTGGAGGCAGTCAACGAGGTTTTGATAAGTGTGACAATCACCAAAGTTTTATTTTGGAGTGACTAAGACGGATCCAGGCTCATTTTTCATTTTCATGTTTTAAACTTGTTTAAATGTTGGTCAAAGTTAGGTTTGACCGATATTTGAAATGAGCTTCAAATATTCAAAAAAAATAAAAAATCAAAAAAATCCTGCGCACATAGTCGTCTTATGTCATATACTAACGATTAAAGTTGATAAACAAGGTCTATACATATTCATATGAAAAATTCATGTATCTAAGGTGGTATCCTCAAACTATGTCGTATGAACTCAACGTTGAAGAGAAGGGGGTTTGGATTTGCAACATGAAACGTTCAAAAACCTCACCAAAGTTTCATTTTCCAGTGACTAAAATGGAACCATGCTTAGTTTTTCATTTTCATGTCTTAAACTTGTTTAAATGTTGGTCAAAGTTAGGTTTGACCGATATTTGAAATGAGCTTCAAATATTCAAAAAAAATCAAAAAAAGGAAAATCATGCGCACATAGTCGTATTATATCATATAATAACGATTCAAGTTGATAAACAAGGTCTATACATATTCAGATAAAAAATTCATGTATCTAAGGTGATATCCTTGAACTATGCCATATGAACTCAAGGTTGAAGAGAAGGGGTTTTGGATTTGCAACATGAAAAGTTTAAAAACCACACCAAAGTTTCATTTTGGAGTGATTAAGACGGATCCACGCTTAGTTTTTCATTTTCATGTTTTAAAATTGTTTAAATCTTGGTCAAAGTTAGGTTTGACCGATATTTGAAATGAGCTTCAAATATTCAAAAAAAATCAAAAAAGGAAAATCCTGCGCACATAGTCTTCTTATGTCACATACTAACGATTCAAGTTGATAAACAAGATCTACATACATTCAGACAAGAAATTCATGTATCAATTGTGTTTCTCAAACTATGGCGTATGAACTCTAGAGTAAAGAGAAGTGTTCTTGGACTTGCAACATAAAAGTTAGAAACAAATGACCGGAGGCAAGCTTATCCATCATAATTAAATTACAAGCATAAAAGTTTTTACTACGGTGACGCACAGAGCGCGCCCAGAGCGCGCCAGTTCGCGCCCAGAGCACGCCCAGAAGGTGTTTGACCAAAATACATCCGACCAAAATACAACTCATAGTAATATTATTCACTCTCTTCTTTGACCTCTTCGGTCTCTTCACTGGGCTCGCTGGAGTCGTCAAAGCTGGATATGATCTCGTCAACCCACTGCTCGATGTCTTCGTCGGCCCCCTCGTCGTCTTCGCTGACCTTCTCAAATTTCAGCTCGATGTACTCCTCCTTGACGATCACCTTGATAACGAAGAGATCACCAAAGCGAATCTGCGCTTGATCCCAGAATAGATCCCAGTTCCCCGTGAACTCAATGTAATCTTTGACCACTCGATATGTTCCAAAGATCTCGACATTGCCTCTCGCCAAAAGACGAGAAGCCCCGTGAACTTGACGTAATCTTCGATCTCTCGATGGAATAACATCGTACCCATCTACTACCTCAATCTTGAGATGCTATCAAAATAACATGAACATCTCAAATGACATAATAGTTCAGAAAATGTAATGAATAAGAAAAGTTTGAATGATACCAGAGATTCGGCATCTAAACTATCATCCTCAATCCTGTGCACATAGAACCGAGGGATCTCAAAGAACTCATCAAATTGCAATTCCATTGGGGCGTCTTTGCATAAAGCGAAAGATATCGCATTCATTTCTGAATACGTGGCATCTCTCGGTTCGTGAAATATGGTCTTTAGAAGGGCTAGCTTGCACACATTTTTTATCTGTTTAAACTCTGATCAAAGAGACGAAGACAATCAGAAAAATTCTAAACAACTTAATGTGTAAGAAAAAGAACATAAACCAGCATACCCGTGTACTGAACAAAAGGTTTTGTAGCATTGTGTTCGTTAGTCACTTCAACATTGAACACATGTTAATCTTCATCCCAAGTGAAGTTGACAACATCGCCAGTTTCGATGCTGTAGGCTACACACAGTGCTCTCCACTGCGTTCCACAGATCGAGGTATGAATATGCGTCTTCCAACTATCACTTAGCCGCTTACACAGGGCTCTCTGCTTCGTTTCAATTTCGATTTCCCACCTTTCAAGGTAGAAGTAGTACGTGTCTCCCTTCGGCCACTTAGCCTCCATCCAGTTCTTACGAGGGAAAATTGCCCAGCTCTCTAGAAGAAATCGTAAAGGGCATGGCAGAATCTACATGTAATACAAAACCGGAGAAACTATGAAGACACTAATTGAAGGAAAAACAAATGACATTCCCTCGAATTTGAAAGGCAATACTTACAACTTTCTCTTCGTAACCGTATTCAATCGGGAGTTTGATAGTATTGGAACGACGAGTGAGTGTACGACAGAAAGTTGCTTCGTGACGACACATAGCACAGAGATCGACGACATCGTCATCAGAGCCATCGGAATCCTATTTTAACAAATGAAATTTAGAACCAGATGAACAGGTGGAACCTAGAGTTTTCCCCATTCCGCAAGCCAAATAGATAATCAAATCTACTCACATACAATGCACCATTCGGGAGCTCAAGCAGGTAAATGAAACATGTAGAGAAGATGGCACTGACCATCAAAATGGGGTTGATAGATTGCAGCTGGAACCGTCGACAACCTAAAATCCCAACGGCGACGGCGGCCGTACAATGGCGATGGTGAAACGACAATGATGTCGCCTAGAGGGGGGGGGGTGAATAGGCGATTTAAAACTTTTCCGGTTTAGGCTTGATAAATGCAGAATAAAACTAGGTGTTTTAATTTAACAAGCATACAACCTAAATATACTAGGTTCACCTATGTGCACCAACAACTTATGCTAAGCAAGACAAGTAACAAGGTGATAGCAAGATATAGACTTCAAGCACGAAGGCTATCACAATGTAAATTGCATAAGTAAAGAGCTCGGGTATAGAAATAACCGAGGCACGCGAAGACGATGATGTATTCCCGAGTTCCTCCTTTTGAGGGGAGTACGTCTCGTTGGAGGGGTGTGAGTTTCAATACTCAAGACTCCACAAATGGCCTCACCCTATTCTCCGATGAACCTAGCCCAAAAGCTCGGTTCACCTTTCTTTATCGGAATCCTTCAAGGCGGAGTCCGGAGCCCTTACAACGATCTTGAGGCACAACCCACAAAAGGATTGGGAGCTCCCAAGTGACCACAAAAGGTCCCAACAAGCCACAAAAGGCCTTGACCACAGAAGGTCACAATAACAACGTCTAGGATCCAACGACCCAAGAGTAATAAGCTCACAAACTTTCACTTCCACGAATCCTCGTGGAGAGAGCAAACCGATGCAACAAAATGCAATGGCAAGAACACAAGAAGTGCTCAAGTCCTTCACTCCCAAATCCCACCAAAAGCAACTAATGCTTGTGGGGGGGGGGGAGAGAGGGAGAACAAAGAGGGCATGCACCAAGAACTCCAAGATCCAGATCTACTAGGTTCCCCTCACTTAGAGGAGAGATGGAATGGATGGATATGTAGATCTAGATCACCTCTCAATTTCCCTCAAAGATATGCAAGAATCATGGGAGGGAATGTGAGGAAGGCAAGCTTTTCCAAAGGTCAACAATGGAGAAGAGAGGAGAGAAAAACTTGCTCAAGAGGTGTAAAAACCATTGGGGAAGAAAGCTCCTTTTTATAGGTCTTCTAAGAAAATGGCCGTTGGAAAACAGGAGCAAAGCAGGAAAAAAACGGCCAACGGCCTGTGCACCAAACGACCACGGCAGCGAGCAAGCTGGCGAGCCGGCCATGCAAGGCCTGGGCGCAGCGAGGCCATATCCGGCCCGTGCGAGGCCTGGGGCAGCAAGCCGGCCGCGAGGCCAGCATGTGGCCCGGCCTGGGCCGGCCTGTGGGCCGGCGGCCTGGCAGAGCCGCCCGGCCTGCCACCCGGCTTAGGCCGGCCTGGGGGCTAGTGTCCTGACAGACGCACCCGGCCTGGAGCCCGGCCTGGGAGCCGGCCCGCGCAGGAAAAAAACTTCGAACAAACATATCTTTTTCATTAAAACTCCAAATGAGATGAAATCAAGTTTGTTAGAAATATAACGACAAGAGCTTTTCTACCATAAATAGAGTCAAGTTGACACACATGGGAAGGTGTAGAACTCTCCTCAGGGATAAACCGATAATATTTCTAACACGAAAACACAACAAGTTTTCCATAAGAAATCCGTTTTCGGAGAACTTGGGCTTCTCGTGAAGACCGCGACAAGCACCAAAACCCAACAAGGAGAAAAAGCCAAGTAAGAACCAAGAAAGATGAAATGACAAGTATGCAAAGTTTTGAGCTCTCCACAAAGATGCGGTCAAGTTACTCACTTGAGAGCCCCTCTTGATAGTACGTTGTCTATCCTAAAACCCGGTCTCCCACTAACACCATGAGACCGGTAAAATAGAAAACCTATCAAGATCATACCTTTGCCTTGCGCATTCCACTTGAGCCTGATGATGACGATCTTGACTCTCTCAAGTTGGAACACATTTGTTGATTATGCTTGCTAGCACATGCTTGATGAAGACTTCTCCAAATGCTCCCCCATGCTCCATTATGGGAGGGCCTCGCTAAGCTCCGTCTTCATGTCTCCTTTGCAAGCTTCAAACAAATGATATCTTCCGAGATACATCATATTGAACTTGCACTTTATCTTCTTCTCTTGATATGTATGATGGCTTGGAGGTAAACATGATTGTTCACTGAATCTTCTTTTCCAAGCCATACTTGCAATAAGCTCAAATCTACACATGACCATTCTTCATATAAACCCTTGAATAGAGCATTAGTCATCATGTCATCTTCAAGATTCCAACACATGAACTCCTATCTTTTTTCATGGACATGATCTATAAGAATATCTCAATGTAAACATTAGTCCATAAGGATTGTCATTAATTACCAAAACCACGCATGGGACAACATGCACTTTCAATCTCCCCCATTTTGGTAATTGATGACAATCCCTTTTACGAGGGTTTATATAATGAATTTGAGCAACCATGCAACACTAAGAGCAAGGATGCAAGAGAACTGCAAGAGAACAAACATTCCCTTAAACCCTCTAAATTTCTCCCCCATTGGCATCGATTGCCGAAATGGGAGGAAAAACTTAGAAAGCCAACATAGTGAGAGCTCCCCCAAAATGTCTGCATTTCTCATGATATGAGTGAAATCAAATGCACATATCCAATGACAAATAGATTGGTGGAGATCAAACTATATTGAAGATCGAAAGATTGCAAAAGACTATCAAATAGAAAGATACTTCAATGAAAGAAGCAAGCAATCAAAAGGATCTGAAAAGTGTTCTAAATATCAAGAGGGAACTCCCCAAGGTACGTGCAAAATAGGATTTGTATTTCAATATAGTGTGCACAACATGGAATCCTCACTCCCTCCTAGATAAATTCGAACACAAGCTCATGCAATAGAATATAAATGGGAAAAGAGGTAAAACAACTTGCAACAAATAAGATGTTTTGCAATAAGAACAAGGAGCGGCAAATAAAAGGATGAGTGTGAGGTACAAACACATTTTAGGAGACTAATACAAGGATGAGCCAAAGCACCAACATAGTCTTTCAAAAAGAGTTGCACATAGTGCATATCATGTCTTTCTCATACGCACACAATGATGCATGTAAAATGCATAAATGAACTTTGCATTATTTTACTTATATTTCAATCATATTTGCATCATATAAGGGTTATATCAATGTTTTATAATGATTTTGGGAATATTTCATAGTTTTCCCATTTATTTGGAATTAACCCTGTTTTCCAGAAAACGTCTTTTTTAGTGTTTCAGACTTTCCGGGAGCTTCGGGACTCCAAAAAGGGCAAGGCCAAAGAGCACGGTTCAGAATTTTCGAGACGAACGCAATGGGGTTAAATTGAAGACCAGAAGCCCAACCAGCTGGAAATGAGAGGGTCTCACGCGGCCACTGTACCTGGGCGCGTGGGCCCACCTCTTTTGGGCATCGGAGCTCCGCTGCCGTCGATCTTTGCTCCACAGACCTAGTCGTGACCTAAAAACGCCTATAAAAGTAGTCCCCCGAGGAGTTTGGACGGGAGGCGGCGGAGAAACAGAAAACTACGAAACAGAGAGTCAGAAGGCTGCCTCCGGAGTGTTCATCATCAACATCTACAACAAGATCATCTCCATCTCCCCACTGTAAACTCTTGGCAAACATGATGTATGATGCAATATACTTTTCCCTTGATCTATTGTGTCTCTCCATCTATGTTTGAGAAGTGATTTGTTCATGGCAATAGTGAATAGTTCGTTGATTGGTTGCATACAAGTTTTGTTATCTTTTATGATTGTCTTGATGTACAATGTATGAGTGCACGCATATGTTGGGGAATGCATGTAAGGTGATCACCGTAGTGTAATGGATTGAGTAGGACGGGTCGGAGTAGAGAGAAACCGTGGTCTGAGACTTGAAGTTACTTTATGGGGGATATATATGGGGGACCCTAGAACTTAAGGCTATGGTGGGACAATTATGTCTTAATAATTCTTGTGCTGCACATTTATTTGGCCATGAGATCCATCATAAGAGTTGTGTAATTTGCTCATTTACTTGGCTACACCTATTTATGGCTCCCTCCTAGAAAAAACAATTAAGACTGAAACATGTGCTTCACTAATTGTGACAACCACACGAATGAAATAACAATTGCCAGAACATTTGCTCCCTTGAGATATTTGCTACTTGAGATCTTTGCTACTTGCTACTTTGAGAAACTTGCTTGAGAAAACTGCTGAGAGAAACTTGCTCTAAGAAACTTGTTACTAGATAAACCCATTCCACATCACTTGCTTCCATTAGTTAGTTCCTTTCATATTCAAATTTATTGCTTTGCATAAAAGGCCATATAAGAGGGTTATAGGGCTTTAGAGAATAGATAGTTTACCTTCAGCTCCTCGTGGGTTCGACACTCAAATACTTATCGAATAGTGCTACAGTGATTCCTTGCTCTTGGGGATTATCAAGTACTTTTCTGGCGCCGTTGCCGGGGAGCGTTGTGCTAAACTTTTATTCTTGTTTGCATTGCATACTAACATATAAATCTGAAACACAAAAAATTATAAAATGGAAAACAACAAAACAATCCTAGAATTGTATAATATCTATCTTGAGTTAGGACATGAAGTGTTTGAGGAGAAAATTAAAATTTATTTGCATAACAATCATGTTTGTGGTAGTACTAATTCTTTGAACAACTTTATTGCTAATACTGAGGAAAACCTTAAGCTTGGGGAAGTTTGTTTTGATGAATATGATATTTTTAGTCCCCCTACTATTGAGGATGAAATTGATTTATGTGAGTTTGATGATCCAATATGCTCATTAGATGATAAGTCTTTATGTGGTGATTCTATTCAAAATTATGTGGGTATGTTTAACTTTAATGCTTGCAACTATTATGAGAGAGGAAGAGATAAGAATCCCCTTTATGTTTCTATGTTATTTAAAATGCAAGCTATTGATCATTATATGCATTGGTTACCTCAAATGGGTTGTTATTTATTCATATATAAAATGCCAATGCATAGGAAAAGAGTTAGACTTAAAAGTTAATGGTTTAATGTTTTGAGGTGTGCTCTCTATGCTTTTATTTCCTATTCAGTTTGGACACACCTTTATATCTTGAGAACTTGCAAAATAACTTTACCTACTGTTTTCTAACAATTAGTTTAAGATTTTCATTTTATATAAAATTTGGGAAAGTAAATGAGAAGGATGAGTAATGGAGAAGTTGGGGTCGACCTTGAACATGTGTTGTTCATGCCAATGGAACCGTTGCAAAGTCTCTATCATTTAAACTTTTCCCAAAGCTAAAACCAAATAAAAAGAGTGTTTTATTTTTGTATATATTTGCTTCTTCTTTTGCCTTTTTGCTAAATCAAAAACAACAAAAATATTTTCTTTCTTCTTTGTTTGTTTCTCTTGAATCTTTCTTGGTTCTTTTGCTTCTTTGGTTTTTGAGTCAAGGTGCTTGTTTACTGCTGTAACATCACCTTTGTATCTTTTTTTTTGGAAAGAATAACCTCTTTTGAGAGATAGGATCAAATAATAGTAATTCGCTGTCCAGTTTTGACAGATTTGTCTTCATTTTGCATTGCTCTCATTACTTGTGTTTTGTGCGGTTCTTTTGATCAAGGAGCATTACACAACCATAGTAACAGTAGCTAATGTTTAGAATCAATTCATGATATGTCTTTGCTGTACCTATGTGGATTTAATTTATGAAGGCACTAACCCCTCTAATCAAGTTTATGATGAGTTTTGTGTAAAGAGAATTTTAAGGTGGAAGAATTGAGGGTGATGAACAAGATCAAGAGGGACAAAAACTCAAGCTTGGGATGTACCCCTAGGATCACCCTACATATATCAAATAAGTACAAGAATTTAAGCTTGGGGATGCCAAGCCACCTCACTCTACCATCTTGATACCAAGTAAGAAGCCTAGCTATATGGCTATAAAGAAAGCGCTTTGCGGGAGGCAACCCGGTTATTTTTGTGTGTGATTTTCTTTGTGTCCTCTTGCTGTAACAAGAGAGTTTGTTTATAGTTTAGTTTCTGGAGTTTTTAATAAAGTGCCAAGTTTTACCCTTTTTGGTTTGAAAAGTTGCTTATAGCGTTCGGAGATTTTATTCCTGCACGAATCTGTGCACGGTATGATTTTTAATTCTTATTCTGTAACTCCGAATGAGCTCATATTTGAACTGTAGCTGCAACTTTTCATCCTCTGTATGCATGAATTTTTCGGAATTTTTCGACAAAGTTGAGTAGGGTAGAAAAATACGTTTTGCTGCTGCTGTTTTTCTGGACAGATTCTGTCCCATTTTGTTTGATGCATGCTTTGAGCTTTTAAGTTGAATCTTTTTTATCCAATTGAGTTTATGAGTAGGCATACAACATTATATACTTTCTGGACATTCATATGCATTTTTGTCCAAGGATTATATGCAGCAAGAAACCTATTTGTTTATCACTACTAATGCACCCCACAGAAAAGAAATGGGAGAAACGGTGTTTTGAAGTTTTTTCACAGGGATTAGAGGAGATGCACCAAGAGCTATCCAAGGATGGTGAAGACCATAAGCTTGGGGATGTGAAGACAACCCCACTGGACCTACACACTCTCGGTTTGCACACGTCTAACTTCTGTTTTTCGATCGAAACACTTTATCGAATAAACTTGGAGCGTCTTTTTTTTTGTTTGGTTTGAGTTTTGTAAGACCACCACATATCATTTATATGGAAAGTTTCTAGAAATTTGGGTTGAAATATGTTGGATGCTATTATAAGATTGGGAAAAGGGATGTTTGAGTTGATTTTTAATGATACATATAGTTGCATGATTCATGAGCTTGTTAATGAGTAATAATTTGCAAATGCTTTATCAAGAGCTATCACTTATTCATGTTTTGATGCTGAATGTTATTTCACTTTGTTTAACATGGATTGGTTAGTTCTATGGACACTCATGCATGCATTTAGATGGTCAACTTTCTCCCTCTTGCTAGCCCAAACATTCCAACAAGCAAAAACTTGTTTCCAACACCTTCAACCAAAGTTATTCCAGTGAGTCCACCATATCTACCTACTAGCTTCATGCTATTCCGAGTATGTTCATCATGATATTTGTGTTATCTATACCTCTGAATGAAAATGTTTATGTTATTGATTGTCATGGGAAAAGTTGGTTATATAGCTCTCACGAACTTGATGCACATTTTACCTTCATAACATTAAATAAAACATGACCCATTGTGATTAAGATTATGATGTTAGTGGCTTGATAAATGTTCGAGGTTGGGAGTTAGCTCATATGTGCTGTCACATGGCAAGCTTTCAACATGCTTCACTTCATTTAGTTGATATCATGTACTTTTGTTTATGGATGCCTATCATGATGAAATGAGGTGGAAATGAAGTAGTTTAAATGAGTTTGTATAAATGGTTAGAGAGACGCCTGGGCCGCTAATCTAAGCCATGCATCATTCATGGTGGAAATTTACTTACATGCTATGGTGAACCGTCTGTGATACACCTTATAATAAAAGCTATTCCAATGGTAAATAAAAAGGATGTTGAGGTTGTTCATCTTGTTTGTTTGTCTTGTCATTTTGATATGGGTTTGTTCCATATCCTGGGACAAGAGGTACCCCAGTTGACGCTCTTGATGAAACTATTATTACTTACAACTAGCTAAGGGGCCCGCGCAATGCGCGGGCATCTGTTTTAAAAGTTTGTGTGAAATATATTTGGGCCATTTACTTACTCTCTATAAAATCTTACCCTCCATAAATCCATTTGAAATATAAATGTAGTTTGACATTCTCTTTTTGTTAACATAAGTTCGATTAGTCTTATATTTGATTCTCCTTCAAAACAATTGCTAATCTATAAGTAACTATAGTGAAGCCTAATTCATAAAACATTTTATTTAGATTGGTTCACTTGAAAAAAGAAGCCGATCTTTCCCTCAAGAAGTAACATTGGACGAAATAACACTCGAGGTGAAGATGGTGTTTCATACTGGGAGCAACGAAGGACCATATTGCTTAATACAGTTGGTCCTTTCAGCTATAGCTAGACACTTCTTTAAGAAAGTGAAAGTTTCTATAACACAATCAGAATTAATCATAGACTGTTCCTTATACAAGTTTATTTTGTAGACATATATAGATATTACCTTATGCAGTTAAAAAATTAGCAACACACTATATTTATGTAACAGTGATGGCATTCCTGAACTGGATTCAAAGTATTAGTAGAAATTGGCAGATCGACGAAGAATGAGTGACGATGCACAAAAGACCACGAAGAATGAGTGACGATGCACAAATTGCTTTCAGGATCTTAATAGAGTTTAAAAAATACATAACTCCATGTGTGTGTTAGTATACGTCCTACACCTCTTGATGTTTACCCTTCTCCCCTTTCTAAGTTATGTACTACAAAAACGAAAATAGGGGGGGGGGGGGGGGGGGGGGGGGACAATTCACACAACAAAGCGGCTTAAGCATATTAGCAGTTACCATCCAAAATAATTATTTCTAGTGAATGAGCACCTCCTCTGCACATGCATTTTTTTTCATGTATAGGGCTACATGTACAACAAAAAAATGGAACACAGCCACCGGGGAATACAGAATATACACTTAAAAATAAACATACAAAACACTGCATGAATCATCTGGAATTGAAAGTGATTGGTCGTTTACATCATATATCTCTCTCCCTTTGTTTACCTATCTTTCTGAAATATTCATGCAGGCTCAAGCGAAGCTGAACTATATATAGTAGGTGATAGAACAGGATCATGCATTTAATTAAGAATAGTACTATAAAGCATATGTAGAACAAAATAAATATATCATAACTCCAAATACATAGCGAATAACAAACATAACCAACGTCCATGTGGTGGAAATATGTTATTGGGGTTTGAGGATTTTCTGCTAGATAGGTGCGCATGGAGCATATTATTTCCTTCTCCGTTTGATCCATTCATGTCCACATTCTCACATTTGAGGAAATTCGATTGGAAGAGTTTGTCATCTTTCTAAAAGATATATTCACAAAGCTATTTAGCATAGTTACAACCAACAACTAATGTTTCTGCAGCTGAACAAAAAATACTTACACAAATATATAGGTCATGAGCTTCTGCAGCTGAACTATGTATTCCCAGTGTGTCACTAAATAATCTTATGACGCCTCGGACCGTCTCAAATAATTGCAAGTTGTCGACTGCATATGCAGCAAGCATGTAGTACTCCTCACATAATCACATAATTCGGAAGTAGGGCTATGTCATGATTTATTGCCTTATCTTATCAAATCCAAACAATTAGGCATGTAAAGCTGAATATCAATTTGACTTTCAACCCGATTTTACATCTTTAGTTAGCAAACTTATATCATGATTTATCTCCTCGTATAATCAGAACTGCGCCAAAAAATCGGGAACATGAAGAGAAATCCGAAGTAGATCACCATGCAACAATTCTATGTAAGCTCATAGCAGGTACCCTTGTTAGCAGAAAAAAATGCTCCTGCATGCGAGCTTTAGAATCCGAGAATATTGGTCTAGCAGTAAGTAAGTTTCTCCTTCCGGGATACATATATTGACAGACTCCTTCAACCATAGCTCCTTAAAATATCTTCTAAACATGAGAATATTGAAGGTGACTTCACTTACTTGTCTGGCTAGCAACTTAGTGCAGTTGCATTGTTAGCAGCATTTGACTTTCATTCGGCCGGATTGTACAACTTCAGTTAGCAAACTTATGTCATGATTTATCTCCAACATATAATCAGAACTGCACCCAAAAAATCGGGAACATGAAGAAAAATCTGAAGGAGATCGATACGAAATATATCGATTCGTTGTTTAGCGAGTCCACGCGTAGACCAGCTAGAGCAACGAAGTGGAGTTGCATCGGTAGCAGCAGCATCATATAATAAATAATAAATTACGTATCAGGCTAGCTAGCTTTGTAATATAGGTAGCTTTGGAGAGCCGTCGAGGAAATCGGCAAATATCTCATGCAAAATCGACGGCCTCGTCTGACCAAAACTGCACCAAACAATTGGCAATCCCAAGCTCAAGTCAAATCTCTCCACTTAGAACTTTATGTCTGCGATTACATTGCCATCAGAAGACCACCGTTTCTCATCTAATGCGAGAGACATGCACAGGTTTAGGGATCTAGAGTGCCGTGGGTCATGATATGGCAGCTCGGCTAGCAAATCCCCCAAATCGTATATCTTTCCGATCGAAGGTCTTGTTTCACGGTTGGCGACTTGGCGCTCCCTCGAGTACTCCGACGTACACATCTAGCTGTATCTTGCAGCCCATACTACGGACTTGCTGTAGAGCCCAAGATGAATCTTACACCGGAGAAAAGAGGATTTTTCATCGAGACAATGGTCAGGGTGGCGGCCAATGCGATCTGGCAAGACGAACAGGAGGGAGAATATGTTGTGCGTGGAGACGATGGGAGATCTGCTCCGCATGAAACTAATCTAGGGTCTCACGGGACAAACCTTTTTACGTAATGGCATTGGTGGGTAATTTTTGTTCAGATTAAAATCCGTTGGCTGTAAATCGTTGACATCTCTAATAAACGGCCAGATGTTTCTGATTATTGTGGGATTTTCTAGAGTAATTCTCTAATTTCTGGTAGCCTCTCATACACTTTTAATATATAATAGATGATATATAACTTGAACTTGCTTTGTTTCCTAAGTTGAGTAACTCATGGTGTAGGTACTTGTATTCAAGGGCATGAGACACCTAACGTTTACTTTGTCAAGCACACTACTCATATTTGCTTTCACATTAAACTTTAATCATTCAAGATGCTATGATAGGGGAATGAGAGCTTGACACCAAGGATTACCACATTGCAATCATTAACTTAAGTAGAAGAGTTTAGAGGTTAGATGAAACTTATGCATGCTTTACCTCTACTCACATATACATCTTTTCAAAGTGTCCACCTTTTATATTCAGATTTTTCATCTCCACTCTATGGCCAATGTAGGATGTTCTTACTTATCATTATACATACATGTGGTCCATATTACTATCTTCTATGTTACACTTTGTGAACTATCATTGAACATCCTTGCATTGAATACTTGATATCATTTCATAAACTATCTTGCATATTGCAACTTCTTTGAAGAATGAATCATTTGACTCTATGCAGCAATAGTAATTATCTTTGATATCCATTGTTAGTGTTATATTGCAAAATCAATGTTAGTTTTATCACCTTCATACTCGAGGACGATTATTGGTTAAGCTTAGGGATGTTGATGCATGTAAAATGCATACATGAACTTTGCATTATTTTACTTATATTTCAATCATATTTGCATCATATAAGGGTTATATCAATGTTTTATAATGATTTTGAAAATATTTCATAGTTTTCCCATTTATTTGGAACTAGCTGGGTGACCCGCGCAATTGCGCGGCTAGCACCAACATTTTGAATCTTAATATTAAGTCTATGTTATCTTGTTCATACTTCCTTTGGTAGAAGCTAAAACCATATAAACCAACCAAGATGAAGATTCTAAATCCTATTGGCCAGTCCATACATGTTTAAATTTTAGTCTGTATACACGGTTGAGAGCATAAATTTACCAAATGGATGAAATAGTTTTTATCCTGCTAACTTGGTTAAAGTTGATTTAACAGCGTGTGACTATTAGCAATCTAGAGAACTCATGGCTGTACCTTATGAAAAACACTCTCACTTTTGTGTTAAAGCATCAAGGACTTATTGTCAAGTGTCATATCTTATTGTCATCCTGATGCTTGCCCCCTGAAAGTTCCTCACATACTTCAGATCTTACAATAGTCAATGGTCATCACGTGATATTTTCAAATGCCCCAACGTCTCTCCGTAATACCCTTTCCTATTTTGTTGTATTTTATATCCATAACCATTGGGGCACCAACACTTCCATATATTCTTAAAATGCTAGTCCCCATGATCCAGCTTATTTGACCCTTTCTAAGCTCAAGGTTTTTACTTGCCTGGTAATTGTTGATAAGTAAAATAATCGTTACATTATGTCGCATGGCAACTGGTACCTTGACTTAGTACAACGGTGCTTTGTTACGACACTATCATGGAAAATTGGTCTCACTTATATACTTTGAGTACTATATTTGTCCATAATGCTGAGATGCAGTTGACATCGCCACCGTGGAACTGAGCTCTTTTTCAAAGAGCTAAATGGCTAAATCTTTGAGCTTAAAGATCCTATCTTTTCTAGATGATATGTCTTTTTTGTTGACAATAATGGAGACGGTTCTTATTTCTCACACTGTCAAGGTTGCACACAGGCTTGTAAAAGTTGCTATTCTAATTTTTCTTTAGCTGTTTTACATATATCTCAATAATTTTTCCATCTGATCCTTTTCGGATTTACGGACGACAAACATCTATATATTTTCTTAACTAATGATTTACAAACAACTAAACTATTGTTTTTGAGCTAACAGAAAAAGGCAAGAAGCAAAAGTTACATGACATCCGCCAAAAAAAATTGGCTGAAGTTATACCGTGATGTATTCAACAACCCATTACCCGAAAATATCTTACACCTGATGAATATATAAAGACATGTTGAGCTGAGGATGCTAGCAGAAGTAGCTGCAGTTTTATGATCATTCAGAAATATGCGAGCAAGGCAAAAAATGGTTTGTTAGGAAATCAAATGACATCATGGACCGATTGTAAAATAACAGAATATAATCTAACAACGCATCAGCTTAGACGTATAATTCCTCAGCTGGTCAAGTCTTTGTTGGCTACAACCTACTCCAAAAGCGTTTCATCTGGAAAAAAAACGTTCGCCCGAAAGTAGAATATATGTATGTGGACTCAAAATAATCAGGTACTAACTGCTGACCGGCTGAGTCCATAATTGGAGTCGGGACTCCAACTTCACCATAGACGGTGGCCAGGATCAAGCGCAGTAAGAAACAATGAATTCACGCTGCTTACCGTAGATGAAATCTGACGCTTCCGCCTTCTAATTTCTTACATGCAGATGAAATCTGACGATTGGAACCCTCCAGCATCAGTGACGTCGCCGGCATGCATCCATCTCTGGCTCCTGCCATATCGCCGGCGGCCGGCCGTGTCGCAGTTTAGAATCTGATCTGTATTGCATTTTGATCTTTGATGTTGTACACAACGGTAGGGTGCAGACTCGCAGCCTGTGAATCAATTAATCCATATTTAGGGTGCAGACCGGCAGCCGGCGAGTCAATCATCGATAGTGGCCATCATGTGCTTCCTAGTATATCTGAATCAAAGAAAGCACAGGTCATGACCAAAGCATGGCTATACAAATTTATTCTTAATCTAACTGAGTATAGAAGAGCGCTTTATTTACCTAAGAATAGCTAGACAGGAGTCGGAGCAGAGCCGAGACCCAGCAAATCCGGCAGCTGATGGTTGCACGATTTCGGAGAAACTTTGATCGCCGCCGTCGTGGATCATCGGAGAAGTGCGCATATCTCTCTGCATATGCAGCAGGATGGGCCGGTTCTCCACCTTGCGCCGACGTTGCCCCCATATCAGTTTTAGCCAGCGATTGGATCCCTGATCTGTCAAAAAAGTGTTGATCCACATTAGCGAGACTATATCTGGAGCTCAGAGAAAAGAAAAAATACAGAGGAAGCTAGGCGATCTTAGCATCGAGGATGCCGTAATGATGCCGTGCCGCCGCGGACAGACCATGAAAGACAGAGACGTTCAAGGGGAGAGTGCAATTAGGAATCAATCAGATACAGTTCAGCCATGAGAAGGCTGCTGCATCGACCTCGTCCACAGATTGAGATCATCCGGCGAGCTACGTATTAGACCCTCCACATCTACGATATCCAGAGCGCTTGTGGTATTGCATCAACAATTGGCCGACCGCCGGTGTATATTATGTCTCGTGAAAGAAGGGCTCGCTTAGGTTAGGTTTTCTCTTCCCGAAACCTTTCTTATGCGAAACCAAATAATTAAATCTGAACCATACGTTTACTTTTGCGAAATCTTAGCTAACCCTGTTTTCCAGAAAACATCTTTTTTAGTGTTTCAGACTTTCCGAGAGCTTCGGGATTCCAAAAAGAGCAAGGCCAAAGAGTACGGTTCAGAATTTTCGAGACGAACGCAATGGGGTTAAAATAAAGACCAGAAGCCCAACCAGCTGGAAATGAGAGGGTCCCACGCGGCCACTGTACCTGGGCGCGTGGGCCCACCTCTTTTGGGCCTCAGAGCTTCGCTGCCGTCGATCTTTGCTCCACAGACCTAGTCGTGACCTAAAAACGCCTATAAAAATAGTCCCCCGAGGAGTTTCGACGGGAGGCGGCGGAGAAACAGAAAACCACGAAACAGAGAGTCAGAAGGCTGCCTCCGGAGTGTTCATCATCAACATCTACAGCAAGATCATCTACATCTCCCCACTGCAAACTCTTGTCAAACATGATGTATGATGCAATATACTTTTCCCTTGATCTATTGTGTCTCTCCATCTATGTTTGAGAAGTGATTTGTTCATGGCAATAGTGAAATAGTTCGTTGATTGGTTGCATACAAGTTTTGTTATCTTTTATGATTGTCCTGATGTACAATGTATGAGTGCACGCATATGTTGGGGAATGCATGTAAGGTGATCACCGTAGTGTAATGGATTGAGTAGGACGGGTCGGAGTAGAGAGAAACCGTGGTCTGAGATTTGAAGTTACTTTTATGGGGGATATATATGGGGGACCCTAGAACTTAAGTCTATGGTGGGACAATTATGTCTTAATAATTCTTGTGCTGCACATTTATTTGGCCATGAGATCCATCATAAGAGTTGTGTAATTTGATCATTTACTTGGCTACACCTATCTATGGCTCCCTCCTAGAAGAAACAATTAAGACTGAAACATGTGCTTCACTAATTGTGACAACCACATGAATGAAATAACAATTGCCAGAACATTTGCTCCCTTGAGATATTTGCTACTTGAGATTTTGCTACTTGCTACTTTGAGAAACTTGCTTGAGAAAACTGCTGAGAGAAACTTGCTCTAAGAAACTTGTTACTAGATAAACCCATTCCACATCACTTGCTTCCATTAGTTAGTTCCTTTCATATTCAAATTTATTGTTTTGCATAAAAGGCCATATAAGAGGGTTATAGGGATTTAGAGAATAGATAGTTACCTTCAGCTCCTCGTGGGTTCGACACTCAAATACTTATCGAATAATGCTACAGTGATTCCTTGCTCTTGGGGATTATCACATACCAAAAGAGATATAGCAAATAGCTCCACAAGCTTAGTAAGATGCAAAAAGCATAACACATGAAAAATAAAGCTTGTGCCTTTTAGAAACCACCAAAGAATCAAAAGCAATAAGAGGCGGTCACCAAATGGAATATCAATTAAAGATGTAACTAGTGTATTAGTTTCTAAGTAGACACGAATCACTAAGATATGGGTCTAGAAATAAACATGTACACACAAGATAGGTACAAGGGTAAAGATTATGATATCCAAGAGGAAGTCATAAATATACCAGTAAGATCTTTGCTTGAAAGCATAGCACAAAGACTAATTTTATCTTAAAGGAATATAGATGAACTCCCAACACACACTCATCATAGCATCATAAATTATCCACCAGGGAAAACGGTTAACAAACGGATGCTCCGAGTAAGATAACAAGTTTCACTAAAGGCAAATGATTTTTAAAATTCATCAATGTTGCACATGAGAGACTTTAAGTAGAAAGTGCTAGATTGACATAATTGGGATCGATGAATCATAGAAATGAATATATAGTCCCCTTATATGTAATCATCCCGGCTTACTCACATTTGCAATAAAGGCATTTTGCAAGAACCAAATTAATTGCAACAAAGGAGATTCATGCCAAGATACAACCTACACAAGGTTGAAAGATAGAAATGTATGCATGAGGTAGATACTTGTTACCGAGAAAGCATTGGTGATGTAGAAGATAAGAGCTAACTCCTATAAACCCTTGAATAGAGCATTGGTCAAATCTACACATGACCATTCTTCATATAAACCCTTGAATAGAGCATTGGTCATCATGTCATCTTCAAGAGTCCAACACATGAACTCCTATCTTTTCTCATGGACATGATCTATAAGAATATCTCAATGTAAACATTAGTCCATAAGGATTGTCATTAATTACCAAAACCACGCATGGGACAACATGCACTTTCAGATGGTGATGGAGCTCCTTGCTTGTCCCTCCTTCTCTCGACGGGCGACGGGAGACGGGCGACGGCAATGGCGATGATGATGGAGCTCCTTTGCACCTTCAATCACCCTGCTCTACGCCTTCAATCCAACGGGCGACGGCAATGGCGATGGCGATGGGGGTTCCTGGGGTTTTCTCGGGGGCTTCTATGCGCGGTAGCAGTGAGCCAGGAAAGAAAGACCACGTGGGTCCCATCGGTGGTATTAAACTAAAGCCCGGCCCCATTCGATGCGATTCCAACCGAGCAGCCCCTGGACAACCCCACCAGTCAGGCCAAGTGACGGTCAAAGGGGGTTGACCAGACGGCAACCACACGTTTGGCCGTCCGCGGGCCATCCGCGAGCCAGCCAGGGCACAGACGCGGAAAACTACGCGGGTGATGCATGTAAAATGCATACATGAACTTTGCATGTTATTACTAGATATTCCTACATATTTCAACTTATATGATGTTATATTCATGATTTATAATGATTTCGGGGATTTTCTAAACAATCCCCCCTCTTTTGGTTCTAACTCTGTTTCCAGAAAACGTCTTTTGTAGTGTTTCAGACTTTCCGGGAGCTTCGAGACTCCAAAAAGGGCAAGGTCAGAGAGCACGGTTCAAAATTTTTGAGACGAACGCAATGGGCTGAAAATGAAGACCAGAAGCCCAACCAGTTGGGAAATAGAGGGCCCCATGCGGTCAGATTCCCTGGCCGCGTGGGCCCACTTGTTTTCCCCCTCGTGGCTCCGATGCCGTCCGTTTCCGTCTCCGTGGCTTTGTCTGGACCTAAAACCGACTATAAAAATAGCCCCCCGAGAAGTTTCGCGAGGAGCGCCGCCGAAATACAAAAACAGAGACCTGGAGTTGCAGATTGGAGGGGGGAAACTCCGGCGGGGCGCTGCCGGGGTGGTCTCCATCTTCTCCAACGACTTCTCCACCGTCTCCATTATGAAGAGGGAGTAGTCCACCCCATGGACTTGGGTTTGTGGTGGCAACTTGATCTAATCTCTCTTTGTATGATCATTGTTGAAGTCCATATGATGTGCCTAGCATAAGTATGGATCTATCTATGTAATTCCTATGGTGGATATTGTGGTATGAGATCATATTTGTTATGCATTTACCGTTGTGTTGGAGCTTTTATGATTTGTCATACTTTGGAGATATTCTATGATGCATGTGATGGTTTGATTTATGCATAATGCCTTGTTTATCCATGTCATGAGGTGATTGACACCACCAAGTGTAGATAGATGAGAGAGTTGTGGTCACACACACGATATATGAATCATTGCACTAGTGTTTAGAATATTGTCCATTAAGAAGTATGATGTATGTAGGTACGGGATGGCCGATGTGACACGACATAGGTATTGAGTGACACAGTACCGCCCAACATCCTTTATCTGGGGGATAAAAAGGGAGAAGTATGATGTGGGAGTGACAGCAACCACGCTAGCCTTACGAGGGTCACCTAGCAACACAAATGAGTATTTCTTTCAACTATGTATTTTAGAACATATAGTCGTCATAAAAGCTACCATTAAAACATGACAATTGTGTGTACTTTATCTATAACATGATAATCACCGTATATGAGAGAGAGAGAGGATTAAGTGAACCCATGAACCCATGTCCATAATTCCTATAAGAGAAAACCTTTGTCTTGTCCTCTTGCATTGAAGAGGATTGGGACACTTTTATATTCTTGTTTTATTACATTAAACTTCCATCAATTAAGTCAACCACCTTGTTCTTTAAACTTGTTTAGTGCATAATCAACTAAAACTTGTGAAACTTTAGTTGTAGGGAATAGATAAATTTTCCTTCTTACTCCTGCGGATCGATACCTTACTTCCACATTGAGAGGTGCTACAGTGATCCACTGCTCTTGGGGGTTATCAGCGGGTAGGGCACAAGCAGATAAAACTGAGGGAGGTAGGGCACAGAAACGATTGACCCTATCATAATCTGCCATAACCTTCACCAAAACACTTCACGCTCCAACATTTTCTTTTTTGTACACCCCTGTGAATAAATTTGCAATTCTTTAATCTCCAATGCATGCAATCGATGCTCCGATTTTTTAGGAAATCCTGTATTTTCAGCTTGTGTCATGAGCCTAGTTGTGTCTTTTGCATTTAGTTGCCTCAAATAGTTTTTTCCAAACATTGCATCAACCACCTTGCAAAACTTGTAGGTGCCTTTCGTGAATGTAGATTCAGACATACATAGGTGGTCGTCCAAAAAAACCCAGCTAGATCCATATGCAAGACACTGTATAAAAAGAGTGCCCAAACTGACCACGGTCCCCCGCTGTGCTGTTGAATCATACGTGTTGGTGTTGGTTTTTAGTCCCACCTCGCTTGTTGGGAGTGTGCGCGACCTCTTTATATACCACAATATTCGAAGGCTATCGTTAGCATTGAACGGAGCGGGGTTAAACCGGGCCCGAGCCCCCTTCTTTCAATGCTAATTTTATATCCAGTGTTCAGATCTGCCCCTAAAATTGCAGATAGTTTCGGTACGAATGATTAGTCATTTGTCACAAAAAAATGTAAGCAATTTCTGGTGTAAATACGTGTTGGTTATAGATCTGTCCCTAAAATTGTAGATAGTTTCGGTACGGATGATTAGTCATTTGTCCCAAAAAAAATATAAGCAATTTTTGGTGTAAATACGTGTTAGTGTTTAGTCCCACCTGGAAAGTCTTTAAGATCTGCCCCAAAAAATATAAGCAATTTCTGCTTATCAATAGTTTGTTTCAATTGGATAATTTGATCTTAAAAAGCGCTTAAAACATAAGCATTTGGTCCAAATGAGAAGACTGGTTTATCATAAGCGATTGGTCCAAATAACATAGAGCTTACATTGCATTAAGCTTACATTGCATTAATTATGCTTGCATCGTATTAATTAACTACGACCGACAATCAGCAAATAAACAAATCCTAGAGCAACTATACAGAGATAAAATCATGCAGCTATCAGATTAGCCTGCTTCTTCAGATCATTCATCTGCCTTAAGTGCTTGTTCAACTTCTTCAGTTCGCCTCACTTCCGCAAGCCCCATCGGAGGAGCAACCATCTCAGACCCCATCGGCGGAGCAACGATGCCCATCGGCGGAGCAGAGGGCGCAGTCTTCACATCAGACGGCAGATTGAGCTCGCTGGTCGCCCGTCTAAGCTGGTTAACGTATATATCCAACCGTTACATGGATCCAACCCCTGAAAAGTTTAACATGAACCCTAAATCCCAGATCTGAGCAAGAGATTGAAAACGCTGGAGAAATCAAAGCAAAAGATGCAAGAGAAAGATCTTTACCCCTGTGGCAGGCTCTAGCATTTCAAATACTCGCGCCCCACGTTGGGATTCGGCGCCGTTCTAGCCTTACGGAGCAGTGGCGCCTTGCGTGGGCATTTAGGACATGGCGGCCACGACACGTCAGGCTGCTTTGGCCAAATGGGGCGAAGGGATGAAGTAGAGGAGCTCGACATATCTCGTCGATGTTGCTGCTGCCCTTCGTCGCCGGACAGGAAGAAGAGGAACAAGAGGAAGGAAGATGAAGAAGAAGGTGGTCCAAAGAGGATGGGTGCTCTGTCTGTGAAGAGGAGGCAAATGGTGGGTCCGCGGTCAGCGTGTAACGGTCACATGCGACTGTGCGGCTGTTGCGAGTCCACCAACCCTTTTTGCTTAGAAATGGGGCCGTTTACCCTACCTTTGGAGCTCATTTGAAACACATTTTCTTGCCTAGCCTTAAACTACGATGACGAGTTTTGAAAAGTTTGGGACGGGTTACATCCAATCAGATCGAAGAATGAGCTTATCGTGGATCGCACAGAGTCTGCTCGTAGATTCCTTCTAGAAGAACAATCAGACGGCTTACATCCAACGGTAGGATTAGATCGACGGTCATTATTCGGTGAGGTTTGGAACGGTGTTTGGAGGCAGTCAACGAGGTTTTGATAAGTGTGACAATCACCAAAGTTTTATTTTGGAGTGACTAAGACGGATCCAGGCTCATTTTTTCATTTTCATGTTTTAAACTTGTTTAAATGTTGGTCAAAGTTAGGTTTGACCGATATTTGAAATGAGCTTCAAATATTCAAAAAAAATAAAAAATCAAAAAAATCCTGCGCACATAGTCGTCTTATGTCATATACTAACGATTAAAGTTGATAAACAAGGTCTATACATATTCATATGAAAAATTCATGTATCTAAGGTGGTATCCTCAAACTATGTCGTATGAACTCAACGTTGAAGAGAAGGGGGTTTGGATTTGCAACATGAAACGTTCAAAAACCTCACCAAAGTTTCATTTTCCAGTGACTAAAATGGAACCATGCTTAGTTTTTCATTTTCATGTCTTAAACTTGTTTAAATGTTGGTCAAAGTTAGGTTTGACCGATATTTGAAATGAGCTTCAAATATTCAAAAAAAATCAAAAAAAGGAAAATCATGCGCACATAGTCGTATTATATCATATAATAACGATTCAAGTTGATAAACAAGGTCTATACATATTCAGATAAAAAATTCATGTATCTAAGGTGATATCCTTGAACTATGCCATATGAACTCAAGGTTGAAGAGAAGGGGTTTTGGATTTGCAACATGAAAAGTTTAAAAACCACACCAAAGTTTCATTTTGGAGTGATTAAGACGGATCCACGCTTAGTTTTTCATTTTCATGTTTTAAAATTGTTTAAATCTTGGTCAAAGTTAGGTTTGACCGATATTTGAAATGAGCTTCAAATATTCAAAAAAAATCAAAAAAGGAAAATCCTGCGCACATAGTCTTCTTATGTCACATACTAACGATTCAAGTTGATAAACAAGATCTACATACATTCAGACAAGAAATTCATGTATCAATTGTGTTTCTCAAACTATGGCGTATGAACTCTAGAGTAAAGAGAAGTGTTCTTGGACTTGCAACATAAAAGTTAGAAACAAATGACCGGAGGCAAGCTTATCCATCATAATTAAATTACAAGCATAAAAGTTTTTACTACGGTGACGCACAGAGCGCGCCCAGAGCGCGCCAGTTCGCGCCCAGAGCACGCCCAGAAGGTGTTTGACCAAAATACATCCGACCAAAATACAACTCATAGTAATATTATTCACTCTCTTCTTTGACCTCTTCGGTCTCTTCACTGGGCTCGCTGGAGTCGTCAAAGCTGGATATGATCTCGTCAACCCACTGCTCGATGTCTTCGTCGGCCCCCTCGTCGTCTTCGCTGACCTTCTCAAATTTCAGCTCGATGTACTCCTCCTTGACGATCACCTTGATAACGAAGAGATCACCAAAGCGAATCTGCGCTTGATCCCAGAATAGATCCCAGTTCCCCGTGAACTCAATGTAATCTTTGACCACTCGATATGTTCCAAAGATCTCGACATTGCCTCTCGCCAAAAGACGAGAAGCCCCGTGAACTTGACGTAATCTTCGATCTCTCGATGGAATAACATCGTACCCATCTACTACCTCAATCTTGAGATGCTATCAAAATAACATGAACATCTCAAATGACATAATAGTTCAGAAAATGTAATGAATAAGAAAAGTTTGAATGATACCAGAGATTCGGCATCTAAACTATCATCCTCAATCCTGCGCACATAGAACCGAGGGATCTCAAAGAACTCATCAAATTGCAATTCCATTGGGGCGTCTTTGCATAAAGCGAAAGATATCGCATTCATTTCTGAATACGTGGCATCTCTCGGTTCGTGAAATATGGTCTTTAGAAGGGCTAGCTTGCACACATTTTTTATCTGTTTAAACTCTGATCAAAGAGACGAAGACAATCAGAAAAATTCTAAACAACTTAATGTGTAAGAAAAAGAACATAAACCAGCATACCCGTGTACTGAACAAAAGGTTTTGTAGCATTGTGTTCGTTAGTCACTTCAACATTGAACACATGTTAATCTTCATCCCAAGTGAAGTTGACAACATCGCCAGTTTCGATGCTGTAGGCTACACACAGTGCTCTCCACTGCGTTCCACAGATCGAGGTATGAATATGCGTCTTCCAACTATCACTTAGCCGCTTACACAGGGCTCTCTGCTTCGTTTCAATTTCGATTTCCCACCTTTCAAGGTAGAAGTAGTACGTGTCTCCCTTCGGCCACTTAGCCTCCATCCAGTTCTTACGAGGGAAAATTGCCCAGCTCTCTAGAAGAAATCGTAAAGGGCATGGCAGAATCTACATGTAATACAAAACCGGAGAAACTATGAAGACACTAATTGAAGGAAAAACAAATGACATTCCCTCGAATTTGAAAGGCAATACTTACAACTTTCTCTTCGTAACCGTATTCAATCGGGAGTTTGATAGTATTGGAACGACGAGTGAGTGTACGACAGAAAGTTGCTTCGTGACGACACATAGCACAGAGATCGACGACATCGTCATCAGAGCCATCGGAATCCTATTTTAACAAATGAAATTTAGAACCAGATGAACAGGTGGAACCTAGAGTTTTCCCCATTCCGCAAGCCAAATAGATAATCAAATCTACTCACATACAATGCACCATTCGGGAGCTCAAGCAGGTAAATGAAACATGTAGAGAAGATGGCACTGACCATCAAAATGGGGTTGATAGATTGCAGCTGGAACCGTCGACAACCTAAAATCCCAACGGCGACGGCGGCCGTACAATGGCGATGGTGAAACGACAATGATGTCGCCTAGAGGGGGGGGGGTGAATAGGCGATTTAAAACTTTTCCGGTTTAGGCTTGATAAATGCAGAATAAAACTAGGTGTTTTAATTTAACAAGCATACAACCTAAATATACTAGGTTCACCTATGTGCACCAACAACTTATGCTAAGCAAGACAAGTAACAAGGTGATAGCAAGATATAGACTTCAAGCACGAAGGCTATCACAATGTAAATTGCATAAGTAAAGAGCTCGGGTATAGAAATAACCGAGGCACGCGAAGACGATGATGTATTCCCGAGTTCCTCCTTTTGAGGGGAGTACGTCTCGTTGGAGGGGTGTGAGTTTCAATACTCAAGACTCCACAAATGGCCTCACCCTATTCTCCGATGAACCTAGCCCAAAAGCTCGGTTCACCTTTCTTTATCGGAATCCTTCAAGGCGGAGTCCGGAGCCCTTACAACGATCTTGAGGCACAACCCACAAAAGGATTGGGAGCTCCCAAGTGACCACAAAAGGTCCCAACAAGCCACAAAAGGCCTTGACCACAGAAGGTCACAATAACAACGTCTAGGATCCAACGACCCAAGAGTAATAAGCTCACAAACTTTCACTTCCACGAATCCTCGTGGAGAGAGCAAACCGATGCAACAAAATGCAATGGCAAGAACACAAGAAGTGCTCAAGTCCTTCACTCCCAAATCCCACCAAAAGCAACTAATGCTTGTGGGGGGGGGAGAGAGGGAGAACAAAGAGGGCATGCACCAAGAACTCCAAGATCCAGATCTACTAGGTTCCCCTCACTTAGAGGAGAGATGGAATGGATGGATATGTAGATCTAGATCACCTCTCAATTTCCCTCAAAGATATGCAAGAATCATGGGAGGGAATGTGAGGAAGGCAAGCTTTTCCAAAGGTCAACAATGGAGAAGAGAGGAGAGAAAAACTTGCTCAAGAGGTGTAAAAACCATTGGGGAAGAAAGCTCCTTTTTATAGGTCTTCTAAGAAAATGGCCGTTGGAAAACAGGAGCAAAGCAGGAAAAAAACGGCCAACGGCCTGTGCACCAAACGACCACGGCAGCGAGCAAGCTGGCGAGCCGGCCATGCAAGGCCTGGGCGCAGCGAGGCCATATCCGGCCCGTGCGAGGCCTGGGGCAGCAAGCCGGCCGCGAGGCCAGCATGTGGCCCGGCCTGGGCCGGCCTGTGGGCCGGCGGCCTGGCAGAGCCGCCCGGCCTGCCACCCGGCTTAGGCCGGCCTGGGGGCTAGTGTCCTGACAGACGCACCCGGCCTGGAGCCCGGCCTGGGAGCCGGCCCGCGCAGGAAAAAAACTTCGAACAAACATATCTTTTTCATTAAAACTCCAAATGAGATGAAATCAAGTTTGTTAGAAATATAACGACAAGAGCTTTTCTACCATAAATAGAGTCAAGTTGACACACATGGGAAGGTGTAGAACTCTCCTCAGGGATAAACCGATAATATTTCTAACACGAAAACACAACAAGTTTTCCATAAGAAATCCGTTTTCGGAGAACTTGGGCTTCTCGTGAAGACCGCGACAAGCACCAAAACCCAACAAGGAGAAAAAGCCAAGTAAGAACCAAGAAAGATGAAATGACAAGTATGCAAAGTTTTGAGCTCTCCACAAAGATGCGGTCAAGTTACTCACTTGAGAGCCCCTCTTGATAGTACGTTGTCTATCCTAAAACCCGGTCTCCCACTAACACCATGAGACCGGTAAAATAGAAAACCTATCAAGATCATACCTTTGCCTTGCGCATTCCACTTGAGCCTGATGATGACGATCTTGACTCTCTCAAGTTGGAACACATTTGTTGATTATGCTTGCTAGCACATGCTTGATGAAGACTTCTCCAAATGCTCCCCCATGCTCCATTATGGGAGGGCCTCGCTAAGCTCCGTCTTCATGTCTCCTTTGCAAGCTTCAAACAAATGATATCTTCCGAGATACATCATATTGAACTTGCACTTTATCTTCTTCTCTTGATATGTATGATGGCTTGGAGGTAAACATGATTGTTCACTGAATCTTCTTTTCCAAGCCATACTTGCAATAAGCTCAAATCTACACATGACCATTCTTCATATAAACCCTTGAATAGAGCATTAGTCATCATGTCATCTTCAAGATTCCAACACATGAACTCCTATCTTTTTTCATGGACATGATCTATAAGAATATCTCAATGTAAACATTAGTCCATAAGGATTGTCATTAATTACCAAAACCACGCATGGGACAACATGCACTTTCAATCTCCCCCATTTTGGTAATTGATGACAATCCCTTTTACGAGGGTTTATATAATGAATTTGAGCAACCATGCAACACTAAGAGCAAGGATGCAAGAGAACTGCAAGAGAACAAACATTCCCTTAAACCCTCTAAATTTCTCCCCCATTGGCATCGATTGCCGAAATGGGAGGAAAAACTTAGAAAGCCAACATAGTGAGAGCTCCCCCAAAATGTCTGCATTTCTCATGATATGAGTGAAATCAAATGCACATATCCAATGACAAATAGATTGGTGGAGATCAAACTATATTGAAGATCGAAAGATTGCAAAAGACTATCAAATAGAAAGATACTTCAATGAAAGAAGCAAGCAATCAAAAGGATCTGAAAAGTGTTCTAAATATCAAGAGGGAACTCCCCAAGGTACGTGCAAAATAGGATTTGTATTTCAATATAGTGTGCACAACATGGAATCCTCACTCCCTCCTAGATAAATTCGAACACAAGCTCATGCAATAGAATATAAATGGGAAAAGAGGTAAAACAACTTGCAACAAATAAGATGTTTTGCAATAAGAACAAGGAGCGGCAAATAAAAGGATGAGTGTGAGGTACAAACACATTTTAGGAGACTAATACAAGGATGAGCCAAAGCACCAACATAGTCTTTCAAAAAGAGTTGCACATAGTGCATATCATGTCTTTCTCATACGCACACAATGATGCATGTAAAATGCATAAATGAACTTTGCATTATTTTACTTATATTTCAATCATATTTGCATCATATAAGGGTTATATCAATGTTTTATAATGATTTTGGGAATATTTCATAGTTTTCCCATTTATTTGGAATTAACCCTGTTTTCCAGAAAACGTCTTTTTTAGTGTTTCAGACTTTCCGGGAGCTTCGGGACTCCAAAAAGGGCAAGGCCAAAGAGCACGGTTCAGAATTTTCGAGACGAACGCAATGGGGTTAAATTGAAGACCAGAAGCCCAACCAGCTGGAAATGAGAGGGTCTCACGCGGCCACTGTACCTGGGCGCGTGGGCCCACCTCTTTTGGGCATCGGAGCTCCGCTGCCGTCGATCTTTGCTCCACAGACCTAGTCGTGACCTAAAAACGCCTATAAAAGTAGTCCCCCGAGGAGTTTGGACGGGAGGCGGCGGAGAAACAGAAAACTACGAAACAGAGAGTCAGAAGGCTGCCTCCGGAGTGTTCATCATCAACATCTACAACAAGATCATCTCCATCTCCCCACTGTAAACTCTTGGCAAACATGATGTATGATGCAATATACTTTTCCCTTGATCTATTGTGTCTCTCCATCTATGTTTGAGAAGTGATTTGTTCATGGCAATAGTGAAATAGTTCGTTGATTGGTTGCATACAAGTTTTGTTATCTTTTATGATTGTCTTGATGTACAATGTATGAGTGCACGCATATGTTGGGGAATGCATGTAAGGTGATCACCGTAGTGTAATGGATTGAGTAGGACGGGTCGGAGTAGAGAGAAACCGTGGTCTGAGACTTGAAGTTACTTTATGGGGGATATATATGGGGGACCCTAGAACTTAAGGCTATGGTGGGACAATTATGTCTTAATAATTCTTGTGCTGCACATTTATTTGGCCATGAGATCCATCATAAGAGTTGTGTAATTTGCTCATTTACTTGGCTACACCTATTTATGGCTCCCTCCTAGAAGAAACAATTAAGACTGAAACATGTGCTTCACTAATTGTGACAACCACACGAATGAAATAACAATTGCCAGAACATTTGCTCCCTTGAGATATTTGCTACTTGAGATCTTTGCTACTTGCTACTTTGAGAAACTTGCTTGAGAAAACTGCTGAGAGAAACTTGCTCTAAGAAACTTGTTACTAGATAAACCCATTCCACATCACTTGCTTCCATTAGTTAGTTCCTTTCATATTCAAATTTATTGCTTTGCATAAAAGGCCATATAAGAGGGTTATAGGGCTTTAGAGAATAGATAGTTTACCTTCAGCTCCTCGTGGGTTCGACACTCAAATACTTATCGAATAGTGCTACAGTGATTCCTTGCTCTTGGGGATTATCAAGTACTTTTCTGGCGCCGTTGCCGGGGAGCGTTGTGCTAAACTTTTATTCTTGTTTGCATTGCATACTAACATATAAATCTGAAACACAAAAAATTATAAAATGGAAAACAACAAAACAATCCTAGAATTGTATAATATCTATCTTGAGTTAGGACATGAAGTGTTTGAGGAGAAAATTAAAATTTATTTGCATAACAATCATGTTTGTGGTAGTACTAATTCTTTGAACAACTTTATTGCTAATACTGAGGAAAACCTTAAGCTTGGGGAAGTTTGTTTTGATGAATATGATATTTTTAGTCCCCCTACTATTGAGGATGAAATTGATTTATGTGAGTTTGATGATCCAATATGCTCATTAGATGATAAGTCTTTATGTGGTGATTCTATTCAAAATTATGTGGGTATGTTTAACTTTAATGCTTGCAACTATTATGAGAGAGGAAGAGATAAGAATCCCCTTTATGTTTCTATGTTATTTAAAATGCAAGCTATTGATCATTATATGCATTGGTTACCTCAAATGGGTTGTTATTTATTCATATATAAAATGCCAATGCATAGGAAAAGAGTTAGACTTAAAAGTTAATGGTTTAATGTTTTGAGGTGTGCTCTCTATGCTTTTATTTCCTATTCAGTTTGGACACACCTTTATATCTTGAGAACTTGCAAAATAACTTTACCTACTGTTTTCTAACAATTAGTTTAAGATTTTCATTTTATATAAAATTTGGGAAAGTAAATGAGAAGGATGAGTAATGGAGAAGTTGGGGTCGACCTTGAACATGTGTTGTTCATGCCAATGGAACCGTTGCAAAGTCTCTATCATTTAAACTTTTCCCAAAGCTAAAACCAAATAAAAAGAGTGTTTTATTTTTGTATATATTTGCTTCTTCTTTTGCCTTTTTGCTAAATCAAAAACAACAAAAATATTTTCTTTCTTCTTTGTTTGTTTCTCTTGAATCTTTCTTGGTTCTTTTGCTTCTTTGGTTTTTGAGTCAAGGTGCTTGTTTACTGCTGTAACATCACCTTTGTATCTTTTTTTTTGGAAAGAATAACCTCTTTTGAGAGATAGGATCAAATAATAGTAATTCGCTGTCCAGTTTTGACAGATTTGTCTTCATTTTGCATTGCTCTCATTACTTGTGTTTTGTGCGGTTCTTTTGATCAAGGAGCATTACACAACCATAGTAACAGTAGCTAATGTTTAGAATCAATTCATGATATGTCTTTGCTGTACCTATGTGGATTTAATTTATGAAGGCACTAACCCCTCTAATCAAGTTTATGATGAGTTTTGTGTAAAGAGAATTTTAAGGTGGAAGAATTGAGGGTGATGAACAAGATCAAGAGGGACAAAAACTCAAGCTTGGGGATGTACCCCTAGGATCACCCTACATATATCAAATAAGTACAAGAATTTAAGCTTGGGGATGCCAAGCCACCTCACTCTACCATCTTGATACCAAGTAAGAAGCCTAGCTATATGGCTATAAAGAAAGCGCTTTGCGGGAGGCAACCCGGTTATTTTTGTGTGTGATTTTCTTTGTGTCCTCTTGCTGTAACAAGAGAGTTTGTTTATAGTTTAGTTTCTGGAGTTTTTAATAAAGTGCCAAGTTTTACCCTTTTTGGTTTGAAAAGTTGCTTATAGCGTTCGGAGATTTTATTCCTGCACGAATCTGTGCACGGTATGATTTTTAATTCTTATTCTGTAACTCCGAATGAGCTCATATTTGAACTGTAGCTGCAACTTTTCATCCTCTGTATGCATGAATTTTTCGGAATTTTTCGACAAAGTTGGTAGGGTAGAAAAATACGTTTTGCTGCTGCTGTTTTTCTGGACAGATTCTGTCCCATTTTGTTTGATGCATGCTTTGAGCTTTTAAGTTGAATCTTTTTTATCAATTGAGTTTATGAGTAGGCATACAACATTATATACTTTCTGGACATTCATATGCATTTTTGTCCAAGGATTATATGCAGCAAGAAACCTATTTGTTTATCACTACTAATGCACCCCACAGAAAAGAAATGGGAGAAACGGTGTTTTGAAGTTTTTTCACAGGGATTAGAGGAGATGCACCAAGAGCTATCCAAGGATGGTGAAGACCATAAGCTTGGGGATGTGAAGACAACCCCACTGGACCTACACACTCTCGGTTTGCACACGTCTAACTTCTGTTTTTCGATCGAAACACTTTATCGATAAACTTGGAGCGTCTTTTTTTTGTTTGGTTTGAGTTTTGTAAGACCACCACATATCATTTATATGGAAAGTTCTGGAAATTTGGGTTGAAATATGTTGGATGCTATTATAAGATTGGGAAAAGGGATGTTTGAGTTGATTTTTAATGATACATATAGTTGCATGATTCATGAGCTTGTTAATGAGTAATAATTTGCAAATGCTTTATCAAGAGCTATCACTTATTCATGTTTTGATGCTGAATGTTATTTCACTTTGTTTAACATGGATTGGTTAGTTCTATGGACACTCATGCATGCATTTAGATGGTCAACTTTCTCCCTCTTGCTAGCCCAAACATTCCAACAAGCAAAAACTTGTTTCCAACACCTTCAACCAAAGTTATTCCAGTGAGTCCACCATATCTACCTACTAGCTTCATGCTATTCCGAGTATGTTCATCATGATATTTGTGTTATCTATACCTCTGAATGAAAATGTTTATGTTATTGATTGTCATGGGAAAAGTTGGTTATATAGCTCTCACGAACTTGATGCACATTTTACCTTCATAACATTAAATAAAACATGACCCATTGTGATTAAGATTATGATGTTAGTGGCTTGATAAATGTTCGAGGTTGGGAGTTAGCTCATATGTGCTGTCACATGGCAAGCTTTCAACATGCTTCACTTCATTTAGTTGATATCATGTACTTTTGTTTATGGATGCCTATCATGATGAAATGAGGTGGAAATGAAGTAGTTTAAATGAGTTTGTATAAATGGTTAGAGAGACGCCTGGGCCGCTAATCTAAGCCATGCATCATTCATGGTGGAAATTTACTTACATGCTATGGTGAACCGTCTGTGATACACCTTATAATGAAAAGCTATTCCAATGGTAAATAAAAAGGATGTTGAGGTTGTTCATCTTGTTTGTTTGTCTTGTCATTTTGATATGGGTTTGTTCCATATCCTGGGACAAGAGGTACCCCAGTTGACGCTCTTGATGAAACTATTATTACTTACAACTAGCTAAGGGGCCCGCGCAATGCGCGGGCATCTGTTTTAAAAGTTTGTGTGAAATATATTTGGGCCATTTACTTACTCTCTATAAAATCTTACCCTCCATAAATCCATTTGAAATATAAATGTAGTTTGACATTCTCTTTTTGTTAACATAAGTTCGATTAGTCTTATATTTGATTCTCCTTCAAAACAATTGCTAATCTATAAGTAACTATAGTGAAGCCTAATTCATAAAACATTTTATTTAGATTGGTTCACTTGAAAAAAGAAGCCGATCTTTCCCTCAAGAAGTAACATTGGACGAAATAACACTCGAGGTGAAGATGGTGTTTCATACTGGGAGCAACGAAGGACCATATTGCTTAATACAGTTGGTCCTTTCAGCTATAGCTAGACACTTCTTTAAGAAAGTGAAAGTTTCTATAACACAATCAGAATTAATCATAGACTGTTCCTTATACAAGTTTATTTTGTAGACATATATAGATATTACCTTATGCAGTTAAAAAATTAGCAACACACTATATTTATGTAACAGTGATGGCATTCCTGAACTGGATTCAAAGTATTAGTAGAAATTGGCAGATCGACGAAGAATGAGTGACGATGCACAAAAGACCACGAAGAATGAGTGACGATGCACAAATTGCTTTCAGGATCTTAATAGAGTTTAAAAAATACATAACTCCATGTGTGTGTTAGTATACGTCCTACACCTCTTGATGTTTACCCTTCTCCCCTTTCTAAGTTATGTACTACAAAAACGAAAATAGGGGGGGGGGGGGGGGGGGGGGGGGGACAATTCACACAACAAAGCGGCTTAAGCATATTAGCAGTTACCATCCAAAATAATTATTTCTAGTGAATGAGCACCTCCTCTGCACATGCATTTTTTTTCATGTATAGGGCTACATGTACAACAAAAAAATGGAACACAGCCACCGGGGAATACAGAATATACACTTAAAAATAAACATACAAAACACTGCATGAATCATCTGGAATTGAAAGTGATTGGTCGTTTACATCATATATCTCTCTCCCTTTGTTTACCTATCTTTCTGAAATATTCATGCAGGCTCAAGCGAAGCTGAACTATATATAGTAGGTGATAGAACAGGATCATGCATTTAATTAAGAATAGTACTATAAAGCATATGTAGAACAAAATAAATATATCATAACTCCAAATACATAGCGAATAACAAACATAACCAACGTCCATGTGGTGGAAATATGTTATTGGGGTTTGAGGATTTTCTGCTAGATAGGTGCGCATGGAGCATATTATTTCCTTCTCCGTTTGATCCATTCATGTCCACATTCTCACATTTGAGGAAATTCGATTGGAAGAGTTTGTCATCTTTCTAAAAGATATATTCACAAAGCTATTTAGCATAGTTACAACCAACAACTAATGTTTCTGCAGCTGAACAAAAAATACTTACACAAATATATAGGTCATGAGCTTCTGCAGCTGAACTATGTATTCCCAGTGTGTCACTAAATAATCTTATGACGCCTCGGACCGTCTCAAATAATTGCAAGTTGTCGACTGCATATGCAGCAAGCATGTAGTACTCCTCACATAATCACATAATTCGGAAGTAGGGCTATGTCATGATTTATTGCCTTATCTTATCAAATCCAAACAATTAGGCATGTAAAGCTGAATATCAATTTGACTTTCAACCCGATTTTACATCTTTAGTTAGCAAACTTATATCATGATTTATCTCCTCGTATAATCAGAACTGCGCCAAAAAATCGGGAACATGAAGAGAAATCCGAAGTAGATCACCATGCAACAATTCTATGTAAGCTCATAGCAGGTACCCTTGTTAGCAGAAAAAAATGCTCCTGCATGCGAGCTTTAGAATCCGAGAATATTGGTCTAGCAGTAAGTAAGTTTCTCCTTCCGGGATACATATATTGACAGACTCCTTCAACCATAGCTCCTTAAAATATCTTCTAAACATGAGAATATTGAAGGTGACTTCACTTACTTGTCTGGCTAGCAACTTAGTGCAGTTGCATTGTTAGCAGCATTTGACTTTCATTCGGCCGGATTGTACAACTTCAGTTAGCAAACTTATGTCATGATTTATCTCCAACATATAATCAGAACTGCACCCAAAAAATCGGGAACATGAAGAAAAATCTGAAGGAGATCGATACGAAATATATCGATTCGTTGTTTAGCGAGTCCACGCGTAGACCAGCTAGAGCAACGAAGTGGAGTTGCATCGGTAGCAGCAGCATCATATAATAAATAATAAATTACGTATCAGGCTAGCTAGCTTTGTAATATAGGTAGCTTTGGAGAGCCGTCGAGGAAATCGGCAAATATCTCATGCAAAATCGACGGCCTCGTCTGACCAAAACTGCACCAAACAATTGGCAATCCCAAGCTCAAGTCAAATCTCTCCACTTAGAACTTTATGTCTGCGATTACATTGCCATCAGAAGACCACCGTTTCTCATCTAATGCGAGAGACATGCACAGGTTTAGGGATCTAGAGTGCCGTGGGTCATGATATGGCAGCTCGGCTAGCAAATCCCCCAAATCGTATATCTTTCCGATCGAAGGTCTTGTTTCACGGTTGGCGACTTGGCGCTCCCTCGAGTACTCCGACGTACACATCTAGCTGTATCTTGCAGCCCATACTACGGACTTGCTGTAGAGCCCAAGATGAATCTTACACCGGAGAAAAGAGGATTTTTCATCGAGACAATGGTCAGGGTGGCGGCCAATGCGATCTGGCAAGACGAACAGGAGGGAGAATATGTTGTGCGTGGAGACGATGGGAGATCTGCTCCGCATGAAACTAATCTAGGGTCTCACGGGACAAACCTTTTTACGTAATGGCATTGGTGGGTAATTTTTGTTCAGATTAAAATCCGTTGGCTGTAAATCGTTGACATCTCTAATAAACGGCCAGATGTTTCTGATTATTGTGGGATTTTCTAGAGTAATTCTCTAATTTCTGGTAGCCTCTCATACACTTTTAATATATAATAGATGATATATAACTTGAACTTGCTTTGTTTCCTAAGTTGAGTAACTCATGGTGTAGGTACTTGTATTCAAGGGCATGAGACACCTAACGTTTACTTTGTCAAGCACACTACTCATATTTGCTTTCACATTAAACTTTAATCATTCAAGATGCTATGATAGGGGAATGAGAGCTTGACACCAAGGATTACCACATTGCAATCATTAACTTAAGTAGAAGAGTTTAGAGGTTAGATGAAACTTATGCATGCTTTACCTCTACTCACATATACATCTTTTCAAAGTGTCCACCTTTTATATTCAGATTTTTCATCTCCACTCTATGGCCAATGTAGGATGTTCTTACTTATCATTATACATACATGTGGTCCATATTACTATCTTCTATGTTACACTTTGTGAACTATCATTGAACATCCTTGCATTGAATACTTGATATCATTTCATAAACTATCTTGCATATTGCAACTTCTTTGAAGAATGAATCATTTGACTCTATGCAGCAATAGTAATTATCTTTGATATCCATTGTTAGTGTTATATTGCAAAATCAATGTTAGTTTTATCACCTTCATACTCGAGGACGATTATTGGTTAAGCTTAGGGATGTTGATGCATGTAAAATGCATACATGAACTTTGCATTATTTTACTTATATTTCAATCATATTTGCATCATATAAGGGTTATATCAATGTTTTATAATGATTTTGAAAATATTTCATAGTTTTCCCATTTATTTGGAACTAGCTGGGTGACCCGCGCAATTGCGCGGCTAGCACCAACATTTTGAATCTTAATATTAAGTCTATGTTATCTTGTTCATACTTCCTTTGGTAGAAGCTAAAACCATATAAACCAACCAAGATGAAGATTCTAAATCCTATTGGCCAGTCCATACATGTTTAAATTTTAGTCTGTATACACGGTTGAGAGCATAAATTTACCAAATGGATGAAATAGTTTTTATCCTGCTAACTTGGTTAAAGTTGATTTAACAGCGTGTGACTATTAGCAATCTAGAGAACTCATGGCTGTACCTTATGAAAAACACTCTCACTTTTGTGTTAAAGCATCAAGGACTTATTGTCAAGTGTCATATCTTATTGTCATCCTGATGCTTGCCCCCTGAAAGTTCCTCACATACTTCAGATCTTACAATAGTCAATGGTCATCACGTGATATTTTCAAATGCCCCAACGTCTCTCCGTAATACCCTTTCCTATTTTGTTGTATTTTATATCCATAACCATTGGGGCACCAACACTTCCATATATTCTTAAAATGCTAGTCCCCATGATCCAGCTTATTTGACCCTTTCTAAGCTCAAGGTTTTTACTTGCCTGGTAATTGTTGATAAGTAAAATAATCGTTACATTATGTCGCATGGCAACTGGTACCTTGACTTAGTACAACGGTGCTTTGTTACGACACTATCATGGAAAATTGGTCTCACTTATATACTTTGAGTACTATATTTGTCCATAATGCTGAGATGCAGTTGACATCGCCACCGTGGAACTGAGCTCTTTTTCAAAGAGCTAAATGGCTAAATCTTTGAGCTTAAAGATCCTATCTTTTCTAGATGATATGTCTTTTTTGTTGACAATAATGGAGACGGTTCTTATTTCTCACACTGTCAAGGTTGCACACAGGCTTGTAAAAGTTGCTATTCTAATTTTTCTTTAGCTGTTTTACATATATCTCAATAATTTTTCCATCTGATCCTTTTCGGATTTACGGACGACAAACATCTATATATTTTCTTAACTAATGATTTACAAACAACTAAACTATTGTTTTTGAGCTAACAGAAAAAGGCAAGAAGCAAAAGTTACATGACATCCGCCAAAAAAAATTGGCTGAAGTTATACCGTGATGTATTCAACAACCCATTACCCGAAAATATCTTACACCTGATGAATATATAAAGACATGTTGAGCTGAGGATGCTAGCAGAAGTAGCTGCAGTTTTATGATCATTCAGAAATATGCGAGCAAGGCAAAAAATGGTTTGTTAGGAAATCAAATGACATCATGGACCGATTGTAAAATAACAGAATATAATCTAACAACGCATCAGCTTAGACGTATAATTCCTCAGCTGGTCAAGTCTTTGTTGGCTACAACCTACTCCAAAAGCGTTTCATCTGGAAAAAAAACGTTCGCCCGAAAGTAGAATATATGTATGTGGACTCAAAATAATCAGGTACTAACTGCTGACCGGCTGAGTCCATAATTGGAGTCGGGACTCCAACTTCACCATAGACGGTGGCCAGGATCAAGCGCAGTAAGAAACAATGAATTCACGCTGCTTACCGTAGATGAAATCTGACGCTTCCGCCTTCTAATTTCTTACATGCAGATGAAATCTGACGATTGGAACCCTCCAGCATCAGTGACGTCGCCGGCATGCATCCATCTCTGGCTCCTGCCATATCGCCGGCGGCCGGCCGTGTCGCAGTTTAGAATCTGATCTGTATTGCATTTTGATCTTTGATGTTGTACACAACGGTAGGGTGCAGACTCGCAGCCTGTGAATCAATTAATCCATATTTAGGGTGCAGACCGGCAGCCGGCGAGTCAATCATCGATAGTGGCCATCATGTGCTTCCTAGTATATCTGAATCAAAGAAAGCACAGGTCATGACCAAAGCATGGCTATACAAATTTATTCTTAATCTAACTGAGTATAGAAGAGCGCTTTATTTACCTAAGAATAGCTAGACAGGAGTCGGAGCAGAGCCGAGACCCAGCAAATCCGGCAGCTGATGGTTGCACGATTTCGGAGAAACTTTGATCGCCGCCGTCGTGGATCATCGGAGAAGTGCGCATATCTCTCTGCATATGCAGCAGGATGGGCCGGTTCTCCACCTTGCGCCGACGTTGCCCCCATATCAGTTTTAGCCAGCGATTGGATCCCTGATCTGTCAAAAAAGTGTTGATCCACATTAGCGAGACTATATCTGGAGCTCAGAGAAAAGAAAAAATACAGAGGAAGCTAGGCGATCTTAGCATCGAGGATGCCGTAATGATGCCGTGCCGCCGCGGACAGACCATGAAAGACAGAGACGTTCAAGGGGAGAGTGCAATTAGGAATCAATCAGATACAGTTCAGCCATGAGAAGGCTGCTGCATCGACCTCGTCCACAGATTGAGATCATCCGGCGAGCTACGTATTAGACCCTCCACATCTACGATATCCAGAGCGCTTGTGGTATTGCATCAACAATTGGCCGACCGCCGGTGTATATTATGTCTCGTGAAAGAAGGGCTCGCTTAGGTTAGGTTTTCTCTTCCCGAAACCTTTCTTATGCGAAACCAAATAATTAAATCTGAACCATACGTTTACTTTTGCGAAATCTTAGCTAACCCTGTTTTCCAGAAAACATCTTTTTTAGTGTTTCAGACTTTCCGAGAGCTTCGGGATTCCAAAAAGAGCAAGGCCAAAGAGTACGGTTCAGAATTTTCGAGACGAACGCAATGGGGTTAAAATAAAGACCAGAAGCCCAACCAGCTGGAAATGAGAGGGTCCCACGCGGCCACTGTACCTGGGCGCGTGGGCCCACCTCTTTTGGGCCTCAGAGCTTCGCTGCCGTCGATCTTTGCTCCACAGACCTAGTCGTGACCTAAAAACGCCTATAAAAATAGTCCCCCGAGGAGTTTCGACGGGAGGCGGCGGAGAAACAGAAAACCACGAAACAGAGAGTCAGAAGGCTGCCTCCGGAGTGTTCATCATCAACATCTACAGCAAGATCATCTACATCTCCCCACTGCAAACTCTTGTCAAACATGATGTATGATGCAATATACTTTTCCCTTGATCTATTGTGTCTCTCCATCTATGTTTGAGAAGTGATTTGTTCATGGCAATAGTGAAATAGTTCGTTGATTGGTTGCATACAAGTTTTGTTATCTTTTATGATTGTCCTGATGTACAATGTATGAGTGCACGCATATGTTGGGGAATGCATGTAAGGTGATCACCGTAGTGTAATGGATTGAGTAGGACGGGTCGGAGTAGAGAGAAACCGTGGTCTGAGATTTGAAGTTACTTTTATGGGGGATATATATGGGGGACCCTAGAACTTAAGTCTATGGTGGGACAATTATGTCTTAATAATTCTTGTGCTGCACATTTATTTGGCCATGAGATCCATCATAAGAGTTGTGTAATTTGATCATTTACTTGGCTACACCTATCTATGGCTCCCTCCTAGAAGAAACAATTAAGACTGAAACATGTGCTTCACTAATTGTGACAACCACATGAATGAAATAACAATTGCCAGAACATTTGCTCCCTTGAGATATTTGCTACTTGAGATTTTGCTACTTGCTACTTTGAGAAACTTGCTTGAGAAAACTGCTGAGAGAAACTTGCTCTAAGAAACTTGTTACTAGATAAACCCATTCCACATCACTTGCTTCCATTAGTTAGTTCCTTTCATATTCAAATTTATTGTTTTGCATAAAAGGCCATATAAGAGGGTTATAGGGATTTAGAGAATAGATAGTTACCTTCAGCTCCTCGTGGGTTCGACACTCAAATACTTATCGAATAATGCTACAGTGATTCCTTGCTCTTGGGGATTATCACATACCAAAAGAGATATAGCAAATAGCTCCACAAGCTTAGTAAGATGCAAAAAGCATAACACATGAAAAATAAAGCTTGTGCCTTTTAGAAACCACCAAAGAATCAAAAGCAATAAGAGGCGGTCACCAAATGGAATATCAATTAAAGATGTAACTAGTGTATTAGTTTCTAAGTAGACACGAATCACTAAGATATGGGTCTAGAAATAAACATGTACACACAAGATAGGTACAAGGGTAAAGATTATGATATCCAAGAGGAAGTCATAAATATACCAGTAAGATCTTTGCTTGAAAGCATAGCACAAAGACTAATTTTATCTTAAAGGAATATAGATGAACTCCCAACACACACTCATCATAGCATCATAAATTATCCACCAGGGAAAACGGTTAACAAACGGATGCTCCGAGTAAGATAACAAGTTTCACTAAAGGCAAATGATTTTTAAAATTCATCAATGTTGCACATGAGAGACTTTAAGTAGAAAGTGCTAGATTGACATAATTGGGATCGATGAATCATAGAAATGAATATATAGTCCCCTTATATGTAATCATCCCGGCTTACTCACATTTGCAATAAAGGCATTTTGCAAGAACCAAATTAATTGCAACAAAGGAGATTCATGCCAAGATACAACCTACACAAGGTTGAAAGATAGAAATGTATGCATGAGGTAGATACTTGTTACCGAGAAAGCATTGGTGATGTAGAAGATAAGAGCTAACTCCTATAAACCCTTGAATAGAGCATTGGTCAAATCTACACATGACCATTCTTCATATAAACCCTTGAATAGAGCATTGGTCATCATGTCATCTTCAAGAGTCCAACACATGAACTCCTATCTTTTCTCATGGACATGATCTATAAGAATATCTCAATGTAAACATTAGTCCATAAGGATTGTCATTAATTACCAAAACCACGCATGGGACAACATGCACTTTCAGATGGTGATGGAGCTCCTTGCTTGTCCCTCCTTCTCTCGACGGGCGACGGGAGACGGGCGACGGCAATGGCGATGATGATGGAGCTCCTTTGCACCTTCAATCACCCTGCTCTACGCCTTCAATCCAACGGGCGACGGCAATGGCGATGGCGATGGGGGTTCCTGGGGTTTTCTCGGGGGCTTCTATGCGCGGTAGCAGTGAGCCAGGAAAGAAAGACCACGTGGGTCCCATCGGTGGTATTAAACTAAAGCCCGGCCCCATTCGATGCGATTCCAACCGAGCAGCCCCTGGACAACCCCACCAGTCAGGCCAAGTGACGGTCAAAGGGGGTTGACCAGACGGCAACCACACGTTTGGCCGTCCGCGGGCCATCCGCGAGCCAGCCAGGGCACAGACGCGGAAAACTACGCGGGTGATGCATGTAAAATGCATACATGAACTTTGCATGTTATTACTAGATATTCCTACATATTTCAACTTATATGATGTTATATTCATGATTTATAATGATTTCGGGATTTTCTAAACAATCCCCCCTCTTTTGGTTCTAACTCTGTTTCCAGAAAACGTCTTTTGTAGTGTTTCAGACTTTCCGGGAGCTTCGAGACTCCAAAAAGGGCAAGGTCAGAGAGCACGGTTCAAAATTTTTGAGACGAACGCAATGGGCTGAAAATGAAGACCAGAAGCCCAACCAGTTGGGAAATAGAGGGCCCCATGCGGTCAGATTCCCTGGCCGCGTGGGCCCACTTGTTTTCCCCCTCGTGGCTCCGATGCCGTCCGTTTCCGTCTCCGTGGCTTTGTCTGGACCTAAAACCGACTATAAAAATAGCCCCCCGAGAAGTTTCGCGAGGAGCGCCGCCGAAATACAAAAACAGAGACCTGGAGTTGCAGATTGGAGGGGGGAAACTCCGGCGGGGCGCTGCCGGGGTGGTCTCCATCTTCTCCAACGACTTCTCCACCGTCTCCATTATGAAGAGGGAGTAGTCCACCCCATGGACTTGGGTTTGTGGTGGCAACTTGATCTAATCTCTCTTTGTATGATCATTGTTGAAGTCCATATGATGTGCCTAGCATAAGTATGGATCTATCTATGTAATTCCTATGGTGGATATTGTGGTATGAGATCATATTTGTTATGCATTTACCGTTGTGTTGGAGCTTTTATGATTTGTCATACTTTGGAGATATTCTATGATGCATGTGATGGTTTGATTTATGCATAATGCCTTGTTTATCCATGTCATGAGGTGATTGACACCACCAAGTGTAGATAGATGAGAGAGTTGTGGTCACACACACGATATATGAATCATTGCACTAGTGTTTAGAATATTGTCCATTAAGAAGTATGATGTATGTAGGTACGGGATGGCCGATGTGACACGACATAGGTATTGAGTGACACAGTACCGCCCAACATCCTTTATCTGGGGGATAAAAAGGGAGAAGTATGATGTGGGAGTGACAGCAACCACGCTAGCCTTACGAGGGTCACCTAGCAACACAAATGAGTATTTCTTTCAACTATGTATTTTAGAACATATAGTCGTCATAAAAGCTACCATTAAAACATGACAATTGTGTGTACTTTATCTATAACATGATAATCACCGTATATGAGAGAGAGAGAGGATTAAGTGAACCCATGAACCCATGTCCATAATTCCTATAAGAGAAAACCTTTGTCTTGTCCTCTTGCATTGAAGAGGATTGGGACACTTTTATATTCTTGTTTTATTACATTAAACTTCCATCAATTAAGTCAACCACCTTGTTCTTTAAACTTGTTTAGTGCATAATCAACTAAAACTTGTGAAACTTTAGTTGTAGGGAATAGATAAATTTTCCTTCTTACTCCTGCGGATCGATACCTTACTTCCACATTGAGAGGTGCTACAGTGATCCACTGCTCTTGGGGGTTATCAGCGGGTAGGGCACAAGCAGATAAAACTGAGGGAGGTAGGGCACAGAAACGATTGACCCTATCATAATCTGCCATAACCTTCACCAAAACACTTCACGCTCCAACATTTTCTTTTTTGTACACCCCTGTGAATAAATTTGCAATTCTTTAATCTCCAATGCATGCAATCGATGCTCCGATTTTTTAGGAAATCCTGTATTTTCAGCTTGTGTCATGAGCCTAGTTGTGTCTTTTGCATTTAGTTGCCTCAAATAGTTTTTTCCAAACATTGCATCAACCACCTTGCAAAACTTGTAGGTGCCTTTCATGAATGTAGATTCAGACATACATAGGTGGTCGTCCAAAAAAACCCAGCTAGATCCATATGCAAGACACTGTATAAAAAGAGTGCCTCTCTGAATCATGAGAATACAAAAATTCTAGTGCAATCTTTTTTTAGCTCGAAATAGTCATCGGAATACCATGCACAATGTTCATGAAAACTTTCCTCCGCATCCTAAGCGTTGACAAAATTCTTGATCATTGTTTGCCAGGGTTTGCGAAAAAAAGATTGAAAAGCAACACATGACCTGTTGTTCTAAACCGGTTTGGCCTCGACCCTCCTAGTTTGGGAGCGGCATCCAGCTCCGCTTGTGTAGTCAAAAGAATAGTGAGAAACCATCTCGATCATTCTCTTCATCGTCATCCTCAAGGTTTGGCTCCTCTTCCGTCATTTAGTGAAACATAATTTCATTGTCAAGTCTATCCTATTTAATATCAATCAATGAACAATAAAGATATGCAATGAATCAACAACAAAGGAAAATGACTTGTTGGCAAACCGAAACCTTGCGGGCAGGAGAGCTGGAGAAATCACGGTGGCGTAGGACGACAATTGGCGGTTGCGGGGAACAACGTCGATGACATGGAGTGGTGGCGAAAATATGGCATTGCGGTGATGGCAACTCCAAGGGCAGCGGCTGCAGCGCGAATTGCCAGGGAAACTAGAGAAGGGAGAGTAAGGTGGGCCCATCCACCTTGTGTATGGCAGGCGAGACACGACTGTAAGATGCGTCGTTCAGGCGTCATTCGGCTGCCCCGAGGCCACCCAAGTTTAGAGCCCCGTTTGGTGGTGCTGGACAGAAATCAGATTTGATCAGACACTTAGGTATGTCGGTGTGATCATTTTTCGCATGCAACCGAGAGTTCGTATGCTCTGTTAGACTGAACATAATTCAAAAATAGTAAAACGTTTAATATAAATAAAAAAGAAAATTAGACTCAACTTGCTTCAGTGAAATCTGGCGTTTCCCAATGGTGCAAAGTACATCTCATTACTCGCCGATGCTTATTTCAGAGTCACCAAATCAGTTGCAAAAATCACAGAACTCAAGGTGTGTCGGCAAAAGGACAGGTCCAGTCTGCCCGTGTCCGTCGTTGGTGTCAGTGCGTCCAACGGCCCGACGCATCGAGTCCGCCCGATTTTTTCCAACTAAACAGGCCATACATGGGCCTTTTTCATTGATATATAGGGGAGGTGGGCCACAAACGGCCATTTTACATAATACTTTTCAAAATAAAAATATAAAACTAAATATTTTGCCCTTCGCGGGCCTCTACTTCTCGTCGTCATCATCCTCGTCTAGGATGATGTACGGCGGCTCCTACCAGAGGTGTGCTGGTGGTCCGCCTCGCGGTGGGACGACGGCCGGCGGCGTGGACGGCTGCTCCTACGCCTCCTCTAGGAGGGGTGGTTCCCTCTGGACATCCCAGGTGCCGCCATTGAATACCCAGCGCTGCCCTAACATGTCGTCTGTTAGCGGAGGCGCCGGTGGCAGGTCCACATCCATGGCCTCCAACCTTGGCTGCTGCGGCTCCTCCAGGACCGCCGCCTGCTGCGCCTCCAGGGCCGCCTCTTGCTCCCGGCGACCTTAGCGAGGACCTTGGCCTAGCGCTTGGCCTCGTCCTCGACAATCTATCTTTTCGAGGCCTCCTTCGTGGTCTCGAGCTCGGGTCGCCCTCCTCCATCTTCACGCGCTGCGGTGGCGGCGGCGGAGACCCTATCCGCAGGGCACGCGACACTGGTGATGCGTCCCGCCGTCGTGTGGGCGGTCGCGGTGACCACCGCCCAGATGGCGGCGTCGGAGCCCTCGTTTAGAGGGCCTGCCTCCGCAGGTCGTGCTCATCGTCGAACCACTACTCCTAGTTGGAGGACGTGGCCGCGAAGGAGGGGTTGTTGCGGGCTTCTACCGGGAGGCGGCGGCGGCGCCGCTCGATCTATAGATTTTGTGCCCGGTCGCTCACTGGCTTCGGGACACTGGGATCCACTGCAGGTTAAGATGCCAATGCTCGGGGAGCTTGACATCTGGCCATGGCAGCGGGGTTGCTTGGTTCCAGACTTCCAGTACCACTCGCAATCCTCCTTGCGCACGTACACGCGGTTGCGCACCTCCGCGCCTGGCGGCGCGAGCTGGAAGACGGCGGGGAGCGGCGCCGGCTCAGGGGAAGGGGAAGGCGTCAGGGAAGACATGCGGAAGCGACGATGGCGGGACGAACCACCCGAGGACCCCGTCTCGTGGTCGTGTTGTGCTTTCCCGAATCCAGGCCAGTACAGCGGCATCGCGGCGAGTTGGGGGAGGGCTAGCGTTTGGGGCTCGGTCGCCGGAGAGGGAGCGGAGTGGGCAGTGGAGTGGTAGGTGGGGGCAGCCCGTCCCTATCCCCTGGCATTAAAAAGGACTGAGCCAGAGGGAGGCTGACCGGCGCCGGTGGCTGACAGGTGGGCTAGGGATGGACACCACGCGTGGACGCGCAGACGAGTTTCGCTCCGTCGTGCGTCGGGGCAGACGCGTGACGGACAAAAAACGCAGCTCGGTCCGTTTGCGCCGCCCCGTTAGGCCTTGCTTTTGGCCCTCACGGACAGGGACGGACCGACGCGGATTCTATGCGTCGTCCCATTGGAGTCATCCTAAGAGCACCTCCAACGAGGTAGCGCATACGGACATGCGATGGCCGGACAAAAGGAGTGGGTCCAACGGGCCAGAGCATATGGACATATTGTTGGCGGAATGTCCATTCTGGACCAAACCGAGCCCCAAATTTGATATGAGCTGGACACTGTCCGATGTCCGTTCTGTCCGCTCTCGTGTCTGCGCTGGCACATACAACAGCCACACAAATATCAGGTCCACTCATTTTATGTCCTTTCCCCTCGTTTCTTCCTCTCTCTTCTTTCTCGACTGGCTCCACCGATCCCCTCCGCTCGAGGCAAATCGAGCACATCACCGGCGCCGTGGTACCACGCCGCCGCCGCCGGCCAGATCCCAGCTCTCCCAAGGTCGCTGAGCCGGCCCTTGGCGGTCGCCGGCTCCCGCCAGCCCGGTCGACGAGTTACAGAGCACCGTGGTCGAGGAGCGGCTGCGCTGCCCGCCGAGGCAGAGCGGGAGGTTGACGTGATGCGTGTCGAGTAGGAGGATGCGCTCCGAGTAGGTGGCCTTCGGTGCCGGCGTCGAGGAGAGCTGCAGCCTGTGCTTCTCCACCACAGCGACGACGCCAGCATTGACCAAGCCATCGTACTCCGCCACTGCGAGTGAATGTCCAGCCTCACGGCCGCGTCCTTGTCTTGGACGACGCCGTGCAGCTCCGCGACGATGAGGTGCGTGCTTGAGGATAAGCTTCTGGCCAAGATTGGCCATCGTGTCGACGCGGCCATGGTGAAAGTGCATGGTTGCCCCCATGTGTGGTTTTGGTAATTAATGACACTCCTTATGGACTAATGTTTACATTGAGATATTCTTATAGATCTTGTCCATTGGAGTTCATGTGTTGGACTCTTGAAGATGGCATGATGACCAATGCTCTATTTAAGGGTTTATATGAAGAATGGTCATGTGTAGATGATGAAGTGCAAAGGAGACATGAAGACGGAGCTTAGCGAGGCTTTCCCATAATGGAATATGGGGGAGCATTTGGAGAAGTCTTCATCAAGCATGTGCTAGCAAGCACAATCAAGAAAGGTGTTCCAACTTGAGAGAGTCAAGATCGTCATCATCGAGCTCAAGTGGAATGCGCAAGGCAAAGGTATGATCTTGATAGGTTTTCTATTTTACCGGTCTCATGTTGTTAGTGGGAGACCGGGTTTTAGGATAGACGGCGTACTATCAAGAGGGGTTCTCAAGTGAGTAACTTGATCGCATCATTGTGGAGAGCTCATACCTTTGCATACTTGGCATATCATCTTTCTTGGTTCTTATTTGACTTTTCTCCTTGTTGGGTTTTGGTGCTTGTCGTGATCTTCATGACAAGCCCAAGTTCTTCGAAAACGGATTTCTTATTGAAAACTTGTTGCGTTTTCGTGTTGGAAATATTATCGGTCCACCTTCGAGTTAGGGTCCACACCTTCCCATGTGTGGTATCCCCTCTATATTTGTGACCCTTAATATTTCCAACGCAATTGGATTCACCTGATTTGGAGTTCATACGAGAAAGTTATTGCATTCCAGGCTTTGCAGTTTCACTGCTTTCAGGCCGGAGTCTCCGGTCTTCTGGACTGGAGTCTCCGGTCCTTGGTTTTCCTCGGAGAGTGTTTTCTTGTTCAGCCCCTGGTGGGGGCCGGAGTTTCCGGCCCAATAGGCCAGAGTATCCGCCCTAGGCCGGAGTTTCCGGTCCCAGGGGCCGGAGTTTATGCCTGTGCTTTTCTCGTCTGGAAATGGTTCACCCCCTGGTGTGGGCCGGAGTTTCCGCCCCCAGGGGGCCGGAGTTTCCGGTGCAGGCCGGAGTCTCCGGCCACTTTGGCTGGAAACTCCGGTGTGAATCTGGCTGCAACGCTACTTTTCTTGGAGGGGTATAAATACCCCTCCACCTTCCTCCAGCCAGTGAGCTTAGCCCAGCAACCTTTGTTTTCTCTCTCCTCCATTGTTTCAAGCTCATTTCTTTGATATCTCCCAATCCCTCCACCCAAACTCTTTGATCTTTGGAGGATTGAAGGAGAAGACCTAGATCTACATTTCCACCAATCAATCTCTCCTCTAAGTGAGGGAACATAGTGGATCTAGTTCTTGGAGTTCTTGTGTGGTTCTCTTCTTTGTTCTTCCTCTCTTCTCCCCCCATAAGCATTAGTTGCTTGTGGTGGGATTTGAGAGTGAAGGATTTGAGCACTTGTGCTCTTGCCTTTTGCATTTGGTGCATCGGTGTGCTCTCCACGAGGATTCGTGGAAGTTGAAAGCTTGTGAACTTGTTACTCTTGGGTCTTCGGGCCCTAGACGCCTTTGTGGTGGTTGGACCCTTGTGTGGTCAATTGAAGCCATTCGGGAGCCCCCAATCCATTGTGGGTTGTGCCTCGAATTGTTGTTGAGAGCCGTTCGGGAGCCCCCAACCCATTGTGGGTTGTGCCTCGGATTGTTGTTGAAAGGCTCCGGATTCCGCCTCGAAGGAATACCGATAGTGGAAGGTGAACCAAACCTTTGTGGTGCGGTTCATCGGAGAAGAGGGTGAAACCTTTGTGGTTGTTGAACCGTTGTGTCGGTTCACACCTCTCCAACGAGACGTACTCCCTTTCAAGGAGGAACTCGGGAATACATCCTCGTCTCCGCGCGCCTCGGTTATTTCTATACCCGAGCTCTTTACTTCTGCAACTTACATTGTGATAGCCTTCGTGCTTGAAGTATTCTATATTGCTATCATCTTGTTGCTTGTCTTGCTTAGCATAAGTTGTTGGTGCACATAGGTGAACCTAGTTTATTTAGGTTGTTGGCTTGTTAATTTAAACACCTAGTTTTATTCCGTAATTAGCAAGCCTAAACCGGAAAAGTTTTAATCGCCTATTCACCCCCCCCCCTCTAGGCGACATCATTGTCCTTTCACATGGTCGCACTCGATGGATGCTAGCTAGCTGAAATCGATCGATGGAGCTTGTGTACTACTAGTAGTCGGCCGATCGATGGATCTTGTGTACTAATACTCGGCCGAGGTCGCGTACTCTCCTCCGTTGTTTCCTCTTCTGATTTGGTTTTAGTTGCTATGCTACTTCTTTCTCTCTTGTCCGGGCAAAAATAGGAAAAGTCTAGTAATCCTCCGGGGATCGCACGTTCGCGTCCCCCGGGTCGACCGAGTGACGCGTGTCCACGCGGAAGGCCCACCGACCCACGTCTCGGACTCTCGGTCCAATCTCCTCCCATCTTCCCCTCCATCTCGCACACCTTCACGGCTCCACCAACCACCAGCCGGCCGCCCAGCGCGTCGCCCTTCCGCCCGCGCCGTCGCTCCATAGGCCGTTCCCAGCGCGCCGTCCCGGTCGCTCGCTCCATGGCTCCACCCGCCGGCCGGCCAGCGCGCCGCCCCGGCTGCCCGCGTCGTGGATCCACCACCGGCCTCCCAGCGCGCCGCTCCGGTCGCCGCGCCTAAGTCGCGCGCCCTCCTCTCCTAGCTCCGACAAGGCCCGCGTCACCCTACACGCGAGGTCTCGCCCAGCCGCCGCCCTCGACGAGAATCCGCGCCACCGCCGACTTGCCAGGTCCCGCGCCGCCGCCGCCGCCCTGGCCTCGGGCCGCGCCGTGGACCTCCTGCCCGACCTCCCGCTGTGTGCCCCTGTGCCGAGCTCCACCGTTGTGCTGCTGATTTTTTGTGTCTTTTATTTTTTCCTTGTGATGCAAAATTTTCAAACCTTTTGTAGTACAATATTTCCTCTTTATATGCAAATACACGGACCATTTGTAGCATTTTTTCTTTTTGTCCTTGATTTTTGGTGTAAATGTTTGGATGATTTATAGCAATTTCTTTTCATTTTTTATGCAAGTATGTTGAGCGTTTGTAGCAAAAACAAAATTGTGTTGCCGAATTGCTGCTGACAGTAGGCAATAGGCAAATGCTACGGATGACGTATGGCATTGCTGCCGCCGATGCTACTAACGGTGTGCGTGCTACCGACGATGGTACTGGTGTGCGATGTTGCTATCGATGACACACAACGATGTGTCGGCACTTCTATCGGAGGCTCACCGGCGTTGCTAAAATCGGTGCATAGTATTACTGTCGACGATGCTACTGACGTGCGACGTTGCTATTACTGTCGACGTCACATGACATTGCTACCGACATGTGGCGTTGCTATTTGGGGACACGAGCTCTTGCAACTGAGGAGTCGACTGACATTATCCAGAAATGCTACGAGCGGATGCTATCGACGAGCTGACGATGCTATCGAGGGAGCACGACATTGTTACTCAACCGCTTCGCCTTGCAGCACAATGCTTGTATTGCTCTCCCCAAAGCAATTATATATGCTAGGATAGCATTTTTCTTTTCTTTTCTTGCTATATGTCGTGCAAAATTTATGTAAGGTTTGTAGCAATTTTATTTCTCCTTTGATGCAAATCCACATAATAATTGTAGCAATTGTGTCCATTGCTAGTTTGCTACCAAGGGCACGCAACAACGTTACCTACGACACGCATTTTTGCTCCATAGAAGATTTGTAGCAATTTATGTGCTAGGATAGCATTTTTCTTTTCTTTTCTTTCTATAGGTGGTGCAAAATTTATGTAAGGTTTGTAGCAATTTTATTTCTCCTTTGACGCAAATCCGCATAATGATTGTAGCAGTTGTGTCCATTGCTACCAACGGCACACAACAATGTTACCTACGACGCGCATTTTTGCTCCATAAAAGATTTGTAGCAATTTATGTGCTAGGATAGCATTTTTCTTTTTCTTTTCTTGCTATATGTGGTGCAAAAATTATGTAAGGTTTGTAGCAATTTTATTTCTCCTTTGACGCAAATCCGCATAATGATTGTAGCAATTGTGTCTATCGATTAATGTAATTTTATTTTAATGTGATGCATATTTTCACAAACATTGCAGCACAAATATCCCTCTTTGAATGCAAAATCCACATAATTGTTGTAGCAAAATCTCCAATGATACAGCATGCAAGGTCGGGTGACGCGGGCCAGCGACGACAGGCGACGGTGATGATGCTGCAAAACACCATGGTCAGGTTTTTTTTTTCTTTGTATAATCATGGTGCTATGAATAGCACAAATTTTGCTACAAAAGAAATTTTTGCTTCGCGAAAACTTTTTGTGAGATTTAACAGAAAATTAAATATTTGCTACAATAGGAAGCAAATCTTATTACAAAAAAGCCTTTTTTGCTTCATATAGGGGGGTACAATCACCGACGACGGCGATGATGCTGCAGCATGGTAGAAGCATGATTTTCTTCATATAAAGTATATGCTACAAATAGCACATTTTTTTGCTATAAATGAAACTTTTGCTCCGCAGAAACATTTTGTGATTTGAATTAGACATTTGCTACAATAGTAGAAAATTCTTATTACAAAACGAGACTTATTTTGCACCATACGGTTTTATGGATTTGCACTATTAGTACTCTCTCCGTCCAAAAATAAGTGTCTCAAGTTTGCTCAAAAGTGGATATATCTATACATGAAACATGTCTAGATACATTCACTTTTGGACAAACTTGAGAAACTTATTTAAGAACGGAGGGAATAGAATTTGTTTGCTAGAATCACTCTGTTGTTTTGCTAGAATTTGCTAGAATCATTTTTGCCGAATAGCACAAAAGTGCTGGTGTGCTACCGTGAGCCTTTTTTTAGAGAGAAATGCTACTGTGAGCATGTTGATTTACCGAAGGACAAAGCACACGATGTGGGGTCCACATCAACCTTATCTCCTCGTTAGGCTCTCTCCTCCACTCGTTTCTTTCCTCGATCTCAAGCGAGGCGGGCGGAGCGGCGGACCTGCGCCGCCGTGCTGCCATTATTCTCGTGCTCGCAGTCGTTGTTCCTCCCCCACTGGCGCTGCCGCGGTTACCTTCTGCCCACGCGCCGCCCGCCGTTTTTCTCTCGCGGGACGCGGCCTGCCACTGCTCTCCTCCCCATCCCCATTGCAAGTCTCCCTGCCGCCGCCGTGCTTCCCGTTTGTGCCAGCGACGCCGCCGTGATGCTAGCGTTCGGCGACGGTGCTACGGACGGGCGGCGGTGCTTCAGCGAGCCCTCGTCGGAGATGCTGCCACCGGCACGAGGAGTTGCTACGAATGTCCGGCGACGATTTACCGGCGGCGGTGCTACGACCATGGTGTGAGCCGCCAGCGCCACCACCATGCTGCAAGACTCCGGAGAGGGGGCGGGGCGGAGCGCGCGGGCTTCTGCCGGAGCCGGGGGGAGGGAGGGGCCCGCGGGCTGCCGGAGACGGGTGTAGGCGGAGCACGTCGGCGGCCCGAGATGGAGGTCGGGGTAGCGCGTTGGGGGAGAGGATGAGTGGATTGGAGAGCTGGATCGAACGGTGATCCTGCCCTGCATCCTACGGCTGCGGACCCGGGGATCGGACGGAAAGATCCGGGGACGCCTAGTCCTGTCCGCAAAAATATGCGCCATGCCGTTGGGTGCAGTGGGCGGACAGTACCGGACGAACACTTCAAATAATCCAAAAGGGCTCCGTTTGCGCTATCCGTTGGAGATGTCCTAACGGATACTGAAAAAACACGCACCGTAAGAACCAGTCCGAAATACTTATGAAAACTGTTTTACGGTAGGGACGTGGCTTCAGAAGAAGCAGAACCACCAGGCTGTACCGTAAAGGCTGGATCCACGTATCAGTTCGTGGAGTTTAGCTCAAATATATATTTTTAAATCGCAAATTCTCATTACAACAGCAAAATAGATCAAATTCAATAATTTGAACCACACAATTAAACAATGGTCCAAACTACAATAATTGGTCAAAGCCGAATAATCTTACGAATAAAAAATGGTCTAAAATAGAGAGAGAAAATGTTTCAAATCACACACGAATACAAATGGGATCAAAGTAACAAAAATAGTGGACTAACTCCCATACAACTGCCATTGATCCTCAAAGAGACCGTCACGAAGTAGGTTGTGTGTGGACTTGTCCTTGGCGGTACGTTTCAAGAAATGTTTGGATCTTCTCCGGTTCCTGCAAGGCTTGACACTACCAACATTGTATTAAAAAAAAAACTCTAAGTCTAAGTCCCTCTCATTCTCGACGAACATGTTGAGTAGAATCACACACATCGTCATGATAGTTGACAGGAATTTCTTATCCTTGAAGCGAGCCGTATCTCAAACAATGGTGAGCATCAAGAGGAGATTCTGGACAATGTTGTCGTGAATCATTTCTTCTATGTCAGAATCATCCGACGACAATAAGTCCCAATCAAAACCTATCTAGAAAAATAAATTGTATGTAAAAAATCGTAAAACATTTACCTTTCGGCACAAGGAGACCCCCCCCCCCCTTTTCACCACCGGTGGGTGTTACAAATCAGTCGCCCCTTTTTTCCACGGACACGTGTGCACAAATTTGCGCCGCACGCAAAACTGAGTATCAATCACGTACAGAGAGGCCCCTTTCGAAGCCAACGGGGCCTACCGTCGAGCTCTGTGACAGATCCATAGCGTTGGCTCTGACCACGATGGGCCAGAAGGGAATAGGCGAATAGCGAACCGCGAGCACCCAAAGGGGTGGGAAAGAAGCGATGAATGGTGGGGAAACTAGTCGAGGACGCGGCGTGGCAATAAGCGGGTTCAATCGACGGCGGGATGCGACAACGGCAAACTGGAGGACGTGAGGGGAAACATCTGCGTCACTAAAATTTTAGAATGATTGGAGAAACTGAATATAAGCACATGAAACTGGACATACGGGCAATTTAGATCTATTTCCCACTTCCAAAAAAATCTGGGCTGACAGTTTTCTGTTACCTTGCGCATGACTTTTTTTTCCATGAAAATTAAAACAGTAATTACTATTATTATGTTTTATGCACTAGCCAACTATCTTAAAAGTCTGAACTAACGAAAAAAAGGCTATTACAACCCACATATACATTTCACCACCTCCGTCTCACGTGTCACGGAGAAGAGGAAATCAATACTTGCAAACCGGAAGAGAGCAACGGCGCACGAGTCTCAAAGATATGGATCAAGAGACCCATACGTGGGTAAATAGGGGGGGGGGGGGGGGGGGGGGGGGGGGGGGGGGGGGGGGGGGGGGGCAACAACAGTTTTTACATAAATTACAAAAAGCAGAAGTTGAACTCAAAACTCTTGGTTCCAAATCCACATATGAAGCCGCGTCAACTCCTCTGAGATAGGGTCAATGACGAACATTGAGAAGGGCGGACGGAGAGAGCAGAGTAGGAGAGCTTGAGCGCCCCGTCGCGCGCACGGCGGCCATCTCGGCCGCCTCGCCGCCTCCGCACCATGGACTCGCCTCCCGAGAGCTCCCAGTCCCGCCGCTGGGCTGACTACTCCGACGAGGAGGAGGACCTCTCCCCGCGCTCCTATTGCGAGGTCCTCCGCAGCGGCACCCCGCCGCCCTCCCGCTCTCCAGCGCCCTCTCCTTCGCCGGTCTCCTCCAAGCTCGCTCCTTCCCCGCCGCAGGCGGCGCCGCTGAGGCGCGCCCGCTCGCCGCCAGCAGGCGGTCCCCGTCCTTGGCTCCATGGCGGCGATGGACGCGTCGCCGTGGTGCGCAGCTGCCGGCGCTGGTGATCCGCGAGGACCTGCCGCCCGACCTCGCCGGATGCTGCTTCAATTGCACGCTGCCAGGGCACATCTCGCGGGATTGCACCAACGACACGAAATGTCTCCGGTGCAAGGAAGATGGACACCACGCCAGGGAGTGCCCGCAGGCGCCGCGGCGCAGCTGGGCGTGGATAGGAGAGCTGGCCCTTGTGGCGTGGACGGGGAGCGATGGAGGGCTCCCGTGGAAGAACACCGCGCTCCGGTGCAGGAGCGTCTCGGCGCGAGAATTCCCCCTCGCAGCGGTAGCTTGTGGAGCAGCGCCGCACTCCGGTGCACGCGCGCATAGCGCCAGGGTCTCGCCATCGACGCCCCTGGGGCTCGTGGAGTCCGCGGCTTCTCGCGTCGCTCCGCCCGTGCGTGACGCGGCCGTAGGCGAGCGGGGCGGCCATGGTGACCGTGGAGGCCAGCGTGGCGGCAGTTCTAGCCACGGGCGCGGCGTGGATTCAGGCGGCCGCTGGCGCCGTCGTCGGAGGACTTTCCGCCTCTCCGGTCGGGAGAGATTTCGAGCGCCGTCGTTCCCGCTCTCCGCAGCGGGCGCCGACCGCGGAGAAGGCGCGTGGGAAGCAGGCCGTGAGTCAAAGCCGCAGCGCGAGGTGGTCTTTTTACCTCGCACGGCGGAGATTGATCGAGAAGAGGTGGCTCTGAGGTGGAGTTGGTCGCCTTCGTCTCCGGCAACCGGAGGAGCATCTCGCCGGAGGAGGCGGGGCGTGCAGTCGCGGAGCAGATTCCCGAGGTGGCAGGAACTTCTCTGTTCACCTCCACTGGCCGGCCAATTTCTTGCTCCGGTTCTCAAGCAGGAGGATGAAGGACAAGGCGGCCTCCGCCGGCGTCGTGGACAGAAGGGGATTCACAATCCGTTTTCCCCCGTGGAACCGCCAGCTCCAGGTGGCGCGCTGCACCATGCGCCACAGACTTCAGCTGGAGATCACCGGCGTCCCGGCGCACGCTTGAGTCGTGCTACGGTGGGAGCTTTGCTCGGCTCGACAGCGTGGATTGAAGGCTCGGCGCGCGTCGGCAAGCGGCATGAACCTGCGGATGTTCAGCGTCACGGCGTGAGTAGACGACCTCGAGCGTGTCCCCGCGGAGAAGGAGCTATGGATAGAGGAGCCCGGCGACCTGCTGGACGAAGACGACGCCCTTGTCCTGCGGGAGAGGAGCCGATGCCGCTGGAGAAAAATGTGCTCAAATATATCATCTATCTCCGGATCATTTCGGTGGCGGAAAGGGGGCTTCCGTCGCGGCCGTCGTCGCCGGATTCGGATGGTGGCGCCGGTGGTTCTGGTGGTGGGAATGGCCGGGATCAAGGAAGAGGCCCAGGCGCGAGAGAGGCGCGTGACCAAGGCCGAGGCGGCCGGCGTGCTCCCACGTGAGTCGCAGTCGCAGCAGAGGCGCGGCGGCCGGCGGCGATCGCCGGCAGGAAGGCAGGACGTACCGTACTGCTTGTGAGCGTGAGGTAGGAGAAGGGCGTGGGCCCTCACGGTCGTGGAGATGGTGGACCGGTCGCCTGACTCGCCTGACCCTCTCCTGGCTGCTGGTGGGGTCCGTGCGCAGGCGGGTGACGCGCATAGGTGGGATCCGATGCTCCTAGAGTTTGAACTGGCCAGTTCGAGGCCGGCACGTCGTCAGTTTGCACCCTCTTTTGACCAGGCGAGTGAGGAACTGCCAAGTGGTGAGAAATCTGCAAAGATGCTGCTAGGTCCAGGAGATGAGCTGGGTCTTGCTGATCCTCTGCGTGGATGTAGTGGAGAAAGCGGTCAAGGGGCCAGGCCGTGGGCAGCTTTTTCACGTGAGGCTCTTGGCGCGGACGGAGTTCAAAATTTGAACTCGTAGGTTGGCGCGTTCGGATCCAACTGGGTGGACTTTGCTGCGAGAGCTTCGCGTGGCGGAGATGATCTCCTGCTTGCATCTGCTGGGCTGTTGTCCCCTTTCAGTGCTGGGACGCTATCACCCGTCACGCCTGTTTCCAAGGCTGGGCGTGAGGCCTCGCCTGTCTCGGTGCTGGATTGTTTCACTGTCTCTCTCTCCGAGGGCAGCACGCAGATTGGGACAGGCCAGCAAGATGCTGCAGTCGTGGATGGGCCGGCTGAGGCTGGCATGGTGGCCCAAGACTTGGATCAGTTCAGGGCTGAGTTGCATCAAGCCTGTGGTGGCAGTCCTAGGTCGGCAAGGCGCAGCCGGACCAAGAGGATCCACAGTGGACCAGTGAGGCGCAGTGCCAGGCACCGTGGGAAGTTCGCTGCGGGGACACCGGTGAAGCGCCAGCAGCGTGAGCTGATCACGCGTCTGCAGATCGCGAGGGAAGGCGAAACCATCGGGGACGAGGCGCTGAACGCGTACTTGGACCTCTTCCGTCAACCGCTGCTGCAGAGACACATCGATGTGATCTTAGGTTTGTTTGGGTGGCTACCTGACGTGTTGCCGACGTCCGAGGATTTACCTATGGAGTGCCTTATTGTGGGGACCCCGGACTAGCTGTCTGAAATACCCTTGTGCCTACAACATCAGCGATCCCATGATCAGTCTGTCGCTGAGCACAATTAAACTGGTATCAAAAGAACATCCAAAAATACCGAATCAAAATACTTACTTGATTGAAGTAATAATCTTCAATAAGTTCTTGCAGCGGAAATCACCAAACAACGTGGAGCCCAAGTCATTTGCCAACCCTACAGGCAGCTGACTGGAAGCGCCCTAGTTCGCAAAGACGCCATTGGTCTCTCGGTCTCCAGCATACTTCTTCTTTAACTCTGGACATGGGAATATCCAGGGACACAGCCATGAGTACATTTACGTACTCGCAAAACTACCCCCGACATGAGCATGCAATAGCATCATTTTTATTATAACAAAACCCTTTATTTTGAGAAGACATCTTTATATCTTTGTTGAAAAGAAAAGAAGGCTTTTAGAACTTTTCCCATAAATCTGTCTTTGTAAGAAGTCTCTTTCAAAACTTTCTCCCGTAAAATCACCATTTGTTTATTTCTCCAAAACTCCTCCTTTTCTGGCCAAAACATTTCCGGTCAAATCATTTTTTCCAACAACCTTATACCAACCCTTTTGGTATGGTTGCATAAAACATTTCCCACTTTCAGGACACAAAACTTTGCACTTCTCGATCATAGCCCCTCAGGGTCCTCCACTTTTCCAGCAACCTCATACCGACTCATCGGTATAGTGCACATATACAACATCTCCCTTTTCCTTTAAAATCTTAAAACATTTCCAAAACTTGCACACGGTCAGTGGACAGCCTCCCAACTGTCCATATCCGAGGACTCGGCAATTTGAATAGTTTTAACCCTCTGCAGAGGTAGCACGCTTTTATCCCACATCCATCCGGTAACTCATCGTGTCAGCCACGTCCCGCCATACAAGGTGTATGCAAAGTTGAGCCACCGACCCTAGCCTCTCCTTTGCTCATGCTAGTATAGGATCCTACCCATATGATAATTCCCATCGACACTCAGTCCGGTTCCCGTCGGCAACCCTAAGTGTGAGGACTCATATGTTTTTCCCGGCGACCACATTTATGAAGTCTTCAATCCTCCTCCTTATCTTTCCATAGAGTTTGAGCGAGGACCCAGGTCAGGGGAGCTCACAAACCATCCCCTCACGCATAACGGAGTCATCTCCGTCGATGAGGTATCCCATACTAATAAGAGCAAATTATATGACTAAGCCCCGTTCCCATATGGGGTAAACGTGGTCGCACAGATTATTGGCTGGTCGTCATAGTACAAAGACACAATGTGCATTTTTCATCAACACCTCCATTCTCCAGTTCTCCACTTCCATACCGACATCTCGGTATTCCATATCCACACAAGTAATTTCAAAGGAGTTTTGAATAAACAATATTTTTCCCATCCTATAGTTGATATACCCTATCTTATATATCCATATTGGTGGCAAAATAGTTTCCATATACTTTTTGGAAAAGGTTTTATAAATCTTTGCTTTAAAAGTAAAACATTTGATCAAAGTTGATGCATATATATGTAGGTGCAAGCTCAGAGAGTAGCTTGCCTGATTTCAGCATGATGTTCCTGGACTGCTCCTCATTGATCAAAGAAATAAACTCTCATTGTTCTCCGATAAATCCTTTCCAAATACCACCCCGGTAGCGTTTATCTCTAGCGTCGCAACATGAAAATAAAACAACACGCAATAAGCAAACCAAACCACAAGTGGTATACAAACAAGTAATCAACTACAACATAGCACTAGTTTAATCAAGCAACAAACTAAGATCTACATTTACAAGGGCATTATACTCACAGGAGTATAACACCACAAACATGCTAAAACAAGAGGGCACGAAGACATCCTCAAATAGAGGTAATTAACAACCACTTTTCTTTAATCAGGAAATACTTCAGACAAAAGTTAAACTACCAATTAATCTTGGTAATTCAAAACATCTCACCAAGTTAAGGTGGAGACATTAACAAGACACTCAAGCTATTACTTAACTTAGAGACAACCAAGTTGAACAAGCAAGGCAAACATCTTTCTCACACCAACATATCTAACAAATACCACTAACAAGTAGTTCCCCTAACATGCTAGTAAAATAAGGAAACATGCCACAACAGTGGGTTACCACTCTACACATGCTAGGAAACACATTTATAACCATAAGGTTATAACACAACAATTAAGTAAAGGCCTAATAAAAATAGGCAGAAAAGGTCTAAACCTTATAATTAGCACCACAGTCAATCAGTGACTCCTAAATTCAAACCAATTTAGGGATATGTTCTTCTATACATATAGAAGACAATCCAATTGGATTTACTCCAAAATTCCTCTCTCAAAAATCTACAAAAATCACCAAAGTGCCACTGATGTGTTTTTAAGAATGAATAGAACTTTTGTTTTAAGCTTCACTTGCAAGCAATGCCAACAGATCTGGAAAGGTAGCATCTCATCCTATCCAGAGAATTTTAGTTTGCAATATTTGGATATATAAAACTCTAGATATTGAATATTTAGTGAAATAGATACTTTTTACTAGATTAACTCTAGCACACACATAACTACACATTTTGGAAAATGGCCAGTGCCACATGGTTAAGAAAACACATATGAATGCTACACAATTTGAATCACTCCAATAGCTATCACAGATTTACCACAAAAGATTTAAACCTACACTGTAAAAATTAACAGGAAACTAAATAAGAAATAGATCTACTGGAAAAAAAACAAGATTGGGCCAGATCTGGCCCAGATCTGGCCGTTCAGTGCAGAGGCGGCTCATCCCGCGGCCCACTCGCAAGGCGAACAGGTACGGGCCTCCTTCTTCCTCGTCGACACGCCGGAACGAGCTCGGCGCTCCGGGAGCAAGGCGAGGATGGCTACGGCGACTCCGGCGTTTCCTGGGCAAACGAAGATGTCTACGAGTTAGAACGCGAGGAGGGGATCCCAGGGAGCAGAAATGGCGGGGAATGGAGGACTACATCGCACGCGAGCTTCCTGGAAAGCTGACGGCCAGGGAGGAAGAGGATGCAGACGGTGGGGACGAATCCGGGCGCCCCTTCTTGATTCCTTGGATGGGGATGCAGAGGACGACGAGGCGGCATCGATGGTGGTCTTGGTTTTGCTTGGCGAGGCTCCAATCGCCGGCGATGCACGACGGCATCCATGGCTATAGTTCGGGCTTTGCAGAGAGAAGAGCAAAGAGAGAGCAGGCGAGGTGGGTGAGTGATGGAGGAGTGGAGGAGCATCTGGGGGGGCCTCTTTCTTCTCCTCGCAGGGCAACGCAAGAGGGGGGGTCCGGGCAGTGAGACGCATGGGAGAGGTGCACGGCGGCATGGCAGGAGGGAGAGCAGAGCGCTGGGGGGGCTCCTTATCTTCTTCATCGACGCGGCAGAGGGGAGCGAGAGGGGGGTCCGGGCGGCGAGCTACGGGCGGGCGACAACGGCGACGGTGAGGAGGGGGGCCTGGGCGAGCTCGGCGGTAGGAGGACGACACAGCGACGGCGGCCACTTCTGCTACAGGGAAGAAGAAGAACAAATTGCAGAAAATCCCCTGGATTCTTTTCTCTATTTACAACTTAGTCCTTTTGCTGTTTCTTTTAAAACCAGTACCACTTCAAGGATTTTATTGAAGCACTAAAACATTTTAGAAAAATATGAGATTAATCATGTAGCCTCTCCATATCATGTAGAAGCTTCAGAAAAATTGGGAATTCAAAATAAAATGTTTTGAGCAACTTTTGTTCATAGGGTTTTAAATATGGCATTTTTCTTAAATACAAATTTATAATACTTTGAAATTTTGAAACAAGTTCAAATATTATTTTTGGAACTCTTGGAACTTCCTTGACAAATATTTGAACTTTATATAGTTTTTATTTTCATAGCGAAGATATTTGTTTGAAGGAAATAGAGAGTTAGGTAGAGAGAATAATTTATTAAGGTCATTTTATTTGAATTGGAAATCTTTAATTCAAGTTCTTGAATACCTTTAGTGGTTTTGCTTATATTCAAGTCACATTCCAAATTTGTGACCAGTGGGTTTTATTTTTAGTGTTAGGCACAGCTGAGGAATTGTCCTCACAAGCGAACATAACTAGACCAGCAGCACAACCAAGTCCACATAAGGTCAAACACAACAATTGGAAGTAAAACACAATCATCAGTGAAACATTTCAAAAAGTTTTTGTTGGTTCTGAAATTTGGGTCTTGTGAAACTAAGTTTTTCTTAGTTTCCAAATTTGGGATGTGACAGCTCTTCCCCCCTTAAAAATAAATCTCGTCCTCGAGATTGGCCCGGTGGTAACAGGGGAGTACGAGGGCACGGGTTTTGGGCTGGTTATAGTTCTGAGGTCGTTGCTTCTTTAGTAAAGTCACCATGTGAGATCTTGATAAATTGATGCTGCGAGGCTTTCTCTGTTGAGAAACTTCTGTGCTGAGTTCAGATCCTTTATGATGGGGTTGTCTTGACGATTGACTCGGATGGATAGTCTTGGTCGGCTGTTTCCAGATTCGGTAAGGTTAAAGCGCAAGGAACTAATTATTAATATGTTCTTGTATACCTACTGCAGGTCTTCCCCCCTTAAAAGGGGTTTTTGAAGGGTCATGATGAGGGTTGCATCTGGGGTTGACTTGGAGGCATTGTTCTTCTTGGGTAGCTTGACGACCTTCGTCCTGGGTGTCATTCCTCGGTGCTTGGGTTGGTGCAGATATCCCTTCCCGATATTGTCTCCTTACGAGGGTCGCAGGTGAGGACGCGTTGTTCTCCGGATGTGCCAAGTCTGAACACTTGACTCTCTCCGGTTTCTAGTTAGTAGAGGGATATTATAAACTCCTAAGGGCGTCTGGACTTGTTTGGGGTTGATGTTGCCAATCGCAGGTGATTGCGTTGTTTGATTCTTCTTAGTGACTTTGGGTAGATCTTCTTCACGCTTTTCTTCCTTCGGCTTGGCGGAAAAAGGCGGGTCGTGGAACGCTTCTTTGGGCCCGGGGTCTTCACGAAGCTTTGCAGGTGTCTTCACAAGTAAGTTAGAGTGCACCAGAATAGTTAGGGTTTCCGGGAAAACTTTCTGGTTGAGGGGCTTAAGTTACTTTCCAAGGGAGTTGGGTGTTATACTTTGAACACCAAACTTATTATACCTAAAATCCAAAACAACCAAATTTACATAGGCCTCTAATTCTCGAGTCTTCAAAATACCATTCCAACATCTCTGGTAAGGCCACTACTATCAACTAGTTAACTGAATCATGACTTTTGCCCAAGCTAAAGTTATTAATCCACCATCATCTTCCTCGGGCATAAACTCTTTATCACAGTATAGTTCAATCTATCGGGTACCCATCAAACCTTTTAGGCATAGTCTCCCCATTACATTCTATCACAAAAACGTAGTGATCCACCAATTATTTCTTGATTGATTTTCCTCCCCAGATAGGCATATCTCAAATTATCTGACTCCTTCAGGTTGCCCCCTTTCCCACGATCATATCATCAAAGCTAAATAAAGCATCCAGCAGTCATGTGATCATCCCATCAAGAATTGACCCACTTCCTAACCAAATTCAGATTTTATCTCAACACCTTTGGGCCTTGATCTCATAATCAAAGATAAATGATCTTTCTAAGAATAATCCAAACAGAGCGTGACAAGCTCTGAAAACTACTGTCACCTAGAATGTCTTGCTACTAGACCAAGTCATATTGATTCCTAGAATCCGATAAACATTCACTTATCCTCCACCAATTATCTCTTGCATACAACGATCTACTCATTTGCTAACTCATCTTTGACCACTTCCTATAATTCCATAAGAATTTAGTACAAGGGTCACTTGCCTAAGAATCACCCTAAACATTCCAACACCGGAGTATTCTTCTTAATTTACTTGCTTCTAACCAATCCAAACATCGTTTTATCAGCAAGTGATTCCTAAAAATCCAATAACTTTCACCCTTTTTTCTAAACCTTGAATCAAGGGTCACGTCTCCTAGTTCCAGATAACAACCAATGGTTGGGGACCACAACTAGTTAGCCCCAGAGTATTAATCAAATATATCATCTGTTCAATCCCAATTAATTTATCGATCCACTCCAAGTTTTCACTCCTTTTATAAACCCCAAATTTTTGATATTACCAACAGCATCCACCAAATTTTGATCTCGCCAAGATACTTTTGGCTAACAACTTTCAATTCAACACCCTTATATCTTCCTACAGCCTCCTTTCTAACAACTAGTTTTGAGTCGGTCTCTGGCACTTCTTAATGGTCCCTAGAAAAAGTTAGTGAGAACCTTCGCACCAGTTGTTTTTCAAAAGGGGTACTTGGAGAAACACTATAAATCTTCAGGTGATTTTCTTACTTGGAACTTGAGTATTTCCTAAGGTATACACTTGGGTTAAGAAAAATATTATTGTCCTTGATTTGAGTTCTAACATCCTTTGCTTCACCCCTGTGGTGAAGGCATCCTGTTAGTCCGAGCAAGCTTTCTATTAGTTAGTTGTATAAAATTGTGGAGGTCTTTTATAACATCAATTGCCTTAGTCTTACGAGAAGAATTTGTTAACAATGTAGCTAGTCTTGTCAACAAACTACTTTTCATATTCCAGAGGCTGAGATGTACTGGATCATCTGACGTTCCGATTATTTATATATGACACTCAATTGTTTGGGCATACAAAAGCGATTTGTTAACAAGTTCATGAAGCTTGTTACCAAACTACTTCCATATAACACGAACATTAAAATATCACACTATTTCTAGAGAGATTTAAAGTTAGATAAATTATGTTAGTTATATTAGTTTTTTTTCTTATTGTTTTGTTAGTCCGATGGGATACGACCAGTGTCATCTACCGTCGGGTCTTGAATCTTCATCTTTCTCGATGGCTTGATGTGGTTGTATGAAACGACGTACAAAGGCCGCTATCCGTTTTGCAGAAGGTCGCAGAGTCTTGGGGTAGACAGTATTCCTTATCTTGCTCCTCTTACTAGGAGAAAATTTTCTGAAGGGTTTTCTAAGTCGGACTTTTTGAAAGGATACAAAAAGTATCTCTATGGCCAACAAGGCAAAAAGGGTTTTGCAAACAGTCCAAAATAAAGCAACAGATAAAAGTGTGGTTACTTTGGGTTCCCGACAAGGCGGGTTTTGTGAAACACCCAAGGAAAACAACACACATAAATGCAACACACAAGCAAGATTAATCAATGCACTCTTAGCACCAACAGACGTTTAATACCATGGAAGATGGGGTTTACTCAAGTAAAATGAGCTTATCCTATTGATCCTATGGTTCTGTATCTCGAGGATTTTCTTCATCTTGTCCTAGTGGGAACCTTTGGCGGTGAAACTACTGCAACTCCTGAAGGTTGCACGGACCCTCGATCTTCTCATATAAAACACTTTGATGTTGAGGTCTTCTGATTGCTAAGTAATAAGGTCTCTCCTGGTTCATCGTCAAATATATTTAAATTTGAATGGGGACAAGATGACAGAAGAAACTTTTGATAAACCTTTAGACAAGAGGTAAGGTTTAGAATAATTCGAGAAGGTGAAAAGAGTGGAAGTTATACTTAGGCTTCCTTAGATACAATATAATTTAGGTGGTAATATATTTCTTTCCAAAATAATTTCCTCCTATGGGCCATGGTGAAACAGGGCTGTTGAAGTCTTCATTTTATCGCCTTAGTCTTCAGCTGGAATACTTGAGATTGTCGAGGTAGTAACTGGGTGGAATTGTTGATATTGAGTTGAGATCTTCAAAGGTCTCTTGCTTTGTTGATACTGGCGATCTTGGTATTTGCAGATTGATCACCTTGATGTGGAATGTTGAGTACTTGTGATGGAAGCTCCGTCTTGTAGGTGCTAGCTAATTAGGTCTCACTTGGGTTCATCGTCAAGTATTTTGAACGGGTAAGAGGGAGTAGAGAAATCCTTAGAAAATCTTCAAATAGAGGGATGAGACTCGGAAATATTTGAGAAGGTGAGAAGAGTGGAAGTTATTTTTGGACTTCCTTAAATAAAAATATGTTTTTGGTATCAATATATTTTTAACAAAATATTCCTTTCCTAACTAACGTCCATGCTAACTAAGGTCTGTTACAGTCAGGATGGCTCTGATACCAAGTCTGTGGGGACCACGGACTAGCTGTCCGAAATACTCTTGTGCCTACAACATCAGCGATCCCATGATCAGTCTGTCGCTGAGCACAATTAAACTGGTATCAAAAGAACATCCAAAAATACCGAATCAAAATACTTACTTGATTGAAGTAATAATCTTCAATAAGTTCCTGCAGCGGAAATCACCAAACAACGTGGAGCCCAAGTCATTTGCCAACCCTACAGGCAGCTGACTGGGAAGCGCCCTAGTTCGCAAAGACGCCATTGGTCTCTCGGTCTCCAGCATACTTCTTTTTGAACTCTGGATATGGGAATATCCAGGGACACAACCATGAGTACATTTACGTACTCGCAAAACTACCCGCGACATGAGCATGCAATAACATCATTTTTATTATAACAAAACCCTTTATTTTGAGAAGACATCTTTATATCTTTGTTGAAAAGAAAAGAAGGCTTTTAGAACTTTTCCCATAAATTTGTCTTTGTAAGAAGTCTCTTTCAAAACTTTCTCCCGTAAAATCACCATTTGTTTATTTCTCCAAAACTCCTCCTTTTCTGGCCAAAACATTTCCGGTCAAATCATTTTTCCAACAACCTTATACCAACCCTTTTGGTATGGTTGCATAAAACATTTCCCACTTTCGGGACACAAAACTTTGCACTTCTCGATCATAGCCCCTCAGGGTCCTCCACTTTTCCAGCAACCTCATACCGACTCATCGGTATAGTGCACATATACAACATCTCCCTCTTCCTTTAAAATCTTAAAACATTTCCAAAACTTGCACACGGTCAGAGGACAGCCTCCCAACTGTCCATATCCGAGGACTCGGCTATTCGAATAGTTTTAACCCTCTGCAGAGGTAGCACGCTTTTATCCCACATCTATCCGGTAACTCATCGTGTCAGCCACGTCCCGCCATACAAGGTGTATGCGAAGTTGAGCCACCGACCCTAGCCTCTCTTTGCTCATGCTAGTATAGGATCCTACCCATATGATAATTCCCATCGACACTCAGTCCGGTTCCCGTCGGCAACCCTAAGTGTGAGGACTCATATGTTTTTCCCGGCGACCACATTTATGAAGTCTTCAATCCTCCTCCTTATCTTTCCATAGAGTTTGAGCGAGGACCCAGGTCAGGGGAGCTCACAAACCATCCCCTCACGCATAACGGAGTCATCTCCGTCGATGAGGTATCCCATACTAATAAGAGCAAATTATATGACTAAGCCCCGTTCCCATATGGGGTAAACGTGGTCGCACAGATTATTGGCTGGTCGTCATAGTACAAAGACACAATGTGCATTTTTCATAAACACCTCCATTCTCTAGTTCTCCACTTCCATAACGACATCTTGGTATTCCATATCCACACAAGTAATTTCAAAGGAGTTTTGAATAAACAATATTTTTCCCATCCTATAGTTGATATACCCTATCTTATATATCCATATTGGTGGCAAAATAGTTTCCATATACTTTTTGGAAAAGGTTTTATAAATCTTTGCTTTAAAAGTAAAACATTTGATCAAAGTAGATGCATATATATGTAGGTGCAAGCTCAGAGAGTAGCTTGCCTGATTTCAGCATGATGTTCCTGGACTGCTCCTCATTGATCAAAGAAATAAACTCTCATTGTTCTCCGATAAATCCTTTCCAAATACCACCCCGGTAGCGTTTATCTCTAGCGTCGCAACATGAAAATAAAACAACACGCAATAAGCAAACCAAACCACAAGTGGTATACAAACAAGTAATCAACTAAAACATAGCACTAGTTTAATCAAGCAACAAACTAAGATCTACATTTACAAGGGCATTATACTCACAGGAGTATAACACCACAAACATGCTAAAACAAGAGGGCACGAAGACATCCTCAAATAGAGGTAATTAACAACCACTTTTCTTTAATCAGGAAATACTTCAGACAAAAGTAAACTACCAATTAATCTTGGTAATTCAAAACATCTCACCAAGTTAAGGTGGAGACATTAACAAGACACTCAAGCTATTACTTAACTTAGAGACAACCAAGTTGAACAAGCAAGGCAAACATCTTTCTCACACCAACATATCTAACAAATACCACTAACAAGTAGTTCCCCTATCATGCTAGTAAAATAAGGAAACATGCCACAACAGTGGGTTACCACTCTACACATGCTAGGAAACACATTTATAACCATAAGGTTATAACACAACAATTAATTAAAGGCCTAATAAAATAGGCAGAAAAAGTCTAAACCTTATAATTAGCACCACAGTCAATCAGTGACTCCAAAATTCAAACCAATTTAGGGATATGTTCTTCTATACATATAGAAGACAATCCAATTGGATTTACTCCAAAATTCCTCTCTCAAAAATCTACGAAAATCACCAAAGTGCCACTGATGTGTTTTTAAGAATGAATAGAAATTTTGTTTTAGGCTTCACTTGCAAGCAAGGCCAACAGATCTGGAAAGGTAGCATCTCAACCTATCCAGAGAATTTTAGTTTGCAATATTTGGATATATAAAACTCTAGATATTGAATATTTAGTGAAATAGATACTTTTTACTAGATTAACTCTAGCACACACATAACTACACATTTTGGAAAATGGCCAGTGCCACATGGTTAAGAAAACACATATGAATGCTACAAAATTTGAATCACTCCAATAGCTATCACAGATTTACCATAAAAGATTTAAACCTACACTGTAAAAATTAACAGGAAACTAAATAAGAAATAGATCTACTGGAAAAAAAACAAGATTGGGCCAGATCTGGCCGTTCAGTGCAGAGGCGGCTCATCCCGCGGCCCACTCGCAAGGCGAACAGGTACGGGCCTCCTTCTTCCTCGTCGACACGCCGAAACGAGCTCGGCGCTCCGGGAGCAAGGCGAGGATGGCTACGGCGACTCCGGCGTTTCCTAGGCAAACGAAGATGTCTACGAGTTAGAATGCGAGGAGGGGATCCCAGGGAGGCAGAAATGGCGGGGAATGGAGGACTACATCGCACGCGAGCTTCCTGGAAAGCTGACGGCCGGGGAGGAAGAGGATGCAGACGGTGGGGATGAATCCGGGCGCCCCTTCTTGATTCCTTGGATGGGGATGCAGAGGACGACGAGGCGGCGTCGATGGTGGTCTTGGTTTTGCTTGGCGAGGCTCCAATCGCCGGCGATGCGCGACGGCATCCATGGCTATAGTTCGGGCTTTGCAGAGAGAAGAGCAAAGAGAGAGCGGGCGAAGTGGGTGAGTGATGGAGGAGTAGAGGAGCATCTGGGGGGCTCTTTCTTATCCTCGCAGGGCAACGCAAGAGGGGGGGTCCGGGCAGTGCGACACACGGGAGAGGTGCACGGCGGCATGGCAGGAGGGAGAGCAGAGCGCTGGGGAGGGGGGCCTCCTTATCTTCTTCATCGACGCGGCAGAGGGGAGCGAGAGGGGGGGTCCGGGCGGCGAGCTACGGGCGGGCGACAACGGCGACGGCGAGGAGGGGGGGCCTGGGCGAGCTCGGCGGCAGGAGGGCGACGGCGGCCACTGCTGCTACAGGGAAGAAGAAGAACAAATTGCAGAAAATCCCCTGGATTCTTTTCTCTATTTACAACTTAGTCCTTTTGCTGTTTCTTTTAAAACCAGTACCACTTCAAGGATTTTATTGAAGCACTAAAACATTTTAGAAAAATATGAGATTAATCATGTAGCCTCTCCATATCATGTAGAAGCTTCAGAAAATTGGGAATTCAAAATAAATTGTTTTGAGCAACTTTTGTTCATAGGGTTTTAAATATGGCATTTTTCTTAAATACAAATTTATAATACTTTGAAATTTTGAAACAAGTTCAAATATTATTTTTGGAACTCTTGGAACTTCCTTGACAAATATTTGAACTTTATATAGTTTTTATTTTCATAGCGAAGATATTTGTTTGAAGGAAATAGAGAGTTAGGTAGAGAGAATAATTTATTAAGGTCATTTTATTTGAATTGGAAATCTTTAATTCAAGTTCTTGAATACCTTTAGTGGTTTTGCTTATATTCAAGTCACATTCCAAATTTGTGACCAGTGGGTTTTATTTTTAGTGTTAGGCACAGCTGAGGAATTGTCCTCACAAGCAACAAACATAACCAGACCAGCAGCACAACCAAGTCCACATAAGGTCAAACACAACAATTGGAAGTAAAACACAATCATCAGTGAAACATTTCAAAAAGTTTTTGTTGGTTCTGAAATTTGGGTCTTGTGAAACTAAGTTTTTCTTAGTTTCCAAATTTGGGATGTGACACTTATTTAGGCGTGTGTATCTGTAGTCCTGTGTTGTTCCTTGTACTCTCTGAGCTTTGTATCCTTAGTTATGTTGGAGCTTGATCTTGTGTTTGCCATCTGGAATGCGCGTGGATTGAACTCAGGGGCGCGTAGAGCAGTGATCCTTCAGGCGATGTCGGCCACTGGGGCCAAGATAGTATGCCTCCAGGAGGCCAAGATGGAGATCATCACGGATCAGATCGTCCGAGAATGTCTCGGTGTGGCCTTTGACGGGTTTCTCTACCAGCTGGCCTACATAGAGTTGACATATGAGATTGCAACACAAAGTTTGATAACAAGTTACTAATTATATGGGCATCACGTCCTAACATAGAGATCTTTTGGTTATTAATCTCACTTATACTCCACCAAGATGCGAACTAGATCATAACACCTCGGTAATTAAGATAACTCAGAGTATAGCTTTAAGTATCATGACATGAAGTTAAAATAAGAACATGCTAGATCTAGTCACGGAGAAGTGGCAAGTCACCCACAACCCTTGTAGCTATTTTTGTTTATCCCTAGTGAGGCAACAAAGTAAGGTAAAACACCCAAGTGGATCGCGATATTACAATGGTCAACTTACCGCACTCACCATACCCCGTTACTTCAACTAATGCACACATCACCCCACACACGCTCTCATAAACATGCTTGATCATAACAAGTAGATAAGAACGGGGTACATAATATGCATCTATATTCATAACTGAAACAAACATTGCAATCTCCAGCATATATTAACTCATAAAAAAATCCACCGCATAGGAATTACAACGATGACCGTAATCATGTTCAGCAGCTCATACGGTACTAATTAGTGAAGCTCAAAGAGAGGAGAGATACATAAGTTATTTCCACAAACCCATAGTCCAGAGGTGGACTACTCCCTCTTCATCATGGAGACGGTGGAGATGTCGATGGAGAAGATGGAGACTACGCCGGCAGCGCCCCGCCGGAGTTTCCCCCCTCCAATCTGCAGCTCTAGATTTCTGTTTTCTTGTTTCTGTCTTGTGGCGGCGCTTGTTTTCGAGAACGCCGTGGGACTTCTTTTATAGGTGTTTTTAGGTCAAGGGGAAGTCGGTGGAGAAAAGATCGACGGCAGCGGAGCCTCGAGGCCCAAGATGGTGGCCCCCATGCGGCCAGGTACAGAGGCCGCGTGGCCCCCCCTCTTTTGGGCTTCCGGCCTCCGTTTCCTTGCTTCCTTCGCTCCCAAGTCTTCCTCCTTCCAAAATAATGACGCCTGTATTTTTCCAGGTCATTTGGACGTCGTTTAGGTCCCTGAAACTTAAAAGGAAAAAATAGGGTTTTCTGCCCGCGCAGGGTTAATTCCATAAAAATAGGAAATAAATATTTTATTCCCAAAAATCATTATATAACAGTGATATAACCCTTATATGATGCAAATATGAATGGAATATGAGTGATATAGTGCAAAGTTCATGTATGCATTTTACATGCATCAGTCACCAACCCCCACCTCACGACTAACGCGCTCACCGCTAGCATCTCAATCGGGGGTGAGCAGGCATGGTGGTTCACAGGGGTGTATGGCCCTCAGGGTGTGGACGCTAAGAGAGCATTCCTTCTCGAGCTCCAAGATATTAGGGACCTGCAAACGGGTCCGTGGATGGTGGCAGGGGATTTCAACCTCATCGTCAATCCAGAGGATAAGAACCAAGGTGTCCTCCACCAGGCCATGATGGGGCGCTTCCGGCATAGGATGTCTAGGTTGGAGCTCAAGGAGGTCTACCTTAATGGTCGCAGATTCACATGGTCTAACGAGCGCCAACAACCAACCATGGAGAAGCTGGATAGGGTCTTCACGACCGTGGATTGGGAGGATCTTTTTCCATACGCTTTTCTCTCGGCGAACTCGTCGGGGCCGTCTGACCACTATCCCTTGGTACTCAGCTTAGCCCCAGACTTGCATGTGGGGCGTAGATTCCAGTTCCAGTCCTTCTGGACGAAGGTTGAGGGCTTCCTTGAGGTTGTGGAGGAAGCTTAGTCGTTGGTGGAGTCGGAGGTCAACCCTTTCAAAAGGTTGGACCTCAAGCTTCGGGCGATAGCCAAGAGTCTAGCTAGGTGGAGTAGCAAGTTCATTGGCAACATCAAGCTCCAGATTCTGATGGCCAATGAACTGATCTTCCGCCTTGATGTGGCCATGGAATCCCGGACGCTCTCGTAGGAGGAGAGAGGGCTTAGAAAGATCCTCAAAGGGAAGTTGCTTGGTCTGGCATCCCTCGAGCGCACAATGGTGAGGCAACGTGCGAGATTACTGTGGTTGCGAGAGGGTGATGCTTGCACCAGATTTTTTCACACGCACGCCAGCCACCGGCGGCGGTAGAACTTCATTAGCCACCTCATGGTCGATGGAACAAGGAAGACCGAGCATGTAGACAAGGCTGAGGCCGTGGACTCCTTCTTTGATGACCTGCTTGGCACTGAGGTCGATCGCCCCTTCTCCTTCGACTTGGACTTCCTACAGATGCCCACCGTGGATCTCTCCCACCTGGAGATGGCCTTCTCAAAGGAGGAGGTGTGGAATGCCATTAGAGGCATGTCGTTGGACAAGTGTCCGGGTCCTGACGGATTCTCCAACAGATTCTATGTGGCATGTTGTGGAATCATTAAGAAGGACGTCATGGAGACGTTTGACTCGCTCTCTCGCCGGGACGCCCGTGGATTCAGCTCCGTCAATAAAGCTCTTATCACCCTCCTGCCTAAAAAGGTGGGGCTGAAGAGGTGCGGGATTTCCGCCCTATTAGCTTGATTCACAGCTTCGCCAAGCTTGTGGCCAAGGTGGTGGCCTGCAGGGTGGCCCCCTCTCTACCCCAGTTAGTGGGTGCGCATCAGAGCGCGTTTGTCCGTGGGAGATGCTTGCATTATAATTTCATGATGGTCCAATGCACTGCGCGCAAGCTTCATAGATTGGAAACCCCGACAGTTCTCTTGAAGCTCGACATCACCAAGGCCTTCGACACAGTCAGTTGGGCCTTCCTGTTGGAGGTGTTGTGAAAGATGGGGTTTGGTGAGCTTCTGATTGCAACCATCTGCGTCCTTTTGTCTTCCGCTTCCACAAAGGTGTTTCTCAATGGACATCCCGGTGGGAAGATCTTCAACAGGCGCGGTCTGAGATAGGGAGATCGGTTCTCACCGCAACTCTTCATCCTGATCATGGAGGTTTTGCACCTGTTGATTGAGAGGGCTACGACCTGTGGATTGTTGACGCCTCTCGCAGAGACAGGGCTTACGCATCGCACATCGATCTATGCCGATGACGTGGTGACTTTTCTACGGCCGCTACCGAGAGACCTCAGAGTTTTTGCGAGGCTTCTTGAGGATTTCGGGATGGTCTCGGGTTGAGGGCGAATCTGGAGAAATGTTCGGTGCACTTGATACGCTGTGGAGAGCCGGAGGCTCAGCTGGTGGCCCAGGAGCTACAATGTCCACTGTTACCGTTTCCGCTGCGGTATCTGGGTCTTCCTCTCTCCCTTAGGAAGTTGACGGCGGCTCAGCTCCAGTACATTGTGGATAGTGTGGCCAGCCACCTCCCCAGGTGGCGTACAGGGCTCCTGAACCGCGGAGGGCGGCTCGAGCTTGTGAGGACCACTCTCTTGGCGATATCCATCTTCTCCATGATGTCGCTGGACTTATCGGTTGAAACCCTCGTGGCGATTGAGAAGATCATATGTGGTTTCTTGTGGGCAGGGCGCAAAGATGCGCGTGGACGAAGCTGCTTGGTTGCATGGAAAAGGACCTGCATGCCCAAGCGCTTGGGGGGCTTGGTATCCCTAACCTGAGGCTCATGAACCTAGCTCTGCAAGCAAGGTGGCTCTGGATCAGTAGGACGGACAGGTCGAAACCCTAGGCCGAGTTCAACATCCAGGTTCCCAGTTTGGTACGAGAGCTGTTCGAGACGGCCACGGTTTCTGTTGTAGGCGATGGGGCCTCCACCTTCTTCTGGACTGACAGGTGGTTACCTGGAGGGCTTGGTCGGGTAAAGGATGTGGCTCCGAACGTCTTCCTTAAAGTGCCCAAGAGCGCCCGGTGTTCTCGACGAGTAAGGGAAGGGCTCGCTGGCGGTTGGCTCGAGGATGTACCCCCGAACCTGGACGCACGTGAGATACGCAAATTGCTTTCAGTGACTAACGGCGTGGAGGGCTTCGCCCTGTCCGAACGGACCGCAGACGAGTTCAGGTGGAGTTTGGAGGCCAACCACAAGTACACAGCTCGATCGGCTTACAGGGCTTTCTTTGAAGGCCAGATTGGGATGGCTGGGGCCCAGCAAATCTGGTGCTCGCGAGCCCCCAACAAGTGCAAGTTCTTCCTTTGGCTAGCACTGAGGAAGAGATGCTGGAGAACTGACCGCCTAGGTCGTCGGGGGCTGCCTAGGCCGGCCGCTTGCCCTTTCTGTGATCAGGTGGAGGAAGATATTGATCACCTGCTGCTCGGATGTGTCTTAGCCAGGGATGTCTGGTCCTCCTTCCTGAGTAGATGGGGGAGGGCCGACTGGATCCCTAACCAGGATGCCCGTCTAGAGGAGTGGCTGCAGCTGAGGACGCTTGGAGGCAATGAGGCGAAGGACATGTGGACCGCGATCACTCTGATTTGCTGGAGTTTGTGGAGGCACAGGAACAATGTAGTTTTCGAGGGTCATAGACCATCGGTGGAGGCTGCCACCAGGATGGTAGAGGCCGAGGCCGAGGCCGACTTGTGGCGATCGGTTAGGTTGTTTAGGGGTAGCCTAGGACCCGTAGATAGGTGGAGGGTTGGCGAGTGATCCCTTTCTTTCTCGGTGGATGGCGTTCTCAGGCGTTTGTGCCTGAACGCGTTCTAAACGGCCTCTTGGCCTCTTCTTCTTGAAATCGATGAGTCCGCTGGGACGTATCCTTAAAAAAAATCCATATATAAACTTCGACAATTAAAAATCCACATATAATTTTTGACAATTATAAGAGCCAGGCCGTTTCACATCAGTTGGAGATGCTCTTATATAGTCTGACTGAATTTTTCAATTGCCCTTTTGGACCGCCGGGTGTGAGAAATCAGAGACACACCTGAGTCGCCAAGTATGGTGTGCATATGAAGTCGGAAGAAAAAGGCGTGCCCCCGTCGTGCACATCGGACCTATATGGTGTGCGTGGCACTACCACAGCAGGAGCATGGTGCTTGATTATGTAGTTTGGTTTACGGGAGTTCTCTGACAAAATTTGGTGGTAAAATAAGTCAGCACACAGTTTTTTTAAGGTCAGCACACACTTTTGAAGTCAGCACACACTTAACTTTACAAGTTGGACCTTGTGACTACATACAAGAAGCGTTGGCCCTTGGATTGCATTCCCTTATCAAGAACGAGCGATCATCAAGTTCTCTGATTTGGTTTCATCTGACATACTAGTACTTTGTTTGCCCATGTTTTAATTTAGCTTAGTGAGATCAAATGTCAGCAATATGATAGACGTAGCCTAGAGCCCTAGACTCCTTGAGTAAATGTAAACTTGAGATAATCTCGTATATTGATTGATTACAACGGCCGGACTACATGAGTATTTATATTACAAACCACAACCGACATAGGCTAGAGTCCTAACTTGAATCACAAGTCTACTCGAATTACAGTTTGAATCTCAGTCGAACTCTATAGTCTAACATCCCCCGGCAGTTTCAACGTGGGGTTCAACAACGTTGAGACTGGAGCGTATATCAGTGAATGGTGTTGTAGCAAGTCCTTTGGTAAAAATGTCGGCAAACTGAGCTGTAGTAGGTACATGTAGAACTCGAACTTGGCCCAAAGCAACCTTCTCTCGAACAAAGTGAATGTCGATCTTCATGTGCTTGGTACGCCGATGCTGGACAGGGTTGTTGGACATGTAAACTGCTGAAATATTGTCACAATAGACAATGGTAGCCTGCTGAATCGGAAAATGAAGCTCGGATAACAATTGGTGTAGCCAAATAGTTTCAGCAACGACATGGGCAACTGCGCGGTACTCATTTTCAGCAGACAAACAAGAGACTGTAACCTGCCTTTTTGAAGACCAAGAAATCAAATTGTTAACAAGAAAAACACAGTATCCGGACGTGGATCGACGAGTATCTAGACAACCAGCCCGGTCTGCATCGGAATATGCTGTCAAAGAAGTGGGAGATGAGGAATTTATATGTAGACAATGATCTAGGGTTCCTTTGAGATAACGAAGGACACGTTTGACATGATTGTAATGTGGTACACGCTGATCATTGATGGGTGTAAACCACACGTTCGTTGGGAAACCCCAAGAGTAAGGTTTGATGAGTGTAGCGGCAAGCCTTCACTCAGTAAGAAACCGAGGTTATCAATCCAGTAGGAGGTGAAGACACTTCTGAAAGTGTCAACGGTGTCAGAAAACTTGGCGTATTGGGGAGTGTAAAAAGTCCTGACGGTTGACTTGGAACCTGCACACAAGACAATCAAACTATTTTGCCCCAACAAATCAGTGAGAGTGTCAATCTCACCGGCTTGCTGAAAACAAAGGATTAGAAGTGTTGTATGGAAAATGATGTTTAATTGCAGAGAATGAAAGAGAACAATGATCACAGTAGGTTGCATTTCAGATGTAAAAGAATGGACCGGGGTCCATAGTTCACTAGTGATGTCTCTCCATAATAAATAACTAACATGCTGGGTAAACAAATTACAGCTGGGCAATTGACAATATTGATAAGTGCATATCATGCATGTGCAAGTTGTGGTGTCTACTATGAGATTCATTTGCGCATTACGACAAAGTACACAGACCGCTATCCAGCATGCATCTGTGCCTAAATAGTCCACCTTCAGGCTAGCGTCCGCACCCCTTCCAGTATTAAGTTGCAAGCAACAGACAATTGCATTAAGTAAAGTGCATAATGTAAACAACACATTCATCCTTAGACAAAGCATCATTAGGTTACCCCTAGTGCAACAGTACATACACAACCTTAGGGGTTGCTGTCACTCCCCAGATTAAATGGAGACTGAACCCACTATCTAGCATAAATACTCCCTCTTGGAGTCACAAGCATCCACTTGGCCAGAGTATCAACAAGCAACGGAAAGCATGCAAGATCATAAATAACATAGACATAATATTCAGTATTCAACTTGACATGGTATGAATATTCATCGGATCCCAGCAAACACAACATGTAGCATTACAATAAGATGATCTTGATCATGATAGGCAGCTCACAAGATCTAAACATGATGGCACAAGAGGAGAAGACAACCATCTAGCTACTGCTATGGACCCATAGTCCAAAGATGAACTACTCACACATCACTCCGGAGGCAGGCATGGCGATGTAGAGCCCTCCGATGATGATTCCCCTCTCCGGCAGGGTGCCGGGAAGAGCTTCAAAACCCTCCCGAGTTAGGGTTGACGGCGGCGGCGGCTCTGGAACTTTTCGTGGAAATTGACTCGGGTACTTAGGGTTTTCCCGAGGAAGGCAATTTATAGGCGAAGGGGCAACGTCGGTGGAGGCTCGTGGCGTCCTCACCACGTGGCGGCGCGGCAGGAGGTGGGACCGCGCCACCACATGGTGAGGGCGGCCCACGGCCCCCCTTCGTCTCTACTTCGGACTCCGTGTACGTGTCAGAAAAATAGGGACTTTGGCTTTTATTTCGTCCAATTCTGAGAATATTTCCAGAACAACTTTTCTGAAACCAAAAACAGCAGAAAACAGGAACTGGCACTGTGGCATCTTGTTAATAGGTTAGTCCCAGAAAATGCATAAAAATGATTTAAAGTGTATATAAAACATGTAGCAATTGGCATAATATAAGCATGGAACATCAGAAATTATAGATACGTTGGAGACGTATCAAGCATCCCCAAGCTTAGTTCTACTCGTCCTCGAGTAGGTAAAACGATAACAACAAAATAATTTCTGAGGAGACATGCTTCACACAATCTTGATCAAATAATATTGCAAGGCTCATGTCATGAATGAAGTGACTCAAGGCAATGGTCTATAGTTTGCTAACAAATAGATAAAGAGTAAACAACTGAATCATATAAGCAAAAACTTTTCATGAATAGTACTTTCAAGACAAGCATCAAAAAGCTTTGCATAAGAGTTAACTCATAAAGCAATAGATTCTAAATAAAGGCATTGAAGCAACACATAGGAAGATTTAAGTTTCAGCAATTGCTTTCAACTTTCAACATGTATATCTCATGGATATTGTCAACACAAAGTAATATAACAAGTGCAATAAGTAAGCATATAAGAATTAGTGCACACAAAGTTGACACAAGTGTTTGCTTCTGAGATAGAAAGGAGTAGGTAAACTGACTCAACATAAAGTAAAATAAAGGCCCTTCGCAGAGGGAAGCAGGGATTAAATCATGTGCTAGAGCTTTTTAGGTTTTTGAAATCATATAGAGAGCATAAAATAAGTTTTTGAGAGGTGTTTGTTGTTGTCAACGAATGGCAGTGGGCACTCTATCTCCCTTATCACCCAGACTTTCAAGAGCGGCTCCCATGAAGGACGTTATTTCTACCCAAGGGTAGATCATCCCTCTTCTCTTTTGTTTACACATGCATATTTATAAATTGGTATGACACTCCTCCCAACCTTTGCTTACACAAGCCATGGCTAACCGAATCCTCGGGTGCCTTCCAACAATCACATACCATGGAGGAGTGCCTATTTGATAAAGTTTAACATTTTGGAAATTTTCTTTTGATAAATCATTGGCAAACATGTGAAGAGAATCAAGTTAAAGTTGTAATTAATTGGGACTGGGCACCCCATTTGCCAGCTCTTTTTGCAAATTATTGGATAAGCGGATGTATATGCCACTAGTCCATTGGTGAAAGTCTGTCATGAGTAAATGACAAGGTGATAGAGTAAACGCCACAAACTTCCTCATGAGCTATAAAACATTGACACAAATAAGGAGTAATAAAGTTTTGAATAGTTTAAAGGTAGCACATGAAGTATTTACTTGGAATGGCAGGAAATACCACATAATAGGTAGTTATGGTGGACACAAATGGCATGGGTTTTGGCTCAAGGTTTGGATGCACGAGAAGCATTCCCTCTCAGTACAGAGTTTAGGCTAGCAAGGTTGTTTGAAGCAAACACAGGATATCAACCGGTACAGCAAGACTTACATAAAACATATTGCAAGCATTATAAGACTCTACACTGTCTCCCTTGTTGTTCAAACACTTTACCAGAAAATATCTAGACCTTAGAGATATCAAACATGCAAACCAAGTCTCAACAAGTTCTACGGTAGTTCTCCACTAATAGGTTTTAACTACATGATGCAAGAGCTTAAACATGATCTACTTGAGAGCTCAAAACAATTGCAAAGCATCAAATTATCCAAGACAATGATCTACAAGAATGAGTATGTCTTTTCAATATACCATATACCACATGTTGATGACCAATTTTGGCTCAAAAGAAATCATATGACGAAAACAGACCGCAACTAGTACATGTACTAGTCAATTTCGGAATTTTGGCCAAATAAGATGAAGTATAGCCTAACTAGTACATGTACTAGTAGGGTTCTGCAATTTTCAACCAAACACCAAGCTTGCTGAACAACATACGAAAGTTCAGGGCGTGTGATGGTGAGATATTGGAGAGCACCAGTAATACTACGATAGAAAGTTGTATCCGAATAAGAATCACCGTCAGAGAACAATTTGGCGGCAGTATCAACAGGAGTGCGAGAGAGCTGACAGTCTAGCATACCGGCGCGGGAGAGAAGATCAAGTATATATTGGCGTTGGGAGAGAAACAAACCATTGGAATCACGAGTGACAGCAATACCCAGAAAATGATGGAGCAAACCAATATCAGTCATGGAAAATTCGGCAGCAAGCAAAGAAATAATGTGATCAAGAAACTGTTGAGTAGAAGCTGTGAGAATGATGTCATCGACATAAAGGAGCAAGTAGGAGTGTGATTGTTTTTGTGATAGACAAAGAGAGATGTATCAGAAAGAGAAGGAATAAAACCAATGATTTGAATAAAAGTGGAAAACGTTGAAACCAGGCGCGTGGTGCTTGTTTGAGACCGCAAAGAGACTTTTGAAGAAGGCAAACATGATCTGGAGTGGAAGAGTCGACAAAACCCTGAGGTTGCTGGCAATAAACAGTTTCGTGAAGAGAACCGTGGAGAAAAGCATTTTTTACGTCAAGTTGATGAATTGGCCATTTGGAGGAGGCATCGATACTAAGAACAGTTCGGATGGTGCTGGGCTTAACAACGGGAGAAAAGGTATCATCATAATCAATCCCGTGCTGTTGAGAATAGCCACGACAAACCCAACGAGCTTTATAACGGGAGAGAGTACCATCAGAGTGAAACTTTTGTGGAAAGTCCCATTTACCAGAAACGACATTTGCACCGGATGGACGAGGAACAAGCTGCCAAGTGTTATTTTGAATCAGAGCATTGTATTAATCTTTCATAGTCGCGGCCCAGTTGGGATCAAGAAGAGTAGTTTTGTAATTTGAAGAAAGAGAGGACACGAAGGTGGCATGAAGGTTTAGAGGCTCACGGGGTTGACGAAAACCAGACTTGGCGCGAGTACGCATAGAATGATCATTTACCGGGGCAGAAGTTGGAACGGCACGAGCAGGGAGGATGGGTTGGAGATCACCGATGTCCGGCGCAGCGGAGGAAGCGGACACTGGAGAAGAGGAACCAGAGCTCGCAGCTGAGTTGTTTGACATGGCAGAATTTTGGGTGGATTTGGTTGGCACGGCAGAACTTGCAGCAGAGTTGTCTATCATGGCAGAACTTTGAGTGGATTTGGTTGGCACGGCAGAGCTTGGGGATGGTGGATCAGCCCTGGCAGAAAAATCAGAAAACGCTGCCGTAGTAGGAGTTGATGGTGTTGGTAGGTTAGTGGCTGGCACGACAGGAGAAGTAGGAGAAACTGGTGGCACGGCAGGAAAGTGCAAAGTAGGTAGGAGGGCGCAGTTTGGGGAAGGCGATGGTACGGAAGAATCGTTGACGATGGAAGGTGTACGAGTGGCAAAGGGAAATATGGTTTCTATAAACGTGACATGGCGGGAGATGTGAACACGACCAGTGAGCAAATCAAGATAACGATATCCTTTGTGCTCATCCGAGTAACCGAGGAAAACACATGAAATAGAACGGGGAGCTAATTTATTAGTTGATGTGGCATAAGCATTTGGAAAACACACACAACCAAAAACACGAAGGCCGGGGTAATTAGGGTGAGAGAAAAAGAGGGCAAAGTAGGGAGTAGTTTGTGGTTTGGCTTTGGAGGGTCAGATATTAAGTAAATACGTGGTCGTACGCAAGGCTTCAACCCAATATGTAGGAGGCATGGATGAGTGAATTAGGAGGGTGCGAACAATGTCATTGAGAGTGCGAAGAGCTCGTTCGGCTTTGCCATTTTGAGGGGAAGTATAGGGGCAGGAAAAACATAGAAGTATGCCGTGTTGAAGAAAGAAATGTCGGTTTTTAAAATTATCAAATTCTCGGCCATTATCGCATTGGATGAAACGAATGGGAAGAAAGAAGTGGGTTGCAACATATTTTTGGAAGTTAAGAAATATCGTGTGAACGTCATATTAATTATGTAGGGGAAAGGTCCAAGTATAATGAGTAAAATCATCTAATAAGACAAGATAGTAGCGAAAACCAGAAACACTAGCATGAGGCGAGGTCCATATATCACAATGTAGTAGTTCAAAAGGAAAAGTGCTAGAAGAAAAAGAGGTGCTAAAGGGAAGGCGAACATGTTTTCCTAATTGACAGGACGCACAAACTGATACATCATGACTAAGACTATTACAAGGAATAGAAAATTCACTAAGAAGAGACGACAAGGTAGCGGCATGGGGGTGGCCGAGGCGTTGGTGCCAAAGATCTACTGAAGCCACCAGGGACGAAGGTTGATTGCTAGCGGGAACGCCGTGGAGAGAATAAAGATCACCATAACTGTTGAAGCGCATGATCTCCTCCTTAGTACGGAAGTCCTTCACAGATAAACCAAAAGGATCAAATTCAACGGAAACTAGGTTATCAGAAGTGAATTTTCGGACAGAGAATAAATTTTTAATTAGGGCTGGTGCAACAAGAACGTCTCGGAGAAGAAGGGGCATGCTAGGAGTGGAAATAGAGGTTTGACCGACACAATGAATAGGTATAGAGGATCCGTCACCGAGGGTAATAGAAGAAAAGGGTGAAGTAGTGCAGGATGACAACATATTACGTGAGGAAGACATGTGACTAGAAGCACCAGAGTCAAAGATCCAATCCATACCTGAGTTTCCCTGAGCAGCAAAGTTGTTCATGGCCTGCAAGAAAGCAGCTTGATCCCAGGTTGGTGTCGATGCAGGCGGCTGAGGTGGTGTAGGCAGCAGTGGTGGCGTTGGCAGCAGCGGTGACATCGAAGCTTGCATCTGGTACGAGCCATCACCAGTGGGAGGGACGCCATATGGATAGTATGTCAGAGCAGCAAGGTAGGCATTCGCCGGCGGGCGTGATGTAAGAAGTCCTGGAGAGCCAGTGTGAGGTCGCACGCCCGGCGACCAAGAGCCGGAGTGGGCCGGCGGAGCGCCGATCGGGGAGGGGGCGGCCCAGGGCATAGGCCACGCCTTCACCATGCCTGTCCATGGATCATGGGGAGGACGCCAACTTGGAGATGCAGGAGGAGCAGAGGGTGGTGGAGCTGGCGGGGGAGCACTGCTTGATGAAGACGTCGAAGCTGCGGCACACGGCGGCCGATACATAGGGTTTTTCCCTCGATAGTTGGGGCTCGGACGCCACCACGGAGGCGGTTGCACCGTGGGTGTAAACGATGGAGCAGCAGGAGGTGTAGGGGCAGACGCGGGAGGCGTCGGTGTTGGCGATGGCGGCGGTCGCGCCGCAGCATGGAAGACACGGGGCCGAGACTCTTTGCGCGCTTGTGTGTCAGCGGCGAGTTGGAGCATGGAACGCACTTCAGCAAAAGTAGGTGGAGGCCACATCATAGGGATGAACGAAGCCTGCTTGTCAAAGTCCTCGCTCAGACCGACGACAACAATGTTGATAAGTTGCGAGTCGCTGACAGTGTCGCCGAGTTCACGAAGCTCGTCGCCGATGGCTTTTATCCGCTGGCAGAATAGATTGACCGGAGTATCGCCTTGAGTCATATTGCGGAGCTCGGTGTGGAGTACGTTCTTGCGTGCATCACCGTTGCTCTGAAAAAGCTGTCGCAGGGCAGCCCAAATCTCGGCGGCGGTGGCGCCATCGTGATGAAGCATGTTGAAGATCTCAGTGGAGTGGCGAATATAGAACCAATGGACGATCGTAAGATAATCTTTGACCCACTGAGGATCATTGGGACGAGGAACGCTGGTGGCGGCGACATGGGACCGAAGATTGCATCCGCTGAGATGAAGATCGAAAAGATGCCGCCAGTGGTAGTAGTTGTGGGCGGAAAGATCAAGAACAATGGGTATAAAAGGGCTAACGTCGGCGATAGTGTCGGCGAGCGACATCGGAGCAGCAAGGTGGGTAGTAGTAGGAAAATTTGGGGTTGGCTTTGGGGCGGCAATGGCTTTGGCAATGATAGCGGCGCGGCGCTCGAAGTAGCCCGGCAGCGGCGGTGGCGGTGGGGGTGGGGTGGGCGGCGGCAGTGGGGTGGGCGGAGCCATGCCCTAGAATCGAATATCTGATACCATGTAAACTTGAGATAATCTCGTATATTGATTGATTACAACGGCCGGACTACATGAGTGTTTATATTACAAACCACAACCGACATAGGCTAGAGTCCTAACTTGAATCACAAGTCTACTCGAATTACAGTTTGAATCTGAGTCGAACTCTATAGTCTAACAGTAAAAGCACCTCACCAATCCTGAACCATCGGATCTGATAGCTCCCAACAAAGATCTGACCGCTGGAAAACGCATTGCGCAGGAGGGGGCCAAGGAGACGGGTCTTCATCTTATCAAAAATTGGATGCTGAGAAATACGACTCATATGCTTATCTAATAAAAAAACTGCATTAATGACTATCAGAGAAAAGGAAAGAAAGACATTAAAAAATGTATAGTTTGAACATATCCTAATCGTATTGAGATCTGCAAATGTCAAGTATAAAAATGAAAGAAATCTATGAAAAATACAGCGCCATATCCTTACTACTCCTTCTCATATTAATTGACGCTAAAATGCGTCTAGATACATCTGTTTAGTATCAATTAATAAGGGAAGAAGCGAATATTAGAATTCGTAGACATGATAACTCAAAGCGGTAAATCAATGAGGCCTAAATCTCTACTATATAATATTGTCTGAGGAGGTGTTGGTACGTTTTTTTATTTCCAATTTTACCTTGATGTTGGTACAAATTACCCACCACTCCATCATTATGTGAAAAAAAAAGGTTCCACAGACACAGACATATCTGGATGGGGCGAGGCGCGCTGGCCGTGGGCAGAGCCAGCCGGAGAGAGAAGAGATAAGGTGGATGGCCGGAGAGGGGGAGAGGGGGCATAGGGAGGAGGATGGTCGGAGACAACTCACCTGCGCGCCGCCGTGGAGTCCCTGAGTCGCCTCACTCCCGTCGAGTGCCTCCCGCAAGTCCCGTCGCGCAGAGGTGCGGGGAGATTTCCCCCCAATACGGTGGAGAAGTGGTCGCGGTGAGTCGCCGGGATCAGCTTCCCGCCGGGAGTGAGGCCGGAGACGCCGGCGGCGGCGCGCCTCCGGAATCCTAGCTGAGGCCTGAGCTCCCTCCTGCGCGCGGCAGGCCGGCGGCGACCAGGAGTCCGCCCAGGCGAGAGCGGAGGCCGCCCCAGCACCGCCCTCTGAGGTCCGCCGCTTCTGCGAGGACGCCGCCCTCCCTCCTCCGAGTTCGCCGCCCTCTGAGGTCTCCCACGACGGCGGAACGGCGGCCAGCGCGGCCGGCGGCGCGACGGCCAGGCCGCCCGGCTCAAACTCGACCATGGCCGCCGTGGCCATGTCGAGGATGAAATCGAGTTACCCGTAGACCACAGGTGCTTTTTCATGACGGCCAGCTTCGGCGTCGGCATGGTCTACTACGGCATGCCGCTCAACGTCGGCAACCTGGGATCCAACCTGTACCTGAGCGTGACATACAATGCGCTGGCCGAGCTGCCGTCGTCCATTATGTGCTGGCTCCTGATGGGCAGGATCAACCGGCGAAGCTCGGTTATCGCGCTCACCGCCGTGGCCGGGCTGTGCAGCTTGGCGTGCGTCGTGATCCCGCAGGGCGCGGCGAGGATGGCCGCCGAGATGCTCTCCTTCTCCGCGACGTGCACAGCGTTCAACGTCATCATGATGTACTCAATCGAGCTGTTCCCGACGTCCGTGCGTAACTCGGCGGTGGGGCTTGTGCGGCAGGCGCTGGTGCTGGGCGGCGTGGTGGCGCCCGTGCTCGTCGCGCTGGGACGCGACAGCACGTTCCTGTCGTTCGGCGTGTTCGGGCTCGTCATCGGCTGCTTCGGGATGTTCGCCGCTTGCCTGCCGGAGACGAGGGGAAAGGGCATGTCGGACACCATGGACGAGGAGGAGCAAAAGGAGGCGGCCGTCGCCACCTCCACCGTCGACGACATGGATAGTAGTAGCGACTTTGTGTAATTAAACGTTGGTTGTTCGTTGATGTACAAAATATGCTCGCATTTCACCCCACTCGAGTGAACTACCGTCAGGTTGCAGCACATTACTGATCAATTAAACAAGTAAAAATTGTTCCAAATTACTATGGTCCAGATTCCTGAACATTTTTCCAGAGAAGAAGAACAAATTATTCTACAAAACAGGTGGTCGTCCGAGTCACTAGGGACTGCTGATGCCAACGATTCATGAGAAATCAGAGCCTATTCTAATTCTGCAGGAGATCCGCTTGGAGCAGCTGGCTGCAGACTCGTCGTAGGCTACAAATACTGTAGGAATTATGTACAAAGATTAGGTCTGTCTAATTCTCAATCGACCAAGATTTCTTTTTTAACTCTCAATCAACCGAGAAATGTACCGATACGAGAACGCAAGATGAACATAGCACCTTATCCCATCATGCAGTTTGTGTTCTTCTACATTCAGTTTTTGAGGTGTTTTTCATGGATAATCCTGGATGTGAAAGGGGATGCAGGACGTGGTGCGGATGGAGCTCAATCCAACAATTACTAAATTCTCTGTTCTTTTTTTAACCATTGATTTCTAAAAATCCTTCAATTCCGGATTGTGATCCATCAATTTACAGGTTTAGAATGAGGACGCTACCTACATTAGAATAAATTAGATCCAACCATGAGTTTAAGCACAACACACAATGTAAAGATTCAATTGCGGCAGAGAATCCTACATATATCGCAACATAAGAAAAGTTAGTACATCTACATGTTGATTTTTTAGCCCGTTGCAACGCACGGGCACTTTTGCTAGTATATTTGAATACGGTTAGAAAGTTTGACGATGGATACCATCGACTGGGATTGTGTTTCCTACCAATTTCTATCTAATTGGATGCTGAGAAACGTGAGTCATATCTGAATGCTATCCAAATTTGCATTGATGACTATCAGAAAAGGAAAGAAAAGCATTTAAAATGTATACGCAAATGTATAGTCTGGACATATCCTAAATCTATCTAGATCTGCAACGGTCATCCTATGCTACCGATTGGGATTGTGTTTCCTACCAATTTTTTCTTAAGATAAGCTTTCATGCCAGATATGGCATTTACAATGTTGTAATTTCTAAATGGGCACCAAGTTAATATGCATCAAAGTTTACCATTTCCGAATCTTACAATGGACAACCGAAAACTGCATATATATATGACTCATATGAAGAGTGATCATCCAAACATTGCATCAAGCAAGCAAATAGATCTCCAGATACCATAGGGCAACCAGCCTACCATCACTATCCCACAGGTTCACATAATCTGTTGTTGTAGCCATGGAGGAGGTTGCAGTTTTGATTGTTGGCGCTGGTCCGGCAGGCCTTGCTACGGCGGCTTGCCTTAGCAAATTCTCCATCCCATATGTCATCGTCGAGCGTGAGAATTGCAGCGGGTCGCTCTGGCGCAACCGTGCGTATGATCGTCTCAAGCTTCATCTTGCCAAGGAGTTTTGTGAGTTGCCCCACATGTCGTATCCAGTAGATGCCCCAACGTACATACCGAAAAACCAATTTATCAAGTACTTGGATGACTACATTGGGCGATTCAATATTCAGCCAAAGTATCTCACCGTTGTTGAGTCATCCACATATGACAACGAACAGAATTGTTGGTCCGTCATAGCCCGCGACATGGAGAAGTGCACAATAATCAATTACAAGGCAAAGTTTCTGGTTGTGGCAAGTGGCGAAAATAGTGAGGAGAATATTCCAGTGATACCTGGACTGGAAAACTTCCCAGGTATGGCCATCCACTCTTCAAGATATAAGTCAGGCAGCAGCTACTCTGGAAAGAACGTACTGGTTGTTGGATCCGGCAACTCTGGAATGGAGATTGCTTATGACCTTGCGTCTCATGGTGCAAATACTTCTATTGTTATCCGAAGTGAGGTATGTGTACTAGAATCTTACTACAGTTTTCTAATATAATTTTTATTTACCTCATGTGTGCGAAAGATATCTGACAACTTTTGTGGTTGCAGATGCACATAATGACAAAGGAATTAATCCGATTAGGAATGACACTAATTCCTCAGCTTCCACTGAAGCTAGTAGATGATCTCCTTGTGATGATGGCGAATTTTATATTCGGTGATTTAACAAGGCATGGCATCACCAGACCGAAAAAGGGTCCATTTGTCCTCAAGTCAGAAACTGGCCGTTCCGCGGTGATTGATGTTGGCACCGTGGGGTTAATCAAGAGAGGCAATATAAAAGTGAGTATATCCTGCTTCATGATATGTGTATATATCTACAATAAGATTTTATTTGTAAGACAAGTAATTATTTTGAATATTTTGTAGGTTCAACGAAGGATTACTGAGGTTAAAGGCAAAATAATTGAATTTGAAGGTGGGAATGAAGGCTTCTTTGACGCAATTGTGTTTGCAACTGGATACAAAAGCACTGCAAATAAGTGGCTCAAGGTAGTAGCATTATTGACATTTCAACTCCCCCATTTCTAATTTCTCTATATTCAGCATTTGTAATATATTCTAGTGCTGATATGTATGAGTGCAGAATGGTGAGGACATGTTGAACAACGATGGCTTGCCAAAGAAGGAATTTCCAAGTCACTGGAAAGGTGCAAACGGGCTCTATTGTACTGGTTTAGCGAGGAAAGGCTTAGCCGGCATTGCCTTAGATGCCAAGAACATCACCAACGACATTAAATCTAGCATAGGATCTATGTCTGGCTAAGTTTCTTTTATACTTCCTCTATATTACTGAGAGAGAAGTGTCAGATATTGGTATTCCTGATGTATGATAGTGTTGTAAAGTTTAGTTCATCTCAGGGTATTATGTGGGGTGTGTACTATCTCTAGTGTTTTGCCATCTTCATCAACAATCAACCGCGTCCAAATCTTTTTTCTGGACCAACTGTATGATTTGTGTCGGATTTCATTTACTTATCCATGTCAAATTATCTAGTGAAGTGAGATGCTAAATTTGTGTGGTTGCCTTGTATAGAATTTACAACAACTTTGAATAGTCATGAGTACTGTAATCTCATCAATGAAATAATCTACACTGTCACCCTTCAGAATATAAGCATTTTCTTTCTCTCAGACTATTGTGCATTGAACTCCGCCTATGTTGTCTCAACATAGCCGGTCCCAAGCCCGGATAAAGGAGGAGGGTTGTGATAGGCTTGGCAAGCCAACGGAAAAAACCCAGCCACTCTTATGGAGATGAAACCCAAAAGAACCTCGTTGGGGCGTAACCCTCTTAGCGACGCGCCATATCGGAACCCGGGTGTGGTGTCAAATGGGCAAGGGCCGGGCCGCCACCCCCTTGGTGGCGCGCCGTATCTTGATCTGGATACGGTGATAAGTGAGCAAGGATCGGGTCGTCGCATCCTTAGTGGCGCGCTGCATCGACGCCCGGGTGTAGTGAAAAATGAGCAAGGGTCTTCGCATTTGACTCGACGAGTGCGGAGGGTAAGGAAGTTAGCCGAGCCTAGGAGGATCCGCTTAGGTAGCTGGAACGTAGGGTCCCTGACGGGCAAGTTACGGGAGTTAGTTGATACGGCGATAAGGAGGCGTGTTGATGTCCTATGCGTCCAAGAGACCAAATGGAAGGGACAGAAGGCGAAGGAGGTGGAGGATACCGGCTTTAAGCTGTGGTACACGGGGACAACCTCAAACAAAAATGGGGTAGGCATCTTGATCAACAAGAGCCTCAAGGATGGAGTAGTGGACGTCAAGAGGCAAGGAGACCGGATTATCCTAGTCAAGCTGGTTGACTTAGTTCTCAATGTTATCAGCGCGTATGCCCCGCAAGTAGGCCACAACGAGAGCACCAAGAGAGAGTTCTGGGAAGGTCTCGAGGACTTGGTTAGGAGAGTACCTACTGGTGAGAAGCTCTTCATAGGAGGAGACCTCAATGGCCATGTGGGTACATCTAACACAGGTTTTGAAGGGGTGCATGGGGGCTTTGGCTATGGCATCAGGAACCAAGAAGGGGAGGATGTCTTAAGCTTCGCCCTAGCCTACGACATGGTCGTAGCTAACACCCTCTTTAGAAAGAGAGAATCCCACCTAGTGACTTTCAGTAGTGGCCAACACTCTAGCCAGATTGATTTTGTCCTCTCTCGAAGAGAAGATAGACGCGCTTGCCTTGATTGTAAGGCGATACCTGGAGAGAGTGTTGTCCATCAACATAAGCTGGTGGTGGCTGACTTCCGTTTTTGGATTCGTGTCCAGCGGGATAAGCGCCCAAAAGTTGCTAGAACAAAGTGGTGGAAGTTAAAGGGAGAGGCAGCTCAAGCTTTTAAGGAGAGGGTTTTTAAGGAGGGCCCTTGGGAGGAAGGAGGCGATGCAAACAGTATGTGGATGAGGATGGCGACTTGCATTCGGAAGATTGCATCAGAGGAGTTTGGGGTGACCAGGGGAAGTAGAAGGGATGCTAAGGATACCTGGTGGTGGAACGTTGAGGTCCAGAAGGCTATTAAGGAGAAGAAGGACTGTTTCAGACGCCTATACCTGGACAGGAGCGCAACCAACATGGAGATATAAGGGGGCAAAGAAGGCCGCAAAGCGAGCGGTGAGCGAGGCAAGGGGTCGGGCGTATGAGGACCTCTACCAGCGTCTAAACACGAAGGAAGGCGAAAGAGACATCTATAAGATGGCGAAGACGAGAGAAAGGAAGACGAGGGATGTCAACCAAGTCAAATGCATAAAGGACGGAGCGGATCAACTCCTCGTGAAGGACGAAGAGATCAAGCGTAGATGGCGAGTACTTCGACGACCTGTTCAATGGAGAGAATGAGAGCTCTACCATTGAGCTAGACGATTCCTCCGATGATACCAGCCGACGCTTTGTGCGGCGTATCCAGGAGGCTGAGGTTAGGGAGACTTTGAAGAGGATGAAAGGAGGCAAGGCAATGGGCCCTGATGGTATCCCCATCGAGGTGTGGAGAGGCCTTGGAGACATAGCGATAGTATGGCTAACTAAACTTTTCAACCTCATTTTTCGGTCAAACAAGATGCCCGAAGAATGGAGGCGGAGTACATTAGTGCCAATCTTCAAGAACAAGGGGGATGTTCAAAGTTGCACTAATTACCGTGGAATCAAGTTGATGAGCCATACAATGAAGCTATGGGAGAGAGTCATTGAGCACCGTTTAAGAAGATTGACAAGCGTGACCAAAAATCAATTTGGTTTCATGCCTGGGAGGTCTACCATGGAAGCCATCTTCTTGGTACGACAACTTATGGAGAGATACAGGGAGAAGAAGAAGGATCTTCATATGGTGTTCATTGACTTGGAGAAGGCGTATGATAAGATACCACGGAATGTCATGTGGTGGGCCTTGGAGAAACACAAAGTCCCAACAAAGTACATTACCCTCATTAAGGATATGTATGATAATGTTGTGACAAGTGTTCGAACAAGTGATGGCGACACCGATGACTTTCCAATTAAAATAGGACTGCACCAGGGGTCAGCTTTGAGCCCTTATCTCTTTACTTTGGTGATGGATGAGGTCACAGGGGATATACAAGGAGATATCCCATGGTGTATGCTCTTTGCGGATGATGTGGTGCTAATTGACGATAGTCGGGCGGGGGTTAATAGAAAGTTAGAGCTGTGGAGGCGGACTCTAGAATCGAAAGGTTTTAGGCTTAGTAGAACCAAAACTGAGTACATGAGGTGCAGTTTCAGTACTACTAGGCACGAGGAGGAAGAGGTTAGGCTTGATGGACAGGTGGTACCTGAGAAAGACACCTTCCGATATTTGGGGTCTATGCTCCAGAAGGATGGTGATATCGATGAAGATGTGAGTCATCGAATCAAAGCTGGTTGGATGAAGTGGCGCCAAGCTTCTGGCGTCCTCTGTGATAGGAAAGTGCCACAAAAGCTAAAAGGCAAGTTCTATAGGACGGCGATTCGACCTGCGATGTTGTATGGCGCAGAATGTTGGCCGACCAAGAGACGACATATCCAACAGTTAGGTGTAGCGGAGATGCGCATGTTGAGATGGATATGTGGCCACACAAGAAAGGACCGGGTTAGGAATGATGATATACGTGAGAGAGTTGGGGTAGCACCAATTGAAGAGAAGGTTGTCCAACACCGTCTAAGATGGTTTGGTCATATAGAACGTAGGCCTCCGGAAGCGCCATTGCATACCGGACGGATAAAGCGGGATGAGAATGTTAAGAGGGGTCGTGGTAGGCCAAACTTGACATGGGAGGAGTCTGTTAAAGAGATCTGAAGGATTGGAATATCACCAAAGAACTAGCCATGGATAGGGCTGCGTGGAAGTTAGCTATCCATGTGCCAGAACCATGACTGGTTTCGAGATCTTATGGGTTTCAACTCTAGCCTACCCCAACTTGTTTGGGAAAAAAACTTTGTTGTTGTTGTGTTGTTGTTGTTGTTGTTGTTGTTGTTGTAGACTATTGTGCATTGCCCTTGAAAAAACTGGTGTACAACCGTTTCCTCAGACAAAAGTGTAAAAATTTCAACCGTTCAAACTACGCACACATATAAGCTAAACTGCTGACCAACAGCACTAGTTTCATTGCTCTATCTGACACATCTTTTGTACGGTTATCACATAAGCAACGTGTATTTACTAAAAATTCATAGCCACAGAAAGCCACATCCTTGTAGAACCACCGACTGATCAACTTGAATGATGAGTTATATAAAGATTTCAGTGATGAGGATATCAGTACTGACCGTTTCCAAATCGGTCCACTAAAAGCATCAGGGCCTGGCTGTTTTCTGACACGATTTTTTCAAAGGAACTGGAGTACATTGAAAGATGACAGTATGAAAACAGTTCAGCGGGCTACATGCCAGAAGGAATTAACGATTATGTCATTGTTCTAATAAAGAAAACCTGAGACACTCCGAGAGTTCATACAGATTAACCTCTATAATGTCATTTACAAGATTTTGTCTCTAGTTGTTTGGTTAATAGGCTTCGCCCATTGTTGCAAGATATTATCTCGCCAACTCAAAGTGTGTTTATACCGGGGAGGTTAATCACTGATAATGCTTTGATACCATTTGAGTGCATTTGTGTCATTCAGAACTTCAGAAGACAAGGACAATAAAGGGAAATACTGTGCCTACAAACTCGATCTTGCACAGGCCTGTGACAGAGTAGAATGCCGGATGGTCTTATCTAGAACGTACTTGGATAAACTGGATTATGACGTGTGTCAGGTCTATTGTTTTCCTGTAATGTCTTGAACTCTTTCTCTCCTTAATTAATGAAAAAGGCAAATATTTTGCCTCGTTTAAAAAAAACGTGTGTGAGGTCTGCAACTTACACTGTACGGTTTAATGGTGATCCTCCAAATATATAAACCTCCACGGCAGGGGGGTCCCCTGGACCCTACCTGTTCTTATTTGTTGCAGATGGGCTGTCTAGGTTGATAGACAGTAACAGAGCTGAAGATTTAAAGATTTGCAGAAAAAGCCCGGGTATTTTGCATTTTCTTTTTGTTGACGACAGGCTTTTATTTTTTCAGATTTGATCCGAGACGGTCTATGAGAACTAAGGATGTTCTAACCAACTACGAAGGGGTGACTGGCCAGCTGCTCAGTCCGAGAAAGTGTTCCATGCTGCTATGAGTAAGTGCTCAGAGGATCCGGGACAGCAGGTAATGTCGATTCTTTTTTTGAGGTAATGTCGATTCTGAAATCCAAACTGCAAGCTTCGAGGAGAAATACCTCGGTCCTCCGGTTCAGGAAGGGAGGATGGCAAGTTCCAACTGTTCAAAGATAAGTACATGAAAAGGTTGTTTGACTGCACGAAAAAATATCTCTCAAGTACGGCAAAAGTTCTTAACAAATCTATTATGCAGGCCATTCCGACTTACGCAATGAGTGTTTTAAAGTTTTCGCCAGGCCTCAGTGAGGATCTTATGCAAATGATTAGAAACTTTTGGTGGGGGTGATGAAACAGACCGCAAGCATTCACTGAAAGTTGGAACATTTTAAATAAAAGTAAGTTTCGAAGAGGAATGGGAATTTGTTCAACTAAGCTTTGCTAGCTATACAGGCTTGGAGATTAATCGCTTGCCTTGACAGTTTGTGTGCTAGAACCCTACAATCCAAATACTATCCTATTGGTGAGTTCGCAGACAAAACTTTAATGAGAATGCATCTACAGGATGGCAGGGGTGATACATGGATTAGAACTTTTGAAGAATGGAATCAGGTGGTATATTGGTAATGGACAAAAAGTTAGCATATGGAGGGGCAGTTCGATTCCGAGAGGTGAATTTCACAAATTTGCGCATCCAAGCTGGCGTTATAGATCATCATAATAAAAGCTGGCGAGAGGATATTGTTCGTAAGATTTTCATGGCCCATGACACTGAGGAGGCCCTCAATGTTAGGCTACCTAATTTCGGGACTGAAGATTTTATTTCCTGGCGCTTCGACAAGAATGAACATTTTCAGTCCCCAGTGCTTATAAGCTACCGCTGGATGGGAAGATGCAATGCAGACAAACTCGAGTCATCGTTCAAATGGTGACCACAAGCTTTGGAACACTATTTGGAAGGCCAATGTGCCTCCGAAGGTCCTGCTGTTCACCTGGAAACTAGACACCATTTGAGGCCGCAATCGCGCAGTTTCCAATGTCGGAGGTGACGTGGTCCTAGGGCTCCCTGTCTCTTCACCGTCAGTGGCAGGAGACGATGCAAGGGAGTCTCCGTTATGTGGTTTGCCCTATAAACTCTGTGGGGTGGAGTGTGTAATTGGAGCCATTCTTGTCATTTTACCGCGACTTAGCCTTCCTCTATTAGCATGCGTCGCGCAGGGCATATCCTTGAGGAAAAAAATCCTACCGCATGTTCTCAATCCAGGTGGCCATTATAGAAGCAAAGGAATTCATCAGTTTATTGCCTGAAGGAATAATTCTCAAGCTGGAACATGTTAGTAGAAAGGTCAATCTTGCCCAGTTGGAGAGTATAGAGTTGCATTTGTGTTATGCAAAATCAAGTCCCAAGTCCCGACCTACGTGTCCGAACTTGGTTTTTGCAAAATTATATGAATATTTCTGATCAGGAGTTGTCCAAACTTGGTTGACATAGTAGGGACTTGCGTTGTGGAGTTCCGCAAAACCAAGTCCCACTTGTCAAACTTAGTTTTGCAAAATTGTATGACTATTTCTGATCGCTGAGAAATACATGACCCCGTCTTCAAAAAAGAAAAAAAAAACACGGACTTGACAAGTATGAAACATTGCAACAGTAAACTGATACAAGAGAAGGTGAATTTATTCAAAGAATGAGAAACACAAAAGCAGCATTTGTATGGAAGTCAAGTCTAAGTACATTGTCATACAGCTGGAAGTTGCCACTGTTTGTCAAATATAGTATAACAGGAGACCTATACTTGCAAGTTTCAGTACAGAACTTACAAAACTGGAGATTTTCATTGTTCTATCTCGACAAACAGGCTAGCTTGCGGGTGCAAACCTGCTTCCACCAGTGTCTGGGAGTTCTTTTCAGGACCGTATGTTACCCGTGGGAAATTGGAAACTAGGCTGTACTTTTCTGCTTTCAAACAATCCAAAGAATCAACATAGTCGTATAGGGAGGTAATGGTGGCAGAACTGTGGAATCTTCTTTCTTTGCGCTCTCCAGTTGGAAATCTTATAAGAACCTGTGTGATTGTGAGCATAGCTCACAGTTAATTCAAAGAAATCTGATAAAATTGTGACACTATTCCTACTACTATCAAGTGACAGCATATAACTCATATTCAGATAATGCAATTCATGTGTACGTGGATAACTATCAGATGCAAGAACGATGTGTCCCTATCTAGCTCTTTAATAAGCAAATAGGTAACTCAATAGATAAATAAAGGAAGATTAGAATGTTTTATGTGCCACTGAAAATGCAGCATAAGGTACAAAATTGATACTTAATGATCAATGATAGGATAAATATGCTTCAAAGCAGAAAGATGTGGTTCTCAGCAGATTATAATAGAGTCAGAATTGGACAAAGGTTTTTGAAGATGGGCAAAGAGCATTGAACATACCCGAGTAACATCAGGCCCTTTCTCAGGCTCAGCTCCGAGAGCCATTGCCTTCTCTTGCCGCCTCCTTGCAAGAGCAGCTTCTTTTTCGGCTGCTTCTTGGACTGCCCTGGCTTGTGCCTCCTCATCTTCTTTGCGCTTCCTCTCAGCCTCTGCAGCCTCTCTTTCAAGTATCTCTTGTTCCTCTCTTCTTTGGCGTTCCCTAGCCTGGTAACAGAATATAGATATAATCGTGTGATTAATTTAATGCTTGTAACAAAACATTCCAACACTAACAGAAACTTTAGTGGCATATGTGTGCTGTGTACAATCTGCTTGAACCACGCCTTAAATGGTGAATTTACTTTACCAGTATACCATGCAAAGTTGTAAATCTTATGAAGGCAAGGAAAACCAAGGAGTTAAGATATGTCTGACCTACCTTCCTTTCTTATTACTATGTTGGGTTGGACTCTTTTGCTACCAAAGCACCAACAATGTTATAGAAGGATGCATAAGGCCTACATAGCTTAACATACCTGATCAGCTTCAAGTGCAGCTCTGTAAGCAGCATCTTGTTCCTCACGCAAACGTTGATTATTTAGTCTTTCTTCAGCTTCAACCCTGGCAGCGACAAGTGATGCAGTGCACTCTTCAACCACTCTTTGAAGAATTGTTATCATCTGTTCAGGAGATCTGGGCCCCTCAACCTTTGGAACATCAAAAGAAAATGCATGAACAAAACTGACCAACCGTATAAAGGGATAAAGACACAATTAAACAATAACCTGGCACTTAATAGGCTAAATATAAGAAGCATAATGAAGAGTAATTGCAAAATCAGTAAGAGCTCTGAATCCATTAGTGACCATTGTTCTTTGCATAGTTTCTCTTTACTACCAGGTAAGGAAAGGAAGTTTCGCGATCAAGTGGTATCACATGAGGTACAAAGGCGGGCAAGGAAAATATCACAAAACATTTTACACTTGGAATCATACATTTTGAAATATAGGGATATATCATATTAGTACAAACAACCAATGTAGCATCACCCTTGAGTATAAACTGATTGGCCTCAAGCTTAGTCCCGCAAAACTCATTAGTTAGTTACTTAGTTATAATTTACTTATCACATGCTTAAATTAACTTTATATTTGTACTATGGTATTGTCCACCAACCTGCCCTACTTGCACTCCTAGCTCCTCAGATCATACAATTAAATTACTGTTTTTTTAATCACTGTAGAATCATGCATGAGTACTATGTACTAAATCGAAGCAAGTCATGATACACATGATTCGCCTAGTAGCTTACAGTATAACTAATGATCGCCGAGTGAATTTTACTGTTTTATTGTCATCTACCTACGCATCCATCAACAGAATGCATCAACTGATGGAACTGAAGCTGGGTTAACCATTACAAGTTTACAACTCTGTTCTATCAAAGAACCATTTAACTAGCCAATGATTGCAAAGTGAATTTTCCTGATTTTTTTATCCATCTACTCCCTCTGTACCATAATTTAAGATGATTTAGCTATTCTACTAGTATGAACTACATACGAACTAGAAGAGCTAAAACATCTTATACTATGGTACAGAGGGAGTACCTACGTGCCCATCAAAAGAAGGCATCAACTGCTCGGACTGAAACTGGGTTAACCATTACAAGTTTACAACCCTTTCAAAGAACCATTTAGTTCAGGAAACCTCCATAAGCCTCTTGATTTTTGGTCAACAAGTCCCACAACTGCAGCATCTTGTTTGAATTGTGCAAAGAATCATTACCGAACCGATTTTCCAATATTATGAACATTTTTTGCCCAAATTCATTATAGTAGCTCGGAGTTCAAGTATAATGGTTTATCGAGCATAGTGTACATGCATCCAGTACCCGACACTATGTTAGGTTCATGCAAATTGGTTAGCGGGAATGCAAAGAGGGGTGTAGTTGTTCAGTACATGACAAAAAGATCAGAAGATTTAAAGGACCAGGGATGTGTAATCACATGGGAGATCTTTTTCAACTGTTTGAGACTGGGAAAGTGGTAACCGAAAATGAGTGTACAAACTTTAAAAAAAAACTCCAACTTAAATTCCCATTGCGGTTAAAAAAAAAACAAGTAAATGTTAGTTACTACTGAAGCTCTACTCCAATCCCACCTCTCAACTCAACTTTAAATTCCCATACTGATAATTGATAACAAATTCAGACAAATAAACACTAGAGGGAGCTTGATAAAAGTATGTTGTGAAGGATATCATGCATTTACCCGTTCCTGATTACTTTACATATGGACATACATCAAAACAGGGTAGGATAAAAGATATTTTCTAGAGAGGGCATGATGTGAAACACTCCAAATAGGACAACAGCATATAGATCTCCAAGAGACAACCAAACCCAATATCTGTCAGGATGCAATTATATTCTAAAGGTAGGTGAAATCTTACTACAACCAGCAAGGAGTCTATAAGCACAAGTGTGTAGCAATAGGCTTAACTAATTCCCACCGTGATGCGATTGTTGTTCTAAGCTACTACATGAACAAATCATAACTTAATCCTCCATCGCTTATTAAGAAACCCAAGCTCCCTTTAAATAGCCCCTAGAGAATAACCAACATATTTCACCAAGCTTATATAATAATAGTAAGCTTTTATCAATCTTAAATCGAGTAAACCTAAAGGTTTCACAACATACACACGCAGTATAGTTTTACGTGCTAATCAATAAGCTCTGAAACCAGAATCTAAGTAGCGTGGAAACTAGTATATTTTAAAGGAAAAAATTCGAGTGGCACACCAACAGCATACCTGCTGCAACAGCACAATTCTCTGGTTCGTAGATGCCATGACTAGCGCACAGAACGGGAAGCGTGATGCATTCAGGCTGTTGCTCATCTTGAACCCTTCAGTCCTTCTGATGCTACCACCCCACGCAACGAAGTTCTCGTTTATGAAGGCAGCCACGGGCTCGGAGCAGAGGCAGCCACCGCAGAACGCAGGGGTATCCGGGTGGTCAGGGGAGTGGAGGTACACGAAGAGGAGCTTGTACTCGCGCTGCGCACGCTGCAGCGCGTCGGCGAAGCCCTCGGCGACGAACCGCGGGCCACGGCCAGCGCCGAACTCGTGCTCGAACTCCGCCACGAAGTCAACTGCCTCCACGGCGGACGGGGGCAGGCCGTGCAGCCCGTCGCCGCCGCCCTGCGCGAGGCCGAGGAGGGAGAGGGATCGGGAGAGCACGCCGCCCGCGACCCAGAAACCGAGGCGGATGGAGCCGGTGATGAGGCCGACACCGCCGGAGACCACGTAGAAGGGGAGCGTCACGATCCTCCACGCGATCCCGGGCTGCTGCTGCTGCTGAGGAGGAGGAGCCAGCGCGAGGGGTGGGGGCGCGACGAAATCGGCCTCCGGTGGCGGAGGAGGAAGCGGGGCGTACGTAGACGGGTCGGGCGAGGAGGGGTCGCCGGTGATGGAGGAGACGGCGCGCTCGAGGTCCCAGTTGTTGGCCTCGAGAATCTGGGTGCAGAGGTCTGTGTCGGTGATGCCCGTGATGGCCTGGAAGTAGCCGACCTTGTCGTCGACGGTCTCGGCCATGGCGGCCGTCTGCGAGGCGGGGGTAGAGCTAGGGTTTGGGGATTTGGGGGCGGTGGTAGTTAGGAGGGAGTTGCGAGGAAGAGGAGATGCGGAAGGTAGTCTGGAGTTGGATTGGTCGCGAGGAAAGAGACGACCCGGTGATGACGTCACGTCTGCTCTTCCTCGACGGAACGGAACGCTGCGCTATCTTCAAGGCGAATTCGATTCTTTGCCCCACGCTCCAGCTAATTCTCACTTGGTTGATTTGCTCCAATTTCTTTGTACTCCCTCCGTTTCAAATTAATTGACTTGGTTTTGTCCAAATATGGATGTATCTATACTTGTTTGATGTCTAGATACATCCGTGTGTAACAAAATGTGTGTCAATTAAATCCGAACGGAGGGAGTAGTTTGTCTGTACTCATTCTCAGTTTGTAGGTCAAAAAACACGTGAAATTACCGAAAGACTATAGCAATCAGGCGTTTTCTCTCAACATGTAACAACCCTCGATGCAGATACAATCACACGAAGGGGATTTAGGGGACGAAACAATGGATTCGGGGACAGAAAGAAGCAAGTTCACATAGAGAGAGGTGAAGAGAGTTTTGTTTCTCTCGTGAAATGATACTCTTCTGCCGAAGCGATCAGCCTCCCTAGAAAATAACCGCACGAGAGGCGGCGGTTCCCAACTCCTCTAGCCTCTCCCCGCCGACGATTGTCACTACTCCCTTTCTCCTTTGATACTAGGATTTGTCTTGGCATCGCAATAGGGGGGCTCATTCTCGTCCGTGCGTGTGGATGAGTTGCTCTTAGAGTGCAGCGGTGTTGTCTGTTGCGGATCTGCAAAATACGGTAGAGAATTCGGCCGCCTAACAAAGGGCGGGGCGGCGTTGGCCCCTGATCATCAATATGTCATAAAGACGACGAAAATCAGTGGCCACTCCATCAAGCTCTTTTTTGTCCCACTGCATTGCTAGCGGACGCAAATCCCAAATAGTCATTTTGTTTCTAACATTTCACACAGTACAGCACATAGCCGCAAAACAAATCCAAATGATACCGATGAAATCAGCAGCTCCGGTTCGGTTTCAGTTACATCCCAGTAGTTTACTAACGCATGACCACATGAACTTAATGAGTTGACAGTGGAGAAGCAAACCTAGTGCTCAAGCGACCACGAAAATCACGTCAGGTTGCTCCCTAGCAGACTAGGATTCAACAATGCCGAAGGTCCATATAAATCAAGTAGCCTAACCCTCAACCTTTCTAGTCTTATCAAAAGAGATAAAAGGATCACAACAAATACTAAAAGAGGCGTGAGAATCTCTCCAGATCCAACCAAACCGTGGTGGATTTGCCATCTCGAAAACCTCATGTTAATTTAGTTCCCAGTTAAAAAAAAGTGCTTAAATTATTGTATAACTGAGATGTTTTTCGAGGAAGGGCAGTGTAAATGTCTCTGTCTTAAAGATATTTCACCTGAAATACATCAGCCCAGAATATCTACTCATTCTGATTGAACTTCCAAATCCCAAATCCATTTCAGCATGAGGGCAATGTTCATAAAATTCGTTTTGACGATTCTCAAGCCCCCAACCTGTTTAGGCTTACAACGAACAGTCGTGCAACCATGTGGTATTTCCTACCCTCCCACACACACCTTCCTAGATGAACCTACTTCATGCCTTATCCATAGCACCGAGTCTCATCATAGAGCAGTGCAAACTCATGGCAAAAATTGTGAAACTCGATAGACACGAATTGGTAAGGATGTGAGCCTGACCACCAAGGACATGCAATTACCCTGCCAAGGATCCATCCAAGTTAGTTGCAAGAGATACCTAAAAGGCATAGTGCGGCAGAGACGAGGTGCCACCGGCCCTAATATCTCTACTGCTGTATCTTAAGATGATCTCTACAATGAGGCCAGCATGGAGCAAGGAAGCTGGTAACCAACCTACCTAGTCTTTGTCATGACAAGATATGATCAGAAGTACACACAAACACAAGAGAGGTCATCTTACAGTAAACCTATTATGGTTGCTACAAATAAGTTTAATCCTAATTCAAAAAAAAAGTTTAATCCTAGTTTAAACAACAACCGAACCAACTGCGTATGTTGGTTAACCATTGTGCATGTCAGACGACTATATAAACAGAGATTAAAATCATATACATCAACGGTAGCAAAACCCTATAGATTCATTTTTTTTGTAGAAACGGCTAGACACTTCTTATCTAAAGTTTTAGATTATCCCTGGTCCGATGGTCCCACCTATCTGCTCAGTAGTATGAGCGTACTGTAGCATCAGTGACTTCCATAGGCAAAATAGTGCACACACTTGTTTTGTCACGAATATCGTGGACTCGTATCTGCAAAAAAAAAAAGTATTGGTTATATTTATCACATATTTAAGTTTTGTGGTTGTTAACGTACCTTGATATCTATGGTGGAGGCCGGATCAAGTCTCTTCTCCAAGAAGTCCCAACAAAGACCAAGAAGGAACTCTTCAAGCTAGAACACAGAATTTGACCATATTAGCTCTAAGTACAACTAAACTAACTTATCTACAACACTAAAAATTCCGCACCTCAACTACACTAGAACGATGATCCAATTCACTCAAGTCAATCACATCTCCTCTCCGAAGGCCAATCCTCTCAGCAGTAGAGTCAGGACACACCTAATTGCAGATTAAAGAGTTAATATTCTATATTGTATTCTGGTTTATGAGAAATAGCAAAAATTCAGTAAACAAAAGAACTTCACAGTTATGGATTGTTTGAGGATACCTGATCTAGAACAAAACCCTTCCTGATATTGTGGTGGACCCAAAGCTCATCTCGGTAAACCACATCCAGCATTCGCACACTTCTCAAATTAAGGTGATGAACAGGCTGAGCGATGCGGCTGCAATAAGTTTTCTTAGTGTCTAGCCAAAAAACAATAGGGCATTTTAAAATTATCAAACTAAAATTGACCTCACGGTTCGAAAAAACTAAAATTGACCACAAGTTTTCTTTTTGAGATTGTGCTCCCCCCAGTTTGATCCATTAACGACACACAAAACACTCTAAATTGTTCATCTATCCAACTTTTTGCTTGGTACATTTTGAAATGGTATCAGACCCATATTTTTCTACCATGTAATTTCATAACGCAACAAAATATAAGGAAAAAAATCAAACAATATTCAGAGCCTCCCTGTTCTGGGCGTGATAAGCCCAACCAAAACCTAGGGGGTTGATTCTTTTCATCCATTTTGTAAACGTCTCCTACCTCTGACCCAATTCCACAAGCCAATCGACCTACTAGTACAGTAGTACCCACTAAGCAACTCTCAAAAACTGCTTACCAAGTCTATTTAACTAAAATTATTTCTATAGAGTTTTAATAAAAGCAATACAATATAGAAACATACCCAAATTGATTCCACATCTGAATACATTTTCTCACTATAGATGTCGATACAATGGCGGCTTGTGGGATATGATTGACAACCAGGCCAATGACCTCGCCACTGTTGTTAATTACTGGACCACCTACGCAAGTCTGCATAAGACATATAACCGAGTTGAATATGGTAATAAACAAGAATGCATAAATATAGATCAGTGAAATATATTTCTTACCAGACGGGTAGGACAGCTCGTAAACATGTAATGGTTTCTCTCGAGAAAAGAATTTTCTAAATATCGAATGGAGCCATGGCTGACAATCAGGGCATACTTAGCATCTCGATACAAGATAGACACATCCTGTCCATAACATGGTCTAGACCCCAAAGAAGCTGGCACCAGAGGAAACACTGTATGAACATCCAAAAGGGATATTCCATAGTGGCCATTGAAGAATATCACACGAACCTCCTCAACAGTATCATTTGATAGCTGAACTGATACCTAAAAGGAGAAGTTTTCACTAGATAAGCCACAGTAGCATTGTTTACCATAAACTCAACTTCAAAACAGCTATATGGATTATCTTTGGATGTTCTACTGTTACGATTAATCATAATCTGACTAATCAACAATACAGTTCAAAGTATTGACTTCAAATGAAAAGAACATAACAAAACTCCGTAGGGTATACATGTTAGGACTATATTTTTGAATGATAAGTTACATGTTAATACTTTGACACAACATGTTTTGATCATTTTTAACAGATTACTTCTAGGAAAAAAATACATATAAGAAACTACTATATTTGTGTGTGCACCAGATTGGGTGGATAAATAACCACTAACACCTTTTATGCATTGGTAAGACTTTAGACTCAGCATGCTCCACTGTTTTTGGATATTGGTGGAAAACTGAAAGAAGATGCATGAAGAAACTTTCCATGAAGAATAGAACTCTCCACCTGGGCATGGGTGGAATTTCTATCTTTATTGCTTATTAATACTTAGAACTCTCCACAAGCCATCCCTCTCCCCTATTTCGAAATGAGGCTTTCACGAAATGTACGATTCCCGCCACGTCGGTCGTTATTAGACAAAGCAAACAAAACCTCTTTCTTTGCAATCAAACCCTAGCCACAATGCTCCAATCCCATCACTCCCTTCACAACAGTGAGGTGATGTAGCACTTGCAACAACACTCCGGTGGCTCGCATGTGGAATCCACACTCGAGGAGGAAGGTGGCTCAGCTGATTGCAGTGACCCAGTGAGCAAAACTTACTCATCGAGTATGGCTATCTCTTGTTTCCTGACACCGCTTGTTGATTGTAGAATCCCTATTCTAATTCCACATCCCCTCTTTTATATGTAGATACAACGTCAGCCACGGTACCAAGAACAGGATGGAATTGTATTGATGGTAGTTGAATGACTATGAGTTGAGGGATTACTATGTTCACGGCTAATTGAGTTAAGTTAGAGATACGTATTCTTTTTTGAAACTAACATGCAATCATATTAAGGTCTATAACCTGCCATGTTGTACCTTCTTTAGCTATTCGTTTATTTTGATCTCATTCTGTTAGCATCATAAAACTACATATATTCATGTTGCAGATGAAGGACAGGCCTGACGCAGTGGTGAAGTACTCCCCACTTGTGCCAAGAGGTCCTGGGTTCGACTCAGCCTCTGCATTGCACTTTGCAGGGGTAAGGCTTGACTCGTATAATCCTTCCCCAGACCCCACCTTGTGTGGGAGCTTCTAGCACTGGGTCTGTCCTTTTATTCATGTTGCAGACGATGTGCTTGAAATAATGACTAAGCTTTAGTAGCACTATTGCATGGCTAGCTTAAATGATATGTCAACCACTTATCTGAAATACTATATATTAACCAAACGCAGTCATCTGCCATAAAAAACTTATGTCTATTTTCATGGTTGAATTGAAAGCTACCCGATCTAACTTGGTAGAGGTATTGGGCATGAGTAAGAATGGAACAAAATAGAAAGGGGCCCCAGGTTTACTTGTTTCTTTCCTCTAGGAAAGCAATTTTGCCATGTCACAGTTACTACTCCCTCCGGTCCGGAATATGTGTCGTGACTTGAATATGTATTTTGTACTACGGTAGTACAATGTCCACGACAGTTTTACTGGACCGGAGGTAGTAAAAATATTTGGACACCATGTAAAAGATAAATGTTGATAAATATGAACCTCCTTTAATGATTGCGTGCACATGGCATTTCATGTATTATGTCTTGTTGTTAGCTGAAATTGAGGAATTAACTCTCAACGAGTACTAAAACAATACTATATTGTTCTAATACTCGTTTAGAGTTAACGTTGTTTACCGAATAATTTCTCTTCATATTGTGGGTTGTAGCAAAAGTTTGTTTTGTTCATGGCTACAAGTAGATAGGAGTATACACTGCAGATGAGCTTTGTGAATTATCACAAGGTTTGACCCAATCGCCTGTTTACTAACTGTTAATTCTGTTTACATATTATTTTTGTTACGACATATCAGCCAAGGGTCTGCACAAGCTAAATATCACGAACATGAAAAACATGTGGAGCAAATCTCGATTTTACGTGGCAATATGTTGGATGGAGCAGAGTAAGTATAAGTACTATGAGGTCAACAGCGACCTATTGTGCAGCCAAGGCAACAAAGCAGTTGTTGAAGGTAAATAAGTATGTGTTTACATGCTTCTATATTCTTCTCTTATATTTGCATTATGTTGCTACCAGCAGTTTATGACATATACAATGATTAAGAGGGAGGGGAAATGAGGTCACCAATTGTTCCTTCTTGGTTGCAAAGTTCTCGTTAGAAACCTTGGTTTTTGTCCCCGCTTCTTTGTAACAGAAATTCAGGTCATTCTCCTTGGTAATTGAATTGGAGTCTGAATTTTTCATATTAGGCACTTTTTCTTAGATGTTACGTGTGTTACAGTATATGTAGATTGCTCACCTTCTTTCCATCAGTTCGGACTGTTGGTTCTACACTTCTAATGGTTAGTGCATGCAACTCAACAAGATGATGTCTTAATTAAATTCATATGCACTGTTCTATTTAGGCCTCATTGTACGGGTTTTGTCCTTATGTCCATCGTGCCTTTTGATTGAATACACATATGGTCAAGTTTGATCAAGATGGGTGTATGATGTTTTGGGATACATCAGTTAATAAACATATTGATAGTTGAACTTTTGCGGTCATACGTTGGACCAAGGCTCTTTTAAAGTTTGGACAGAGCCAGAACAAACTTTAATCAATGAAGTAGATGAAATGTACTAAGCTTATTAGCACTACATAGCTTAAGGAATTGTAGAAAATACTTGTTTGGATACAGTAATGTACACTGTAATGCTAATGCATGGAAATTATATGCTATGCTTATAAAGGAACTGGGAGCTAATGGTTGCCGCTTGGTGTCATAGAGTTTGTAATAAAAGTTTGTCTTGTTTAGAATCTAGAAAGAAGCGAAAGAATAATGGTCACTAATCCAATGTAAACTATGCCATCTGTTGCACCTACGAGGCCTGTTTAACAGGTAAGGCAATGCCAACACCTGTTGGAGCCCGAGCATATCACAATGGCAGCTGGCAAAGTGGCGTCAGAAGCAAAATCGCCCCATGAAAACCTGTTGTGGCTGCTTTCGTCTGCGGGAGATGAATGCTGAATGTCTTCCTCAGTGGCATATGAAGGTGAGGCGTGTAATGGGCCGGCAAGGCGGCAACCGCACATGGGATTCATTGGGTTGGAGAAGAGAACATGCAATTCAGAACGACTTGGATTGGAGGGATGCCTGGCGATAGAGATGAAGATGCAGTTGTAGACAAGGAGAAGCAAGAGTAAGACGTTGTTATTTTCCATGAGGCGGAAAAAGAATTGCTTGATCTGTCAGGTTCGAGATAAAGAACTACCTATGGATCAATATCTAAAGATATTCCATTATTGCTCGGTAGCAGTACTGCATGGGTACTATTCTAGTTAGTAATGACTAAAAAGTTAGCTCCTCTGAACTGCCGGCTAAACACTCAACGATTTGGTTTACAACATGACAGAGAATTAACGAACTAACAGGTGCAATTTGTTACCTTTCGATTTGGGTGCCGCAGCTTGCCCTCCTTTGTGCACATGATGCTTGAAGAAGTCAAAGATTTTCGCGCACTTACCAACCTCATCACACTCAGGGTGTGTTTGGTAGGTCGGCCCAGCCCAGAAAATCCCACCCCATCACATTTTCGGGTGTTTGGTAGGTTGGGTGGGCAACCTGGGCCATGCCCACCTCATGCGAAAAGAGGGCCTGAGCCATGCCCGGATGAGAAGCAGAAATCGAGCTTCGCAACGCGCCCAGGCCGAGCTCATCCAGAAAAAAAAATCACGAGCGTCTCGCCGCACGCCCCTCGCGAAACTTTCTCTGCCCCGAGTCCATTCCCCCCTCCTTTCCTGCCTCCTCCTTCCCGTACACATCGCCGCGAGTGGAGCCTCCCAACGACGCCGCCCAGCCCCGTCCAACGCCGGCGACCAGCGCCGCCCCACGCCAGCGACCAGCGCCGCCGTCTCCTCGCGCGGCCGCCTCCGAGCTCGACGCGGAGCTCGTCCTCGGCCTCCACGCGGAGCACGGCCGCGGCTCATCTCGCGGAGCACGGCCGTTGCTGCCCGCGTCTGCCGCCTCCGAGCTCGACGCGGAGCTCGTCCTCGGCTCATCTCGCGGAGCACGGCGGCGGCTCATCTCGCGGAGCACGCGGCGGCTCATCTCGCGGAGCTAGGTGGCGGAGCTATTCCTCGACGCCGACGCGGACCACAGCGGCGGCTCCTCGACGCGGAGCTCGTCCTCGACCTCCACGCGGAGCACGGCCGCGGCTCCTCTCGCGGTACTCGGTGGCGGAGCTATTCCTCGACGGCGGCGGCGCACGGATGCGGCGGTGGGCGCTCGCCGGCGACCGCCGTCGGCGTCTCTCACTGGCGCCGGTCCTGGAGCTCGAATCGCCGGCGCCCTCCTGTTCGTGCGCTGTCCTAGGCTACGAGCTCCTGCCGCCATTGACCTCGCCTTGAAGGGTCGCCGGCTCGCCGCCCCTTGCTACTTCTTTGGTCCGACGCCCCCAGCCTCCTGCTGCTCTGCTCTGGTCCGACACCTGCTCATGCGCTCTGGTCTTCAAGCTCGTCCGGCCACCCCAAGGTCCTCTTTCTAACACTCCGATCTGCCATCCAGAGAAGATAGTGTGCGTGCTTTTCTGCTATTTGCTCTGAAGGTTCTACGATTGCAGTTTCTGTGTCGTTGTTCTGAATGTGATCTGAAGATGTCGTGTGTAGATCTTGTGTTGCATTTTGGATCTGATGCATTCAGTATCGATTCAGTACTGAAGTAATATAGCTGTACTCCAGTATCGATTCTGGCTTGTATGTTAAAATTGATTCATTTGCCCTTGCAAACTTTGTATCTTTGTAAAGAGAATTGCTGAAAGAAAATGTCAAAGAGAAATATGGCAGAGAATGCTTAAATTAACTTGAAGAATTGTTTTTCTTGTTTGCAACCAATAAACACTAATATCTAATATTTACAAAGTTTTGTTTGTTGTGGTATACTTACCAACCATGGCATGAGAGGTAACTCTGTCTGTCTCAATACAGTCCACCAAACAAGATCTTACCTCAGCATGTCTTATCAGACACAACCTACCAAACAAATGATAAAATCTCAGCTCAGCATGGCTAGGCTCAGCATGTATGAGGAGAGATAGGCATGCCAGGGTGATACGGGCTACCAAACACACCCTCAATGATTATGCCCGTGCAACGTAAAACCTTTCCATCTGCAAACAAGGACACATGTAATATCAGCAGCTAGGAAATTAGTCCGAAGAATCACACTAAGGGTTTAGTCAAATTTACCAGGTCCGGTAGCTAATACATTCACAACGGAGCGGGCCACGTCCAGGATCATGTCTGTAGCATCCAAGCTCGGTTCAGGTGCCACGGATTTTGCAGAGGCTGGTTCCATTTCGGAAAAAGAAGATGCCACGGATTTAGCGACCTTCCTTCTCCTAAGGGTCGGAAGAGAATCTTAAGAAAGGAGAAAACATGTGTCGTTAGGAATCAACCTTTGTCATTCATTCAATCAAGGATCGATCAAAAGGTAGAGAGGAAGGTGGCAACAACAAGTACAGTAGAACGGAAGGTTCTCACCATCAGGTCCGATCTTCTCGTAGTACTTCTCCCACAGCGCATCGCCGGCATGCCTCCAAGCAATAAATTCATCGTGATTACCAGATTTCGGGCAGGGAAGCTCCCGGGGAGGGAGCGGCCGGGCAGCTAAGGCGGCTTCCTCCGCGGTCAGCATTCTTTCACCGCCCTCCGCCGCTCGCTTGACGCCCTGCAAGGCGACTTCCTCCACGGCCATCATCCATTCACCGCCCTCAGCCCCGGCAGCTAAGATGACTTCTTCTGTGGGCAGCATCCTTTCACCGCCCTCCGGCGCCCTCTTCTTACCCTCCACCCTCCACCCTCCGCCGTTTGCCATCTCCGACTGACTGCGCCGCCTCTGTAGGCCCAGTCTTCTCCCCTGCCAGCAATATTTCTCTGGAGGGAGCCCTCGACTCCTCCACGATCGGCAACGCCGGAGTCCTCGCCTTCCCTGAATCGGGATCATCTCCAGCCGACGACATCATCCTCAGTCTCGGGTCTCGGCGGCGTTCACCGCTCGATGCAGAATTACACAGACCTAGATTTGGCCGAGAAAGACTAAAGAGTCCCTAACCCTCACACCTACTGGCGTGTGGGCTGGCCCATCTCCGTTTTTTTCTCGGTTCCTTTTTTCTACTCACTTTTCCTTCTTTTTTTCGTTTTTATCAGTTTTGGTTTTCTTTCAAAAAAATTGAAAATGGTTCCAGTTTTTTAAAATTGTTCCTTTTTAAACGGTTCAGATTTAAAAAATTGGTTCTGATTTTTTAAAATGTTTCTGATTTTTTAAAATGGATCTGATTAAAAGAATGGTTCTACTTTTTGAGAATGGTTCAGAAACACACAAAATGGTTCCGATTTTTTTTAAATCCATTTTTTAAAAGGTTTCCTTTTTAAAATGGTTTATATTAAATATGTTTAAGTTTGAAAATGTTTCAAATTTAAAAAATATTCAACTTTAAGTGGTTTAGATTTTAAAAATCGCACATTATCGAGGATAACAAAAATAAATAAGATATATACCATACCTTTCTATGGACCAGACCAAAGCTAGCCCAAAAGAGAAGCGCCGAAAAAACATGCGGGCGAGTTGGAGCGTCCCGCTCGATAAGAGCGTTAGATAGGGGCTCCCTACGCACGTGAACGACACGTGCCAGCCGTCCCGCGCTGCCACCAGGCTTAGAGCATCTCCGATCGGAGTTGCCAAATTTGGTCCCCAAAACGTGCCGCTCCAGCCGTCCTTCTCAAAAGTAAACCCCAAATCAATGCAAACCCATGCAACGTAGATAGAGACATAGTTCATCAACGTAGATCATATACAACGTCGAGATAGTTCGTTCATCCGACATCAGGTTGACGGATTACCTACATACAAAAGTAATTTTAGATCGGCAAATCTCACATCGGAGATTTGCCCTTGCCAGAGCCGCCGATGGCGTCGCCCCTGGAGTGCTTGCGGAAGGCATAGTACGGATCTTTGTCGTGTTGGGTCACGTGTAGGCTAAACTAGCGCAAATCAAAATTTTCTACCGCAACAACCAAGGAACTGATGCAATTATAGATCATGGGATTACTGGTAACCCACAAGTATAGGGGATCGCAACAGTTTTCGAGGAAAGTAAAACCTAAATTTATTGATTCGACACAAAGGGAGACAAAGAATACTTGTAAGCCTTAACAGCGGAGTTGTCAATTCAGCTGCACCTGGAAAAGCACTAGTAACAGGCGTGATGTGAAAGTAGCAGTAATATGAGAGCAATAGTAACAGTAACACAGGAGCAATGACACCAGAAAACAGTTGCATGCGTGGAGTTGACGGTAAAGCAATGACGTTGACAGATGAACCGGGGTTTCCAGCCATCTACACTAGTGGTAACTCTCCAATAACAAGTGTTGGGTGAACAAATTACAGTTGTGCAATTGACAGAATTATTATATCATTAAGACAGAACATCCAGTCTATTAATCATACGTAGGCATGTTTTCCATATATAGTCATACGTGCTCACAATGAGAAACTTGCACAACATCTTTTGTCGTACCAGCCCATTTGCAGCGGGGCCTCAAGGGAACTACTGGTAATTAAGGCACTCCTTTTAATAGAGCACCGGATCAAAGCATTAGCACTTAGTGAAAACATGTGATCCTCATATCTAAACCATCCCCTCCAGTATCCCAGTTGTTGTCACTCTGGGGCCTCGGGTTCCGGACATGGATATGTGCATACAACTTGTAGATACAATCTAAACAATAACTATAAAGCTTAAATCTAAGATCATGCCACTCGTGCACTAGTGACAAGCATTAAACACAACAAGATTGCAGCAACAATAACTTCACAAACTTTAATAGATAGACTGATCATAATGTCGGACCCCAACAAACACAACACTGATTACATTAGATGGATCTCAATCATGTAAGGCAGCTCATGAGATTATTGTATTGAAGTACATGGGAGAGAGTACCAACTAGCTACAACTAGAACCCGTAGTCCATGGGGGAACTACTCACGGAGCATGATGGAGGCGGTGGCGTCGATGGAGAAGGCTCTGGGGGTCAATCCCCGTCGCGGCAGGTGCCGGAACAGGACCTTCTGACCCCCGAAACTTGGTTTCGATGGCGGCGGAGCTACGGAACTTTTTTGGGAAAATCCTTCGGGGGTTAAGGTTTTTATGCCAGGGGCAATATATAGTCCGAAGGGCGGCGCGAGGGGACGCCCGAGGTGGCCACGCCACCCCACAGCACGACCAGAACAAAATCTTCTGGTCCTGCGCCGACCCTTGGCGAGGTGCTGTGGGCCTCTCCCGGAGCTGTCCTTTTGGACCATGCAGTCTTCTGGCATTTTAGAATTTCTGTAATTTTTCCAGATTTTCCTGAGCATTTTCATTTTTTTGTCCTTTTCTGCAATGCACAGACAAAATAAACAGGAACTGACACTGTGACATCTTGTTAATAGGTTGGTCCCAGAAAATGCATAAAAATGCTATGAAGTATATGTAAAACATGTAACAAGTGGTATAATATCAACATGGAATATCAGAAATTACAGATACGTTTGAGACGTATCAATTACCACTAGACGCGTTGTGTCGTGCCGAAGTCGGTGAAGCGAGTCGGGGCAGGGTAGACGTACAATCCTCTCTGATCCAGTCGCTCCCACGAACGGCTCCCACGAACGGCTCCCACGAACAGCTCCTCCCAGCAGTTCGTCCAAGTGCTCGGATGCAGCACCTCTATCGGTATCCACACGTACGGCGTGGAGGCACCGCTCGCCGGACTGCTAGGTCCGCGCGGGTGGCAGGGGCGTGCTGAGGCGGTGGCTGGTTGGATGTGGTGCGAAAATCGGCAACCCTAAAACGTCCAGCCTCCCCTCCTTATATAGACCTCCTCATATTGGGCTGGCACAACTGAAGCCCATTCTGTAGTCTATTCCAGCCCAACTCGGATCCAATCGAATTATGCCTCCACAACCTTAAGTGTTTAAGTGTGTGACCCTATAGGTTCATGCACGTTTGGACATGACTCGAGTGCACCTACTCGATCAATAGTTGGTAGCGGCTTCTAGCAAAACGTGCCAACTCCCAAACGCGCATAAAGATCTCCTCGGACGAACCATCACAATGTTTACGCCATTCCCTTTGCCTCACGATATTTGGTCAAGCTCCTAGCTTACCACTCTTTCTCGATCTTGTGATTCAGAATCTCATACTAGATTAACCATTAACCTTATGTAGCATGACCATGCATTTCTGGATCCTATCACTCGAGGGGCCCCGAGAAATATCTCTCTCAAGAAGAGAGGGGCAAATTCCATTGACCAAGCCCCGCAGCATGTTTCACGACAAACCCGTAAGCTACCTTTATAGATACCCTTTCACGGAGTAGTGTTTGATAGTCCCAAAGTAGGTCGATTCACATCTCGGGTACATGCGACAATCTCAGGTATAGGGACAAAGCATACACATCGTGTAGAGAGAGAGATATGAACGTTTGCTTCATTGTCTCAACGTGGGTCAGCCCAACTCTATGTTCATAACATAAGTCCGCATTATTAGTTTGACATCTCCATGTCTATGACTTGTGAAACATAGTCATCAACTAATACATGTGCTAGTCTAATATTCAAGTGTGTCCTTACATGAACTCCGGCTAGGGACATATTTAGAATAATAATGAGTTTCACAAACAAGTCACGTACTTGCCAATCAATACAAAGATATTATTCAAGGCACATTATTATAAATCATGGATAATATCATCATCTCTATGATTTCCTCTTGAGCATATTTCCTGGATTGAATAGAATTTAGAAGTTTAGCGTGCTTTGATTGGAGCAATTTGAGGATGGGTGACCTAGCGGGAAGTCACCAGTTTAAAAATTCAAATATTTAGGTTTTCCAAATTATTTCATTTTTTGTTTTATCCTGATTGTTTTGATTTTTTTTATTTTTTGAATTTTTTGACAATTCTGTGGCGCATATAGTGTGGGTGTGCCGAAGAAATGTGAGAATTCTTTGGCGCACCCACTATATGCGCCACAGAAGAAAAAATTAGTGGCGGCTTATCTGTGGCGCACCCACCATGCGCCACCGATTCTTTTTTCAGTTGGGAGAGTTGGGAGAGGAGCAGATAGAAGAAATAGTTTATTTTGTTTAGTTGAAAAAGAATGTCAATAAATTACAAGCCATAAGGCTTAGTATATCATGGTGTTATCAGTGCAAGACATAAGGCTCGGTACAACTTCATGAGCATTGCAATTTTTTATTTTCCACGCCAACTTGAATACTACTTGTACACTCATTTTCAGTTTTGTTATATTTGAGGATGCACATGCAAGTAGCCAAATTACACTCTTGTTAACAAATGGGAGTCTTGTATCCTTTATTAAGAAGTATCATAGTACAAAAGAAGAAGAAAATGATGCAACCAAAACAAAATAAACTATTTCTTCTATCTGCTCCTCTCCCAACTCAAGAGTAAATCATGGAATCAACTAAGAAGCTGCTATGCATTTTTGTATTTCCTACCTAGCGGAAGATCACAGTTGACAACAAATCAAGGAGGCGGTGGTGGCGTGTTGCAAACTCTAGCGGCACTCATTCGCTGGCGTTAGAGTTGGAGGCGATGTATGCTCAGACGGACACAGACAGCATGCAGATGATTGGCTAGCATTCCAGTTCCTTTCCCACATGCAAGTTTTCATTGTTCCTTGGTAAAATCCTAAACCCATAGTAGTAAGCTTTCTGTAGAATGGAAATTATCCAAAGAGAATTTAAATGGATGCACATGTGCAAGTGATACTGCTTGAGTCATATCCAAGGAATTAATGCACCCAGAAGTTGAGCTTGAAGTACAGTTTACCCATTTCATGTATACAATAATTCATCCCCATGATAACAACGATGACGATAATGTTGAACTCTAGAACAATGATATCATGATTGTTGCATCGTTTTAATTCTGACATGCCTATTCTTCAATTGACATGTGTGTATTATAGCACTTGGTTGTCACCCAAAGCTCTCAGCAGCTCCAGACGATGCGCAATAGCTCTCCCCTTTTCTTGTTCAGCGTTTGCAAATTCTTTGCTAGCAGGTTGGAGACAGACTCGCAGGTAAGAATTCTCCATTGATCCAGCTCCATTGCCACTCTTCTCCACACCTCCTGCACCCCGGGCCAAGGCAGTCCCTGAAAGCACATAGCATTACGCAACTTCCAGATCGACCAAAGTACAGCAGTGCACATAACATTTATTATTTTTTTCTTATCACTTAGCCACCATCTAGCAATAGACTCAAAGTTATCACCAACTGAAACCCCAACCATTTCGGAAATGTAAGCCCAAACTATTCTTGCTACAGAGCAATCAAAGAAAAGGTGATGACAGGTTTCAAGTTCTGTGCAAAATACACAGGTTCATCCGCCACAGGTCTTCTTTTAGCTAGATTATCTCTAGTTAATAGCTTACTATTAGCCAGAAGCCAAAGAAAAATATGTAAGCGAGGAGGAACTTGAAGTTTCCAAACGGCAGGGGTATGTACAGGAATAACCCCTCTGTGATTTATGATGGCATAGAAGGAACTAACACTATAGGTGCCAGATGAATGGTACATCCATACTGGCTGATCAGCATCTTCATTTAAAATGATCGTGCTAACCAGCTAAAGCTAAAGCTTTATGTTTCTTGGATCCCAATAAACTCAAGTTTATGTTTGGTAATGAAGTCAGCTAAAGCTTGTTTGCGGCCAGGTTTCCCTGTACCTCTAACATTCCATATGCCTCCTATCATTAAATTTAGATTTAGACTTTCTATGCCTGTCATTCCACGGACAGCTTGGAGAGGTCCTGTTCTCGAATTCGGGTCCTTCGTGCGACAGATGCCAAAGGATCTCTTTGTATTTTGTACCTGCCTGTGTTAAATGCAGCTCTCTGGCCCTTTTGGGCCACCCCTTGTTCAAAAAAAAAAAAAAAACAAGCATCATACTTACAAGATGTTAGCGGTTTAAAAAGGTGAGAACATCACTTGGTGGTATCGCAAAACCGGAATTTCCTAGTGTTGCATGGTAAATGGCGACTGCTTGCAAATGTGCATTTACTACTGGCCCTCCCGAAGATCCATCCACACAGTTCACTCCTGGAAGTTCCAACAACTTCATCCCATAGAGGTAAGGGTTTGAACTAGTCAAACAGTTGTATCGCCTTTGTGGGTAGGATGATATTGCCCAGAACGTTGAATCATTGCGGAGTTCTGGCCATGCTTGTAGCAAAACCTCCTCGCTATCATTTGGTGGCATCTGAGCTATGGGAATAAGGCTATGAGGCTGAATACAGGGTACGTACCGGCGAATGTTTTGATTGAAGTTCGCTATCTCATTATCCACAACTCGAAGAGCCAACAAATCCAATTGTGAGTCAATGGCAAGAACTGAAGCAGAAGTGTACCCCCTCCTCATAGCTCCAATGTCTGCATTCGGAGGTGCTCTGGTCAGCAGGTCTCTCTCCTGGTGAACACACATGATTTCAAAGCTAAATGCTGTATTCAAGTCAGCGCATTGATCAGTGATAACAGGCTGGTGGGCATAGACTGGTCTAACTATGCGAGCCACGGTCAGGATGAGAGTTATTCCTGCATATCTTCGCACTGCAAACCCCGTTGCTGTGCGTATGTCCAAAGGAATCCATTTATCATCTAATTGCTCTGATTCTGAAGAGTTGCTACTGTCGTCATCATCCTCATGATTCAGTACCCTCTTAAGTGCAAGTCTTCCTTGTACATCTGGGTGTACATCATCTGCCGCACGTGCACGAACAAAGAAATACGCACTTGAACTGGTAGATGCAACATGTTGACGTGCAGCACTTGACAAGATGAGTGCACCTTCGGGTTGATTATCTGTCATTTGACTGTAAACACTCATCAAATATATGGACTACAACATCCAAAAGACCCCGACCTGCCTACTCGTATCACACTCCTGACCCCGTGCGGCGCCGCCGACCGCACCGGGCGGCTCCCCTCCCTCCCGGCCAGCCTTCCCCCACCTCGCGCCACTCCCTCCCGCCGCCGCCGCCGGCACCGTCGCTGGGCAAAGTCCCAGCGGCGCGGCGGCGGCGGGATCTCGTCCTCGCGTCTCCTCTTATGGCGGCGGTGGCTGGGGTGTTCGGGCGGCGGCGGCGGCCTGCCTACTGACCTCCGGCGGTGTTGGTGATGTGGCGGCCGGGGAACTCCGGTGATGGATCTGCGGGCGGCGGGGCGGCTAGAGACGTTACGATCTAGGGTTTCCCGGATCGGTGGTGTTTGCCCTCCTCGTCGTCAGCCGGGAGGTCACGCGGAGATCATCCGGGTTCTACTTCACATCACGAGGACGCCCGGGGTGGAGGCCTTGGGTACAGTGGTGGTGGGCATCTTCTCCGTCGAAGGTGCTCGGCTAGGCTGGATGTTTTGGATCTTGGATCCTACATCTAGTACCGGCGGCGAGTTCGGAGGCGCGGCTGCCGGTGAAAGCTGGCCTTTTGGCGGGCGATGGCGACATCTCGACGTCGTTACCTTGGTGAAGGCATCGTCCTAGCAGTCCACGTCTTCTCGCTCGCAATGCTCCGGGGGAAAACCTAAGATCTACGGATCGGACGATGGCGGCGCTGTGATGTCGTGTTCCCTCTTGGGGGCATCGTCTGTGGAGCGGCGCCAGATGTCGATGTCGGTGTGTCTCGGCGGCGTGGCGCTGCGGGGTCTCGACTTCGGGTTGTTGGACTCGCGCATGGTGGCGCTGTCTGCCATCGTGGCGATGCCGACGGCAGACCGGTTTTGCAAGGTCATGGTGTTGATCCTTTCTGAAGATGGGTTCGTGGAAGACGGCGGCAACGACTAAAGCGTACATGTCGGTGTGCGTTGAGTGTTTAGCTGAACTGGGTTTTAGATGATGTGCGTTGGTGTTAGTCACCCCCATCATAGTGGTAGCGACCCTTGTTGTCGACAGGTTGATTTCAGTTTTGTGCTCAACATTGTACTCTGTAACTCTGGTTGGAATTAATAAGTGCGTATGGCTGTGTGCATCACTCGATGCAGAGGCCGAGGAATCGCACCCTCCTTTTCTAAAAAAAACATCCAAAAGAATTTACATGAAATGCTACATGCATACAAGTATTGGTCCTTAAAATAGACTATCAGATAAAAGTAAAGGTGTACATTCAGCAAACTCGCCAGGTTATTAACACACAATCAATGCCCGAGACAGAATTGACAAATGAAACATAAAAAAAAGAGTTGCACAAGATATTTTTGCCAAGTGTAACCTACATGCCAAATCACGATTTTCAGCCCGGACTGAAACTACATCATACCAAAAACATAACCTGATATTACGTAAGAAACGCAAACTGAGTCAAATTGAATAGGCTGCTAGCAGTAAGAGCATACCTAGCAGGCCAAAGTAGCCAGGAATACTAGCTAGGACCAGCCCCTTCTAAGCATATTAACTTAGTATAAGCTTAATAATTTGCACTAAAACACAAAGGTACCAGTCAGAAATCGTCTTCCACATGGTAACAATTGTGGGCAGGACACACGAAAGCATGGATGAAGTGGGCATCTAACAGTAACCAATTAGAAGGGTGCAACGGCCAGTGTAATTTGCTACAGCATGTAGGTGCAATTGGAGACTAGCAATTAGCAAACGCACAAGCAGGCACCTAATTCCAACCATGAAACCATAAGACCTAGCCTGTGGGAAGCTAAATGCATGGACCGAGGCCTATCCGAAGAGGATCCGGAGTCAGTACCTTGGACTTGAGAGTCTACGGCGACGCCTCAGAAGTCGTGGCGCTTAGTTCGCCCCCGGCCCCAGTGTGAGGCCTCCGCCGAATGTGCCCGGAACTGCTGAGATTGATCAAACACAAACAGAAGACGAGATCATCAGACCCCGGGAACTACAAACGGAGCGGGAGCGAACGAGGTATGCGGAGTTGGCATAGCTACCTGAGAGCGCGACACCTCAGAAGTCGTGACGCCGCAGTTCGCCCCAATGCCAGGCCTCCGCTGAATCTACCGGGGACTGCCTCGAGTAATTGGCCGAGGAACTGGTCCGAATGCCGCACCGTCCAACGAACAAAATCTGATCAAACGCAAATAGATGACGTGATTATCAGACCCCGGGATCGGAAGTGAAACAGAGCGGGAGCGGGAGCGAGCGAGTGGACGAGGAATACGGAGTAAATTTAGCGACGGCGAGGCACCCACATCGAGTCAGTACCTCAGATTTGAGAATACCCGGCAGCTCCTCGGAAATACGATGCTCCAGTCCGCCTCCGCTGAGAGGCCTCGGCGAATCTACCACGAACTCCGGCGCGTGATTGGCCGACGAACTCGTCGGAACGCCGCACCGTCCAAGCCAACGAAACAAGCTGATCAAACGCAAATACAAGTCGAGATTATCAGACCCGGGGAAGTAGAAACGGAGCGCGAACGAGCGAGCTGACGAGGAATACGGGTACCTTAGATTTGAGAATATCCGACCGCTCCTCGGAAGTTGCGGCGCTCCAGTTCGCCCCCGATGAGAGGCCCCCGGCGAATCGACCACGAAATCCGGCGAGGAACTCGTCGGACCGCCGCGACGTCCAAGCGAAGCTGATCCAAAGACGAAGAGGAGACGAGATAGTCAGACAGCGGGAAGCAAATCGGAGGGGGAGCGAACGAGGAACAGGGGAGTCGTCGTGGCACTCGCCGGCGTTGCGTCGCCCCGGTAGCAGGCCGCGCGCTAGGGTTTTGGGGTTTCCGTGCTTTTCCCCTTTCTCTCCCCTCCCCGAAAGCTCCAGACTTGCAGAGAGGAAAACGTAGCGTGCGTGTGCGGTGATTAAAAGGAAGGTCTCGGAGGAGACGGCGGGGATTTTGAATTTTTGGGCGGAATGATTGGTGACCACACGAAGGCGGACACAGCGGGGTCTATGACCATGCCGGACCCACCTGGCAGGGACAAGACCGAAGCAGGCCAACGAGCTGACAAGGGCGAGGACCAAGCCACTAATTTCCAGCAAAATACAACTAATTCTCGGGGAGCACAATACTACTATACGAAACAGTTTTGTTGAAACTGAAAATTAGCACCACAGAGAGCATCTTAAAAGGGCGATATTCGCTCAGAAATTATGATCAAGGATAGTGCTTTAATATCAGAACTTCAGATTTCTTTTAAAAACTGTCACATCCTCGAAACATCATAGTTACACATTTCAGCCACTGCACAGGAAGGTGAAGCAAGGCACGAAGACCTCCTTCTACCCAAAGATAAAATGATACAGGCATACAGCTGAGATACCAAAAACGTAACAAGGCAACAAACTATGGTATTCCAGGCTTCCAGGGATGCATTCATATGCTTACACCTCCTCAATAAGGACCTTGGACTGCGGGTTGTTCTTTCTACCGGCATTCCTCAGTCCGCTTCCACTGTCCAGCTCCTCAAGAGAAGCTTTCTCCACCTCAACGATGCGAGCCAACGATGGCCAGATATCAGTTGGCTGCTCATGAGCCCAGCAGGACATGAAGAAGACCTTCCTATCCGCGGCATGGAGCTTTCGGGAGCTCCGTGTCCTCTCTGTCTTGCCCACTTTCTCTTCCTTGAGCATGCTCTCACCATCTCGGATGAGCCTGCGGAAGTCACACAGTGCACAGACAAGCGCATTGCCTCCTAAGGAGAGGATGGTGATGACGTCGTCCACGAGTCCAATAGCAAACCTGAAACCTCCGGTGTGCCTGTAAACTGGGGAGCATGTCTCCTCTATGCAGGTCCTGAGCGATTCAGATACTGTCTCAGGTTTAGCGTCCTCCCCCAAGACTTTCGACATGGACAAGGCAACAGTCGAAGCGCCGAAAGGATCAGAGTGCCAATCACCATTGTAGAGGCGAAGCGTGAAGCAATAGCTGTAGAGAATATCAACCAAGTGAACACTGAGCAGAGGAGATGGCTCTGCCCTAGTTAGCTGTTTGAGTGATGGGAGAGGAGATTCTGGCCCTTCTGGTATTTCATTGATGATAGAATCTGACACACTTGTTGGATCTGATAAAGTAGTGTCATCTGTACTTATTTCTCTGATAAGCTGGCTTCCATCATGACTAAGAGAGATTGATTTAGCAGAAGGATTTTTCCACCATGGTGTCCATGGCTCAATCATCTTGCTTAGTTCACCTGAGGCCAGAGCTTGACGAAATCCTTTGATTTCAACATCAGAGAGGTCTTCAAGCTTAATCCCATCACCTGTTTGGTAGAAAGAACAAAGAAAGCACTCAATACAGAAACTGATGTACATGGGAAAACTGCACATAACCATCAGATAACAAAACTGCAACATTAACAGGCTTGCTTAAAGAACCTATCATTGTGTTAAAATAAGCTACCATTTTATCATAATTATAAATGCATCACGAGTAAAAGTATAGCATACCAGAAATGACTTTCTGAATAAGCTCCTCTGACTCTGCAGGATAAAAAAATGTTTAGCATTGTGAAAGTGAAATCGTTGCTTGTTGCTGGAATAAGAAAACAAACATGTAATTAACTATGTAAGAGACAGGTGCAGTCAGTATTATCAATCACCCAAAGGGCCAACAAATAGCAGGACCAAATAACTGATGCTACAATCAAATCAAGTAGATGTGTCAAACAGAATTAAAATTTATACATCAAAAGGAGTCCAGGACCAGATTTGGTCATCCGAGAAGGTATTACAGAAATCCAGGTTGCACCATGTATCAAAAAATAAAATCACATCACAATTTCAACTATTTTTGTGTAATGAAACACAATTAGCTGGCAGCTGCCACATGTAAGCAGTATTTTCTACAATGGTAACTATTACAACTAGATATAAGCACCAGGTAGACACTGTACCATCTGTCAACTAGCGTGTTTCTTAGATGAGCTATCATCTAGTTTGCTACTTGTGACTTATAGATGATAACAGAATAAAAATAACCAAGCTGAGCATCTCAAACAAATGCAAGCTGGAATTCTTTAACTGCAAACACAGAGATCCACTTACATGCATTCTGCATTATAAGCCTCCATGCCGATTACTAACAATTTTGAGAGGAAACAGTATGCAAAAAGAGTTAATACTTTTGCAGGACTGACAACCCAAAGATAATTCCTAAAGCCTGTACTTGACCGCAAAACCTAACACGATACTTCAAGAGAGCTCAATAAGACTAGGACATAATCAGACAAACTGAAGCAATAGTTGACCCTCGTTAAGAGTGGCATACACAACTACAGTGCAAAAGACTGCACTTTATTTTTGTTCTTCCCTCCTGGGAGGCTGATGTACTGAATTCTCTCTCTCTCACACTTTTCAATGAAATGAAACACAAAGGGTTTTTTCGCTTTCTCGAGAGGAAAACTACAGTGCAGAAACAGTACAATGAAGCGCATATAACCAAACAAAGGGATACACTATGGTCTATAGCTATCAGGCAAAACAAAATCTTGTGAAACCAACATACCATCTTCACCATCGGACTCCATTTCTTCTTCCAAGTGGAACCTTTTGAGTATATCGAGCATCTTCCTTTTTGATTCATCTTCAGGCTGAATCTGCTTAAGCTCCTCGGTAACATTCTCACGCATGAACAATTCGGTGCATTGAACACTATGTCCCTATTTAACAAGAATCAAACAAAAAGTTACTATAAATACCGGGCAATAAGACCCTTCAATGCAAAGTTAAATGCAAATGGTCAAACACCAATCTTCCATAGTACACAGAAGCAGATACACAATTCGACAGCTTATCTGGAGAGGATAAATAACAGTATATCTCACGCTTGTAAAGTGAATAGATAAAAATTACATCTGTCAGCAGGTATTGCTGGTGAAATTTTGCAACTTCTTCAGGAAAAAGTCACATTGTACCAACACAAATGGCAATTCCTAGAGCCCAGTCAACACCTGAAAGCTAACTATTTCCACTTTTTAATAGCCTGGTTTGCAACAACCCGTTATATACAGTATGACAAGCAACAAGAGGGTTATCAGAAAATTTGTTCACAACATCGTTTCCTCCACAAGTTCACAAATGCCCTGCGGCATTTCAACGAACACCGTGTAGGCATAGACCGAATCAGAGCTTAAATCTCTAGAAGGCTGTTCCACAAGCTTTATAACCGCACGGAGAGCAGAGGGAAGGGAGAGGAGAGCCCACCTTGTAGCACGTGAGCGAGCAGTAGCGGGAGTTGCAGCGTGGGCAAGTGTACTGCGCGAACTGCTTCTGGCATCTGCACAAGCACCAAGGACGCGAGAGAAATATCAGTCACGAAAATTCCACAAGCCCAGGGGGAGAGGAAAACGTAGGGAGGGAGCGGGGGGACGGTGAGGACGCACACGCGGCAGATGACTCTGGTCTCGGCGAAGGAGGAGGACGGGGCGGAGGCGGCTGCGGCCGCGTCCTCGGTGACCAGGACGTCCCTCTCCATTCAAGTGCGCGGAGGAAGCTCGTGCTCTTCTCGCTCGCTAGCCGGCGGCGCGCTGGGGGCGTTTTGGGTGTGGTTTCCGGCGTGCGGCGCGGCAGGGCCTGGAGCTTTCTCGAAGCTGGAATGGGAAGACGCACACAAGGACGACGCTTGGAGAGCGGTGAGGTGGGCTGACATTTAGGAGAAAACAGGCCGTGGCTGGCGTGCTGGTCATACTTTTTCTTTTCTTCACCAGAGGTGTCAATTGATCTAAAAAAACAGAGGTGTCAATTTTTTTTTTGAGAAACACAGTACAACGCAGACGCTCACATACACGCGCATACACTCTTGTGTTCTTGGTCCTCCTGACAAAGGACGATACATTCTCACATGTCACATCCTCTCTTCCACAGTGCAAATTCCGTCATGTCTGTGATTCATAGATTTTTCACATGTCAGACACCGATTATTTCATTGATCTTCCTTACAACTAACAAAATGCCCTAACAAATATGCTCGTGTTGGTAGTAGTTTCTTCGATCTGATCTACTCCCTCCGTTCGGAAAAGGATGTCACAAAAATGAACTATAGATAGACCATTTTTATGACATCCTTTTCCGAACGGAGGGAGTACCATGTCTAGTCAACTAATAAGCTTGTCTAAGAAAACAGAGTTTCTACAAACCAATTTGGTTATAATTTATACATGCCCTCCAAAGAAATTTGCTTACACTTGAGCATTCAAAGAAACATAATACAGCCACATCATCGAGAGAGAGATAGTATTCCCTCTGTTCCGAAGTAAGTGGTGTGGTTATTTTGGAACAGATGTAGTAATAAATATATAAACAATTGTACGGTACCAAAATTCACTCTTCACGGGAGTCAAATCCTGCTCAGCACTGAAGATTGAAGTTACCACAACGCCCTGACACTGGGTTACAGGCCTACGGCCCAGTTCTACCATTTCAAACATCACCGAATTGATCATATCGAACAACGAATATAATGTGACAAACAGGTATCAGAGGTAATGAATGAATGTAAACAAAATCGTCTGTGTTTACTGAGGTACAGTCATGGACAGCTAACATGATATCCCAGCTAACAAGAGACCACAGCCTGAGCTATGCAGGAAGGAAACAGGCAATACAGTTCATTGACAAACTAGTATTACGTTGATTCTAAGAAAACACTGAACGCTAGTAATTCAGGCCAAATTAACAATGAGCAAGATTTTTATTCAACCATGATGCCTCAGAATCAATAGCAGCGGGGATCTGTGACAATGTTTGTGCCAGTTTTATTATATAAATAGATATACAGAAAGCGAAGGGAGATGAGTTTTCAAATTATGGTCATCAAGGAGACCCAAAACCGCCACCACCAGGAGTGAAAATCTGAAGTATCTCGCCAGCATTAACCGTGACAGTGTTCTTCCCTCCAAGGTAAACTCTGCGGCCATCTGTCCTGACCAAATAGTTGGCGCCACGGGCTCCGTTTTGCCCTCCCTTCAGTCCCCTCGGAGAATGCACCCGTCTCTCTGAAAGAATGCTCACGACAACAGGACGCCGGAATTCGATCTCCCTTACAAGGCCATCACCGCCTCTGTGCAAACCAGAACCACCGCTGTTCTCTCTGATGCTAAACCTGTGCAAAAGAACAGGGTACCGCTGCTCAAAGATCTCCGGGTCAGTCATCCTTGTGTTCGTCATGTGGCACTGGACACCACTTGTACCACCCCAGCTGGGCCCGCTCCACAGCCACCTCCGATAGTCTCGTAGTAACCAAATGTGTCATCTCCGAATGTCAAATTGTTCATGCAGCCCTGGGAGCAGGCGCAGGCTTGGAACGCCATTAGGACAACATCTGTAACTCTCTGAGAGGTCAATACATTGCCGCCAACCACTGCAGCCTTGTCACTTGGTGAAAGAAATGAGCCTTTGGGAATGATGATCTTCACAGGAGCTAAGCAACCTTGATTCAAGGGTATATCTACATCCACCAAGCATCGCAAGCAGTATATGACAGCAGCTGCTGTTACTGCTTCAGGAGCATTCCAGTTACCGTACACCTCAGGACTGGTGCCCTCAAAATCAAAGGTAGCCTCACCTCTATGAGAATCAAGGGTGAGCTTCAAATGGAGCACAGAGCCATCATCCATATAATCTTCATCTTCGATAACACAAGAACCTGTCTCCTTTTCAACTCTACACGCCATTACTTGAGCATCTCTCTCACGGCTACCTCAGCATTCTTTTGTACGTGATTCATATAAGATTGCACAGTGATCAGGCCATACTGATTTATCAGTTCTTTGATAAGTGTTATTCCCCGTTGGTTTGCTGCCACTTGAGCACGGAGGTCAGAAAGATTATCTTCAATCTTGCGTGTTCCTGGAATCTTTTGATTGTTAAATTCATCAGAGCAGGGTGACTGCAGCAATTGAACTATTCCTTCCTCTTGAAAAACACCTTTTTCCACAAGTTTAAACGCTTTGATGGCAGCACCTTCCTCCCAGATGGATTTAGAGAAAGGAGGCATGCTTCCTGGCGTGATACCACCGATCTCTGCATGGTGACCTCTACTAGCAACAAAAAAGATCAGCTTACCATCATTAAACACTGGTGTGACAACTGTGATATCTGGCAGATGGCTACCACCAGAGCATGGATGGTTTGTTACAAGAACATCACCCTCATGCAGGTTATCACCCCAATAAGTAAGCTGCCAGCATACAGTGCTAGACATGGCTCCTAAATGCACAGGAACGTGCGGGGCATTTGCAACAAGGCCACCATCCGAACCAAATAGAGCACAAGAGAAGTCCAGCCGCTCCTTTATGTTTGTAGAAATGGAAGTTCTTTGAAGCGTTCGACCCATCTGTTCAGCAATACCCATGAACCGGTGATTAAAGATAGAAAGTTGAACTACATCAGCTACTTTTTCTGATATTTCTACAGTGCTCAGAGATGCACTGATCTCAATTTTGATGTTACCATACTTTGTAATAATAGCCTTGCAGTCTTTTTCTACTATCACTGTACTATTCCCATTCATAATAACCACGGGGCCTTCCAAGACATGGCCATAACCCAAATTCTCGAGCTTGTACAGCGGTGTTTCTTGCCATCCATATGAAAAATAAATTTTACAAGAACTTTCTTGCACAGGCTTGGTTGATACTGGTGCCAGTTCACGAGGTTGTAAGATGTTCGTGGCACCAACACCCTGGACTCTCACATCACATATGAGTATCTTTCTGTGTAGCAGTTTGAAGCCATACTCTTGTTGAAAAAGTTTGACAAACTCATCAGCATAATCACATCCAGATTCTTTCGCAGGCTGTTTAACCATGATGGCTGTATCAGTTCCCTCATACCTCAGGTTCAAGTATGAATCTGTTTGATGCTCTCCTCTCCAAATCCCTGCTCTTTCAGTTTATCTTTCACCTGCTTTACCAAAAGAGCTGCTCTTCGAGATGCCTCTGTGGCAGAATCTTCATTATAAACAGCAGAGTATGGTTCTTGCAAATCTTCAATAACATCAGCAAGGCCCATCCCGTATGCACTCAATATGCCACAATAACGATGGATAAGTAACTCAGACATGCCTAAGGACCTTGCCATAGCACATGAATGTTGAGGACCTGCACCACCAAAGCACGCTAGTGCGTGGTTCTTAGTATCATGCCCCTTCATTTCTGTTAATTGGCGTATAGGTCTGCACATTGCCTCATTTGCAACATTCACAAACCCAAGAGCAATCTCCTCAACTGTCATGTCCTTTACTAATGGATCCTGACTCTTCCGGTAAGAGTTGACCTCAACAGCAAGTTCCTCAAATGCTTTTCTTGTAGCCTCATAATCAAGGGGCATATTTTCATTAGGACCAAATATAGATGGAAGTACTCAGGAATAACAGTTCCCAAGATCAAGTTAGCATCAGTAATTGCCAGCTCACCACCTTTCCTGTAGCAAACTGGGCCAGGGTGTGCTCCAACAGATTCTGGTCCAACCTTGAAAGCCCCAAACTGAAACTTAAGCTTGGACCCACCGCCAGCAGCCACTGTGTTTATGTCAAGCTGGGGAGCTTGAATGATTGCCCCAGCAATCTGGGTTTCAAGAACTTGTTCATAGCTTCCATCATAGCGGCTGACATCGGTGGATGTACCTCCCATGTCAAACCCAATGAGTGGCTTCGACGTCTCAAGTTCAAACAAGGTCTGGGAGTAGCCAACAACACCACCTGCAGGACCTGATAACACTGCTTTGTGACCAGAGAATCTGCTCTCGGGGCAAGACCCCCATCTGACTGCATAAACAGCACATTCACTTGTTCAGATCCCCCATCAAATCTTGACATGAATGCTGACAAGTACTCCTTGATGACCGGCGTTAGATAAGCATCCACACTGGCTGTAAGGCCTCGAGGTACTGCACGCACCATCGGCGTCAACGACGAAGACAGAGACACATGCTTGAATCCCATTTCCAGTGCTATTTTCTCAATGAGGAGCTCATGATGGGGATAGGTATACGAGTGCATCAACACCACTGCCAAACACCTTATCCCCTTGTCAAGCAAACCTTTCAGTTTAGGCTTCAAGGATTCCACATCAACCGGCTTCCCTACCCTGACCAGTTCCCCAGAGATCCCTTCAATAGACGAATCATCACTCTCGCCGTCAAGCACAAGTTCAACCCGCTCATCGACCTCGACCACCTCCTCATACAGATTCGAGGACTTGACGACCTTGAGGTCGAATATGTTTGGGCGGGCCTGGTTGCCAATCTGAAGCAAGTCCCTGAAGCCCCGGGTGACGCAGAGCGCGATCCTCTCGCCCTTCCTCTCGAGGAGCGCGTTGGTGGCGACCGTGGTGCCCATCCGGATCCAGTCGATCATGGCGGTCGGAATCTTGGCCGAGCGGGGGATCTTGGCGCCCGAGAACTGCTCGAGGATCCTCCTGATCCCTTCGATGGGGCGTCGTCGTAGTTGGACGGGTCGACGGAGAGGAGCTTCATGACGTAGCCTTCGGGCCTCCCGGGGACCTCGGCGTAGATGTCGGTGAAGGTGCCGCCCCTGTCAATGCAGAACCTGAACTTGCCCGCGCTGCCCATCCTCTCCCGCGATCAGCAGGCCAGGAATCTGAGCCCTCTGCAAGCGTCGAACAACAGGGTCGTTATAATCTGCAGCTAGGTACTGGTACTCCGCCACGAAGCAAGCTAATCCGAAGCAAACTGGATGGACTCGAGCATCTCATCCAAGATGAACTGGACTTCCCGGCAAAAAAAAAAAAAAGACGAACTGAACTGGGTACCTCATCCCAGATTAGATTGCTCAAGAAGAATAAACAAACTCTTGAACGATCCAAGCAAGTTAGGGTTCGTTACTAGCAGAAGGGATCAACCCAAGCCGGGATGGATCTCCAGTCCAGTCCAGTGGAGGGGAAGACCGTGGGAGAAGAAAGGATACCTCGGAAAGTTGCGTGCGCCGCGCCGATGGGAGGGGGGCGGAGAAGTGTACGGCGATGAGCGTGCGACGATGATGCGTGAGAATTTGGGAACCGGCCGGAGGAAGTAGGCGTCCGTCGAGGCGTCGAGCCGTCACAGGATTTGGTGGTGGTGGTCTTGCCGCCTTGGCCGTGGAGACTGCTGGAGAATGGAGAGGCAAAGTGGACAACCAAAGGAAGAGGATATGGACTTGGGGCTGAGACGGGGTTTCCTTGTTTCTTGGGATTGTTTTCGCACAAAAGAGCAGCACCCCTCTTTTTCGATAAAAAGAGCATCACTAGAACAAATTCTTGCTAGTATCGAGTATTTTTGAAAATAATGCCTACTCCCTCTGTCCAAAAATAAGTGTCTCAACTTTCCCAAAAAATAGATGTATCTATACATGAAACATGTCTAGATACATCCACTTTTGGACAAACTTGAAACACTTATTTTGGGACGGATGGAGTACTTGATTTTGCTTTGAAGCGTTTTTAGTTACTTGCAACCATTGGTGTCCTTTCCGTAAAAATAGATTTGCTTGTTCTTCATGTACACCACCCAACTAAATCATCCACCATCATTTCAGCTTCTGATAATTTATCAAGACATTCACAAAAATCTAATAATAAAAACATAATGTTATTACGCTCCGAGGGCTACTAGCTGTTATTTATTATACAATGATCGGTCAAATTGTTGGTGAAGAGCGTTGCAATGTTGCAGAGTTTCGACCTCAGAACTCCGGCACATCCTTAATACTGAGAATTTGAAGCACAGTTTGCTGACTAGCTCTATGACAGATAAATATACTGATGAGGCAAGACCTTTCGAAAAATACCAAATGAAGCAAAAGTTAGCACTGACAGCAGAACCACTAGCGCCACACTCCACTTTCACTTTCACCAGCATCGACTGCTGCACAGACCGAGAGCTCCCACAAAACTGTGGCTGTGAGCAAGCTTGAAGAATTTGTAACTTAAAATAGCCAAAGATCACCCCAAAGTGACTTCCGGGCCTGAAGATGCATCGCGGGGTTCTTGCTTTGTGTGACCACGATATGCTCGAAGGCGCCCTCAGATGCATCCCGTTTGGTCGAACGGCAAACATCTATATGTACTTGCTTTCCTCTTCGGACGGGGCTATATACAATACGGCCCCAACCTCCTCCCAGATCAGCACGGATGGGTTCCTCTTCCTCTTCTGCTCCACTCTCATGGAATAGACTTAATTCCTGTGTATCAGAACCATATGGGACCAAACTGTCATCTGTGGCCAAACTGTCATCTGGGACCAAACCCTCCTCATCGCCAGCAAGAGCTTCTTCATCTTCCTCACTTGGAAATTGTTCGTCTAAGCAAAAAAGAACAGAGTGTACATGATTTTCAAAACACTTATACATGAAAATACCAGACGAATAATCATGAATAGATAATCACCATAGTCAATGATAAGATCTTGTGGGTTTCTCTTGGCATGACGTTCTTTCAGAGTATCAAATTTCATGCCATCAAGTGGCCATGCTTCCCTAATTCAGAGATAAGGAGGAATTATTATTATATACTTGCAGGAGCATACGATACTGATAATCTAAACAAGGTGAGAATATACATGAGTGTACAGAGTTAGTGGTGATTGGATAAAGCTGGACTTCAAAGTCACAAGCCCTTACTCTGGTCGCTTGCCCCTTCTTAAAGCAACATAACAGAACTTCTCGTCCTCAAAACCACGCAAAGGCACACCTTTTGACCTCTGCAGTAAGCATAAAAAACAATAAATTTGAAAGCCTAAGAGGTGTAAAATAATCTCTAGCTCTTACAAAGTTAAAAGAAGTGCTTCATTGAGCTCTTCAAAAGTGAAAGCACAACCATTAAAACATATGAAGATTTGATTTGTGAGTTGCAGTCATATCCAGTGCTAAATGTACTGATTTAAGATCAGAACTGAAGCCTATCCTACATTATGGTATGTAAGATTTCTAACATTTTTTAATCAGAATCACTAACATTTTTTAATCAGAATCAATCTCGCAACTCATGTTACAGCATAACATTTTTTTTATCAGAGAATAATTTATGACATTGTTGCATACCTCTTAGTGATTTAGATGGACGGTATGTGAAATTTCTCAACTGATTGACATGACTGCATTCTAAGAAAGACCCTATACTACAACTTGAAATAGAAGTACTGGAACGGGTGAAGAAGACAAAGAACCTTGTAAATACGCTGAGTTGATGTCCTCTCCAATCTCTGAACAAAGTGGCAGTACTTATCTGTATTCTCCAATGGACACTGACCATCATGAGGACACTGATATGGAGTATGAATTTAGTTTTTACTCCAAAACCCAAACTAAGAATGGAGCACTTGCAGTTTCAACTCACCGGGGCAACCACAAAGGCACCATTTTTCAACAAATCTTCTTGAGCAACAATGCTCTTAGTTTCACTTGAAGCGCCACCTGCGGATTTTTCGCTTTTGCGGCACTTCTGGAGAGGACAAATATTACGAAATTAAATGCTACATAGTTAGGGAATATGTCACTGAATATTGAATCATGCAGTGTGTGCATACTCTCTTTTCCATCCAAAGGATATATGAGCGCATTTGGGTTATGATCTTTGACCCTTGAGGAGTTCCAGGCTCTAATAAAACCTAACAATGCATAACATTTACAAGAGTCAAAAGAAAATTGCCCCCACATAAGCACGCACATACATGAGAGGAGGGGTCATTATACCAAAACATCTTTTGTTAGGTCCCAAAGCTGCCTCACAATTGTTATACGGTCATTCAACGAAGGAATCTCTCCAAGTGCGTAAGACTACACAATGAGAGAAAAATATCCAATGAAGGGTACAACTTAAGAAACAATTCAATACAGTATAAACTGGATTGACTCCTCAGTTGCAATATCCATTGAACCACCAGCATGAAAATTATGGAAGAAATAGGGCAAAGGACTTACTGATATTACAAGGTCATGGCGTCTCTCATGTTTTTCAATGTTGCGGTTCAACTCTTGGATGCTATCATAGCTGTGGATAAGTGGCAATCCCTTCAAATCTATATACGTTTGCAGAGCAAAACGTGTAAATAAATTTATCAGTAACTTTTTTAGAAAGCGGCAACCCCTTCAACATATAAACATTTGCAGAGCAAATGGTACAATCAACATTTATCAGCACATACACAGTAAATTAAAAGAACTAACAAAGCAATCAGCAACTCTCAGTGTCTGCCATTAAAAGGGTAACCATGGGAATGGTAAGCGAAGACCACTAAATATTAACCAAGTTACCTAGACAAAAGCACAAATGGAATTTACATCTCCAATTTTAAAAATAACTTTGTGACAATAAAGCTATGGTTGATGGATCCGTCATCATAAGGTTATTACATTACTTTCCAGTTCCATGACAATTTGTCAACCAGGTTCTAACGTACCAGCAACTCAGATACTACATGAAAAAACTAATAATCGATCGCATTATCCCGATATGCATTGTATCACTAAAGTCAAAACAGGGCTCAGCTTACTATCAAGAAGGGTCTGTCCCGCTCTCTGCATTTCTTTGGAGGGTTCGATCAAATTAACCCTCTCAATTGACTTAGGCCACACTGCCCTCATTGCCCTGCATTGTTGAAGCAACATTAAAGTTCTGTAAAAAAAATTTCTAAGTATTAACTATCAATTAAGTCTACGCACCAAAGTGCTGAGCTTGGCCCCGCTCCAAAGTCCAACACATTCTTAGGTGCAAAATCCGGCGACCGCCGACGTACCTGCAAAGCCACGCTTTAGTCCACCAAACATCCCAGAAGGGGAATTTAACTCACTATTAACAGAAACAACAAAAATGGGGCTCCTGGTTCTGGACCTCACGGAGCACACGGTGGCATGCGGCGTAGATTGCAGGCATGCGGGAGGCGACATACGCAACCGTCTCATCAGCACGGTACTGAAGGCCGATATCACCATAGGCAGACCGAACCTTCCACCGTGCGGTCCGCTGCTCGGCACCCACGGGCGCGTGGGGGTCGTCAACGAGCGAGCCACGGGTGGCGGCCGCGGCCAGCTCGGCACCGGTGCCCTTTGCGCGCTCGAAGGAGGACGAGAGCAGCAGCACCTTCCTGTGCATGTGCGTCTTGTCTTGGTCTGTGCGATCACAGCGTTAGGCGCGAAACTGTTAGTACTGAGCAATTCGTCGAGCAGGTGGTGGGCGGGAGGGAGGGGTGGGACGGGGCGTTACCGCGGAGGTAGCGCTTGATGGCGCGGCGGAGCGTGATGGGGACGAGGTGGATGCCCTGGGACTGCTTGGCCGCCGTGCGGAGGGTCTCCGGAGTGAGCAGGCGCGACGCCGTCTCCGGCAGCAGCGCGGCCGCCATGCCTCTGTCTCGCGGCGGCGTTCAGTGCTGAGTGCTGACCGAGTCTGTTCTTCTATCAGTGCGGGGAGTCTCAGGGTTCAAGCTCTTTTTGCTCCACATGTCGCCACAGCCATTTTAAGCACTCCTATCATTAATGATATGTCCCAGGACATGCTTGTTTGGAAACCGACTCCTGCAGGGAAGTTCTCTGCCAAAAGTGCATATAAGCATTGTTTCAAAAATTTGCAGCTGCCACAAAACCAAAGGCCTAAACAAGTCCCTCAACAAGTTGTTAGCTTACTCAATTAGGTTTGGGCTGAGAAGCACATGATTCCAAAGGTTCAGACCTTTGCTTGGAGGCTATTAAGAAGAGCCCTAGCCACAGGTAAAAGAGCGGGTCGTTTTTCTTCTCATATTTCAGTTATTTGCTCAAGGTGTGATTTAGAGGAGGATGATATGCACTTGTTTTTCGGTTGTCATTTTGCAAAAGCAGTGTGGTTCTCGTAGCCATGGTGCATCAACACTGATCTCTTACGGCAACAGCTCCACTCTATTCCTGACATACTTAGTTTCATGTTAAACTCAAATCATCCTTGCATGTCAGTTAATAATCTTTACACTATGCTTTGGTGTATTTGGAAAGCAAGAAATGATACTCTTTTTAACCGTGCAAAATACAGCCAAACAGAGTCTTTGCTATCTTCTCAGCTTTATTGCAGGACTTTCATATTTTTGATGCAAGATTGCAAAGCCAACAACCAACTGATGATCAGACGATATGCCGACAACATCAAATGCTACAACACCATAATCCTTTTGCAGGTACAGCTGTACAAATATATTCGGACGCTGCTTGGACTCCATCACCTGATGGTCAGCTGCAGCAAGCAGGATTGGGCATCCACATCCAACTTCGACAGCACCATGCCTCTAACATCTATGTTGCAGCGTTGTCCCCTCCAGTAGGCTCGCCTCTACAGGCTGAAGCTTATGGTCTCTTGTTGGCGATAAAGGTGGCAGAAGCCCTTCAACTCCAAGATGCTTACTTCCTCACGGATTCACAGGTCCTTGCTTTGGCGGCTACATCTGATCGGAATGCATCGGAAGGCCCTTGGCAGATTAGGGCCACCGTTTCCCAAGTTCAAGCCTCTTCCTGTTTTCATCCAACCAGACTCTCATTTGTTTCTAGAGCACACAATGTGAAGGCTCATCATTACTCGAAGCTAGCTCTTAGAACCACTTCCTGTAGTGTGAGGTGCTTACAATCAGGACAGTGTTCTGTCTGTACTGTCGTCACAGTCTCAAGTGTTTTACCACTTAGACTGATGCTTGTCAAATGTTCTTAATGCTTATCAATAAAGTCTTTTAGTTTTCAAAAAAAAAAAGTAGGGGGCAAATTCGGTGACACGTGCTAGTACCCACCGTCCGATGGGAGGCGAACCGCTCAGATCGAGCAGTCGGTTCATGTATATTCGCAAAAGAAACCCTAGGGTTCCTGAAAACCACTCCTAAAATATCAAACTTGAAACAAAAAAAAGATCCCAATTTGTAGTGTGATTTGGATCTGGTTACCTGGTCAATGAGACATTCGAACAGTTGTGAAATGTTATTTGAAAAAAAAGGATGACACCACATTTGGACTGCATATGTGATCCAGCTTTGCTAGCACACATGTGCAACCTCTTTGGAATCACACATATGCAACCCTAGTCAGCACACCGAGAAAGTATTTTAGTGCTACCAACCCTTTAGGTACTCGTTACGAAAACACTTTTAGAATGTTTCAAAAAAAATAATGCTTTGTCCTCTTAAGTGTGTGACCCCACAGTCTTATGGTAAGCTGGGCACGATTCGTCAAGTCGTATGTACCAATATGGCAATATGTAAAGCCTTCTCAATGCTTAAGTCTTAGTCCCTTTACCCAGTGATATCATGGTGAGTCGCAAGCAAGTACGTGTCATGCTTCTGTGACTCAACTCTCTTTTCTCATAAGTGATGTGCGACTAAATTCGACTAACTCTTTAGTTGTTGTGACTCGAACATTACATGTTCTGAATCATTGCTTGGCCATGCCCTCTGTCATATCACGTGAGAGGGTCCATATAATATCTCTCGATTAAAGAGTGGCAAATTCCATCTTGGTGGACCACTTCCGGCAGCTTGGTTCTCAATCACAAAAAAAAACGAGTCCAGGGAGGAACCTCCACGGATTTTAATTAAGAAGAAATCCTAGTGTTCCTGAAAACCACTCCTAAAATATCAAACTTGAAACAAAAAAGATCCCAATTTGTAGTGTGACTAACTCTTTAGTTGTTGTGACTCGAACATTACATGTTCTGAATCATTGCTTGGCCATGCCCTCTGTCATATCACGCGAGAGGGTCCATATAATCTCTCTCGATTAAAGAGTGGAAAATTCTATCTTGGTGGATCACTTCCGCAGCTTGGTTCTCAATCACCGTCTTTATGACCGCAAGTCACGAACAGCGTTTGGCTATCTCAAAGTCAGCTGATTCGCAACTCGGATAGTGCGAACACCTCAGGTCTAAGGATTACATAGTACGAGTCATATACTCATATGACGACTTACTCACGCCTACTCGTTTTACCTGGCCAGTCCAGCCGACTTAACACTTTAGCACAGCCTAGTGTAAATCAGATCGGCATCTCCATGCCGTATGACAAATAGTACTTAGTCATCTCACCGTTACACATTAGTCTTTGGCAGTGTGAGTCCGTTCACAACCTCAAGCGACTAAGGACAAGAATGCATAAGCTTGATTATTACATGGTTCCACATTCGAGTTACATGCTGAAAGACATGTTCTTAAGCTTACACACATGACTAGTTATGAATACAACTAGGATTGACTCGCCTCTAGGGCACCAATCCTAACAATAAGGTTTGCACACTCTATTCCATTTCCCATGCCAATATTCTGCCCTTTAAAGAAAAAGAAAGAGGAATTTAGATCTACAATGTCACCGAGCCAAAATTTGTTTCCCATTGAGTTCATTGTGTTGCCAAATTTGATCCGTTTGCTGCATACATCTGAGCTTGAACAACTGTTGGGAGTTCCATTTTGTATAAGTACCTACTACCTCGTACTCCCTCCATTCTAAATTAGATAACTTGCTATCCACTACATGTGAATGTATATAGACATGTACATGGCCATTTACGGCATAATAAACAGCGGGAATGGGTGACTGTTCGAGGACAGTTCACCAGTACAACATTGGTTACATATAACAAACAGCAAGAATAGAACATGCTGCACGCTGTCATGTTGGGTGTAATAATATAACTAGACATACACGCAGCCCGTGACGTGCTCAACAGTTGCTTAAGAATTTTCAAAACACTAAAAAGAATAAATCGCCTTACAAATCTGCATACCTAGCCACATTCTTCTTCTGAAAGGCTGGTCGCTTGATCCCAATCATCCCATCATGATGGACAACCTATTTCTTTGTCCTGGGACCATCCAAAATCTTCCAAAAACGACAATAACACACCATTGGACCAACCAAAGCCAGTCTGCAAAATGATGTACAAGTTCTCAAGTTAGAATTCAGATGATAGGTTGGTGATAGGAGATCATGATTTTATATTTCTGTGGTGTTTATGAAAAACAAGTCTGACAATATTACAACCTTGCTAATTATAACTTACGGATACTGTAAATTGTGTAAGGTTTTCCATGTATTAACAACTAAAACATGCTCATGATCATAGTGCACAAAAATGTAAGGGTAAACTTTAAGTCCATACCTGGGGTTTGTATTCGCCACCCCCTCCAGATTTCCCACAGGCTTCCACGTCGTACTTCTCATGCATCGCCCCCGTTGATTTGTAGGCTGCATAGTTTGTTCTCACCCATCTCGTAGCAATGTCCTCAGCAAACTCTTTTGCTTCTGTCGAACCAGAGTTAAGTAATCCCTCAACTATCAGATGCTGCAATGGTGCCCATCCATTTGGAAAATCCCTGTTCAATTATGAAAATACCTGTTTTATAAAGGGAAGCAAAACAACTTCCTGTGCAAAATGCACTAGGTAGACCAAGTGTCCATTTCAGGAAACTAACCATTGTTGCCCTGTGTTTAATACTGAAGTTGCTATTCCTGCAGGATACACTAATCCTGATGTCTGGAGGCTTCTCATGACACTCACTGTTTTTTCTTCATCCATAAACTGCACCAAACCTGGTTAAGTTCCACACAAACACAATCAGTGACGTGCAATATAAGGGTATACGGTTAGAGAGTTCCATAATCACTGTTATTCTCGTACTAGTAATGGTTCGCTGTTATTCTAGTGTCGCTCTGTTTGTGGGGTTGAGAAAACAAACACAGGGAGACAGGGAACATACAGGACGCACCTGAATAATGTGCATTTAACCACAAGGGTACGAAGTTAGAAGCAAAGATGTTGCGGTTCTGTGACTTCGATTCCCACTTGTAGACTCCCTGGAACAATAGGTGATGCATCAAGTTAATGTCATCAGAAAATGTTCATCACCGTCGGATAGGAATACAAGAGACTAAGCTGATATCCTTATTTAGCACCTGCAGTTTTCCATCAGTTGGAAGCCAATAGTCAAGCCACTGTTCCATCTCAGAATTCCATAAAATAGTCTCGATGGCCGTATGGCGCGTTTTTGAAGCCCCTGAGAAAAGTTCTGCAGTTGCCTTCTCTCCAATGAGGTCAGCAAAGACTGATATGTCCCGTTCCATCTGTGTTGTGTATAAATGTAAGGACCAAGTACATTTCAAGAACATAATTAATTTAAACAACAGATGACTTCAACTTCTTGCCCAATAAGCATCCGGAACAAAAAATACGATGCTTAACCAGCTGACATTTCAGACTCATGCTAAATCTGGATCATTCAATGTTGGAATTTGATTATAATGACAAGCTCCATACCTTACCTTGCATATGAATGTGTTCAAGTCCACGGGTATAATGAAAGTTGTTACCAAGGTTGTCATGTCAGTTGAATCGCTTCAGAAAGAATGAAATCATTAGATACAACATGTGGTACATTTAATGAAAGGTAGAATTAGCATTCCTTTTATTGGTAATTCGGGAGTTATTTGTTTGTCAAATAAAAGAAAGAAACATGAGTTTTTTAACATCCAACCTCATCCATCGAGAGCTGAAATCCCATCCTGTTTCAGCTGCTGAAGCAATCTGGTGGTACAATTTTTCCTTAGCAGCTGCAGTATTAAGCTTTGAGGCCAGCTCCTCGTCCTAAAATAGTACATGCTATATATAATTAGTTCATCCCTGTCATGGAAAAACTTGCATTGCGATCAACATGGTTAACAACTTAAAGGAAGTTTTACAATTGTTGCACTTTCGGGCCTAGGTTTGTTCCATGAAGCCTGGTAGCGGCTCAAGTTATGCACACATCCATGATTGTCCATTATTGCTACGTTGTGAAGCTCTGCATAACAACCATTTAAAGTGAGATTTTTTTTAATCATGTGAGGTTGTAAAAGGGGATGCTAAAAGATGGCTTTTACCACCGGCTACCTGATACCCAGAAGCTATGCTCTTTCAGCAAAGAGGGAAATGTTCTCCTCACAAGGCCCAGATCACCTGTTGCCGTGTATATATCTAAAACCATCGAGCTTAAAAGTGGAGGTTGACTGCACAATAAAGTATATATCATATGACACGTTTAAAACAATCAGTAAAGAATTGGAATATGATTCCAAATTAATAGTATTTGGACAAAATAAGTTGACTCCAGTTACTATCCACTATCCAATTCCTAATGAGTGGTGAACTCGGTACATGTACCATCACATAAATGCATTTTTTTCCGATATGGGAGCATCGCCCCAGCCTCTCATCAAAGTGATGCACACGGCCGAAAAACAAATGGATGAACCATGCTTGCATCAATTGATTGCCGAAATACATGTACCATCACATAAAATGTATGGACTTTCCTATCGGTTAATGAGCTATATGGAAGAAATCATACTCCATGTCATGCACGCAGACAAAGAGATGGATGAACCATGCTTGCATCAATTGATGGCCGAAATACATGTACCATCACATAAAATGTATGGACTTTCCTATTGGTTAATGAGCTATATGGAAGAGATCATACTCCATGTCATGCACGCAGACAAAGAGATGGATGAACCATGCTTGCATCAATTGATGCAGAGACTAAGGACGCCTCCTCTTTGAAAAAAACATGCAAACAAATAGTCCTCAGTACCCTCCAAAGACTTGTTACCTTCGATTAGTGTAGTACGATCGTGCACCATTGAGAACAAAACCATATTCCTCCACAAGGTATACAAGATTAAGCACAATATCCTTTGCCGTGTCATACATTTTGCTGACGAGCAAGCCTCTGCATCCATCAGGCAACAAACGAAAAGCGTATGTCATAAGAAAAAAAAAATGAACAAATGGAGGGAGCAGAAATTAACATCTTGATCATTTTCTGTGGGAGTCACTATTAGGTGTGGAAACGCATCAGATGTGGAGAGGAAATGACTTGGTAAGATGTACGGATCGGATATTTACTCAATCAGGAAAGGATATGAATATCTTAGAATATTTTTTAGTGCCAAACAAGGTAAAAGAAATAAGTCGGTGATTTTGTGGCACCAAATAATAATCACATCATACAACAAGCCAAACATGGACAGTAGCATACAAATATATACTACTATAATGCATAATAGTTTGTAGGTTCAGTCATACAAAACATGCGTAGCTTGGAGTGAGAGTCATGCGGGAGTAAGGCTAGGAACGTGGCCAAATATAGGAAGCCAAACAAACCAACTAGGGCTTTTTGAATGAGGCTAAGCTAATATGCGCAAAGAAATGCGTTTGACCAATTGTTAGGATTTAGGATGGATAACTAGCACATGGGGCTAGGATTTCTGAAATCGGTAACGTTATTTTATTCATATGTAAATATTTTCATTTTCATATCCACATTTGTCTCACAACCGTACAACACATGTGTATTCGTCCGTGTCAATTCAGATTTTTTTTTCGTACACACTTTATATGAGTTAAGATGTACTAGATATTTACATGTCCATTTTCACTTTTCGAATAACAAACAAGACCGAGTATTTAGAGCGAGAGAGGAGGTCCGGCACGGTTTTCCGTTCCTCTTTCCGGTGATGCCAGTTGGGGGTTTGGAGTTGCGCTGAATCACGGCCCCTCATGGGCAGGAGGTTTACATCTTCCTTTTTTGAGTTCCAGTGAGGCAGCGACGACATTCGAAAATCAAAATAAGGTCATCTCGACCTATCCTAGACGTGGTGGTGCGTCTAGCGCCATCGTATGGCATGCGGAGTTGTTTGTGTGGTGGATCCTTGGTACCCGATCGGTTTTATTTTCTGTTGGTTTTATTTTCCCATTTACGTTCTCATCATTGGCCACGGTTATGCTCTGGTGCGTCGGCCCTTTAAGGTCTTAGCACAACAACAATTTGTATGTTTACTCCAACAATGTCTACTACAACAAACTTTGTTCATAGACCCGGTAATGGACGGGCGAGAATGGCGGCACGCCTTTGGCTCGCCCAAGTGCGTGTAGTTGTAGCATGAACATTCAAGATTTAATAGAACATGTTAGGAAAATGGCAAGTCTGGTCAAACTTTGACTTTTGAGTAAAGTATACTCTAGTTTTGAGGACTATGCGACAAAAACTGAACTGCAATTGAAGGAACCAAGGACGGATCAACCTAGGTACTATAAGGATCATCACGTATTAAAAACTTGATTTGACAAATTTAATGGCGCGGTCCCGCCATGCGCCGCCAGCAGAACACCACGCCCATAGAAACAGGGGTTCAGCTTCAGCCGCCCGCAGCAGGCGCAGATACATCCAGAGATAGCGACAAGCATGAACAGCCAAATGGAGAGTTCCACCACGCAAGGCCGATCAAGTCAAGCAGGCTAGGCACGATACGACTAGCTGGCAACGGAAGAGCACGTGAAACTACCATAGGTTTCCGACGTTCGTGTCGTGACGAGGAAGTACACTAGCTGCTAGCGGGCCGGCGGAGATCGACGTGTACACGCAAGGAAGAAGAAGAAGAAGAGGTGGAGTAGTACGGACCTGACGACCCAGTAGGAGTCCCAGTAGTAGACCTCCCGGAACCTGGCGCCCGGCACGACGACCCTGCCCGGCAGCGGCAGCAGCGTGTGGCCGCCGGGCCGCGCGGCCACGGCCGGGGACACCCGCCGCGTCAGGTCCTTCCAGAGCGCGTGCACCTCCAGCGCCCAAGCCCGCACCTCGCCGCCGGCCGCGACGCGCGGCAGGAACCCGCGCGGCTCGGGGTCGAAGTCCGGCGGGTCGGCCGCCAACAGGTCGGACCCGGCCGCCGCGAAGTACCGGGCGACGAACGCCTCCATCTCCTCCCGCGTGCGCACCGAGGCCAGCGCGGCGTCCGCGGCGGCGAGCGAGACGCCGGGGGCCAGCGGCAGGTCGACGTAGAGCTTGGGGTCGAAGTCGAGCGGGCCTAGCACGCGCAGCGCCTCCGACTGCACGCGCTGCAGCAGCGCGAGGAGCGCGCCGGCGCCCTTGTCGTGATCGGCGGCGGCCTGGACGGATTCCATGTCCATCCGTGCTGGGCGGAGTGTCAGAGAGAGGAAGAGAAGGAGGAGCAGAAGGAGATGGCGGTTCGGGGGCGGGGCCATTTGATCTGTTTGAGGAGGAGTTTGAGTTTGTGGGGACTCGTGACGCACGTGAGCCGAGGCGGTTACGCACGGCGGCGAGGGGGGAGAGCACGGGAGCGCGGCGGACTCTCTCTGTTCATCTTCCTCCTCCCGCGGTTGGGCCTTTGGGTTTTGAATGGGGAGGGACTTGGGCCGGTCGTTGGGATCGACGCGTCTTGTAGCACGGAGTACTATTGACCTTGTCGTGTGCCAAGCGTTTCTTGTGTTTGTCAGGGTGCTGCGTGCACGGCTGGCTCGCCGGCGGCCACGTCGCACGTCGGTCTGGAATTCTGGATGGTGGTCGCCGGATAACAATCCTACCGTCGGGGCCATGGCGGCACGCCGGCACGGGAGGAGACGCACCATGGATGATGGATGAAGTATAGAGCTTGTGAGTTATCTAGTTCAAGATTTCGGACGTGATTAGAATATCTCCACTCACAGCCCCAATAGCCGGCCGTATCATTCACAACGTCAATATACCGAGTTTATCCAGTTGGGCCCAATATTCATGTCAGTCAATTTCAGATCACCCCCACTCTCACCCCCACACACACGGTTCGATTCGAAGCGCGCCGGACAAAGGTGCGAACGATGTTATGTCGGATCCTGACGGGTCAGTCATGGGTATCATCACGGAGCCAAAAACTCTACCTGCTCTACCTCCTCTCTCTCTCCCACTTCATTTGTACCGTCCCCCCTCCTAATTGAACTTCAATTTTTTTTGAATTGTATGGATTTTTTAATCCTTCTCAAACTTCATCATATGTGTTGAAATAATGTAGCATACAAATAATATGAATATTTGCCAAAATGTTTCAGTTAAGACACAAATAATATATTACCGTGTGTGGGGAGAGGCACCCCCATCAGCCGCAACATGTCTGAATGGCTCCAATAACATCTGTGTACAATGCCGATGTTGAACATTGCTTGGCCGCCGCAAGTGGAGATGCTTACAATGGAAGGATTTTCTACTCTCCTTGTGGAATTCGCCCTTACTAACCACAATCGCACGATTACTCTCCTCAAAGTTAACAATAGATACAGCAAATCTTCTGCCTCGTTAAAAAAAAAACAATAGAAGGTTTCACCACTCTCATAATCCTTAGACGTTGTCTAACTTACTGGGAGACTCGGAGAATAATCAGCTCCCATGTCGTAAAAAATGTTATAAATGTGTACTCCTCGGTTCGTTTAAGCCCAATAGTGTTTATCAGTTGGCTAAATATGTTTAAATGTTCTCAAACAGTATGGCCACCAGGCCGGGATAAAGTTGGGCAAGGATAAAATGTTGCAAAGCACCAAAACTCAGACAGCATTACGTGATCAAGGGTAACGCTAACCAAATTCTAATTTCATATACAAACGTGGGAAGTAGAAAATTAACGCAAAGCTGCATCATGCCAAGTAACTCTGACAAAGTAGCATGCATCAAGGGTATCCTGCGGATAAGATATTAGAGCATCTCCACCGGGGCTCTAAATGTGTGTCCGGCACCCCCCAATTGGGCCTCCTTTGGGGGTGTCGGACATGTGACCGGCAACATTTAGAGGCCGCCCACAGCGGTACTCCCCAAAGGCCCACCCCAAACGGCCCGAAATTAGAGCGAACTGTCGAACACCTTGCGGGCGCACGAACCGCCGCCGGCAACCGCCGCGTCGCTCCGCGTTACGGCAACCGCCACCGGTTCGTGTGGGTGTGCAACCGCCGCCGCTTGGCAGCAATATCTAACCATCCTCGCGGGCGCGTCGATGTCATTCTATTCGACGCCATAGCCAAGTGGGGTACCGGCGCCACCAGCGAGGAGTCCGGCGGCGAAGGCCAAGCACCGGTGTCTTCATCCTCGAGCGGCAATGGCGAGGAGTGGGGCTCGGATACTGCTTCTTCCGTCGAGCCATCGCCGTCAGAAGTCGAGCAACTCGAGCTCTTCTACGGGCTCGACGACACCCCTTCGCCGCGTTCCTTGTCGGACGTGGATACCCCCGCAGAGGAGGAGGACGACACGCCCGACGGGAACGAGGCAGCCCCCGCATCTCCGTACGAGGTGTTGAACCCGCATGGAACCCCCTCCGAGGAGGAGGTAGCCGGCGGGGAGGAGAGCGAGGTCGAGAAGCCCGCCGCCAAGGACGCGGCCGTCGATGACAAGGACGAGGACGGCTACGACGGCGACGTCGAGAAGCCGAAGGCCGCCAAGCGTCCTCGCCACGACGGCGATCACGCGGAAGCTTCGGCCTCCAAGAAGAAGAAGAAGAAGGATGCGTAGACTAGGCGGCGAGAAGTACGCCGCATGTATTTGTAATTTTTATTTATTCGAACTTTATTCAAACGAGATTTAACAAACTTACAATTTCGAATTTAAACAAGATTTAACAAACTAAACCTAAACTAGGCGAAGAGAAGGAGGCCTATCAGCTTCTCGCCAACCAATAAACGCGCCGGCGAGGAGAAGAGATGTCGCTCCATGGCCGACCGAAGGAGAAGAAGATGCGAACCAAGGCAAAGAATCATCAAGAGACTTGCATGCCTTGATGATCCGGCGCCATGGCCGAGTCTTCCGTTCCCACGGCTACGGCCTTTAGAAACATTCCGCCGGTTCCCCCATATCATGGGCTCCGGCCCTGAGGAACGTCCCGTAGCCTCGGCTGAGCCGGCTGAGGCTTCTGGTTTCGCCGGCACGTCGTTTTCGATTTACCGCCGTGACATGCGGCGGGGCGTTTGATGGGAAGCCTCTTCGGCTTGCGCCGCCCCTGTCTTCGGCGACAGCGACGCTGCTGCCCAAGATGCAGCCGCTTGTAAAGGCAGATCGGGCAGCTCGGGGTCGTCGTCGTCGCCGTCCTCGCCGTCACGCTCGTCGTCCGTTGAGGACAGCTCCGGCGTTGCCTCTCGTCGACCGCTACGACGCGCCTCGTACTCCTTGTCCACCACGGCGTGCCAGTAGGGCGCCGAGATGGAGTACTTGGGGTCGAGCTTTTGCTCGTACGGCATCTCCGTGCACTTGCGCTTGACGAACTCGACGCGGTCCTGCCCGCTGAGCCGCGGCGCCACCGGAATGTTGGCGGCACTCCTCACCCACCCTTCTGGAAGGGTGGCGTCGTCGTCCACTGACAGCTGGTGGCGGCTGCTCAGCCTTGCGGTCTCCAGCGAGAGCACGTAGGGAGGCGCGTTGGCGGCCTCCTCGCGCCACATGCCTCGCTGGAACGCCTTGGCCATCTCTGCCTCCTCGTTGCGACGCCGGACTTCCTCCAGCTGCTCGTGGCGTTGCTCATCGCAACGCCCGTCGCGGCTGCCCGCCATGGCGGCCTATGTTCTTGAGGGAGAGGGAGGGAGAGGGAGAAGAGATGGTGTGAGGAGAAGGGGCTAGGCTGCGTCGGGTTTTAAAGGCGGCCGGAGAGCGGGTTGGGTGGCCTGCATTAACGCGGCCACTGCTTCCCCTGGCCGCGCATTGACGCCGACGAAGCATCTGCAGGGCGCCGCCGCGGCCAGCCGCTGCGACACCAGCACGCGTCGCTTCCGTCTACGCCACTGGAAGCGGCGCGGTGTTATTGCGACGCGTCGCTTCGCTCTGCGCCCGCCAGGGGAACGGGCGCGGCGTTATTGCGACGTGTGATGACAGGCGTGCGCCGTCTCGTCGCCTCGACATTAAACGCGGCGGAACGGCCTCCTGCACAGCATTCATTAACACGGGACGGGCGCGTCGTGTGTATGACGGACGGACCAACGCTGTCAGGGCCAGGCTTAGAGGCCCTCCTGGGTGTGCCGGACATAAAATCGCTCGGGGCGAGACAGGAGTGCCGCTGGTGGACTTTTGGTGTTCCCCCCCCCCCCCCCCCCCCCCCCCCCCCCCCAAAGGCCCTTTGGGGGTCCTTTAGAGGCCCCCGGTGGAGATGCTCTTAGGAACTGCAAATAGTTGTTGAGTTCGTTTTAGTTGTCCTTTCCTGAGGAGAACACGTCATGGAACTAACTACGTGTATTTCTCAAATCAAGTCTGCTTCCATGTCAAAACAGGGAAAGCACAGCATGAAAACCAGCTATTCTTTCAACGACTGGACTTTCAGAATTACACTTATCCAGTATACATAGCAGAGTGTAATCCCATACTGGGAAACATTGACAAAGAATGAGAACAAGAATGACAAGACCACGAGTAGCAATTACAAGACTATTGATTGATCAACTAGGATTCAGTAGCAAAACACATCAACTATTACTGTACTAAACAAGTTGGCAGTAGCAGTTTAAGCTCAACAAAATTTATGCTTAGCAGCATACAGCTAGTACATGGGAAATTAGATATTAAAAGGAGCAGTTTCCACATCATATTGTAGGGAACTTATCTAGTTAGATTAATATCTCCGAGATGCTATCTCCTAAAAAAGGAACACCGCATGCTCAGGTGCCATCAGTAGCCGGGTCATACACCACCATGCCTCACATCAGTGCACCTGAACTGCGTTTCAGTAGCGCGCGCTTAGGCGTCTTGAGCTACTGGTGTGTATCAGCACGCTAGCAGAGTTAACCTAACTATCAGGTTCTATTGGCACGGCCCCGGAGAACTTCCAGGTCCATGTCGTCAGGGTCGGTTGCCTGGATCTCAAAGTGCACCCCGTCGAGCTCGTGGCGGAATTGGTTCCGTGACACAGCATATATGGTCTTCGCACGGATGCGGGAATCATCAGGGGACCTGAAAAGAAAGAGAACACCGGTAATATGACTATGTTCTTAGGAATTAGTAGCGGTTAGTTGTGAGAACAGAGCACCCTGTACAAAAACACTGAAACAGAAAATCTGGATATTCAGCAAAACAAGGAAAAATCCATGGAAACATCGTGCGACACAAGTGATCTGTATCCCACAATGGACGCCAAATTTAAAGGTCATCACAATTTTCATGAGGCAAGGGTGTTCATAATTTTGTGATGAGTTTGCTGACACTAACTGCTGTAATGGACAACCAAAACTCTGTGAAAAGTATTCACAAATCTGTTTTCTTAGTGGGATGTGAGGAATTAAGTTGGTAGCTGGATGAGTTCGGGAACTATTGCTGGATTATCATGCAATGTGTAGTGTACAAACACTGAAATGTATTGTTAGAATGCACTGCAGTCAGCCAGCCAGTTTTACTGAATCTCTGTTTTTTTACTTCATCTCTTTGGTGTTCGCCAGAGAAACAAATCTTTACGAAGGAGTTATCACAGCAACAAATCATGTTCCTCTGAACATTTATCATGCCAATAAATAAATCTACCAGGATAGAATCTATCAATAAATAAATCAATCAAAATATCTAGTACTCATTTGAACAACAAATCTAACAGGACAGAATCTATCAATAACTAAATCAATCAGAATACCTATCATTTGAACAATAAATCTACCGGGACAGAGTCCCTAACCAGACTGAATCGGGACAGAGGTGACAAGAAACAGGGGCAAGACTAACCAGGAGATGAAGAAAATCTTGCTCTTGCGGCAGTTGTCGTCGCTGACGAAATCGAGGTCGTAGACGGCGTAGCGGCAGTCGTCGGCGGGCAGCGAGGCCGTGAAGTCGTCGTAGCTCTCCCCGGGCGCGCCCGTCTTCTCGACGACGACCTCCTCGCTCCTGTCGTCGATCTTGAATATCACGTACCGGTGCACCTTCCTCCTCTTGAGGTCCAGGAAGGCGCTGTTGCTCCGCTCCGGCACGTCGACCCACGCCGGCGAGCCTCCGCCCTGCACAGACAGACAAGCGCAGACCGACAGACGCGACCCATCAGCCAGAGAAGAACAGACATTCCCGCTCGCCCAGATCGGCGGAAAAAGAAAGGAGACGGAGTACAAGAGCAGCAACCATAAGCGTGAAGCCAAGAAACTCCATGGTGGTGTGATGGTGTTGCTATTGCTCGTGAGGAAGCGCGGAGGGGCTAGTTAAAGGGGAGGGGGCGTGGGGACTCACCAGGCACGGCCACGGCGCCGCCGCCACCGCCATGTGCTCTGGCCAAGCTCGATCCTGGTCTCGCGGCGGGGTGGCGCTGGTCGATCCGAGGGAGGCGGGCGGGCCGAGGGGTCGATCCCACGGGCGGTGCAGGAGATTGGGTTGAGGTGGGATTAGTTTTAGTTTTTCGGTGGAGGTGGGATAAAGGAGGAAAATAGTTAAAGAGTATGTATTGATGGATCATGGGATTCGTGCGCGGCGCCCCGCCGCGTCCAGTTGAAATCCGCTTGCACTCCGCGCTGGCAAACCTATATCTGGACACGTGGAAGAGGCCCAGGCCGTGGATGAGAAGTCGGACGCTGTAACGGGCCAATGAACGGGACCAGTTGTAATACTTCTCACTGGACCTTTTTTTTCCTTGGCTTTGTTCGTCCGTCACTATTTTTTTGGCTTATTCTTACCCCATAAAACATTCATAATACGGATTAAAATTAAAATTGAGACTCCACCGCTCTGCCCCGTTGAGAGTCGTCTCGAGGCTTCCGTTGCCGCCCCTTTCCTCCCTGCTCACCGGAGGCATTGTCGGCCGGCGAGAAGATGGAATAGGTGGTTGGCCCTTCGTGTACATAGTAGTAGTAGGATTAGACGTAGGGTTTGCCGTGAGTGCTTGTGGCCATGTGCCGAATCGGAGCGCGTCGGCGACGCGGACGAGCGGCGTCGGGCGACTTGTGGAGCTTCTTCCTCTTGTCATGGTGGCGTGGAGCCACGGTGGCGGGAGAGAGGAGCTCCGGCGTCTTCGTCAATAAGCTCGAGGTGCTTTGGTTATGGAAGATCAGAGGTGTACCATGGCTTTGCTTCTTCTTCAAGTCGCATCGGTGGCGAAGGGGAGAAGAAGGAGACGGTGGGGCGAGTCTGGAGCTCTCATGGTCCGGGTGGAGTGATGCTGCGAAATTTCGGCGAACAATCTCAGCAGCCCAAGCTTTGGCAGCCGACCATGGAGACCATCTGGTGGTCAACGATCCCGTCGACATTGCCGGTGTCAGTCCAACCTCCATGTGGAGGCCTTTCATCAAGCTCGCGACGATGCTCTACGGCCTCATGGTACCAAGTGGTTACGTCCCGGTGCTGGTGAGGACGGCCGAAGCTCGAGCTTGCATCCTTTGTACGGTGGAGGAAGAAGACCAGTACCCAATTGCTTTTTCCTTTTTAGTTCGAGGGTCTTTTGTGCAAACCTTGAGGACCAAGTTCTAATTTCCTTTATTTAGGTGTACCTCTTTGTAAAACCCACCGTTTAATGCAGCATCGAGGCCCTTCTGGGCCTCTTCCTTGTTCAAAAAAAAAGATATATACGAGATAATCAGATGACAAGGCTTGCTCCATGCTCCAACATGATTAAAATAGTCACAACGTAGAAACTCCAATGAACATTTGAATACAACTCACCACGACGGGGAGAGGAGGCAAGATCCATGAGAAAAACCCTAAGACCGACATCAGGGTGGGGGGCTTTCTCCCCTACATTGTTACACTTGTTATTGTGATCACTCACTACTTGCTCGAGCAAGCAAAAGCAACTAAGGTGGGTGTTCTCACATCGGTGACCAATGGCCTAAGATAACACATGTCAGTCTATACGGATTACAAAGTGACCTTTATCGGCCTGGCATGTCAGAATATCCATGACTATGTGGGGATTATGGAGAGTCTGTGAGACGCTTCTGGTTTGCGCTAAACTTTGCCATGTGTTCAGCGCGCGGATGCTACCCGGAGAAGGAGGAGATGGTTAGGTGGGACCTCTGGTGCCTGATCCTGCTCCTACCATACACTGGCAATGTTACAACTTACAATCACCGGTTGATAAGATGTGTGGAATACATGCACTTGGTACGTCGTGCTAGTCGATACAACTAAAATGGCGATGCCATTTCGATGATGCTTCTGGACCTTTTGCCTAGTCTCTATTTGGAATGTACAAGATATGTCGTGCCTTCCTTTGAAAAGGTAGAAAAGAGCCAACAGACGATCGTTGGCAAGTGCCTTGGGAAAATGTATGCTCGCCGAAGGCAAACATGGGCTTGGCATGCCAAATCTTGAGTCCCTCTCTCACCTTGCAAACTTGTCCTACATGGTTCATCACCGAAAGGAAGATAAAACATGGTGGGAATTTCGAGGCGACAACCCACTTTGAGTTTCAATATGGCCAAAAAACAAGGTTCTAAACTAGTACATGGCACGAGGTGTTCCATCTTTTCCACCGCTTTGCACATCTACCCTCTATACGAGGATTGGTGACATGACCAAAGAGGCTGACGAGGTAGGACGATTACGAGTAGTCAATGTAATAGAGTGGTGAATGAGTTAGCACTTGTGAAATTATAAGTTGATCCCAAATTTGGTCCTTTGGGTTACTGGCCGCTTGGAACTTATCATAGGAAACTTAGTACGACATTCTTGAAAAAATTATAAGCCTCATATATAATATAAACTTGCCCCATTAGGTACTTTGGGATTCGTGCGCGTCACCCCGCAGCGTCCAGTTGAAATCCGCTTGCACTCCGCACCGGCAACCTAGATTTGGACACGTGGAAGAGGCCCAGCCCGTGGATGAAAAGTCGGACGTTGTAATGGGCCAATGAACTGGACCCGTTCAACTCGGCTTTGTTCGGAGATTGCTAGCTGACGAGCGCGCGCCTGCTCGCGCGGTTCGCGCAGGGATGGACGACGCGCAGCGCGTGTGGCCACGTGGGTGGGTCCTACCCACGTGCTCATCTTCCTCCTCTTTCCCTTCTTCATCTCCTTCTTTTCTTCCTCCCGTGCTCAAACCTCCACCGATTCGGACAGGCCAGGCTGAGCCGGAGCCGCCGGAGTCGCGGCTGGCCGCGACGGAGGCGGTGGAGGCGTGGAGAGAACTTAACTTCGGGGGAGCGGGGTGTGGGGTCGACGGCGTCGGAGAAGAAGGGTGGGGTTAGAGGGATGGTCGGGGGCGGCGGCGGACTGGAGGAGGCCGCGGTTTGAGGAGGGCGGGGCTGCGAGGTGGTCACGGAGGTTTGGCCGGTGGGGCGCGACGAGCTTCTTCCTTCGACAACCGCACGTGTGGTGGTTGGAAACCGCGCGAGTGCACATGTGCATCTCTAATAGAATACCCTAATGTACCCCATGTGCATCTCTAATAGTCAGATATGGGTACTAGTTTCCCAACAAGTGCACACATGAACACAACTCATCAATCAATAAGGAGAGTCCACATAATCCACAAGAAAAACCTAAGCCCTAACCCCACGTCGAGAGGGGGGGCTTTGCCCCCTTGTTGTTTATGGTTGACATCATTCATTACTTGCTCGATCGAGCAACCAAGGTGGGTATCCTGACACGATGACCCGTGGCTTGAGACAACATATGCCCGTCTATTAGTATGACAGCTTATGGTTTACACATAATTTTTGTTGTTCGTTAAGAGCACAGAGCAGTAGGAGCTGGTTAGGAGGGAACTGATCTAGTGCCCGAACCTACTCCTACTATGCACATGCCTTGGCCTTCCCCCTTTAGGATTGAGCCAAATGACAATGATAAACTTTGGTAGGATGGTGGCGAATCATGCACCTACTATGAGGTTCAACATGACCGCTCGGGTTTTGTGACCGATCTCCACATCCCTACTATATATAAAAGTTGGTGGGATTGGCCCTCAAATTGGGCATCCACGTCGCCCGAAATCTGCTGGCCGTCCGATCGCGCCATCAGATGGCCCAGATGCACACTCGCTCGCGCTGCTACAGTATTACTGTAGCAGCGAGTTTCTGCCAATCGCGAGACGACACGTCTTCCCCGCACGGAATTTGGCGCACCCATTTACCAAAAAAAACCTCGGGAGGACGTTTTTGCAAATTGCGGAAAACCCCAGGACCTTAGTGCACAACTGTTGGCACAACCCCCTCCCTCCTCTCTCCCTCCCGTGTGAGCCGGTGGTCGCCGCTGCTGCCGTCGCGCCGCCCCGCCTCTCCGCCGCTCCAAGATCAGATCGAAGGATGCCACGGCCTCCGCCGCCGCGTATTCTCCGTCTCCGCTGAGTTTGGCGTGCTGGGACGGCGTATGCTCGCCGGATTTGTCGCTGCCGCGCCCGGCTCCCTCCGCCACGTCCGTGCGCTACCGGCGCCGCTCCGGTGACCTAAAGGAGGCGGCGCCGCTGCTCCGGGGTAGGTCGTGTCCGTGCGCGTCGGAAGCGCCCAGCCGCGCGTCCCGCCTCGCCGTCGCGCGGCGCCGGCGCATGCTCCTCCAGGAGCCGTGCGCCCTTCTCCCCCGCCGGCGTACGCGTTGTCCATCTCCCCTCCAGCGCGCGGGCGCCGTTTCTGGCCTCCTCCATCTCCCCTCCAGCAGCAGTCATCGGCGCAGACGGGGGCGCCGTTGCCGGCCTCCAGCAACAGGAGACACCCGCGGAAACCTCCTCTCCCTTTCCTCCAGTAGCGGGTGCCCACCGTCTCTGGGCTCCTCCATCTCCCCTCCAATAGCAGTCGCCGGCGCCCGAAACACACTTCAAGTGAGTCCTCTATCCATGAATTTGCCGCAACGAGATGATATTGCGCCTTTACGCCGGCAGCAGCCAAAATTTGCACGATCCGGCCGGACGTTGATACGTGCATTTATATCATCATTTATGCAACCTTTAGTAGCATATTAGAATGTTATTTGTACTGTTATATCATTGTTTTTACATGTTTTAGATGATTTAGGGGACTTTATACAAAGTCCCTATTTTTGGCATTTAATTTCTGGGAGGCAAAAAACCCCCTTTTCTTGTTTTTATTGTTTCAGGAGTTTCAGGAATCCAAATAATAAAAGGAAAAATACCACTGAGGTTTTTCATCAGAAGGAAGGCAATGGAAAGAAGACCGAAGAGAGGAGAGCCACGAGGGCCAAAAGAGGGGGGGCCACGCGGCCCATGTACCTGGCCGCGTGGGGCCCACCAATAGTGGCCTCGGGCACCTCCTCGCCTGGGGCTTTTTAGCAACGCCTTCGTCTCGCCCGAAAACGTACGCCCTAATTTTCCCTAAACCATCCGAGGCCGCGGCGGCGGCGAAACTCCTGATTCCTTCCGAGAGGGATCAGATCCTGCTGCTCCGGAGCTCTGGAGAAGGGGAAATCATCGTCATCGTCATCACCTCTCCTCCTTGGCGTGGGAGGAGGCCTCTACATCATCATCCCCATCAAGACCAGCACCATCTCCATCATCATCATCACCGTGATCCACTCCGTTCCCCTCGTAGTTTGAGAGTTGCTATACCCTAGATACTTGTCTTGTGCTACTATTCATGTTTGTGATTGAGTACTTGTCATTATTTGTGGTGAAGTTATATTTTCAGATTGTGTTGCACCACTTATGCCCTGAATATCATCATGTTTGCACGTTGTGAGTAGTTCCCGTATGTTCCTGAGGGCATAGGATGAATTGCCAATGATTTATATATAACATGTGTTGGTATTTTGTCAAGAGTTTATCTTTTATGTGATTCTATGATGGTGTTGTGCGAACGTCGACTGCACAACACTTCACCTATATGGGCTCATAGGAGAACACCGTAGTATAATGAATTGAGGAGACTTGGGAGGACAAGTAAACCTGAGACCGAGTCATGAAGTTATATTATGAGGGTATTAGTATCGGGGACCTTAGAGTGTAATGCTATGGTGGGACAGTATGTCCTAATAATTCTTGTGTAGTCATTTACTTGGCCACATGATCCATCATAAGGGGTTGTAGTCTATTTACTTAGCTATACCGAATTATGGCTCCGTCCAAAGAAGATTAAAACTTGACAAGATATTCAACATGTTGTTTAATAAATCTCTATGCCTAGTGATATCCATGTCGTCCTCGGGAACGTTTTCCACATATAAGTTACACATCACTTGAGCTTGTCCTCTTGCCACATAAGAGGATTGGGCTTTCTCTCATTGAGAGCTTTCACTTGCTACTATTTATTTCCGGCATTGCAACTATACAACCAAAAATACCAAAAACACTTGCATCTTTTATTGTTTTACTTATCAATCTTGCTAACCAATACCTTCAGCTCCTCGTGGGTTTGACAACCTTTTCTAATTCGAAAAGTACTAAATTGATCTCCTGCACTTGGGAGTCATCAAGACACTTTTCTGGCGCAGTTGCCGGGGAGCGTTGCGCTATTGGTAAGAAGTTTGGTAAGGAAACTTGAAAGCTGAATTTTATTTGCTGTTTTATCTCATTGATACTATGTCATTTATGAATCGTTCTTCGCTGCACCTTGCTCTATATGAAAGTGCTTATGCCACTACTACTAAAGTGGTTGAAACTACTGTGCCTGAGATACCTAAAGTGGGATATAAAATTCCCATTGGTCATGTTAAAAGAGTTATGAAAGATCCATTTGCAGGGGATGGAACTAAGTCTGCACGTGAACACGTGGAGAGAATTGAAGACATATGTGGCTTATTTAGACTTCCTGGTATTTCTGAAGATCAGGTAAAAAGGAAGTTATTATATTTGTCTTTATGTGGTAATGCTCGTGATTGGTACAGGTCTTTGGATGAAGAAGTCAAGAATGAATGGAGTATCTTGAGGAAGGTTTTCTTTCTTAAATATTTTACTCCTAAAGAAGCTTATGATAACTGCTGCTATATATTCAACTTTTGGCCACATCTGGGAGAGAGTATCACTCAAGCTTGGGGGAGGTTAAAGGAACTCCTTCGCAAGAATCCTTGTCATGATCTTACAAGGAAACTTATATTGATAAACTTTTATGTGAGGCTACCTATGAAGCACAAGGAAATTCTGGATAATTCATCTGGTGGAAGTTTCACTAATAATACTGAAGAAGAAGCATGGAATCTATTGGAGACTATTTCTGAAAATACTAGTCATTGAGATCTTGATAAAGGTAACGAGCCTTATTTTGATTATGAATATTCATGTGTAGAGAATTTCTCTACTTCTATCTTGTTTAAAAATCTGAGTGATACTTTTGGTCTTGATCCTTATGTTACAATTGAGATAGCTAAAGGCTTTGCTAAACATATGTGCGTTCCTAAAAGTGGTTATGAAGTTTATGTTGAACTTGTTAAACAATCTATTGTTGTTCCTAAAGTTATTAAACAGGCTGAACCAGTGTCATCTGTGACCATTGAGGAGTATGTTGAACCACCTCCATATCCAAACAAAATTAAGGAGAACTTACTTATTGTTGTTACTAACAAAAGTAATAGAAGATGTTCTTAGCCATATGAACAGGTGGAAGTCAACACTCAAATTTCTGTTATCAAACAACTTAATGAAGAAGACCCTGTTGATGTTTATTTATGTGAAGACGCTACTAAAGTCATCAAAGGTAATTCGGCCAAGGTTGGGAAACCTGTTATATCATGCTCTATTGGGACTTCAAGTTATCATGGTCTATGTGATATTGGAGCAAGTATTAATGTCATTCCATACTCTCTTTATCTTGAAATCAAGCCTGATATTGATCCTATTGTTATGGAAGAGACATGTATGACAATTCAACTTGCTAATAAAGATTATATTAGTCCATTTGGAATTGTTAGAGATGTTGAAGTATTGGTTGGCAAAATAAAATATCCTGCTGATTTTATTGTGCTTGGTTGTCCTCAAGATTCATTTTGTCCTATCATTTTTGGTAGACCTTTCTTACATACTGTTGGTGCTGAAATTAATTTGCTTAAAGAGAAAGTGTTTATTAAATGTGCTGGTGAGAAACTTGAATTCAACTTTTCTAAATTTGCTGATAAACATGTTGTTAAAGAGCCAATTACTGAAGATTTAATTGAAACTCTTGCTCATATAGCTGTAGCTTCAACAGATGTTGTAGAACGTTATATGCTTAATCAAGATGAACCATTTAATGATGAGGAAAAAGAGGCTTTAGAACAAATATTATGGCAACAACCACCAAAATTACAGCTGCATATCCCACCTGATAATTTAGGAGTGCTACCACCACCTAAAGGGGGTCCAAGTTTTGAATTAAAACCTTTGCCTGCAAATCTGAAATATGCATATTTGGATGAGAAGAGCATATATCCTGTCATTATTAGTGCTAACCTTTTAGATGAAGAAGAAGAGAAACTACTTGATGTGCTAAAAGCTCATCGACCAGCCATTGGATACTCTCTTGATGATCTTAAAGGTATAAGCCCAGCTCTATGTATGCATACAATTAATTTGGAAGAAGATGCAAAACCTGTTGTTGATTATCAACACCGTCTCCATCCAAAAATGAAAGAAGTAGTAAGAAAAGAGGTAATAAGACTTATTGAAGCTGGTATCATTTATCCTATAGCTGATAGTAAGTGGGTTAGTCTTGTTCATTGTGTTCCTAAAAAGGGTGGAATGACTGTTGTTCCAAATGATGAGGATGAACTTGTTGCTCAACGTACTGTTGTTGGTTATAGGATGTGTATTGATTTCAAAAAATTAAATAAGGCAACTCGAAAAGATCATTATCCATTGCCATTTATTGATCAAATGTTAGAAAGGTTATCTAAACACTCTCACTTTTGTTATCTAGATGGTTATTCAGGTTTCTCACTAATTCCTGTCCATAAGGATGATCAAGAAAAGACCACTTTTACTTGCCTATATGGTACATTTGCTTATAGGAGAATGCCATTCGGTTTATGTAATGCTCCTGCTACTTTTCAAAGATGCATGAATGCTATATTTGTTGATTATATTGAAAAGATAATTGTGACACCCCTCCCTGGCACATATCACCAGAGTGGCAGTTGTCCCGTGCGCCATCCCAAGATAACTGGCCGCACGTCACAACAGTGTAACATAATGGACATCATTACACAATTAGGCACATCAGTGGTACAAATGGTTTACAAGGCCGTCAAGGAATGACGAAATATCAATCCCAGCATGGCACGATATAGAGTTTTTAACTGGCAGCGGAACACATATGAGAGGCTACGGCTTGGAGCGGCTCCACTCCACAGGTTCTGGCTGGGCTACTGATCCTAGCACGCTCTTGCTTCAAATCCTTCCTAAGGTGGAAGATGAATCCTCGACAAAACCTGGCCACAATCACAAGGTCCGTGAGTACATTTGTATGCACTCAGCAAGAATCGCCACTTACTACAAACATTCCAACAATCATGCAGCAAGATATACGTTGGATATAAAATCCTACAACATGGCAATGTGTAATCTAGATACATGATATAAAAGTAGCATGGCGTTGACAACCAAACATGTCATAAGCAAGCAACGGGGTATCACCAGTGCAGAGTCCAAGCCAGGTGGGGTTGGATCATGCACCGGCAATCATACAAAGGGCTTACTTGTGACGAGAAAACGGGTGTACCAAGTGGGTACCAAATAATACACAACAGCACCTGGGATCACTGCTAGCCCCACTGGCCTCATCATTTCACTCTGGGCACGCACGGTTGATGTGGGCTCTGGCCTAACTACAGGCTCCTCAACGCATCACACCGCCATCCCTAAACCTGGTTCACAATCACATCTCAAGTAGCATTCCCTGCATCAACTTATTGTTCATTTAGTGAAATCAGGTTGTTCATCTTTCTTTTAAACAGATCTTAAGTTTAACCTCCTGACACGACAAAGACACATAGTGTGACCGACACTGAACTGTTGTTCCATATCCCAGGAACGGGGCTAGCTTGCTAGGTTGAGTCTCTCGAGAGTTTGCTTTCCCACCTATCAGAATGCACCCTACTCGGCCGACGCTCCAGGTTTCTCACGCCCAAAGTCGTACTAAGCAAAATACATTCACATGACGGTCCACTTGCTAAGACACTCTCCTGCACACACCCTATGCGCGTGGCACAACGGGCAAGTAAATCCGGCACATCCCCCGGCGCTACCAGGTATGCCTAGCTCCGGACTCCCTATCGCAGTCGAACCCGTGCCTGTCGACCTCTACCCTCGGACAGCACAACCGAACGACTGCGCCCAATGGATGGCACAAAAGGGGCTCAACAACCTACTAGGTCACGGTCCTCCATGAGACGACGATGGTTCTGCTTTCAAAGTTCAGGTTAGTGGCACCATGGACTGACCCTATCGTTGTTTTGGAGGGGTGTTTCATTTAATCAAGTTTCATCACAACAAGTCCCAAACAGAGGATTAGTCCAGCATAATAATCGATATCAATATCAACATAGCAATAATAATATCCGGGTGACTATGGGGGTTCCTCCAGCCGGTGTCACCAGGGGTTAGTGTTCACAGCATATATAACATAGTGTTTCAACGGATGACCGTGGCGGTTCCTCCAGCCGGTGTCACCATAAATAATGAACCGAAAAGCACTCATAAGAAAGAAAGCATCCATTCCACTCGAGGATTTCCTCGACGTGGTGTCAGCAATCTTGGCAAAAAGAACCAAATGGAAAGCAAATGTCCCAAGCGTCGCAGTCTAGGTGGGCTTACGCCAACCACGTTTGACGGAGGAACAAGAAGCAAATAACTCTTTTGGCAAATGCCCCCAACTCCGAGGATCATAAGACGACATTCGTCCGCTCCTCACCTCAGCGAAGAAGAAGAAGAAGCAAACAAAGCCCCGCAAGCGCGAGACGCACAGTTGTAATATTTCCCCCATTCCTTTGACCGAGGCGGTTCCTCCGGCCATTATCTCGGGAACGGGAGTGATGCGCAGATAAGCAATTATAAGGTAATGCGACAGTTTAAAATGCAACAATATATGCAACACTACAAGGCTCATACAAAATATGGACAATAACAGACATGCAATAATAATAGTAGACAGACATAACAATAGAACAGGAGACAGACATAAACACCCGGCATGGTATTAAGCAAATAAACAAACAAGCATTGCAGGACGGCTCATAGCAAGGGGTTAGCTTGCCTGCAAAGAAGGGGATTGATACGTCTCCAACGTATCTATAATTTCTGATGTTCCATGCTTATATTATGCCAATTGCTACATGTTTTATATACACTTTATATCACTTTTATGCATTTTCTGGGACTAACCTATTAACAAGATGCCGAAGTGCCAGTTCCCTGTTTTCTGCTGTTTTTGGTTCCAGAAAAGTACTTCTGCGAATATTCTCGGAATTGCACGAAACAAAAGCCAAACCTCCTATTTTTCCGAGGGACACACGGAGCCAGGAGGGCAAGCCAGGGGGAGGCCCACGGCCTCCAAACCACATGCTCACGCGGCTGGGCCCACAGGCGCACCGGAAGGTGAGGAGGGAGCCCAGGACCTCCGCCGACATCGCCCCTTCGCCTATATATTGCCTCAGACGCGGAAACCATAAAACAATAAGCCAATTTCCACGAAGAGTTCCGCAGCGCCGCCGCCATCGACGACAAGTTTCGGGGGACAGAATCTCTGTTCCGTCACGCCGCTGGGACGGGGAATTGCCCCCGGAGTCATCTCCATTGACACCACCGCCATCTTCATCGCCGCTGCTGACTCCCATGATGAGGAGGGAGTAGTTCTCCCCCGGGGCTGAGGGCTCTACCGGTAGCTATGTGGTTCATCTCTCTCTCCCATGGTGTGATCTTTATGTGATCATGAGTATTGCTAGTATCGCTGAATTCATATGTAATGTTTATGCTACTCAAGTGATTGTATCTAGTTTCCGGAGTCATTGTGACAACACGGTATCAAGGTGACAGTGTGGGTACTTGTGTGTGACTCTATGAATAATTTAGATATTTATCATGGCTTGTTCTTGGGAATTGTGGTGTTTGTTTACTCTGACTTTGAGGAGTGTTTTTGCAGCCCTACACATAGTACACTTGTGTTATCAAGAAGGAGAATAATCCCGAGTATCATTTACTTGCATTCAGTTGTGCTAACATGTTGAGAGGTGCCACTAGTGAAAGTATGATCCCTAGGCCTTCTTTCTAAGCATTGAAACACCGTTTAGAACAAGTTCTGCTACATGTTTGCTTGCTGCCATTTTTATTCCAGATTGCAATTACCACTTATAATCATCCATATTACTTGTATTTCACTATCTCTTCGCCGAACTAGTGCACCTATACATCTGACAAGTGTATTGGGTGTGTTGGGGACACAAGAGACTTCTTGTATACTAATTGCAGGGTTGCTTGAGAGGGATATCTTTGACCTCTACCTCCCTGAGTTCGATAAACCTTGGGTGATTCACTTAAGGGAAACTTGTTGCTGTTCTACAAACCTCTGCTCTTGGAGGCCCAACACTGTCTACAAGAATAGAAGCGTGCGTAGACATCAACCTATTTTCTGGCACCGTTGCCGGGGAGGTAAGCATTGGAAGGTATCTCCTTTAGATTCTGCAATTATTTCTTTTGTTTCTTGTTTTTATTTTCACTAGTTAGGCTTAATGGAAAACAACAACAAAATTAGAGATCTTTATGAACTTTATATTGAATTTGGACATGATGCTTTTGAAGAGAAAATTAAAAAACCTATGGAAGCTTGTTTGCATGATGGTAGCAATGGTATTACTATAAATTCTTTGAACACCATTATTGCCAATGCTATGGAAAAGTCTAAGCTTGGGGAAGCTGGTTGTGATGAATATGATATTTTTAGTCCCCCAAGCTTTAAGGAGGAAATTTGCTTTGATGATACTGTAATAGCCCACTTTTGGTAATGCAAATTATGGACCAAATTTTCACTTGTTGCATTCCATACATGCATCATTGCATCCACTTGAAATTGTTAAACAACCCACTAACTTGGTTTGGTAACATTGGAAAACAAAATGCCAAACTTGTTTGAATCAAATCTCACCACAACGAGTGCACTCAAACTCGCAAAAATACAAAACTTCTTGACATCTTATAATTGTCCAGGAAGTTCCAAGAGTGCACAAGGACATGTTGAACTTGCTCAACAAATCTCTAAAGGGTTATAAGTTTTGAAAGTTAGCAAAGTTGCCTCAATCTAACTCAACGAACAAATGTGGACCAAACTAATTTATTTTGAGACACCAAAATTTGTGGAGTTCCTCCAGGTTAAGGGGAGCATCCCCAAATTTTTCCATAAATTTTGGAGCAGTGCAAGTGCCCTAATTAAAACCATTAAAGAAACAGGTTTTAAAGTTAAAAACAGAAAAAGGAGAACCGGATTATCCGGTCCGAACGACCACCGGATAATCCGGTCGGGGTCATCTTCTTCCTGTAGCGACCACGCGCGTCGTTCCCGCCGGACCAGCTCGACGCCGAGCTCGCCATGGGGCCCCCGCGCCCCCTGCCGCACGTGAGGAGAAGAGGAGCACCTCGAGGCCCCTGGCTACCCTATCCACTCGCCCCCTGGCCCTCTCCCTTCCCCATTTTTTCTTCCCCACGAGCTCCACGTCGCCGTCGCCATGGCCGAACTCGCCGCCGTCGATTGAGGTCACCCGAGCAAATCTAAGACCACAGAAAGCTTAGCCTCCTCCTCTCCGTCCTCACCGCAAGAATCGAGCCGGGAAGCTGCACATTGCCCGGTATTCGAGTTCTTCTCCGACGAACTCCGCCGCACGCCGAGCTCGATTACCGATGCTCCCGTCCATCCCCGGCCTAGCTGAGCACCCCCACGAGTTCGTGGTGAGCACTATACCCTTGCTGACCCCTTTCCCTCTCCCCTTTTGCTCTAGTTCGAGTTTTGGCTGTAGCCCATGAAATTTCAGCTGTAACTCGCAGATCCAGGCCGGATATTCCCCGGACCAAATGTCCGGCTTGAATATTCCGGCTGAGTCCAGTGGCTCGCCCTTGAGTCCTTAGCCGTTTTCACGTGTGGCCAAGCCTTGAGACCGGATATTCCGGTCCGGCACGACCCGGATTATCCGGCCTCTAGGAGCTTTTCGCCTATTTGGCTAAGTTGCACATGGTCTCCTCACAACTTAAAACTTGCATCTTCTCATGAGAATGACATTCATATGCAAGTTAACCCTAGGGTTCATCGATATTGATCAACTAGTAAAGTTGTTGTAACCCTTAAACCCCACGGTATAGTCGCGATGCACCGTGATGCATCCAACCTCCGTTTAAATTGTCTAGTTGAATCATCCTCGTCTCGGGGATTTAAAATGTCATGTCATCATGTGTTTGCGCATTGCACTCGTAAAAATGTGTGGTGATTGATTGTTGCTTCCGTGCGTTATGTTTCGATAGGTCAAGCAGCCGGGGTTACTCCACAATACCCCGAAGACCCGTACTACCAGCACATTGAGCAAGGCAAGCGTAATCCCCCCTCTGAGCATATCTATCCTATTTTTCCGTAATTATTTTCTCCACTATAATATTGCATGCGGTTCTAAATGTCTTTTGCTTGGGTTAGAGTATCCTATAGAATGCATTAAGTTTCCGATGCCAATACCTGTTTTTCCCTCCTAATACCATAGGTTTGTATTGTTGGCCATGAGATACTTAATTATACTAGGTTGATGCTTAGCCATGCTTAGTAATTGCCTAGCGGTACTATGGTTATCAAATGTTGGGAACAGGTGGTGAAATGAGAATGATGGTGGAAATGTGGTGACGGATAATAAAATGCTTAAAGGTGGGGATGAGAGGCCACGTGGTTGTGGTGTTTTGTCTCGTTCTCGCCGCCTAGGTGCGAGTTCTTACCTCCTGAACCAAGACTGAGCGTGCAACCATGCGTGAGGCCTATGCATTCGCAGTGCAGGAACCCTCATAGACTAAATAACTCGAGCGGGGCTAGCCAGGGTCCTCTAGTTCGGGCTTCCATTTGCGCGTGCGTGATGATGGTGGTATGAACTGGATGAGGATGGTGGTGTTAGGAAAATGAGTGGCTGTGGGGCGGGGTGTTGTGATCCTGGCAGTCCTACCGCCACTGATGATCCTGGAAAGTCCTTAACGAGGGAGAAGTCGACACCGCTCCCACCCAGCCGGCTTCCAAGGAAGAGAGCTAAAAGCTAGGTAATGGGCCGGACGGTACGCGTGGCAAACATTGTACACCCCTGCAGGGTTAAATCTTTTCGAAAAGCCGTGTCCACGGTTAAGGACAACTTGGGAAAGGACGATGATCATAGAATAACTTTAACGGAATGATTAAAAACTGGGTACTAGAGGTACCACTCAAATTAAGGTGAGCTTCCTCGAGGGTGATTCGGGGAGGTGCCTTTGATGAACAGGTACAGTGGTTGATGATGGTTATGATGAGTAAGGTGATGAAAGAAAGAGTTACTTCTTACCTCTTTTGAAAATATTCTGAATAGTCGATGCCTTTGAGTTATGTTTTCATAAATAAAATCAGCTTTATGCAAAACAGCCATAAAACTTTGAAAGCCTCATCGAGCTAAAGCTCTATTATAATCTTGCGAGTTCGTCGAACTCAACGTCGTTTGTTTTGTTTCAGAGGAGGACTTCACCGACCTCGAAGGTGGGTTCTTTGTGGACGTCGACGAGTAGTCTGGGGTTCCCAGGTGGCAGCTTGGGACATCCCGGAACAGCTGGCGCTGTGATGTTTATCTGTAGGCCTCTTAGGCCATATTTGGATCTTGTTGTTTAGAACAACCTAATTGCTTCCGCTTGATGTAATGTTGGGTCTGTGACCTCTGGTTGTCATTTGCTATCTTTCTCTATTATAAGAGTTGAACTATATGATTTGTGTCGTAGAGTCTGTGATGTGCCAGTTGTTCCACAAGTCTTGATCTCTCTATTATACATTGAGGGTTGTGCCTGTGTTAAGGCATCAATCGGGGTGTTGCGTTGCCGATGATCCATTCCGAGCAACGCCTGCCAAAGGTTTTGGCCGGGGATTGGTAAACCCGTAACCTCCGGTTGTATCGCTTAACCGGTGACACACAGCATCACTGTATAACAGTCGGGTCGGGGCGCCACAAGTTGGTATCAGAGCAGTACTGCCTGTAGGAAACCCTTCTACTGGTCGATGTTGAGTCTAGTGTTTGTGAAAATATTTTTAACCTAAAAATGAGTTGTGAAAACCATCTTAGGATTCTTTTTACTCCTTATCTGGTTACCCTCTAATCTCGGAGCAATCTTACCTCGATTTGAGTTTAAAGGTTTTACTCCTCGTCTGTTACTTCAAAATGATTAGAAACGTGGGTGGGTTCGACCTTTAGTGTTATGTGTCACGTTGCTCCCGCTGCGTTGCAATCCCAAATCAACTCAGATGTTTCTACCGAGTTAATCTTTGATCCTTTCTTTGGGTTTTAACCCAGGACTTGAACATAAGGTCCCGGATTGTGTCAACTAGAGTGTGTTAAGTTGTGATTTCTTAACTCTCACTAGTAGCACATGATGCTGATCTTTGACCCAAGTTCTATCTTGTTGATTCCTTTCGCAAAGTATTATCGTCCCTAGTCTGTGTACTTGTGTAGACGCTAATGCTATTGTTCGACCATTCGGAGAAAGATACTAACTGTGTCATTGTCAAATCTCCAGAATGGCTCGAGGAGGCCGTGGAGGCCGTGGTGGTCGCGGTAACCACAATGATGATGAGGATGATCTGCCGCCACCACCCTCGATGGCTGAGGTCTTGATGGCCATTGAGGAGAACCGTGGGCGCAATGAGCGCTTGCTTGAACAGTTGGTGCAGCAGAATGCACGGAGGAACGAGTGCAACACTCTCACCGAGTTCCTGCGTTCGCAGCCACCCACTTTGCTGATGCTAAGGAGCCACTGGAAGCTGATGATTGGCTTCGTGCTTTGGAGCGCAAGTTCTCCGCGCTTCATGTCCCATTGGCGGAGCAAGTCAACTTTGCCACCTATCTCTTGGTTGGTGCTGCTGGCTGTTGGTGGGAAAGCCATGTGGCTTTGTTTCCAGCCAACCATGTCTTCACTGGGCTGATTTCGCACTGCCTTCCGTGCGGAGTACATTCCCCAGCCGATCATGGACTTGAAGAGGAGGGAGTTCCTGGATTTGCAACAGGGACGGATGGACCTCCGCACTTATGGTCGTGAGTTCAACCATCTCTCTCGTTACGCCCCAAGGGACGTGACCAATGATGCTGACAAGCAAGAGCTGTTCCGCAAGGGTCTGACTCCGCAGCTCCGCTATGAGCTATTGCCCTTCAGGTTCCAGACCTATCAGGAGCTGTTCAACCAGGCTTTCACTCTTGAGCAAGGAAGAAAGGAACTTGAAGCTTCCAAGAGGCCCGCACATGGGGACCACCAGAGTTCCTCGGGTTCTGAGAGCAAGAAGCGCAGGGTGTTTGTTCCCTACAGCGCTGTGCCGCGTGCTCCATTCATGCCGAGAGCCGCAGGGTACAGGCCACCTCCTCCGCGCCCCACTACTTCGACACTTGGGATAGGCGGAAGTGGGTACCGTCCTATGCTACCTGCTCCACCTGGACTCACTTGCTACACCTGTGGCCAGGCTGGCCACTACTCCAGGGAGTGCCCCCAGAAGGCACCTCTCGCGATAACTCCTGCACGAGCCCCTGCCACTCCAACTGGCAAGGCTGGACCTATTGTGCGTGGTCGCCTGAACCACGTCTCTATTGAAGAAGCTGAAGAGGACCCCGGCGTTCTTATGGGTGAGTTACGAATCAACGGCAATATAGCTACAGTTTTGTTTGACTCTGGAGCATCGCATTCATTCATATCCATAGCGTTTGCAAAAGACCACAACATACCGTTCGAGAGAATGAGCCATCCCTTGGTGATTGCCACTCCTGGCTCCAAATGGCAAACCGATGGGGTTACTCCTGAGGTCCAGATTAATATAGGTTCCTTGTCTTTTCCTTATGCCTTGGTAGCTCTGAAGTCCAAAGGCATTGATGTCATACTGGGCATGAACTGGCTAACCAAATATCAGGCTAATCTCGACTGTGCCGCCAAGACCATTACTGTGACCGCTCCTTCCGGTGACATTGTGAAGTATTGGCCTGCAACATCAAGACCTCCGTCCGCCGTCGTACCCAACTCACCTGAGATCCTCCTTTGCTTTATGGAAGGCGAAACCCCTCCTGAAATCCAGGACATACACGTGGTGTGTGACTTCCCGGATGTGTTCCCGGAAGAATTGCCTGGCATGCCTCCTGACCGAAGTGTGGAGTTTGTCATAGATCTACTTCCCGGTACCGCTCCAATTTCTAAGAAGCCCTACCGTATGCCGGTGGAAGAGTTGGCTCTGTTGAAAGAGCAAATTGATCAGCTGTTAGCTAAGGAGTTCATCCAGCCTAGCAGTTCACTTGGGGTTGTCCGGTACTCTTTGTCAAGAAGAGGGATTCTACCGTGCCTCGTCTAGTCTCTGACTATCGACCGTTGAATGCGGTGACAATCAAGAACAAGTATCCCATTCCTCGCATCAATGATCTGTTGGATCAGTTAGCTGGTGCAACGGTATTCTCCAAGATGGATCTGAGGTCAGGCTACCATCAGATAAAAATCAGAAAGGAGGATATTCCAAAGACGGCATTTGTTACTCGTTATGGCTCATATGAGTATACCGTCATGTCCTTTGGTCTCACAAATGCTCCAGCAACTTTCATGAGGCTCATGAACTCCATTTTCATGGATTATCTTGACAAGTTTGTTGTCATTTACATCGATGACATTCTCATCTATTCCAAAACCAATGAAGAGCATGAGGAACATCTTCGTTTGGTTCTGACAAAACTTCGAGAACACCGCCTCTATGCCAAGTTCTCCAAGTGTGAGTTCTGGTTGGATAATCTCGCCTTCCTTGGTCATGTGATATCCGCTGATGGTGTGGCTGTCATTCCTGACAAGATTCAGTCCATTTTGGATTGGAAAACTCCAATGTCAGTCAAGGACATTCGAAGCTTTCTCGGATTGGCGGGTTACTACCGCCGATTCATCGAAGGTTTCTCCAAGATAGCCAAGGCCCTAACTGACCTTCTCAAGAAGGATAAAAAGTTTGTATGGTCGACCGAAGCTGAAGAGAATTTCAAAACACTGAAGCTCACGTCCGCTCCTGTGCTTGTCCTGCCGGACACAGCAAGGATTTCGTCGTCTTCTGTGACGCCTCTTTACAAGGTTTGGGTTGTGTGCTAATGCAAGATGGCCATGTGGTGGCATATGCTTCTCGCCAACTTAAACCACATGAGCTCAATTACCCCACTCATGATCTAGAACTTGCCATGGTGGTCTATGCTTTGAAGCAATGGAGACCATACCTGTTTGGTAACCGTTGCGAGATCTTCTCGGATCACAAGAGTTTGAAGTACCTCTTCACCCAGCCGGATTTAAATCTCAGGCAAAGGCGTTGGTTGGAGTTAATCACGGACTACAATGTGAGTCTGAACTATCAACCCGGCAAAGCAAACGTCGTGGCTGACGCGCTAAGTCGGAAGTCCTATTGTAACAATCTGATGATTGAAAAAGCCCAACCTGCCCTTCATGAAGAGTTCTCTCGTTTGAACTTAGAAATGGTGCCCTCCGGCTATCTTGCAAATCTGGACATCAAATCTACTCTTGTAGACCAGATTAAGGATGCTCAAACTCGTGACAAGGGTATTCAGAAAATCAAAGAGAACATTGCTAGCAGGAAGGCAAAATGTTTTTCTGTCAATGAATCCGGAGTTGTTTATTTTGGTGACCGCTTGGTAGTGCCAAAGAAACAAAGTTGAGAGGGCTAATCCTCCAAGAAGCTCATGAATCTCCCCTCTCTATTCATCCCGGTAGTACCAAGATGTACCAAGACCTTCGACCACTATTCTGGTGGACTCGTATGAAACGAGAAATTGCCAAGTATGTTGCTGAATGTGACACCTGTCGACGGGTAAAAGCTAAACATCAAAGACCTCCCGGTACTCTTCGCCCTATTGCAGTCCCCGAGTGGAAATGGGATGAAATTGGTATGGACTTCATCACCGGGTTTCCCCGATCTCAAAAGGGCAACAATGCAGTATGGGTAATCATTGATCGTCTTTCCAAGGTTGCTCACTTCCTACCAGTCCGTGATGACATACGGGCAAGTCAACTTGCTGATCTATATTTGGCTCGTATTGTTCCAATGCATGGGGTCCCTCTGAGGATCATCTCGGACCGTGGAAGTATCTTTGTCTCCAAGTTTTGGCAGAGTTTCCAAACTGCTATGGGGTCCCGTCTCAACTTCAGTACCGCCTACCATCCCCAAACTGATGGTCAGACTGAAAGAGTGAACCAAGTATTGGAAGACATGCTTAGGGCATGTGTCATCTCTTTTGGCCAAGGTTGGGAAAAGTATCTCCCTTTCGCGGAGTTCTCCTACAACAATAGCTATCAAGCTAGTCTGGGCATGGCTCCATTCGAGGCTTTATATGGAAGAAAATGCCGCACTCCTCTGAATTGGTCGAGACCAGAGAGAGGGCACTCTTTGGTCCAGATATTATAAATGAAGCTGAGGGGAAGGTCAGAATCATAGGGAGAATCTGAAGATTGCTCAGTCTAGGCAAAAGAGCTACTATGATAAGCACCATCAGGAAATTCACTATGAAATTGGTGATAAAGCTTATCTCCGTGTTTCTCCCCTTCGTGGCGTTCGCCGCTTCGGAATCAAAGGAAAATTGGCCCCTCGCTATGTTGGTCCTTTCACCGTTTTGGCAAGCGAGGAGATCTTTCTTATCAATTGGAGTTACCGGTCAAATTCCCAAATGTACATGATGTGTTTCATGTCTCCCAACTTCGCCGGTGTTTCAAGGTGTCGGGGGGTTACCCCCGGGTAGGGTAATGATGAGGTAAAGACATGTAAGGTTAAGGTAGTAAGCTGTCCGAGGTAACGATTGAGCAAGGACGCAGGAGGCGTCATCCGACGTAAGGTGTACGTCCGAGGTATATTCTCCGAGGTATATCCTCCGAGGTATCAACCTCGGGGCAGTCAGCTAGCTACCACAGGAATAAGGTATTCTCTACCGAGGTATAGGATCAGGAGTGTTATCCGAGGTTGGCAGCAAGGATCGAGGCATGTCAGAGAGGTCACGGGCGCCGCAGAGCTCGTAGCCCGAGGCTTCAGAGGACGGCGAGGTCCGTCCACGGGTTTCCCGGAAGCTCGGGGGCCTAGGAGCTGACTCGGCTATTTCGGGAAAGGTCTACAGGCTAGACCTCGGCAGGCTACTGAAGTATGACCGGAAGAGGAAAGCTAGGCCTGGCTGGCCTGACAGTCCGGCCGTTGAGCTGGCAGGAGGCAGAGGCTTGTCTTCTACCTTTTGGCCATGCCATTGTCAGTTGTAGGCAGGGGTAAAAATGTACTTCGGCCTGTGTATATATGCGGCATCTCTACCTCCAGGGAGGAGGACGGCAAAACCCTAGCTCATTTCCCCCTTCATAGTTTCATCTTCTCTAGAGCTCTCACTTGGAGCATCATACAGCTCGAGGAGCACCTTGTACCTGAGAACTACACTGATATATTGAGAGAGGAAAGGCAGGAGTAGGGGTTTTACTTCCTCACGAAGGCCCCGAACCTGGGTACATCGTGGTGTCTTTTGTGTTCTTGGCTTTCTTGGTTCTTGTTCATGTTCTTGTGGTTTCTTGCATGTTCTTGCTTGTGCACGTCTTGAGTGCATAAACCCTCCCCGGATTCCCCCAACGACCATTCGGCCCCAACTAAGCCATACCCATGGCATCTGCCGTGATCCCACCACGACAGTTGGCGCCCACCGTGGGGCAGATTGAGGCGTTGGGTGGAGTTTCCATCCGGACGGGCTCCTCTGAGTGTGTTCTTTCTGGCCTTGTTGCCAACATCGGCGAGTTCGCCTTTGTGAGTGACAATGCGGGGTGCTTCGCCGGCAAGCCTTTCCCCACCAATGGTTTCCTCATGATGCTCGGCAGTTTCCCCACATACGTTGCTGTCGAGGTGGTTCGCGAGTACCCGGAGCAGGTGCTCGTGGACGACGAAACTCCTCTCCTGGCGGCTTTGGGCCAACGTGTTACTCGCCCTCCGAGGTGTGTGGAGGTGATGGTGGCTGGTACCAGCCTGCAGCTAGCAAGGCAGATGCTGGCAAGGTCGCGCTAGCCGAGGTGGAGGCGACGCCAACCGCGCTGCCTGAGAAATCAGGTCGGACGGCGAAGTTTCCGTACGAGAAACCTAGTCAGAATGAGCAGTTGGGCATGCCAAGGGAAGAAGTTCCCTTAGAAGCTATCGTTGATAGGTTAGCTCGGCCACTCGCAGTAGAGGCAAGTGTGGAGCATACGGTGGCCGGGTTAGAGGCAGAGCGCCAGAGAGTGATGAGAGAAGCTCGGTTGCTGGCCGAGGCTAAGCAGCAGTTCGATATGGAGCAGAAGGAGTACAATGCTGCACATGGTATAGAGGATGGTTTTACTCCGGTTGTGCGGCGTAAGAAAGCTGCTCTGTTCAACCGAGGCAAGGACCTCTATGAGGAGATGGTTAGGGCTGCAGTCTCGGGCTCGAGTAAGGCAACAAGTAGCAGGTCGGCTACTGGTAGGCCGGTGTATAGTTCACCAGCTAAGAACCTTAGAGCAGCCGAAGCAGTAAGGGCCGGGCTATCGGAGTTGACCGGAGATGCATGGCGTGAGCAGCAGAAGCGGCTCAATGAGTTAGTGCATGTGGCCAGCAAGCAAAATGAAGCCCTCCGCAAGGCCGGGCTTGGCGGTTCGCAGGCGGTCCATTCGATTAGGCCAGTTAGCCAGGGGTCCAAGGGGCAAGCCTCGTCTCCACACGTCGGAGGAGCCGATCGTGCCCGGAGTGTCACTTCAGGTCGGAACAAGGAGATGCAGCTGCAAGTGTACGATCCGGTGTTAGCTGGAAAGCAAAAGGTCGGCGACGCTAGCCGAGCCAATGGAGACCCCGGCCCAGGTGATGCAAGCCGAGCTAAAGGCCGTTCAGCTCAGGGAAATCAGAACGGTGGGCAAGCAGCGTCGGCTGGCCGAGGTAAACCACCTCAGCCCCCCATCAGCAGCAACCCCGGCCGCAGGAGCAGTATCAGCAAGAGCCGGAGTATGTTCCGCAGCCGAAGAGCGTCGGTCGAGGTGGCGACCGATATGATGATGGAAATTCAGCCATGGAGCGGGCTGGATTCTATAGAGTGGATGGTGCATTGGGAGAGCGTATCGGAGCTCGGACGTTGCCTACAGGTGACGCGCGATACAAGCTAGATCGGATTTACATGTCCGAGAGTTGGAAGAGGAAGGCCCTCCTGGTCCGGCGTGTTTTGGACCTCGGATCATGAAGGAACCACCTCCACCAGTGTCTCAGTTTCAGTTGGGTCGGAGTACCAGGCCGTACAATGGGAGCACCAAGCCGCAAGATTGGCTAGCTGATTATGTTTCAGCAGTATACATTGCGGGGGGCAATCGCCGATGGGCGGTCCGGTATCTCCCGCACATGTTGGAAGGTCCTGCTCGGATCTGGCTGAACAATTTGCCGGAGAATAGCATCAATTGCTGGCTGGATTTAGAGGAGGCATTCAATAGCAACTTCGCCAGCACTTACAGAGGCCAAACCGACCTCAGCTTTTGCAGGCGTGCAAGCAGGAGGACAATGAGACTGACCGAGAATTCTTGACTCGGTGGAGCAATGTTCGGAACTCCTGTGAGGAGTTATCGAAGCACAGGCTATAGCGTGGTTTGCTGATGGATGTCGGTATGGTAGCATGTTGTGGCAGAGGCTCCAGAGAGATATGCCAAAGACTCTGGCCGAGACGATTCGGATAGCTGATTCCTATGCCCTTGGCGATCCGATGCAGCCTCTGCTGGATGGGAATGCCCGGAACAGGAGGAATCCGATGAACAATCGCAACAACGGACCGAGGTTTGATAACCGTCAAGAGTTCGGGCAAAAGAGGAGAGAACCAGATTTCCAAGTCAATGCTGTAAACCCAAGTCAGTCCGGACCTGGAGGCGCCCAGAAACCGAAGACTGAGGGTCAGGCGTGGACTCCGAACCAGAACCAGAATCAGGGAGGTGGTGCGAAGCAGTGGCAGGAGGCCGGACCACCTGTGACTTACGAGTCATTGGTGAATGGGCCATGTATCTATCATGGCAGGAATGGCAAAACACCCAACCATACCACTCTGCAGTGTAGTTTTCATCACCGAACCGCTGCAGAAGGGGCGAAAGCTGGGACAAACCGGAGTGGGCCACCGAACCAATGGCGTAGACCTCAATATCCGAACGCAGCAGCAGCATAAGCCGACCATAGCGGCGCAGAATCAGAGCTTAACCGGAGCAAATTCAACCCCGGTGCATGCGGCCCAAAACCAGAAGATGGTGCAGGCGAAACCGGTGAATGCAGTGAGTGCCCAGGGCAACAACAACAACGGTGGTGCCGGCCAAAGCCAAACGTGGTCCTTTGAGAATCAGAGGTATGAGAACCCCGGTAATGATTATAGGGAAGTACATCAGAGTTACGTGGTGTTTGTGACTGAGTCAACTGATAAGAAGAGTATGCTGAGGCGTGCCAAGGAGGTGAATGCAGTAACTCCAGCAGTGGTGAAATACATGAACTGGTCCGAGCAAGAGATCACTTGGAGCAGGCAAGATACACCTCGGATCATGCCGAGCCCTGGAAACTATGCACTGGTGGTGGATCCGACGTTTTGTGGGCCGACCAACAATGTGAGATTCACCCGAGTCTTGGTGGACAATGGGAGTGCCATAAATATCATGTACCGAGACACAATGGTCAAGCTGGGATACTCACCGAACCAGTTGCAGCCTAGCAGCTGTACATTTCACGGTATTGTGCCCGGGGTCTCTTGTGCACCTATGGGAAAGATTTGGGTCGACGTGGGTTTTGGTACCCGAGATAACAGCCGAGTTGAAAGTCTTGAGTTCGAGGTTGTGGACTTGCAGAGCCCTTACCATGCCTTGCTGGGAAGGCCAGCCTTGGCCAAGTTCATGATCTCCACTCATGTGGCCTACCTAAAGATGAAAATGCCGGGGCCCAAGGGAATAATAACCATTTCTGGTGACTACAAGAAGGCTATGCAATGTGCCTCGGCGGGATCCAGTTTAGCCGAGTCCTTGGTGATCGCGGCGGAGAAGAAGCAACTTCAGAAGGTGGTGGCAATGGCGCAGTCTACTCAGCTCGGCATGTCCGGACTAATTACTCCGGACATGAGCGCTTCATTCGAGGTGCCCAAGGAGACCAAGAAAATCCCGCTGGACTCGGAGAACCCGGAGCGTTTCGCCATCATTGGTGCTGGCATGGACGAGAAATAGGAAAGCGCGCTCTGTCACTTCCTCCGTGAGAATCGGGACATTTTTGCATGGTCGGCTAAAGACCTGCCAGGTGTTCCGAGGGAGTTGGCAGAGCACTCTTTGTTTGTTCGGCCAGAGGTGAAACCAGTGCGTCAACCGACGCGGCGGCTCTCAGATGACCGAAGAAAGGTGGTACTCGAAGAACTGGCGAAGTTACTGGCTGCAGGCTTCATCATGGAAGTGCTGCATCCGGACTGGATATCTAATCCAGTCCTCGTGGAGAAAAAGAAGGACGAACCGGCGATAGTCAAGGTGTGGCGCATGTGCATTGACTTCACCAACCTGAACAAGGCGTGCCCGAAGGATCCCTTTCCTTTACCTCGGATTGATCAAGTGATCGATTCTACGGCTGGATGTGAGCTGTTGTCTTTTATTGATGCATATTCTGGTTTTCACCAGATCCCACTGAACACTGATGATCAAATAAAGACTGCCTTTATTACCCCGTACGGGGCGTATTGCTATCGTGTCATGTGTTTCGGTTTGAGAAATGCCGGGGCAACTTATCAAAGGTGTATGCAGAAGTGCTTACACTCTCAAATGGGCAAGAATGTGCAAGTGTATGTCGATGACATTGTTATCAAAACTAAAAAGAAGCATACTCTCATCGAAGACCTCGAAGAGACATTTGCAAATTTAAGAAAGTATCGGTTGAAACTTAACCCGGACAAGTGCACCTTTGGTGTCCCGGCTGGAAAATTGCTCGGTTTCCTCGTATCGAGCCGAGGTATAGAGTTAACCCGGCTAAGATCCGAGCTATCGAAAGAATGAAGTTGCCGAACTGTTTAAAAGATGTGCAGAAGTTCACGGGATGCCTTGCATCTTTAAGTCGGTTTGTAAGTCGGCTAGGAGAAAAAGCCTTACCATTGTATCAACTTATGAAGAAAAGTACCAGTTTCACTTGGACCCCGCAGGCGGACGCGGCGTTCAATGAGCTGAAGAAGATGTTGTCCACTGCTCCGGTGTTGGCGTCCCCTTTGCAGAATGAACCGATGTTGATATACATTGCGGCTACAAACCGGGTCGTAAGTGTTGCAGTGGTGGTGGAGCGAGACGAAGGAGGCAAATCGGTGCAGAGACCAATCTACTACCTGAGCGAGGTGATATCCACGTCGAAGCAAAACTACCCCCACTACCAGAAGATGACGTACGGAGTATACCTGGCGGTTAAGAAACTGAAGCATTACTTCCAAGAGCATCCCATGACGGTGGTATGTGATGCTCCAATCTCGGAGATCATCGGATGCAAGGACGCAACTGGGCGAGTTGCCAAATGGGCGATCGAGGTATCTCCATATACTCCGCATTATGAAAGGCGAGATGCAATCAAGTCGCAGGCGCTACCGGACTTTTTATGCGATTGGGCCGAGATGCAATATGAGCCGCCCTTGCCGGACTATAATTATTGGAAGATGCACTTTGATGGGTCCAAGACCAAGGTCGGATTAGGTGCCGGCATAGTCCTAACCTCGCCGAAGCAAGACCAGTTGAAGTATGTGCTGCAAATCCATTTCTCGGCGTCGAACAACGTGGCGGAGTATGAGGCCCTGATCCATGGGCTCAAGGTGGCAAAGGAGATAGGTGTCCGGCGTATAGAATGCTTCGGCGATTCAGCTTTGGTGGTGCATCAATCCACCGGCACTTGGGATGCATTGGATGCGAACATGGAGTTGTATCGGTTTCATGTGCAAAAGGTGTCTGGGTTCTTCGAAGGATGTGAGTACAAGCACATACCTCGGGGGAGAATGAAGCCGCCGACGTATTGTCAAGCTCGGTTCATCCAAAGAACCGGTGCCACCGGGGATAGCACTGAACCATTTGAGAACTCCTTCAATCAAGCCCTCCTGACTCCGAGTCAATTTTCTTACCGCCAAGTTCGGAGTCTGAGCCTATTCCTATGGAGGTAGACGTCGGATGCGTTTGGCCGGACTCGGGGACTGCTTCGCAGTATCCGAGGACTGATGGAGCTTTTCCTATGGAGATAGATGATGGGAACTTCGGGTCTGACCCGGGGACTTCGCACCAACACTCGGGGACTGGCCGAGCAATGGTGGAGGAAATCATGAAGGAGATCATGGCGACCGAACCAATGGAGATAGATGAGAGGCTTTTTCCTCTGCATCCAGTGCCGGAATGGGCGGAGCAGATCATGAACTTCATAGCCGATGGAAGTTTGCCAAGTGATACAACCGAGGCAAGGAGAATCCAGAGGAGAGCTAAGGGATACACCATCATCAACAAGGAGCTATACAAGAGAAGTGTGACCGAGGTGTTGCAGATGTGTCGAACCAGCTGAAGGCAAGGAGATGCTTTTAGAGATCCACCAAGGAGAATGTGGACATCATTGCAGCACAAGAGCTCTGGTGGCCAAGGTGTTCCGGCACGGGTTCTATTGGCCCACCGCCAATGCCGATGCAGAAGATATAGTTCGGAAATGTGAAGGGTGCCAAAGGTTCGCCAAGCAGCAGCACATGCCAGCTTCGGCGCTCAAGACCATTCCTATCACGTGGCCCTTTGCAGTTTGGTGTCTGGACATGGTGGGAGAATTCAAGCCAGCCCGAGGCAATATGACTCACATACTGGTGATGGTGGACAAATTCACTAAGTGGATCGAGGTGAAGCCAATCCGAAAGGTGGATGGTCATACGGCAGTGACCTTTTTGAAGGAAATAATCCTGAGATATGGATATCCTCATAGTATCATTACAGACAACGGCACGAACTTTGCTGTCGGAGAGTTTGCTCGGTTCTGCATGAGTAAGGGAATTCGACTTGATGTAGCCTCGGTGGCTCATCCACAGGCTAATGGGCAAGTAGAAAGGTCAAATGCATTGGTATTGGCCGGAATCAAAGCTCGGCTAGTAGAACCACTGTTGAAAACACCGGGGTGTTGGATCGATGAGATACCAGCAGTTCTGTGGGGTCTAAGGACCACACCGAACAGATCAACTGGCTATACGCCATTTTTCATGGTCTATGGGGCCGAGGCAATGCTGCCAACCGACATTGAATATGATGCGCCCAGAGTGGCAATGTACACAGAAGCCGAGGCTAAAGAAGCTCGGGAAGATGCTGTAGATTGCTCGAGGAAGCAAGAGAATTGGCCTTATCTCGGTCAGCAATATATCAGCAGGGTCTCCGACGCTATCAAAGCCGGCATGTAAAACCCCGAAAGTTTAATGAAGGAGACCTAGTGCTGAGGCTTGTGCAGCGCAGTAAAGGCCGGCACAAGTTGTCACCTCCATGGGAGGGACCGTACATTGTGAGCCGAGCTCTGCACAATGATTCATACTATCTTATAGATGCACAGGAACCAAGGGGAGATGGGCTGGACAGACCCGATTTGGAGCTTCAGCGTCCATGGAATGTAGCTCTACTCCGACCCTTCTACTGTTGAAGGAAGTAATGTATGTACCTCGGCTGATCTTTAAATAAAAACTTCGGCACCTCGAGAGTGAGCTCGGGGACTGCCTCGCTCTTATGATTGCATGTTTCTTTTTGTACTCTTTCTTCGTTCGTATGCCGACTATTTTGAACCTCGTCTCAAACTTCAAGTACTGTATGCTATGTAACTAATCTTGTGACTCGACTGACGAACGCCAGCATGGCAGTCAAGAGCAAAGACGAAAGAACATGGGAAACATGAAAATGAACTCGGGGACTCGGTCCAAAAAGACAGTTCGGCATATGTCGTTTACTAACCCCTGTTTTTACTTCTTTTTTATGTCGGATGACTTTGAAACATACCTCGGAATTTACCAAGTACTGTATGCTATGAACAACAATCTTGTGACTCGACTGTCGAACGCCAGAATGGCAGACAAGAGCAAAGAATGCCAAATATAGTAAACACGAAAGTAAACTCGAGCAATCATTCAAAAGGATTCGACATAAAGCTTAGAAAAGCATGGTTCGAATGAGCATAATAGTAATAGAGGTAGCAAAGGAACTACTTAAGTTTGATTACATCTGCGTCCCGGCATACCGGGGATTTAATGAAGTTTTTTGGCCAAGCATAAGTTCAGGTCGAGGCATCAGGAATTACGTCGGCAGCAGCCGATGCAGCAGGGATTTCGTCCGGAGCCGAGGTAGCCTGGGAAGTGCTGGCAACGTCGGCAGTAACCTCGGCATCAGGTTGTGGAGAAGCCTCGGTTTCTGCTTCGCGGGTTTCACCGTCGTCACCTTGCTCGGCCTCGACGTCGGATTCTGTTTCGTATTCCTCGTCTTCTGGCTCGTAATCCTCGGCGTCGGAGTAGGTGTCTCCTTCGCTCAAGTTCTTGTGTTGGCATATCCAGCGAAGAAGGCAGCCATCTTTTCGCGGCGCTTGATGAGAATTGGGTCCGAGGACCAGGGCGAGCCTCGGCGAAGAGTGTCCATCTTTTCGAGGTCGATCTTCTCGCACCAAGTCATGATGAATTTGAGAGCGGCATCAGCTCCAGCGCGAGCTGAAGATGAACGCCACTCTCGGAGTCTTTGTTCGGCTTCACGAAGCTTGGCGGCGAGCTCGGGCGTAGTTTGGGAGCGTCGGCAAGAGGCCATAAGGCTCGGAAAGCAGACAGACCTGCGTCGAGGAGTTCGACCCAATGGTTTCAAGGGATGGATCCGAGCTTGATGGCCACGATGTGGTCCTCAACGGTCCAGACGGGGTTCGTCTCGTTACGCCTCTCCCTGTGCCGAGCAGTGATATTGCGGGCCGAGACTTGGGTGTAGGTGAAGTGCTCTGCAGAAGGATAGCCTGTTAATAATGAAAGAAACAGTTCGGCAAAGAGCCAGTAATGTTGAGGACAAAGCAAGGCTAAGGGGGGCAAGAAGCTTACTGTCCATTTCTTGGTTGATATGTTGCAGCGTCGGGAGGAGCTGGTTAACCGAAGCTTGAAGGGCTTCATAAGCCTCGGTGGCCGAGGTGGCGCGGGTCTCGGCTAACTGGAGCGCATTCTCGTGATCCTTGGCGGCATCCTCCCGAAGTTTCTTCTCTGTTTCGACAACACTGGCCTTTTCCGCCTGCAGCTGCTCTTTTTCAGACGTCCGCAGCTCAGTGATGCGCTTGAGCTCCTTTACCAGACGAGCTACTTCGGCTTTCTCTTGTTGTAGCTTCTCGTCCAAAGAGTTCTTTTCTGCAAGGACGGCCTTGTGCTCGTCGTGGAGTTTCTTGTGGTCAAACAAGAGGGTATGAAAGATATCCGTGCGGACGTTCATAGCATTCTGCAAGGAAGAAAAATATAGCTCGGTTAGAAAGGCTATACCTCGACAAGAGTCTCGGGGACTCGGAGTCAAATCATTGGGAAAATGTTGCCGGGGTATGCCTCGACAGGAGTCTCGGGGACTCGTACCCGAGGTGCATGCTAAAGTGAGATAAAATGGATTGGATACGTCGGATGAAAATGGAGAGTTAAGATTCAAGCCAAACAATTTTAACTCCGGCGGAGCGTCAATAGTTTACCTCGAATCTCGGGGACTGGAGATGGTGGATATTAGAGGAGATACTGCATGAAAGTAAAGAAAGTGGAACTTACGTTGACAGCTCGAGTAGCAAGCAAAGCAGAAGTTTGCATTTCAAGCATGCGTCGGGCGCAGGCGCTGCTCCCGCAGGATGCTCGTCCCCTTGGGCGGTCAAGGAGGCAGAAGAGACCTCGTCCATGTCTGCAGAATTCCAGTCTGCATTGTAGTGTTCCAAGGAGCCGAGGCTCTGGTCACTATCAGTGCGCAGAGGAGGAAATCCCCACGGTCCGCCCTGCTCGATGCCCCTAACCGAGGCCTCCAAGGCCAAAGTAGCCTCGGAGCTTGAAGCAGGCCGGTTATCCAATATAAGAGATGCCCTCCGAGCATATTCTTCGGCCGGAGGGGCAGTCTCATCAATGGGTGCGGCGAATGGAGGAATTCGGCGTGTCACCGGGGGAGGAGACCTCGGTTGCATCCTTGAGGGAGAAGAGATAGTCAGGGTGCCAGACCCAGATGTTGGTTTGGGGGTGACCTTAGACTTCACCGTCTCTTTTTCTTTCTCCTTGCCCTTCTCCAACGGCAAGGTAGTCTGGCGAACTGGTTTTTGGGGCTGCTGCTTGGGCTGTTGCTTCTGCTGATGCTTCTGCTGTTGCTGCTGTTGGTTGCGGGCAGTCTGGCTGCGGGGGGAGAGTCGAGGCTCCGGCAAGGCGGTAGCCGGAGTTCTGGCGCGATTGATCCCCGCATCCGTTTGAGGACGCGGAGAAGTCTGACCTCGGGTGGGGGCAGATTTCCCCAAGGCCGGGCCAGACCTCGGTGGAGGAGATCCGGGGCGAGAGTTCGTCGGGGTGGTCGTGGCTTCAGAGGCACCAACGGGTGCAGTCATGGAGGATACCTCCTGATCCACGTCTATGGGGGCACTGCAACGAAAAGAAGATGGTCAAGTGTTAATACCGAGATAATATGTTTAAGCAACAAACATTGTTGGCTATAGAAGCAAAGCATTACCCATCCGAGGTAGGAAACCTCTGCCCCCCCGGGCATGAGGAGGAAGTCCGGACTTCTTCAGCCGGCGTCTCTTGACCGGAGCCTCAGTGGGTCCGGAGGCTCCAGTGGCGGATGGTTCGGCGGCCGAAGTTGCGGCACCAGCGCGTTTCCGGCTGGTTGCTGGAGTAAAGTTCGGAAGGTGAGGAAGGCGGGAGAGAGGTACCGCGTTTATTGGTTCCATGACGAGGAACCCCTCCTCGTCATCCGAAATCTCTTGAACTGAAGCTTGTGCTTGAGGCTTACCCGCGGTGGTGATGCGGGCCGAGGCAATGGGCATATAATCCTCGTCGTCAGGGTCCACGTTGGATGGTGGGTCCTCGACAGGGAGATCCTTGCCGAAGTGGTCCGCAGGATGGACTCCATCCTCGGCGGTCTGGCGGGCGAACAGCTGTATGGCAGACATATGAAAAGGAGTTAGGAAGAAAAATTGTCAAGGTGAACGTCGGTAGCAAGACCTCGGTGGTAAAGAAGTATCGAAGAAAACGTCGGAATAGCGTACCTGTTTCGCTGGATTGGTCCGGTAGTGGGGTTCCCTTCCCCATGTCCAAGCGTCAGAGATCTTGGACTTGGTGATAGCTCGGACTCGCCGAGCTACCGCGGCGTTGTCCAGTGCAACGTGCGTATGACGGGTGGGGTCATAAAGACCGCTCATGTGGCAGATCTTGTGAGACCTCGCCTGAAGAGGGGAGACCCTGCGCTTCACGAATGTGCAGGCCAGGTCGTCGGCCGTCAGGACTTTCCCGTCGTTCCCGGGGTCTTCCGGGTCCTGCCATTTCGCAATATACCCATGGATGGACTTGAGTTCGCCGGTGTGAGGGGGAGTGTAGTCCCAGTTGAGCTGTTCTGTAGGAGGGCTGAGGTTAAACGCCGGCAGGTTGAGGAGGTCCTCTTCGCCGGAGTTCTTCACGTAAAACCACGTCCGGAGCCACTTGCGAACGGTGTCCGGAGTAGTGATACGTGGGAAGATGGAGTTTCGGCGAGGAGCTATGGTGGCAGCTCCGCAGGCGGTTAATTGCTTGGGCAGATCCTTGTTCTTTGGATCCGGGATCACTTGCCGCTTGAGTTGGAAGTAGCGAGAAAAGAGGTCTACCGTGGCTTCGAGGCCGAGGTATCCCTCAGAGAAGGAAACATGCAGGAGAGAGTGGTGATGGCGTTGGCGGGGAGGTGATGAACCTGGAGTCCGAACTTGTCGAGGAAGCTCCGGAAGAAATCACTAACGGGCAGTCCGAAGCCGCGCTGGAAGTGCGCGACGAAGACCACCCGTTCCCCTTGCTTGACTTGAGGCTCGAGTTCGCCCTCTGGCAGGCGACACTCTACCCCGGCGGGAATCCGCCGAGTCGCCCTGAGCCACTGGATTTCGTCCGGAGTTACATCCGAACCTTCCCAGCCGGCTCGTTCTCCGACCTCCAGTTCGAGGTCTGGAACCTCGGTTTGTTCCGAAGTCTCAGGAGGAGACATCTCGGCAGAATCAATCTGCAGAGAATGCACAGAAGTTTAGCAAAGGAAAAAGTAAATCTGGAATCTAAGGCTATATCTGGCTAACTCAGGAGGAGTTGGACGGCTATCTTATGTACATAGAGGCACATATATGCTAGGCGAACGTCTGTCCGAGGTATGAAACTCATTTCTACCCAAAAAGTATGCGAGTAAGATCTACCGGAGGAGGTAAATAGAGTTTTATTCAAGAACATATGAAGAACCAAAGCGCGAAGAGGAAGAAACCTAGAGCAATGCCTAGGGTATCAAGAAAGGGAGTACATACCGTGAAAACGAGGTGCTGAAGGGCGGCGCCGGTGACGCGGTCGCAGCGGCGACGAAGGAGCTGCTCGTCGGCGGCGGCGGGAACGCGTTTCTTCTCAACTGGAAGCGGCGCACTGGTTGCGATGGAGGCGAGACGGCGAGTGAATGAGGAAGAAGAGGGAAGCACTGCCCTGGGCCCGTATTTATAACCGCGGGCGGTAACTGCGCACTACCGCGCGGTTATCGGAGCGGCGAGTGGGATCGTTTGTGCACAAATGCCCACGTGGCACGAAGATAGCGGTGGACGAGCAGGCCACAGGATCGGTTGCAGGAGGCAAACCGTCGTGCGGCGCGGTTACTGGAGCGCGAAGCGGCGCAAGCGGGAAACCTCCGCTGACGTGGGCCGCGTGGTGGAAAGCACTCGAGTGCTTTGACTATCGTGGACCAGGAAGTGACGGATGGGACACGTGAACAGTGTTCTCTGACCGAAGTCAGTAAAGATGCAGAAATCGAGGGGTTGACGTCCGAGATCTCGGCGGATACTTCGGAAAAGCAGTATGGCCCGAGGAACAGACCGATGGATTTCTCGGAGTATTGGTTCGGTAACCTGCAAAACATCGTAGCGCATGTGGTTTCGGGTTGAACCTGGTGCGGCCTTTCATCCGAGGCTGCAAGACCACATCAGCTTCGGGGACTACTGTCGGGGGGTTACCCCCGGGTAGGGTAATGATGAGGTAAAGACATGTAAGGTTAAGGTAGTAAGCTGTCCGAGGTAGCGATTGAGCAAGGACGCAGGAGGCGTCATCCGACGTAAGGTGTACGTCCGAGGTATATTCTCCGAGGTATATCCTCCGAGGTATCAACCTCGGGGCAGTCAGCTAGCTACCACAGGAATAAGGTATTCTCTACCGAGGTATAGGATCCGGAGTGTTATCCGAGGTTGGCAGCAAGGATCGAGGCATGTCAGAGAGGTCACGGGCGCCGCAGAGCTCGTAGCCCGAGGCTTCAGAGGACGGCGAGGTCCGTCCACGGGTTTCCCGGAAGCTCGGGGGCCTAGGAGCTGACTCGGCTATTTCGGGAAAGGTCTACAGGCTAGACCTCGGCAGGCTACTGAAGTATGACCGGAAGAGGAAAGCTAGGCCTGGCTGGCCTGACAGTCCGGCCGTTGAGCTGGCAGGAGGCAGAGGCTTGTCTTCTACCTTTTGGCCATGCCATTGTCAGTTGTAGGCAGGGGTAAAAATGTACTTCGGCCTGTGTATATATGCGGCATCTCTACCTCCAGGGAGGAGGACGGCGAAAACCCTAGCTCATTTCCCCCTTCATAGTTTCATCTTCTCTAGAGCTCTCACTTTGGAGCATCATACAGCTCGAGGAGCACCTTGTACCTGAGAACTACACTGATATATTGAGAGAGGAAAGGCAGGAGTAGGGGTTTTACTTCCTCACGAAGGCCCCGAACCTGGGTACATCGTGGTGTCTTTTGTGTTCTTGGCTTTCTTGGCTTCTTGTTCATGTTCTTGTGGTTTCTTGCATGTTCTAGCTTGTGCACGTCTTGAGTGCATAAACCCTCCCCGGATTCCCCCAACGACCATTCGGCCCCAACTAAGCCATACCCATGGCATCTGCCGTGATCCCACCACGACACAAGGATCCTATCCATGGGGTCAATCATGAAGAGCTAGACCTCCAGGAAGATCTCACTTATCGCGAGCATCCTATCCGTGTCTTGGATGAAGCTGAAAGAAAGACCCGAAACAAGACTACCAAGTTCCTCAAAGTTCAATGGTCTCACCATTCCGAGGAAGAAGCAACTTGGGAACGAGAATCTAGTCTTCGTGAGGAGTATCCCGACTTCTTTTCACAAACTTAGAATCTCGGGACGAGATTCCTGTAAGGAGGGTAGAGTTGTAACAGCCCACTTTTGGTAATGCAAATTATGGACCAAATTTTCACTTGTTGCATTCCATACATGCATCATTGCATCCACTTGAAATTGTTAAACAACCCACTAACTTGGTTTGGTAACATTGGAAAACAAAATGCCAAACTTGTTTGAATCAAATCTCACCACAACGAGTGCACTCAAACTCGCAAAAATACAAAACTTCTTGACATCTTATAATTGTCCAGGAAGTTCCAAGAGTGCACAAGGACATGTTGAACTTGCTCAACAAATCTCTAAAGGGTTATAAGTTTTGAAAGTTAGCAAAGTTGCCTCAATCTAACTCAACGAACAAATGTGGACCAAACTAATTTATTTCGAGACACCAAAATTTGTGGAGTTCCTCCAGGTTAAGGGGAGCATCCCCAAATTTTTCCATAAATTTTGGAGCAGTGCAAGTGCCCTAATTAAAACCATTAAAGAAACAGGTTTTAAAGTTAAAAATAGAAAAAGGAGAACCGGATTATCCGGTCCGAACGACCACCGGATAATCCAGTCGGGGTCATCTTCTTCCTATAGTGGCCACGCGCGTCGTTCCCGCCGGACCAGCTCGACGCCGAGCTCGCCATGGGGCCCCCGCGCCCCTTGCCGCACGTGAGGAGAAGAGGAGCACCTCGAGGCCCCTGGCTACCCTATCCACTCGCCCCCTTGCCCTCTCCCTTCCCCATTTTTTCTTCCCCACGAGCTCCACGTCGCCGTCGCCATGGCCGAACTCGCCGCCGTCGATTGAGGTCACCCCGAGCAAATCCAAGACCACAGAAAGCTTAGCCTCCTCCTCCTCTCCGTCCTCACCGCAAGAATCGAGCCGGGAAGCTGCACATTGCCTGGGATTCGAGTTCTTCTCCGACGAACTCCGCCGCACGCCGAGCTCGATTACCGCTGCTCCCATCCATCCCCGGCCTAGCTGAGCACCCCCACGAGTTCGTGGTGAGCACTATACCCTTGCTGACCCCTTTCCCTCTCCCCTTTTGCTCTAGTTCGAGTTTTGGCTGTAGCCCATGAAATTTCAGCTGTAACTCGCAGATCCAGGCCGGATATTCCGACCCCGGACCAAATGTCCGGCTTGAATATTCCGGCTGAGTCCAGTGGCTCGCCCCTTGAGTCCTTAGCCGTTTTCACGTGTGGCCAAGGCTTGAGACCGGATATTCCGGTCCGGCACGACCCGGATTATCCGGCTTCTAGGAGCTTTTCGCCTATTTGGCTAAGTTGCACATGGTCTCCTCACAACTTAAAACTTGCATCTTCTCATGAGCATGACATTCATATGCAAGTTAACCCTAGGGTTCATCGATATTGATCAACTAGTAAAGTTGTTGTAACCCTTAAACCCCACGGTATAGTCGCGATGCACCGTGATGCATCCAACCTCCGTTTAAATTGTCTAGTTGAATCATCCTCGTCTCGGGGATTTAAAATGTCATGTCATCATGTGTTTGCGCATTGCACTCGCTAAAAATGTGTGGTGATTGATTGTTGCTTCCCGTGCGTTATGTTTCGATAGGTCAAGCAGCCGGGGTTACTCCACAATACCCCGAAGACCCGTACTACCCGCACGTTGAGCAAGGCAAGCGTAATCCTCCCTCTGAGCATATCCTATCCTATTTTTCCGTAATTATTTTCTCCACTATAATATTGCATGCGGTTCTAAATGTCTTTTGCTTGGGTTAGAGTATCCTATAGAATGCATTAAGTTTTCGATGCCAATACCTGTTTTTCCCTCCTAACACCATAGGTTTGTATTGTTGGCCATGAGATACTTAATTATACTAGGTTGATGCTTAGCCATGCTTAGTAATTGCCTAGTGGTACTATGGTTATCAATGTTGGGAACAGGTGGTGAAATGAGAATGATGCTGGAAAATGGTGGTGACGGATAATAAAATGCTTAAAGTTGGGGATGAGAGGCCACGGTGGTTGTGGTGTTTTGTCTCGTTCTCGCCGCCTAGGTGCGAGTTCTGTACCTCCTGAACCAAGACTGAGCGTGCAACCATGCGTGAGGCCTATGCATTCGCAGTACAGGAACCCTCATAGACTAAATAACTCGAGCGGGGCTAGCCAGGGTCCTCTAGTTCGGGCTTCCATTTGCGCATGCGTGATGATGGTGGTATGAACTGGGATGAGGATGGTGGTGTTAGGAAAATGAGTGGCTGTGGGGCGGGGTGTTGTGATCCTGGCAGTCCTACCGCCACTGATGATCCTGGAAAGTCCTTAACGAGGGAGAAGTCGACACCGCTCCCACCCAGCCGGCTCTCCAAGGAAGAGAGCTAAAAGCTAGGTAATGGGCCGGACGGTACGCGTGGCAAACATTGTACACCCCTGCAGGGTTAAATCTTTTCGAAAAGCCGTGTCCACGGTTAAGGACAACTTGGGAATGGACGATGATCATAGAATAACTTTAACGGAATGATTAAAAACTGGGTACTAGAGGTACCACTCACAATTACAAGGTGAGCTTCCTCGAGGGTGATTCGGGGAGGTGCCTTTGATGAACAGGTACAGTGGTTGAGGATGGTTTATGATGAGTAAGGTGATGAAAGAAAGAGTTACTCCTTACCTCTTTTGAAAATATTCTGAATAGTCGATGCCTTTGAGTTATGTTTTCATAAATAAAATCAGCTTTATGCAAAACAACCATAAAACTTTGAAAGCCTCATCGAGCTAAAGCTCTATGTATAATCTTGCGAGTTCGTCGAACTCAACGTCGTTTGTTTTGTTTCAGAGGAGGACTTCACCGACCTCGAAGGTGGGTTCTTTGTGGACGTCTACGAGTAGTCTGGGGTTCCCAGGTGGCAGCTTGGGACATCCCGGAACAGCTCGCGTTGTGATGTTTATCTGTAGGCCTCTTAGGCCATATTTGGATCTTGTTGTTTAGAACAACCTAAATTGCTTCCGCTTGATGTAATGTTGGGTCTGTGACCTCTGAATGTCATTTGCTATCTTTCTCTATTATAAAAGTTGAACTATATGATTTGTGTCATAGAGTCTGTGATGTGCCAGTTGTTCCACAAGTCTTGATCTCTCTATTATACATTGAGGGTTGTGCCTGTGTTAAGGCATCAATCGGGGAGTTGCGTTGCCGATGATCCATTCCGAGCAACGCCTGCCAAAGGTTTTGGCCGGGGATTGGTAAACCCGTAACCTCCGGTTGTATCGCTTAACCGGTGACACACAGCATCACTGTATAGCAGTCGGGTCGGGGCGCCACAAGTTGGTATCAGAGCAGTACTGCCTGTAGGAAACCCTTCTACTGGTCGACGTTGAGTCTAGTGGTTGCGAAAATATTTTTAACCTAAAAATGAGTTGTGAAAACCATCTTAGGATTCTTTTTACTCCTTATCTGGTTACCCTCTAATCTCGGAGCAATCTTACCTCGATTTGAGTTTAAAGGTTTTACTCCTCGTCTGTTACTTCAAAATGATTAGAAACGTGGGTGGGTTCGACCTTTAGTGTTATGTGTCACGTTGCTCCCGCTGCGTTGCAATCCCAAATCAACTCAGATGTTTCTACCGAGTTTAATCTTTTGATCCTTTCTTTGGGTTTTAACCCAAGGACTTGAACATAAGGTCCCAGATTGTGTCAACTAGAGTGTGTTAGGTTGTGATTTCTTAACTCTCACTAGTAGCACATGATGCTGATCTTTGACCCAAGTTCTATCTTTTTGATTCCTTGTTAATCGTTACACAATGTATTATCATCCTTAGTCTGTGTACTTGGATACACGCTAATGCTATTGTTCGACCATTTGGGGAAAGATACTAACTGTGTCATTGTCAAATCTCCAGAATGGCTCGAGGAGGCCGTGGAGGCCGTGGTGGTCGCGGTAACCACAATGATTTTGAGCTCATCTCCTTGCAGAAAATTTGAAAAATTCTGTAAAAAATCACGCATCTTCCTCAGATATGTACGCAACTTTCATTAAATTCTACCAGTTCCATCTGAGCAACTTAAGTGCCTCGAAAAAATTCGTCTTCAGAGACTGTTATGTTTTTAACAAATTCTGCCTTTTGTTTTGCATTCGCTCTTTTACTATGTTTGAGTGGATTTCTTTGCTCCACAACGCATTGGTGGCTGTAGCGAATGTCCAGAAGCTTTGAGAATGATTGTATCATCACAGAACATGTGAATTTTTAATTATGCACTAACCCTCTAATGAGAACTATTTTGAGTTTGATGTGAAGGAAGTTTTCAAGGATCAAGAGAGAAGGATGATATTATGTGATCAAGAAGAGTGAAAAGCCTAAGCTTGGGGATGCCCCCGTGGTTCATCCTGCATATTCCAAGAAGACTCAAGCGTCTAAGCTTGGGGATGCTCAAGGCATCCCCTTCTTCATCAACAAACTTATCAGGTCATCTCTAGTGAAACTATATTTTAATTCTTTCACATCTTATGCGCTTTACTTGGAGCGTCTGTGTGCTTTTATTTTTGTTTTTGGTTGAATAAATTCGGGTCCTAGCAATCCTTGTGTGGGAGAGAGACACGCTCCGCTTTTTCATGTGAATACTCATGTTCTTCACTTATATTTGTTGAGTATTCTTAACTAGCTACTGCATTGCTTTTAGCTCCTGTTTTTCATGCATCTCTTCGAGCTGTTAGCATTTGTTTATAAATACTCTCTTGCTGCATTATATTATCATTTAGAGAGTTTATGTTTAAATAAATTGATTGGTGTTTGTTTGGAAGAAAGAAAATGCTACATGTAGTAGTTGGTATTGGAAAAGACATATGCATTCTTGCAGATCATTGTCTTGTTTCGATTTGATACTTTGCAATTGTTTTGAGCTCTCAAGTAGATCATGTTTAAGATCTTGCGTCATGTAGTTAAAGCCTAGTAGTGGAGAACTACCATAGAGCTTGTTGAGACTTGGGATGCATATTTGTTCTCTCTAAGGTCTAGATATTTTCTGGTAAAATGTTTGAGCAACAAGGAAGACAGTGTAGAATCTTATAATACTTGCAATATGTTTTTATGTGATTCTTGCTGTACCGGTTTATACTTGTGTTTGCTTCAAACAACCTTGCTAGCCTAAACTCTGTACTGAGAGGGAATGTTTCTCGTGCATCCAAATCTTGAGCCAAAACCCATGCCATTTGTGTCCACCATACCTACCTACTATGTGGTATTTCCTGCCATTCCAAGTAAATACTTCATGTGCTACCTTTAAACTATTCAAACTTTATTACTCCTTATTTGTGTCAATGTTTTATAGCTCATGAGGAAGTATGTGGTGTTTTATCTTTCAATCTTGTCATTTACTTCTGACAGACTTTCAACCAATGGACTAGTGGCATATACATCCGCTTATCCAATAATTTGCAAAAAGAGCTGGCAACGGGGTGCCCAGCCCCAATTAATTACAACTTTCATTAATAATTCTCTTCACATGTTTTGCCCTGATTTATCAGTAAGCAACTTAATTTGCAAATAGACACTCCTCCATGGTGTGTGAATGTTGGAAGGCACCCGAGGATTCGGTTAGCCATGGCTTGTGTAAGCAAAAGGTTGGGAGGAGTGTCATCTATAAAGAAACTAAAATTAATGTGTAAACAAAAGAGAAGAGGGATGATCTACCTTGCTGGTAGAGATAACGTCCTTCATGGGAGCCGCTCTTGAAAGTCTGGTTGACAAGGGGGTTAGAGTGTCCACTACCATTCGTTGACAACAACAAACACCTCTCAAATACTTATTTTGTACTCTCTATATGCTTTCGAAAATTTAAAAAGCTCTAGCACATGATTTAATCCCTGCTTCCCTCTGCGAAGGGCCTATCTTTTACTTTATGTTGAGTTAGTTTACCTACTCCTTTCTATCTTAGAAGCAAACACTAGTGTCAACTTTGTGTGCATTGATTCTTACATGTTTACTTATTGCACTTGTTATATTGCTTTATGTTGACAACTATCCATGAGATATACATGTTACAAGTTGAAAGCAATTGCTAAAACTTTATCATCCTTTGTGTTGCTACAATGCCTTTTACTTTGAATCTATTGCTTTATGAGTTACCTCTTATGCAAAACTTTTTGATGCTTGTCTTGAAAGTACTATTCATGAAAAGTTTTTGCTTATGTGATTCAGTTGTTTACTCTATATCTATCTGTTAGCAAACTATAGACTATTGCTTTGAGTCACTTCATTCATGACATGAGCCTTGCAATATCATTTGATCAAGATTGTGTGAAACCATGTCTCCTCAAAATTATTTGTTGTTATCGTTTTACCTACTCGAGGACGAGTAGAACTAAGCTTGGGGATGCTTGATACGTCTCCAACGTATCTATATTTCTGATGTTCAATGCTTATATTATACCAATTGCTACATGTTTTATATGCACTTTATATCACTTTTATGCATTTTCTGGGACTAACCTATTAACAAGATGCCGAAGTGCCAGTTCCCTGTTTTCTGCTGTTTTTGGTTCCAGAAAAGTACTTCTGCGAATATTCTCGGAATTGCACGAAACAAAATCCAAACCTCCTATTTTTCCGAGGGACACACGGAGCCAGAAGGGCAAGCCAGGGGGAGGCCCACGGCCTCCAAACCACATGCTCGCGCGGCTGGGCCCACAGGCGCGCCGGAAGGTGAGGAGGGAGCCCAGGACCTCCGCCGACATCGCCCCTTTGCCTATATATTGCCTCAGACGCGAAAACCCTAAAACAATAAGCCAATTTCCACGAAGAGTTCCGCAACGCCGCCGCCATCGACGACAAGTTTTGGGGGACAGAATCTCTGTTCCGGCACGCCGCTGGGACGGGGAATTACCCCCGGAGTCATCTCCATCGACACCACCGCCATCTTCATCGCCACTGCTGACTCCCATGATGAGGAGGGAGTAGTTCTCCCCGAGGCTGAGGGCTCTACCGGTAGCTATGTGGTTCATCTCTCTCCCATGGTGTGATCTTTATGTGATCATGAGTATTGCTAGTATCGCTGAATTCATATGTAATGTTTATGCTACTCAAGTGATTGTATCTAGTTTCCGGAGTCATTGTGACAACACGGTATCAAGGTGACAGTGTGGGTACTTGTGTGTGACTCTATGAATAATTTAGATATTTATCATGGCTTGTTCTTGGGAATTGTGGTGTTAGTTTACTCAGACTTTGAGGAGTGCTTTTGCAGCCCTACACATAGTACTCTTGTGTTATCAAGAAGGAGAATAATCCCAAGTATCATTTACTTGCATTCAGTTGTGCTAACATGTTGAGAGGTGCCACTAGTGAAAGTATGATCTCTAGGCCTTGTTTCTAAGCATTGAAACACCGTTTACAACAAGTTCTGCTACATGTTTGCTTGCTGCCATTTTTATTCCAGATTGCAATTACCACTTATAATCATCTATATTACTTGTATTTCACTATCTCTTTGCCGAACTAGTGCACCTATATATCTGACAAGTGTATTGGGTGTGTTGGGGACACAAGAGACTTCTTGTATACTAATTGCAGGGTTGCTTGAGAGGGATATCTTTGACCTCTACCTCCCTGAGTTCGATAAACCTTGGGTGATTCACTTAAGGGAAACTTGCTGCTGTTCTACAAACCTCTGCTCTTGGAGGCCCAACACTGTCTATAAGACTAGAATCATGCATAGACATCAGGGATCCATTGGGCTTGGAGAGGTCGGGGTGATCCCGCAGCGTGGTTTGTCGATAGCCGCTTTACCCGGACTCCGGATTGCACTCACACAAGGGCACCCAATAAAACTATTTTGGAATGAGATGATATCAGTACCACTGGAAAGAGCTCGTCGAGATGAAGATTTAGAAATTTGAATCACCGAAAACGGACTTACGGTTCAAAAGATATTGCCGTTTGAAAATCTGTCCAGCGGGAAAAAGAAAAAGATCCGCGAGAGAAAAAAACGGACGGGCCGCTAATGGGCCGATACTGCGCGCCACTGCGCTGCGTGCCACTGCGCTTCGCTGGGCCACTGGTGGGCTGCTTGGCTGCTGCTGGCCAGCTGGGCCAGAAAACGATTCAGTGGGGAAAAAAAGAAACAGAACAGAGAGATCGATCCCTGCTCTCTGTTCTTCGTCTTCTCCACGTACACGTACTGGAAGCAGCAGGAGCCGGCCGGGGCTGGCCGTGGAGGGCGCAGGGAGGGTGGCCGGCGGCGGGGACGGGCACGCCATGGCCCACCGCGCCCAGGGAAGGCCTCGGCCAGGAGGACAAAGCCATGGGCGCGACCTCCCCGAGCTTGGCCAGCACGGCCATGGCGGGAGCTTCGGGTGGAGCTTGGCGGTGGCGATGGAGGGGGCCAGGGGCTATGAAAACGGCGGGAATGGAACCACCGTGCTACACCGCACCTGTAGTTGCTGTTTCCTACGACGGAGGGGGGTCGTGGAGCTTGCTACCCGAGCTTCTAGGGTTTCGGCCATTGGAGGGTTTTCCGAGCTTCCGCGCGCTTGTGGGGGCGCGACCTCCCCGAGCTTGGCCAGCACGGCCATGGCGGGAGCTTCGGGTGGAGCTTGGCGGTGGCGATGGAGGGGGCCAGGGGCTATGAAAACGGCGGGAATGGAACCACCGTGCTACACCGCACCCGTAGTTGCTGTTTCCTACGACGGAGGGGGGTCGTGGAGCTTGCTACCCGAGCTTCTAGGGTTTCGGCCATTGGAGGGTTTTCCGAGCTTCCGCGCGCTTGTGGCTGCGTGAGGCATGAGGGAGTGAGGCCAGGGGGGCAAGTGAGGACTGTGCACCGGATGGAGGGCTCGGGGTGGGTTCTTATAGCAGGGGGAGAGGGAAAGGTGGGTGGACCCGAGCTCGGCCATTAATGGCGGTTTGAGGTCATCCATGACGATCTCCGGCTACAGAAGACGGTGGAGAGGATGAGAATGGTGAGCTGGCGCACAGTGCAGCATGAGGAACACGCTGAAGCTGGGTTAGACACCGACCATGCTCTTAAGTAGGCTTAGGTTAAGCAAAGCAACTTAATTCCCAACGTGCTCACATGGTGTTCGACAGAATGCCCAAATGAACTTTTCGACGCAAATAAATTCCAGAAACTTGCCACAAGCTAGGTTTGGGTGCTGGGGAATGCTTCCTGCCATTTGGGGTCAAATGGTGCAACCTAGGTAGGTTCTTGAAAAATACCAAAAGTGGTATGTGGAGATGATCGTGTTTTAATAGAGTTTTGAGCATGGTGTTTTAGGGGCATGCAAATCATCTAGTACCCAAATGAGTGGCCAGGGGAGTAGGTTGGGGTTAACATTGCTCAAGCCAAAAATATCTCACACCAGGAGATGATTGCATGGCTCCGAAAATGTGGGTGCAAAATTGATATCATGCCATTTTGACATACCAACAATTTTGGTGGATGGATTTCTTTTGGTAAAAGAATGTGGTGGAGTGTGGCTGGTTGGGTATTACCCATTTGTTTAATTCATGTGCTTGGTCCACCAAGAAAGGTGTGGCCATGCATGGGAAATATCTCATGGTCATTTGGAATAAAATGTGTGTGGCAAATAGTTGGCTCAAATGATCATGCCATATTTTGTGGGTGTAGGCAATGGCATAATGATTATATCATGGATTTATGAGGAGTGTAGAGGGGTTCATGTTAGGAAAATAATTCCCTGACCAAGACAAGCACTAAGATATTTATCGAGAGTTTTGGAAATATTGCGTTTGGTAAATATGCAATATTTTGCATGTGGAGGATAATAAATGGATAAGGTGATCTTGGAATATTTGGTGGAGTTTTTCCAAGCTAGGAAAATATGGTTCAGAAGGTAGATGGAATATTAGGATTTTAAAGATCCCCACATTTGGTCTTTGGGGTTTTTGGAAAAACCTTAGCGGAGGTTTTCAAAGTGGCAAAGAAATCATCGGAGACAATCTAGAATTATTTGAGAGAAAAGGAACATGAGGGCATCATCTAGCATCAGAGGGCAAAATAATTTTAAGATATGAGGGAAAAGTTTTTCGGGTGTGAGAAAACCCATTAAATTAGGGATCCAAATTTTTGGGTGTTACAGACCTTCCCCCCTTAAAAAGAATCTCGTCCCAAGATTCGGGGAGTTATACAAGATATTTCTTGCATGATCCATAATGCCCTACTTAAATAAACTTTTTCTACAAAATAGCAGGATTTTGATACCCCAAACAGATCGGCAAACAACAAGATTTCTATATGATATTTCTACCACCCTCAATGCATCTAAAAGATGGCATGGCAGAGGCTCACTCAATCAACCAACATAGGATCTACTAGCAGGTTTATAAAAATTAAATCTAAAGTTTTGCTCACCAAACACAAACATGGCAAGATCAAACAAGATCTACAACCAAACTATCAACCAACAACGAAGATTTATCTTGGCCAAATAATTAACTCAAGTTTGGGAACACAACGGTTTACGGTTTTATTTTAGAAAAGCTGTATATTCATTTGCATGCATACACAGGTTTTGAAAAATAACAGGGTTTCTTTTAAAAGAAAATATCTGTGCCACCGATAATTGGCTCACAAACACGGTGGGATTGGATTATGCCCAAAATCATTCGTAGTGGTATGGCATAATCATTTCAACCGTACCGGTTAACAAGCACATAACAACTACTAGACAAAAAAAATACTTGCGTGTGGCACATGATCCGTCCCAAGTGAGGAACCATGTATAACGCCAAGTAGGTGGTTTTTTTTTTCAAACCTACACACGAGTTAACATCAAGTGAGCGAGGCACCGTGGTCACAGTGTCTCATTAAATACTTCCACTTAATGGTTAAACTTGTGCAACACACTCAAAAATATCCTTGGTAATAGAAAATAATGACATTCAAAGTTTGGGTTAATTTTCAGGTGGCATATGCGTTTGGGTTCACATATACAATTCCTGTTTCAAGTGATCTGTCATTTCTTCAAAACCTTTAACTGAAGAAAAAAAAGACATGATATTCCATCATGTGTCAACCAAGTGGTTAACAAGAGGATCAGAACACCAAGTTTTATTACGAGCTGATTCGACACCCACCAGAAAGCATACTACAAACTTACATACAAGCCAACACAAAACAACCTCGCTGATTCTCACCTACCACATACAAGCGCCACTCAGGCTAAATAAACATGGGTTCTAATCCGCTTGGTGACCTCTGGTAGTCGGTGGAGCGTGGCCGAGACGAAGAGTGGTGTCCACATCTCCATCTCCCGCGGGGTGGGGAATTGCAGGCACACCTTCGAGGATTATACCTCCTGCTTGGAGGTACTGCTGGACTGGTGCTAGTGCTTGCGTCCCAGAGGCATCAAGACTGGGTCCCGGCAAATCCCCTGGGAATGGGAGTCCTGTACTCTGAGCTTGCTCACGGTCGGGGGTAGGTAGGTTCCTTGCTCGACACAGTTGCAGGTGAGCGCGACCAAGGTTGCGCCTTGTAATGAAGAGTTCATCCCTCAGAGATTGGCAAAACTTTGTCATTGCCGCTCCGTAGGTGACCAGGGTGATTACGGCAGGGTCGACTTCCCCTCTAATGGAAGTTTGGATAGCCTCCGCACCATCATGGGGTCTGGCTGGGAGAAGGTGGAAAGCTCGACTTTCTGCCATTGCCGGTTCTGAGTACCGCAGGCGGACGAGACCTTCCCAGGCTGCTACCTGGATGGCTCGAGGAAGAGTGGGCATGCTCCTACCTTGGATCACGTAAGGCTGACTTATGTCCATCGGGCACGAGCCGACATGTACGTCTGCTTGAAATTCACTCCCGGCAGGCGAGAGTGAGTTCTCGTACACCACATACCGGGGGCGAGCAGGCCTGCCAAGAAGATCACAGATGACCTCCAAAAGCATCAGTGGAAATCCACCGTGATCCTCTGCAGTGGTTTCCAGGATGACCCTGGGGTTCGCCATCGGATTATTTTGGCTCTGGGTGTAGGATGAGATAAGAACGCGGGATTCTGTTGCGGGATCCTGCTTCAAGAGAGTTGGGTTGCCAAGGATAGCAGGCGAGGGTGGGGATAAACGGCAGCTAGGACTGGGTCTCATACACACTGGGTTGTGTCGGCTCCTTCTATTGGAAGAAACCGGCGAGCCTGTCTCAGGGAATGGGACAAGTCCTACTGTACCTTACTGTGGACCGACACTAGCCATGCCAGTTAGGTGGAGATGGTTTAAATCCATCGGGCTCACTGTCGGGCAAAAGTAAGGCTGGGTTTTCCATGCTAGGGTAGTCTACAGCCAGCCTGGTGATCTGATACCACCTCTGTGACACCCCTCCCTGGCACATATCACCAGAGCGGCAGTCGTCCCGTGCGCCATCGCAAGATAACTGGCCGCACGTCACAACAGTGTAACATAATGGACATCATTACACAATTAGGCACATCAGTGCTACAAATGGTTTACAAGGCCGTCAAGGAATGACGAAATATCAATCCCAGCATGGCACGATACAGAGTTTTTAACTGGCAGCGGAAGACATATGAGAGACTACGGCTTGGAGCGGCTCCACTCCACAGGTTCTGGCTGGGCTACTGATCCTAGCACGCTCTTGCTTCAAATCCTTCCTAAGGTGGAAGATGAATCCTCGACAAAACCTGGCCACAATCACAAGGTCCGTGAGTACATTTGTATGCACTCAGCAAGAATCGCCACTTACTACAAACATTCCAACAATCATGCAGCAAGATATACGTTGGATATAAAATCCTACAACATGGCAAGGTGTAATCTAGATACATGATATAAAAGTAGCATGGCGTTGACAACCAAACATGTCATAAGCAAGCAACGGGGTATCACCAGTGCGGAGTCCAAGCCAGGTGGGGTTGGATCATGCACCGGCAATCATACAAAGGGCTTACCTGTGACGAGAAAACGGGTGTACCAAGTGGGTACCAAATAATACACAACAGCACCTGGGATCACTGCTAGCCCCACTGGGCTCATCATTTCACTCTGGGCACGCACGGTTGATGTGGGCTCTGGCCTAACTATAGGCTCCCCAACGCATCACACCACCATCCCTAAACCTGGTTCACAATCACATCTCAAGTAGCATTCCATGCATCAACTTATTGTTCATTTAGTGAAATCAGGTTGTTCATCTTTCTTTCAAACAAATCTTAAGTTTAACCTCCTGACACGACAAAGACACATAGTGTGACCGATACTGAACTGTTGTTCCATATCCCAGGAATGGGGCTAGCTTGCTAGGTTGAGTCTCTCGAGAGTTTGCTTTCCCACCTATCAAAATGCACCCTACTCAGCCGACGCTCCAGGTTTCTCACGCCCAAAGTCGTACTAAGCAAAATACATTCACATGACGGTCCACTTGCTAAGACACTCTCCTGCACACACCCTATGCGCGTGGCACAACGGGCAAGTAAATCCGGCACATCCCCCGGCGCTACCGGGTATGCCTAGCTCCGGGCTCCCTATCGCAGTCGAACCCGTGCCTGTCGACCTCTACCCTCGGACAGCACAACCGAACGACTGCGCCCAATGAATGGCACAAAAGGGGCTCAACAACCTACTAGGTCACGGTCCTCCATGAGACGATGATGGTTCTGCTTTCAAAGTTCAGGTTAGTGGCACCATGGACTGACCCTATCGTTGTTTTGGAGGGGTGTTTCATTTAATCAAGTTTCATCCCAACAAGTCCCAAAACAGAGGATTAGTCTAGCATAATAATCGATATCAATATCAACATAGCAATAATAATATCCGGGTGACTATGGCGGTTCCTCCAGCCGGTGTCACCAGGGGTTAGTGTTCACAGCATATATAACATAGTGTTTCAACGGATGACCGTGGCAGTTCCTCCAGCCGGTGTCACCATAAAGAATGAACCGAAAAGCACTCATAAGAAAGAAAGCATCCATTCCACTCGAGGATTTCCTCGACGTGGTGTCAGCAATCTTGGCAAAAAGAACCAAATGGAAAGCAAATGTCCCAAGCGTCGTAGTCTAGGTGGGCTTACGCCAACCACGTTTGACGGAGGAACAAGAAGCAAATAACTCTTTTGGCAAATGCCCCAACTCCGAGGATCATAAGACGACATTCGTTCGCTCCTCACCTCGGCGAAGAAGAAGAAGCAAACAAAGCCCCGCAAGCGCGAGACGCACAGTTGTAATATTTCCCCCATTCCTTTGACTGAGGCGGTTCCTCCGGCCATTGTCTCGGGAACTGGAGTGATGCGCAGATAAGCAATTATAAGGTAATGTGACAGTTTAAAATGCAACAATATATGCAACACTACAAGGCTCATACAAAATATGGACAATAACAGACATGCAACAATAATAGTAGACAAACATAACAATAGAACAGGAGACAGACATAAACACCCGGCATGGTATTAAGCAAATAAACAAACAAGCATTGCAGGATTGTTCTTCTTCTTCTCCACGTACACGTACTGGAAGCAGCAGGAGCCGGCCGGGGCTGGCCGTGGAGGGCGCAGGGAGGGTGGCCGTTGGCGGGGACGGGCACGCCATGGCCCACCGTGCCTAGGGAAGGCCTCGGCCAGGAGGACAAAGCCATGGGCGCGACCTCCCCGAGCTTGGCCAGCACGGCCATGGCGGGAGCTTCGGGTGGAGCTTGGCGGCGGCGATGGAGGGGGCCAGGGGCTATGAAAATGGCGGGAATGGAACCACCATGCTACACCGCACCCGTAGGTGCTGTTTCCTACGATGGAGGGGGGTCGTGGAGCTCGCTACCCGAGCTTCTAGGGTTTCGGCCATTGGAGGGTTTTCCGAGCTTCCGCGGGCTTGTGGCTGCGCGAGGCGTGAGGGAGTGAGGCCAGGGGGCAAGTGAGGACTGTGCACCGGATGGAGGGCTCGGGGTGGCTTCTTATAGCAGGGGGAGAGGGAAAGGTGGGTGCACCCGAGCTCGGCCATTAATGGCGGTTTGAGGTCATCCATGACGATCTCCGGCTACAGAAGACGGTGGAGAGGATGAGAACGGTGAGCTGGCGCACAGTGCAGCACGAGGAACACGCTGGAGCTGGGTTAGGCACTGACCATGCTCTTAAGTAGGCTTAGGTTAAGCAAAGCAACTTAATTCCCAACGTGCTCACATGGTGTTCGATAGAATGCCCAAATGAACTTTTCGACGCAAATAAATTCCAAAAACTTGCCACAAGCTAGGTTTGGGTGCTGGGGAATGCTTCCTGCCATTTGGGGTCAAATGGTGCAACCTAGGTAGGTTCTTGAAAAATACCAAAAGTGGTATGTGGAGATGATCGTGTTTTAATAGAGTTTTGAGCATGGTGTTTTAGGGGCATGCAAATCATCTAGTACCCAAATGAGTGGCTAGGGGAGTAGGTTGGGGTTAACATTGCTCAAGCCAAAAATATCTCACACCAGGAGATGATTGCATGGCTCCGAAAATGTGGGTGCAAAATTGATATCATGCCATTTTGACATACCAACAATTTTGGTGGATGGATTTCTTTTGGTAAAAGAATGTGGTGGAGTGTGGCTGGTTGGGTATTACCCATTTGTTTAATTCATGTGCTTGGTCCACCAAGAAAGGTGTGGCCATGCATGGGAAATATCTCATGGTCATTTGGAATAAAATGTGTGTGGCAAATAGTTGGCTCAAATGATCATGCCATATTTTGTGGGTGTAGGCAATGGCATAATGATTATATCATGGATTTATGAGGAGTGTAGAGGGGTTCATGTTAGGAAAATAATTCCCTGACCAAGACAAGCACTAAGATATTTATCGAGAGTTTTGGAAATATTGCGTTTGGTAAATATGCAATATTTTGCATGTGGAGGATAATAAATGGATAAGGTGATCTTGGAATATTTGGTGGAGTTTTTCCAAGCTAGGAAAATATGGTTCAGAAGGTAGATGGAATATTAGGATTTTAAAGATCCCCACATTTGGTCTTTGGGGTTTTTGGAAAAACCTTAGCGGAGGTTTTCAAAGTGGCAAAGAAATCACCGGAGACTCTCTAGAATTATTTGAGAGAAAAGGAACATGAGGGCATCATCTAGCATCAGAGGGCAAAATAATTTTAAGATACGAGGGAAAAGTTTTTCGGGTGTGAGAAAACCCCACTAAATTAGGGATCCAAATTTTTGGGTGTTACAATAATGGAAGTTTTTATGGATGATTTTTCTGTGTATGGTACTTCCTTCGATAATTGCTTGTTCAACCTTAACAAAGTTTTGCAGCGTTGTGAAGACCAACACTTAGTTCTCAATTGGGAGAAGTGTCACTTCATGGTTACTGAAGGTATTGTCCTTGGGCATAAGATTTCTGGAAAAGGAATAGAAGTTGATCCAGCGAAGATAGAAGCCATTGAAAAGCTACCATACCCAAAGGACATCAAAGGTATAAGAAGTTTTCTTGGGCATGCAGGTTTTTACCGTAGGTTTATTAAAGACTTCTCCAAAATATCAAAACCTCTAACCAATCTTTTGCAAAAGGATGTTCCTTTCTCTTTTAATGATGATTGCATTGAATCCTTTAATATTTTGAAGAATGCTTTAATAAGTGCTCCTATTATTCAACCTCCTGATTGGAAATTGCCTTTTGAAATTATGTGTGATGCTAGTGATTACGCAGTTGGGGCTGTTTTGGGCCAACGTGTTGATAAGAAACTGAATGTTATCTATTATGCTAGTAGAACACTTGATGCTGCTCAAAAAAATTATGCTACAACTGAGAAAGAATTTTTAACAGTACTATTTGCTTGTGACAAGTTTAGACCTTACATTACCGATTCAAAAGTCACATTGCATATTGATCATTCTGCTATTAAATACTTGATGCATAAGAAAGATGCTAAGCCTAGATTAATAAGATGGGTACTTTTATTGCAAGAGTTTGATTTACACATTGTTGATAGGAAAGGGGAAGATAATCAAATAGTTGATTATCTCTCTAGAATGGAAAATATACCTGATGATCCTATTCCTATTAATGATAGCTTTGCTAATGAACAACTTGCAAATATTAATGTTTCTAGTGCTAAAGTTGCATCTCCATGGTTTGCCAATTATGCAAATTTCATTGTTGGTAAAGTTTTGCCTCCACACTTCACTTATCAACAAAGAAAGAAATTCTTCTATGATCTTAGACATTATTTTTGGGATGATCCTTTCCTTTATAAGAAAAGTTTTGATGGTATCATTAGACGTTGTGTATCTGAGCATGAACAACAGGCTATTATAAGAGATTGCCATGATAGTCCCTATGGAGGGTATCATGCAGGAGATCGCACAGGAGCAAAGGTATTACAATCTGGTTTTTATTGGCCTACTTTGTTTAAGGATTGTGCTGAATATGTTAATCTTGTGTAAGTGTCAAAGAGTACGAAATATTGGTAGGAGAAATGAAATGCATATGAATTATTCATTGCCACTTGAACCATTTGATGTGTGGGGTTTTGACTTTATGGGACCTTTCCCAGAATCAAAGACAAAGCATACTCACATTTTGGTTGCAGTTGACTATGTTACAAAGTGGGTGGAAGCAATAGTTTGGGCTTCCCCAGGTTTGGTGTTCTTTATGGGACCTTTCCCAGAATCAAAGACAGATCATGCCACAGTAATGACGATGATAAAGGACATCATCTTCCCCAGGTTTGGTGTTCCTAGGTTTTTAATTACTGATGGTGGTTCTCATTTCTTGCATGGTGTTCTTAGAAAGACTTTGGCAAGATATGATGTTAACCATAGAATTGCATCTCCTTATCATCCTCAGACAAGTGGACAAGTTGAATTAAGTAATAGGGAAATTAAACTCATATTGGAAAAGACAGTTAATAAGTCTAGGTCTGATTGGCCAACTAAAATTAATGATGCATTATGGGCTTATAGAACTGCTTTTAAAAATCCTATGGGAATGTCTCCTTATAAAATGGTTTATGGAAAAGCTTGTCATTTACCTGTTGAGTTAGAACATAATGCCAGATGGGCTGTTAAGCAATTGAACTTTGATTTTAAGACTGCAGGAGAGAAGAGAATTCTTGATTTAAGCCTACTAGATGAATGGAGGAATGAAGCTTATGAAAATGCTAAAATGTTTAAAGAAAAAGTTAAAATTTGGCATGACAAGAAAATTAAGAAGAAGGAATTCAAAGTAGGTGATCAAGTTTTGCTATACAACTCTCGTTTTAAGTTTTCTGTAGGGAAGTTGCGTTCAAAGTGGCAGGGACCATTAGTGATACAGGTGTACCGTTCAGGAGCTATCCGCCTTCACGGTGACATGAAAGGTAAACCTCATGTAGCCAATGGAAAACGCCTTAAACCTTATATTGCAGGAAAGAGCTTCATCAGAATGGTAGAAGAGTTGAATTTCCAAACACTGGAGGAGGTAATCGAGAGAAACCGTGCAGTTTCAGAAACCCTAAATCAATAGAAGGTAACTTACTGTTGGAAAGTTTCTCGAATTGCATAATATTTTACGAAAGTCATTTTTTATGGAAATTAACATATGGGACAAGAAAACTGGACGAAGCGGACACCCGAGGAAGGAAAGAGGGGGTCCCACGCGGCCAGGTATAGGGGCCACGTGGGCCCACTCCTTTCCCACCTCTGAGACCTTTTTCGTCCATTTTCGATCCCGACGCTTCGTCTTGAGCTAAAAACCCTCAATATATACCCCTCTCTGCCAATCTAATCTCGCACCGAGAGTTTCGAGCGATTCTTTCTTTTGCTGTTTCTGCCTGTCAGGTTTTTAGCCATGTCTTCGGGAGACTCCTACCAATGCTCCTCCATGGATGACGATGATGATGAACTCGAGGGCCTCAGCCCCACGTCCATATGGAGGAGGAAGAGGAAGGACTACTCCGACGATGAAGACTACAAGCTCGACGAGGAGGAGATGAAGAAGGAAGAAGCTGAAGAAGGAGAGTACAAGCCCTCCGTCGACATCGCACCCCTGACGACATCACCTGCTTCACCTATTGATGTTGCCGGTGTGAGGGTGAACCACTCTCTTGGAACAAGAGGCAGACAGCGCGCATACAGACCGGAGGGAAGGTTCCTAGGCTCTCACTTGCAAGCAAAAACGTGGCTTCTACTCTTATTGACAGGGAATTCCGGCGTGCACCCAAGAGAACTATCCTGGTGAATGGGATCGCAAGATCCCCAACAAGAAGTGCCAAGCCCGGAGTGGAAGCCTTGCAAAGAGGCGGTGGAGAAGAATCTCATGCAAAAACTGGGAGAAGCTGCAAGAAAGTTTGAACAAGCCTACAACCTTATGATGAGCATCATTGGAGATCTTGAAGAAAATTATTATGAAGACAAGAAGAAAGAAGAGAGGGAGTTCTAGCAAGACGTCAAGCTTGGGGGAGTTCCCCTAGTCTTTCTCTTTATAGTCTATCATATCTATCTAGTCATGGCGTGTTTTGCTTTTATCGTTTAGTTATCAATATCTCTTAGGCGTGTGTGAGCTCATGGAGCATTATCATGTATCTCTATCTTATGGTTTATCAATGAATATTAAAGTATGGTGTCATCCATAATTCTCTTGTTTGGAGATTGATGGGTAACACTCATGCAAATGAGCGTGGCATATTTAGAGTTTCAGTCACATCTTGCCTTGAAATTAATTAACTTGAGTGTGTTGGACAATTGTAGAATTATCTAATTATAAAATAAGTAAAGAGTCAATATGACTTGGAATTAATAGTTTAAGGTTGAGATATAGTCTTGTAGGATAAAAAGTTGAGAAGGGTTAATGAAAAGGATATAAAACACTCTTGTTAGAATCTAGTATCTTTTGAGCAAATTAATGATCATGGATATTTCAATACTTATGCTCTTGAATGTGTATGAAAAGGAAGGCACCTGAAGTTTCAGTTAGCCATGGAAAGTGTAAGATAAAGGTTGTATGGAGCATAGGAACTTGATTGAGATATCCATGACTAAAGTTTGCACTAGTTACTAGAGAAGCAAGGTTGATAACAATTTTTATATCTATCTATCTTTTCATTTGTCTTTGAACTTGTTATCCAATGAGAGTTTATCTTGTCTTTAAATTTCAGCAAAGTATAAAAGATTAATGCTTGCCATAAAGAGCAAAAGCATGTGAAAAAACTATATGATTCGATTGTCCAACATACAATGGTTATTTGCTTTCAAAAGTAAGGGGTGATTGCTAGAGCTTCTACTTATGTTGCCCTCATGTGCATGAGTTTTGTTCATTAATCTTATCTTGCAATTGAATATGATGATGATACAATGCTCGTATTTATTTATCAACCATAAGTCCATTGATGCATGTAATGATCTATGTCCTTACTTACTCGAGGACGAGTAAAGGTTTAAGCTTGGGGGAGTTGATACGTGCATTTTATATCATCATTTATGCAACCTTTAGTATCATATTAGAATGTTATTTGCATGTTATATCATTGTTTTTACATGTTTTAGATGATTTAGGGGACTTTCATACAAAGTCCCTATTTTTGGTATTTAATTTCTGGGAGGCAGAAAACCCCTTTTCTTGTTTTTATTGTTTCAGGAGTTTCAGGAACCCAAATAATAAAAGGAAAAATACCACGGAGGTTTTTCATCGGAAGGAAGGCAATGGGAAGAAGACCGAAGAGAGGAGAGCCACGAGGGCCAAAAGAAGGGGGCCCACGCGGCCCATGTACCTGGCCGCGTGGGGCCCACCAAAAGTGGCCTCGGGCACCTCCTCGTCAGGGGCTTTTTAGCAACGCTTTCGTCTTGCCCGAAACGTACGCCCTAATTTTCCCTAAACCATCCGAGGCCGCGGCGGCGGCGAAACTCCTGATCCCTTCCGAGGGGGATCAGATCCTGCTGCTCCGGAGCTCCGGAGAAGGGGGAAATCATCGTCATCGTCATCACCTCTCCTCCTTGGCGTGGGAGGAGGCATCTACATCATCATCCCCATCAAGACCAGCACCATCTCCATCATCTCACCGTGATCCACTCCGTTCCCCTCGTAGTTTGAGAGTTGCTATACCCTAGATACTTGTCTTGTGCTACTATTCATGTTTGTGATTGAGTACTTGTCATTATTTATGGTGAAGTTATATTTTCAGATTGTGTTGTACCACTTATGCCACTGAATATCATCATGTTTGCACGTTGTGAGTAGTTCACGTATGTTTCTGAGGGCATATGATGAATTGGCAATGATTTATATATAACATGTGTTGGTATTTTGTCAAGAGTTTATCTTTTATGTGATTCTATGATGGTGTTGTGCGAACGTCATAGGAGAACACCGTAGTATAATGAATTGAGGAAGACTTGGGAGGACAAGTAAACCTGAGACCGAGTCATGAAGTTATATTATGAGGGTATTAGTATCGGGGACCTTAGAGTGTAATGCTATGGTGGGACATTATGTCTTAATAATTCTTGTGCAGTCATTTACTTGGCCACATGATCCATCATGAGGGGTTGTAGTCTATTTATTTAGCTATACCGAATTATGGCTCTGTCCAAAGAAGAATAAAACTTGACAAGATATTCAACGTGTTGTTTAATAAATCTCTATGCCTAGTGATATATATGCCGCCCTCAGGAACGTTTTCTACATATAAGTTACACGTCACTTGAGCTTGTTCTCTTGCCACATAAGAGGATTGAGCTTTCTCTCATTGAGAGCTTTCACTTGCTACTATTTATTTCCTGCATTGCACAACCAAAAATATCAAAAACACTTGCATATTTTATTGTTTTACTTATCAATCTTGCTAACCAATACTTTCAGCTCCTCGTGGGTTCGACAAACTTTTCTAATCGAAAAGTACTATAATTGATCTCCTGCATTTGGGAGTCATCAGACGTAGATGCAGCATGTGCATCAGGGCATGGTGCATCAGGGCATGGTGCCGTCTACTCATGGAGTCAAGGCTCTTCAGCTCCTGTACCGGTTGTGCATCTGGCCGGACACAGAGTTCGCCAAGGATGCAGCTTGGGCATGCTTTCGTCTACTCATCTCCAGCTCCTGTATCAGTTATTCTTATCTGATGTATTTGACGTATTATTCTTTTCTAATCAGATTATCACGTATTTGACAACGTCAATAGGTGAAACTGCACTGTAGGTTGGTGTTGGCTGACAACGAAGGACCGGACTATACAGCGGCGCCACACATACGTCGTTCCGTGCGGCGGCCATGTAGACAGGCGTTGCGCGCGTCAGAGAAAAACCCTCTACCAGCTACAGTACTTTAGTACGTCATCGTGGCCGGTCAAAAGCTGCAGCGCAGCAGCTCTTTGCCAGTGCATGTGATGCAGATTTTTTAGTGCTACCCGTACTACTTGTAGGAACATGCATGCAGATTTTCGAAATAAATATAAGAAAAGTGGAATAAAACAGGGACCAAGTAGCACTAAAAAGGCTATCCCTTTAGGTGTCCCATGACAAATACATGTGATGCTTTAGCAACTGTCAAGTATTTGTTTGCCATAAATTTAAGCACTTTGCTTCTAAGACAACTCCAATAATATTAAAAGAAATTTCCCGGTTGTCATATTTTTCCGAAATGTTGGGTCAAATACACGTTTTAGTTGCTCAAGTTTGGCTCATATTATTCAGATATGGGTACAGATTCTTCGAAAATAGCTATCAGGTTTTCAGATTTAGCTACCACATTGTTCGGACATTGTGTCCAATTTATCGAAAATAACCATTGAGCACACCGGTTCAGCTACCATATTGTTCAGACACAGTTATCATACTTTCTGAAAATACCCACCAGATTCTCTAGTTTAGCTATCACATTGTTCAGACACAGTTTTCAGATGTTTCAAAGACACCTTCTCAAGATCAACTACCACATTGTTTGGACATAGTTATCGGATTTTCGAATGCACCCACCATGTTTCTTCGGTTCAGCTACCACGATGTCAATCACAGTTATCAAATTTTTCGAAAATAACCATCAGGTTCTCTAGTTGAGCTACCAGATTGTTCGAATACAGTAACCCAAATTCTTCGAAAATAACCGTCGGATACACCGATTCAGCTACCACATTGTTTAGACAGAGTTGTCAGATTTTTTGAAAATAACCACGCATTGACACAATTGTCATATTTTTTTTGAAATAATCACCGGGTTCTCTAGTTTAGCTATCACATTGTTACCTGAATTTTTCAAATGCACCTTCTCCGGTTCAGCTGCCGCGTTTTCTTTGGACATAGTAATCAGATTTTTCAAATGCAAACTCCATGTTCTCTGGTTCAGCTTGTTAGATATGATCTCCTGGTCGTGAGCCCAACGGCTCCACGATCCCCTTGATTGCGCCCTGGTCGGGGGCGCCCGTTTCCGTTATGGACGGTGGGCCCCTGTGACCTGCGCTATATAAAGAGGTGGGGGTCGGGGCACGCAGTACGAGGTTCACCGCGTTGCTAGTCACCCCACCGACATCCCCTTCCGATTAGGGTTAGCGCAGTGCTCACGGGAAGCACCGCCGCCGCACACACGCCCACGCCGTCGACCACCATGGCCTCCGACTCGAGCTCCTCGAGCCAGACCCAAGGTTTGCCTCTCCGATCCCCCCTCTCTCTCTGTTTTCACACACACACACACACACACGAGATAAACTCATTGCATGCAAAGACTACCGAAAAGATCTGCACCTAGAGGTTTCTAGGATCTAACAATGGTATCAGAGCATGTTTAGATCCTAGTTTTATTTTTTGGTAGCAATGGAAAAGAAAAGGAAAAGACACCGGAAGGCCCTCGGGCTCACCGGCAAAGTGCGCCGTCGCGAGGCCGTGCCGCTCCTCTCGATCCATGTCTGCATCGGCAAGCCGAGTGACTGGACGAAGAGCACGGGCAGAGGAGAGGCAGCGCCTCCCCACTACCGAAAGAAAAACAGAGGAGCCCCTAACCCTAACATGCAAAACGAGGGGAAAAGGGAAAAGCTTACCGGCGCGGTTGCCGACAAAGGGCACCGCGACCAAACCGCTCGATGGCGGCGCGCTCACCGCAAGGGGAACGCACGACTGGCGAGGGGGATGGCAATGACGCCGCTAAGGCGTGCGCCACTCACCACGGTGAGGCGTACTGCCGGGCACAGAGGGCGTGACAGCGTCTCCTCTCTGCCAGAGGAGAAAGAAAAGGAGGGGAAAAGGGGCAGGGGGTCGTGCGGAGCGCCCGTCTCCGACTTGGCCGTCTCCGCGTCGTGGAGAGCTCGCCGTCACCGTCGCTGCTCGCGGCGGGCGAAACCCTAACCTAACGCGGCGCCGCCGCCACGGGAGCAAGGGAGAGAGGCAGAGGCGCGGGGGAGAATGATTCTAGGGTTTGACCGGGTCGAGGCGCAGCTGGTTTTGATCCAGCGAAAGTCACGCTGGACCGTCGGATTGAATCCGACGGCCAGGAATGTAACCCTAATCCGCTAGCGGGCCAATGGGCCGAAAGTGAGCAGGGCCGTGGGCCGCGTCCCCGGCGTCTGTGTCGCCGCGGACGACAGATAGAAAAAGGCCGTGGGCTGCGTCTAAGTCGCCGCAGGCGGCAGATAACCAACAGCCGTGGGCCGCGACTGCGTCGCCGCGCGCGACAGATAGTCGTGGGCCGCACAGTTTACAGTTTTTTCTTTTACACAGTTTTGGCAATTTTTTGTTCATTTTTGTGCTGAATTTTGCATAGTTTTTCCTATTCAAATTATTCCAACGAAAAATTGTTTAGGAAATATAAAAGTATACAGAAATGTTTCTGAAAAGTATAAAGTTTATGAATTTTATTTAAAGTTTTCGCTGCAAATAGTTGAAAAGTGTTTTTGAATTCTAAATAGAATTAAAGTGAGAATTAAAAGCATGATTAAAGTGATATTAAGATGACCCAGGAAAAAAATTCCAACGTTATTTCTCCATTATAAATTTAATGTGAGTTTTTTGACCTCTTATACGGTAACAATATCCAGTCGATGATAATTAACCACAACAGATGACTTAACGGGGAGGGCGCGGCGTGTCGCCGCGCTAAGTTGTCTAGTCTACCTCAAAGATGGTACGTGGTTTGGTGACATGGCCAAGAGGCTGAAGAGGTAGGAAGATCACTGAGTAGTCAATGTTGCAAGGTGGTGAATGAGTTAGCAGTTGTATGTGAAATCACAAGTTGATCCCACATTAGGTTTACTCGCCGTCCTTTTGGGCTACCGGCTGCTTGAAACTTATTATACGAAAATGATACGCCTTTCTATGAAATTATAAACCTCATCTACAAGATAAAACATGCCTTACTTTGAGGGTGAAATCATTTTACAAAATTACTTATAAAATGTAAATCTGCCGGAGGAAATACATTTTTCTGTAGAGAGGAAAGCAGAAAATATATGGAATTCATCCGAGAATAGAAGAAAAATCCAACTACTAGCATTTCACCTGAAACCGGCCGAGGCTGACCCGTATTTTTTGCCAAATCTGGCCGTTTTCCCGGACTAACAACGGATCTGGCCGCGATTGAAAACTAATTCCAGATCTGGCCTCTCAGGTCGGCGCCAACCTCGATGGTGCCGAGTTAGTGCAGGTCGGCGCCAACCATCCCGAGCGCCGAAGTTCGCAGCTGGGCCCGGCTGAAATCCTACGTGGCATATGTCGGCGCCAACGGTGATGGCGCCGAACTCCCTTGACTAACTGAACCCAGATCGAGATGTTCGGCGCCAGTCGCGATGGCGCCGACCTTTTAGGGTTATCACACCCTTTGACTTGCCCGATCTGGATCCCCACCCCACTCCCGCGTTCAAACTTTCCAACGCCCGCTCCCCGCACCCGCCGCCGCCGGTCGCCGCTACCTCTCCCGCCGCCGCCCCCGCACCCGCCGGTCGCCGCCATCCCCGGCGTCACCTCCCACCGGAACAAGCCAAGCCGCCGCCTCCCACTGGAACAACAGCAGCCGCCGCCTCCCACGGGCGTGGCCCTGCGTCCTTCTCCGTCGCCGGCGTGGGCCAAGGGCCCGTCGGCGTCCTCTCCTCCTCCGTGAAGGTATAATGCGCGCCCACCCGCCCCCCTCCCTCCTACCGCACTCATTCTTCTCCAATTTTTGAAATGAATATGTATTGCAATATTATTTGTCTATAAGGTATACCCGTAAGAGTGTTTGTGAATTATTTTGGTGCAATATTGTCTAGATTGGAGATAGAATGGATGACTAAATTAAGTGGCAATGGAATGTGGAATCGATTTGTTCATAGTAGTTATATTTGTTGGTATCGAATTAATTTGTTATTGAGAGCTCTTTGTCTAGATAAATCATTATCTAATGGTAGAGCTATATTTTGTTTCCGATTATAGATGGCCTACACAAAGATTGTTCATGTTCATCACGGAGGCCGTGTTGTGCCCTCTAGCTGCGGTGTTGAGTTTGTGGAGATGACGAGTAAAGTATTTTTCTTCCCGCATAGTCCAACTTTGCGTGAGCTTGTTGTGAAGATCGAAACGGCGTTAGGTTGGTTAGGCACTGCTGTTGGTTTGCAAGGAAGATACGATGCCGGTGGATGTAGGTCTTATACTCAGATGATACCCATCCGAGACAACGAAGGGTGGGAGTTGTACAAAGAGCTTGTTGACAACTCTGAAATCAAGTCAATTGTTGTCGTTGCCGTGAAGACGGCATCACCAGTCGTACCGTAGTTCTCCCTGATTTGAACAAGCATCCAACGGTTGTTAAAGAAAACAATGATGACCGTAGTGAGCATGATTCGGGTCCAAGCCAGCCTCCCTTGTGGGAGAAGGAGAGTGTTGACCATCGAGTTAAAGTGGAGTTGCTTAGGGAGCAGAAACTAAAGGGTGCAGCACGACCTGCAACTCGTGTTGTGTCCTCTAGTATGCCTAGTAGAGAAGAGATCATTGAGGAGAAAAAATGTTGCACACTTGGAGGCGGTGAATGACGAGTTTGTTGGTGTCTCTCCAATCGACATTCCAGCACCACCGTTTGTACCTCAGGTGGCATCCTCTGAACTTGATGGAGACCCATATACTTTCGAAGATCACAATCCCGAAGACGAGGGTTATGATCAGGCCTATGCGGCTGACTCTGATGAGGATCGTGAGGAGCCCCAGTGGTCCGTGGACGAGACAGATGCCTTCGTCAAGGTATGGGGCAGACATCCTAGTATTCATGAGTTCAAGGATGTTAGGGAGGCTCACCTAGCCGTTTCCGACTCGAACCTGCGGGAATATGGCCCGCAGCGTCCTGAACCCATCATCCAGGATGGGGAAGGACCAATACGACGGCCTAGGGCAAGGCCTTTGATATATGCGGGTCTCAAATTCAAGGGTCTATTGGAAATGCAGATATGGCTGCAGGAGTACGCCGTTAGGCATCATCGGCAGTACATTGTGTTCAAGTCTAACAAGAAAGAACGGTATGTTGTGATGTGCTAGGACACTGAGTGTGACTGGAAGGTGAGAGCAAGGAGGACTCCTCAAGGTTGGTGGAAGATAAGTAGCTACGATGGACCACACACATGCGGCGACAAGGTCCTTGCCAACAAGGCCCCTGGCGAGAAGGTTGTCCGGCGCACACACCGGCAACTGACATCTACTTTTATTGCTCACCGGTGCGCCGAAGCCCTGAAAGCTACGCCTACCCTCTCAGCGGCCTCCTTGATGAAGTTTATACATCTCATCTTTGAGTACCGTGTCACGTATGGCAAGGCGTGGAGAGCTAAGCAGATGGCTATGAAGATGGCCTACGGGGATTGGGAGGAAGCCTATGGAAGGCTACCAAAGATGTTGGCGGCTATGGCCCATCGCAACCCTGGAATGACAATCGAAGTGCAACCGCATCCCACTTATACTCGCACAGTTAAAGGCATCACATACCCAGTGTTTGGAAGAGCGTTTTGGTGCTTCGACCTTGTGTCGAAGCATTCAAGCATTGTCGTCCATTTCTTTCTGTGGACGGCACCTTTCTGACAGGGAAGTTTAAGGGCCTTCTCGTTGCTATCTCGTGTGACGCGGACAACCGTTTGGTCCCCTTGCATTTGCTCTTGTCACAGGTGAGAACAACTACAACTGGAGTTGGTTCATGCACCTGTTGAGGACTAAGGTAGTTGGCAGGGACAGGGTTGTTTGTTTGATATCTGATCGCCATCAGGGCATACTGAATGCCGTGAGGGAAGAAATACCTGGCCATCCCCTTTTGAAGCACCGGTGGTGCATGAGGCATTTCGCGGCTAATTTCTACCGTGCTTGCCGTAACCGGGAAATGGCGAGTATCTTCGTAGGCTTTCCATGGTGTTTGAGGCTGATGTGTTTGACCAGATGTATGAAGAGTTGTATGGCTTGACTAATGCGAAGGGTAAGGCTTTCCTTACGGAGCATTTGCCACAGAAAGTGTTTGGTCCCAAGCATTCGATGAGGACGGGGTTCGGCACGGTCACATGACAAGTAACATGGCGAGGTATTCAATAAAGTCCTAAAGGGCATTCGTGCGTTACCGGTGAGTGCCATAGCATCATTTACCTTTGACAAGTGCAACGAGTATTGGGTTACGAGGAGGGATGAGATAGAAGTCTTTGGAATGACAATAAGAAGTGGCCAAAGACCGTGGAAGAAGAACTTGATTATCAGGAGAAGAAGTCAGAGACCCAAACGTGGGTATGTTTCGACAAGGAGGTGTGGAAGTATGAGGTTTGCGAACAAGGAGGTACCAACGTTGGCGGTGAGCAATTCGGTGGCCGCAAATATGTTGTTGTCCTAGACTCTCCGTCTTGCACTTGCCAGATGCCGTTACAGATCCATCTACCGTGCTCACATATAATAACATCGTCACGTGCTAGGGGACTTGATCCAACTAGCTTGTCTTGTTTATCCCGGTTCTACAAACTCGAAGCGGTTCGAGGCACATGGTCAGGTAGATTCGAGCCATATTTAGACATGGCCCAATGGCCCGAGTACACGGGCCCGGTGTATTTACCGGATTTAGAATTCATGGTCAAGACTAAAGGGCGACGACAGACCAAGAGGTTCAAGATGGACATGGACCGCGCACAGGGGGCACACACTCGAAGAGACCGCGTGCAAATGATTATTTCGTGGAGGACATCATGAAGAACCGTTGCTCCGTATGCGGCGAGGAAGGTCACAAGAACACGAAAAAGTTAAGTTGCGAGGACCGGAAAAAGAAAATAGCCGCCGAGGTACTAGCGGCCGCTGCAGCCGCTAGTAACCCTTCACCAAGTGTACGTGGAAGAAGCGTCCACGAGGAACTAGACATTACAGAGGTAGTAGGCGTCGTCCTGATGCAATTGGGAAGTTAGCTGAAGCAATAAAACGTAGTAGCAAGGTTATATTTCTTACAATATGTTACACATCTAATTTATTTAGCATATTTTTTGCAATTGTGTTGATACTTTTCATTGCAATATTACTCACTTTGGCTTGTCTTTACATTGCAGAATGGAGGGTCGGCACCATCTTCTTGATGTTGGGTACGATAAGGATCACCGAGGTTGGAAGATTTCCATAGGCGTGGAGGTATGTACATAATGATGAAGTCAATTTGTTTTGTTGCCAAATGATTACTAACTTGTGTGCTATATAAAATGTTTTGCAGGAAATGAAGCATCTTCGCATACGTGGCCATAAGTTGCAGCATGATGCAATGAAGTATTCAGATAGGTACACAGAGTACATTGAGAGGGCAAAGTTGCTTCCCTTTGTGACCATGGCGAGGCGTGGGCTTCCAATCTACAATAGCTGCGCCCTCACGGCACTAGTTGACAGGTGGCACGTGGAGACTCACACTTTCCACCTTCCGTGTGGAGAGATGACTGTCACTCTAGAGGACTGGGCCATGATCACCGGTTTGCCTCTCGATGGGAACCCCGTCACTGGAAAGATAGAGGCACATAAATTCAGGGACATGGTTGAGCAGCTTCTTGGAGTAAGACCACCTGACAAAGTTGAAGGGGAAAAGGGTAGCAAGACTGGAGGGTTGAAGACCACTTGGTTGCAAACCCATTTCCGTGAGCTTCCGGAGGGTGCTGACGACGTCACCGTACAAAGGTTGTATCTCTATACTAATTTTCCGTTGCCCACCTTTTTGTTATGTGCTTTTATTTCCATTTCGCCGTCTGATTCGAGTCTTGTTTTTATAGGTATGCTCGGGCATACATCATGTGGATCTTTGGGAAAGTGCTATTTCCAGACTCTGGGGGCAGCGACGTGTCTTGGATGTATTTGCCTCTACTCCGTGAGTGGGACGAGGCTGGGAGGTACAGCTGGGGCTCGGCCTCACTGGCTTACTTGTACCGGCAGCTGGATGAGGCATGCAGAAGGAGCAAGAATACATCAAACATGGGTGGTTGCGTGCTTGGGTTACAGGTATGGATGTGGGAGAGGCTTCCTGTAGGGCGCCCCCCTACGAGGCCACTTCGTGCTTGGCCACATGCTAATCCCGGCATGGCTCCCACCGTCGCGCACAAGTATGAGGATTCTGCGACCAATTGGGGCCCCTCCGAGAATCTGTATATGCAATACACCGATGAGATTGACTCTTTGCTTCCTAGCCACGTGAGTGCTGCACAATACATTCGTACATTAATCATTTCATTTTGCTTCACTTATGTTCTCAAATGTTTGATAATATTTTTGCTCACTTGCATCACAGGTTACGTGGAGGCCCTACGCCGAGGTTGTTGATGATCCCTCGTTCAACTTAAACGAGATGTGCACTCGTGACAAGGAGATGTGGACTTTGAGGTGCCCACTGATTTGTTTCTATGCCGTTGAGTACCATCTTCCACACAGAGTAGCCAAGCAGTTTGGGAAGCTCCAGCACTGCCCCCCAGAGTCCTTCTCCACGTCCTCTGCGCTTCACGAGTAAGATCTCGAAGCACCATATTGTTGTCTATGTCTTTTCATACATGATTGCTGACCCTTTTCTCTACGTTCTTTGTTAGGCTTGACAGGAGCAAAAACAAGAAGATTACTGACTGGGAACATGAGCATCGAGAGTACATTTCTGAATGGCATCAACGCAAGGGTCCTCACATCGATCCCACGCCGCACAATGCACTCGCGTTTGACAGGTATCTTGCTTGGCTGAATGGTGCAACCCGGCTTCATCTACGGAAGACTTGGACCGAGCAAGATATATTGGACTCGACATCAGACTCGGCCGATGATACCATCCAGTATGATTATACCCAGCGGACAGGAAAGCGCGTGGACCAGGGGCCTGTGCGAGACCGTGTGGTAAGAATCTAGTGCCACACATTTCCAACATGAACTACTTGCAAACTGAAAACTACACTAATTTTCTGATGTGTTCTGCAGGCCCATGAGCTTTTAAGAGGAATTACCGAAGCTGAAACAGCTCTCCAAGTTACACCGGGCAGCAAAGGTGAAGCATCCACACTGCGTGCAAGTCTACAGGTTAACACTTAAAGCTTTTAGTTCACAATGGGAATAAATACGATGAGTTTCAAGTCTAAATTGTTGTTTACTCTTTGTTGTTGCAGAAACTGGTGAAGCGTTCCCGTAAGTTGGTCGGTAGGCTTGCATGCCGTGATCCTACCGAAGACTTGGATGAGGTGCAACCTAGTAGCCATGAAAAGTCTGCATCATCTGAATGGGACCTAGATGTAGAGGACTTATATGATGACCAGACGGTGTTGTCGCAGGTAATATTCTTGCTCTCATGTACTAGTTCAGATTTTAGTTCACAGCAACATACATATAAATCACTAGATGTTATTGTCGCAGGTGAGGGGTGCACCGCAACCTAGTCAGATGAGCCCAGGTCCCAGCCAGCAAGGCAGGCGCAAGCAGAAGCGCCAGCAGCCCCGCGTGCCCCTTCAGACCAGTCAAGAAATGCTCCGTAGGGGATCTCGTAACCGCAAGCCCCACGTTCAGCTCACCCTGGTACCGATGCGCTAGGAAAAAGAAAGGGACGCAAATAATGTCGCCGACATGTTCGCAAGTGTTTCTTTTAGTTATGAGATTGTTGCTTCCTTATGTTTCAGACCATCCGTGTTAGTTTGAGAACTATGGTTTGTGAATTGTGTGTGATGCTTTTGTGAACAAATCTGGTATGGATTGTGAGATCTACATGTGCTATTTGTGAGAATTTGGTATATATTGTTGTCACTTTTGCATGTTACAGGAAATGACTACAAAATAAGGGGAGACTTTGCCAAAAAATTTCATGAACAATTTAGACCAGGAACACTGGATTTCCACCAAACCAGACATGTCTAGTACGCAAATTATTTTGGCCCTCACGTCGGCGCCAATGAAGATGGCGCCGACGTTCTACAGTTCGGCGCCAACTGCGATGAAGCCGACCTCTGGAGCGAGACGTGCCTAGTTTCGGCGCCAAAGCAAATTTCGCCGAACTTCATAACTTCGGCTCCAAGGCAAATGGCGCCGACGTCTGGAACTCAAAATTTTCAACCAAACCAGACATGTCCAGTATGCAAATTATTTTGGCCCTTACGTCGGCGCCAATGCAGATGGCGCCGATGTTCTACAGGTCGGCGCCAACTGCGATGGAGCCGACCTCTGGAGCGAGACGTGCCCAGTTTTCGGCGCCAAAGCAAATTTCGCCGAACTTCATAACTTCGGCTCCAAGGAAAATGGCGCCGACATCTGGAACTCGAAATTTTCAACAAAACCAGAGAGTCCAGTACGCAAATTGTTTGGCCCCTTAGCTCGGTGCCAATGCAGATGGAGCCGACATTCTACAGGTCAGCGCCAACTGCGATGGAGCCGACCTCTGGAGCGAGATGTGCCCAGTTTTCGGCGCCAAACCAAATTTCGCCGAACTTCATAACTTCGGCTCCAAGGCAAATGGCGCCGACGTCTGGAACTCGAAATTTTCAACCAAACCAGACATGTCCAGTACGCAAATTATTTTGGCCCTTACGTCGGCGCCAATGAAGATGGCGCCGATGTTCTACAGGTCGGCGCCAACTGCCATGGAGCCGACCTCTGGAGCGAGACGGTCCCAGTTTTCTTCGCCAAAACAAATTTTCGCCGAACTTCATAACGTTGGCTCCAAGGAAAATGGCGCCGACATCTGGAACTCGAAATTTTCAACAAAACCAGAGAGTCCAGTACGCAAATTGTTTGTCCCCTTAGCTCGGCGCCAATGCAGATGGAGCTGACATTCTACATGTCGGCGCCAACTGCGATGGAGCCGACCTCTGGAACTCGAAATTTTCAACAAAGTCCAGTATGCAAAAAGGTATGGATGTGGGAGACGCACTGATGTGCCTTTTCTGATGGAGCCGACCCGCAAAATTGAATAATTGCTGCAAACAGTATACTAATTGAAGTTCCTGCTGCAAATAGTAAATTGATTGAATTATTGCTGAAAATAGTGAACTGATTGAATTATTGCTCGTTGCAGTCCGGCTCTGTCAATAAATAGCAATCCATAGGTTTGTGTTTTTCATTACAATCGACCACACTCACCCATTCCAGTACACAAAACACAATGGCTGGTGCCGGATCTTCCTCGGGGAAAGGGAAAGGGAAAGAACCGGCACTGGAACTTGTAGGTCCTCGTAGTGGCTCATTCGTGCCACCGGACATGCCGCCAGCAGAAGAGCTACATGGTCATCAACCATGGATCATCCAGTGCGGTTGTGGTGTCGAGTGCTGCTACACAGCAGATGCTGAGAAGATCAAAAGTGGTGGATACGTTGGAAGCTGGGGATTTGTCTACGGCCACACGACAGGTCCTGCGCCATATTTTGTAAGTGTTCGTTCGATTTGTAACATGTACTAAATAAGAACGCATGTTTCTAAGTGTGAGGCCTTTCAAACAGGAAGGAGCTCTGTGCAGAAAGAAATTCTTTTTTGAAACCGAAGGGCAGTACGAAGAATATTGGTATGGAGAAACATATGTAAAGAACCAAGAGGCCAAAAAACAAGAGGAGAAGAGGAAGAAAGAGCACAGAGAGTGCTACCAAAAATAATTTGAAGCTTGGGCTGCGCAAAAGATGGCCAACCGAAGAAACCGTTAAAACTTAAATAAAAAATAGCGAAGACAAAATTATGTCCTTATCATATATATATTTCATTCCATAAGGAGCTCTTGTATCTTATATTTGAAGAGGGTCGATGGTTAACATTGCTCGAGCACCACCGTTGTAATGCTTAATTTTGTAATAAATAAGTGTAACTGTCTGGCATTTATGAACGATATTGTGAACTAGGAAACAGAGTACTCAACAATGCAAATAATTTGACATTAAGCTCCACATCAACTACATAAACAGAGTACTCAACATTACAATGATTATCAAATATTCAGAATGGCATCTGAATAAAACATCTAGGTTCAACATTAAGTTCATCATGACCAACAAACCCACACCATTAACTAGGAACAACCTCACAAATGCTAATATGGCCAACTCTTGAAATATCCCGCGTTGTATTTCTTCATGAATTCCTTACTAACATTCATCTCCTCCTCTTCCCTTTCCTTTGCCCGTTCTTCCTTCCTTCTCTTGGCTTGTACCTCCCTCTCCTTTCGATTCTTCTCAAATTCCTCCTCCAAGAGTTGTCTCTCCATAGCTTCTTCAGCTTGCTTCCTCTTGCGCTCCCTTTGCCATATCTCATTTTCTTACCTTTGTTCTTCATCAAAAACCTTCCATGACTCATCCAAAGTGTCGGGGCCGTAAAGGGGGCACCAACGTGTCATGTCTTGGCAATGCTCACACCAAACCAATTGAGGAGCCTTGGGTGTGGTTTCGTCTAGTTTCCATAGCGTCGGTGGAGTTGGAGGTGGACGCACAAGACGTTTCCAAGTCTCAGCGCGCCATGGCCCCGATAGAATCCCGACATATGGTGAAAGAAGATAGTCATCATACACATCAGGCCCATCAATCCATTGGAAAAAGTAGCATGTACAATATTCCTGTCAATTTCGTAAGCAAATAGGACATCAAATACAAATAAATTTCGAATTGACTATAAGGAAAATATGTAAGAAAACTCACGCGAGAATCGCTGCACATGTAAAACGCACGACCGACCGTAGCGACGTGCCTAGATTGTGAAATTTCACAAGGTTTGCCGCAAGGACATTTCGGAACCGGATACCGTGGTGGCACCGGTGCATCTTTGCATGATACATTGGGATACTTGCCTTCGGTTGCTTTTACTATCTTCATCTTGCGTGCAATGTCTTTCCACATGTTCGTGGACTCTAGCAAACCAAAATTGAAACATAAGAAGCTATCCTAAAGCTCTACAAAGTTAGCCACTATGTACACAAAGATACACATACATATATAACAAAAGTCAAATATAACAAACTATACAAAGCATATAGTAACCACACACTAATTTACACAACATATATATTCCTTATTTAGCCATAAAATGTAAGACATCTAGTAACCACACACTAATTTACACAATATATGTCGATCCTACACAAAAATTAGCCACTACATATCTATCCTATACAAAAGAACTACTAACCACACACTAATTTACACATGCATTCACTATTTCAACAAAATATTACACCACAATTTTAGGTTCTACAAATTCGAACCAACATAACTAGAAATTTCATAATAGAATTGATGGAAGTGGATGGAAAGAAGGAGATTTGAGTGAGAATACCTCCAAGAAGAGTTGCCATTCTCTAATTTGAAGAAATCCACGAGTTTTGACTGGATTTCAAGTTTGGGGCAGAAAAGAGGAGAGAGAGTGCTTAGGGGCGGCGGCTGTGGGGGAGGAATAGAGTGGGGGGCAGAGGGAAGACAGCCGCTAGGGTTATATCTGTGCGGTCGGCGCCATCGCAAACGGCGCCGAACAAGCAAACAAGGTTCAGTTATCTCGCGAACGTCGGCGCCATTTCAAATGGCGCCGAAGTTGCCACGTCGGATTTCACCCGGGCCCAGCGGCAAACTTCGGCGAGTCCCGGCTCTGGCGCCGACTTGCACTACCTCGGCGCCATCGGAGCCGAGGGGCTAGATCTGGAAATAGTTTCCGGGAGCGGCCAGATCGGTTGTTAGAGCATCTCTAGCAGAGCCCGCAAAAAGCGAACCCGCAAAACTGTTTTCCAGGTCGCGGAACGCGCGTTTTTTGGCTCGAAACGAGGAGCGGCAGAACAGAGCCCTCAAACTCAAACTGTAAAACCGAATATTCCCGAATATTCCCCTGATATGTTTTTCCTCTTTTTCCATCTTCTTCTTCCTCACAACCACCGTATATTCCCCAATCCACTCTGCCATGCATCTCCGTGGCTGAATCCGCTGGTCCGCTGCGACCATCCGGTGCTCGCCGTGTGTCGCTCATGCCGCCGCTCAAGCACGGTCGATCCTGAAGCCGCGTAGTACCTGAGCTGCGTCGAATCGATCGGATCCAGATCCACTATACGTAGAGAGTTGAGCAATAGCTGGCTATCTACTCACCCAATCGGTCGATGCAGTAGTAGTAAATAAGCTAGAATCGATCAATTTGTTCCATCCAGCTAGCTAGCTAGCACACGCCATCATCGCCACCAGCTCGCCGCGCGCAGCTCCGGTAGGTCGGGCACGCCCGCGCCGGCCTCCCTGCCCATCCGCGTTGCTCCAGCCTCATACACGTTTGCGCTACTCCAGCCTGTCCACGCCCCTGCGGCCCTGCAGCTGGTCCGCTGCGCCGGTCACCTCTCGATTCGCCGCTGTCATGGGCAGGCCGCCGCTGCCCGACGGAGCCACGGTTTGGAGATGCCCACGAGCACCTCTGCGTGGCGTAGGCTCCACGGTGACAAGGAGACGAGTTCTACAGTGCTGCAGCGGAGGTTTGCTGGATTCCGGCGAGTTCCGTGGCGGAAGTGCACGGCGTGTCCTGAACATTCCCTCCCGCCAACTGCTTTCACAGTATACAGGGCCCCCTCAATTTGGTCACGAAATCTCCATCTTAAAGGTTCCGCGGGGCGAATTCACGGGGCCCTGCAAAATCTTTTACGGGTCGGGGAGTTTTGCGGGTTCTGTTCTCCGCGTTTTTGCGGTTTTAAATCTGCATCGGTCGGTTATTATGCGGGTTTGCCTCTTTTGCGGGTTCTGCTAGAAATGCTCTTAGTATGTGAAAACGGCCAGATTTGGCAAAAAAAAAATAAAAAAAAATACGCTGAGCCCACTTCGCACGTCCACAGTCTTCCTTCCTTCCCGCCGTACAGCTCGCTCCGAGCGGCAATGGCGTTCGCCGCCGCCACGCGGAGAAGCCTCGCCTCCCGCGGCCTCTCCGATCTCCTCCTCGCCCGCCGCTCCCATCCTCCCCTCACCCATCTGCTTCCATCCGATTCCACCCGCGAGCCCCGAAAGCCCTCTTCTCCCCTTCCGCCCCCGCCCGCGCCTCGGTCGTTCCACTTCGCGCCCGCCCCTTGCGGGACATCCCAAACCCTAACCTTCCCCCATTCGGTCTCCGCCTCCTCCCCGGTCCACCCCAGCGCAGCTTCTCCTCCTCCTCCCGCGACCCCGACTTCACCGACGTCCTCACCGATGCCGCGGCGGCCCCTGCGAGCTTCCCCGGCGAGGTGGCGTGGGCCGCTGAGGATTCTTCGACGGCCGTCGCGGCTGTGCAGCATCTCATCGACGCGGTCCATGACTTGACCGGTCTTAACTGGTCAGGGTTTAGGGGTTTGAGGATTTTGTGCACTTTACCCTGTCCTTGGAATTTCGTCTCCGGACTACATCATGTCCCTCGTGTATTGTTTGCATTACAGGTGGATTTCCATTGCTTTATCCACGGTGCTGCTACGGTGTATGGTGTCCACAGTGTCGATGCTTGGCAAGAAGCGAGCATATGTAAGATCTTATTAAGGAATTACCATGTTCGTCCCTTTAGTTTACCTTTTTTCTCATGCATAATAGAACAACTTATTTATACTGCGTGCTATAAGTAGACTCGTATTTTGTATAGCCATTATTTACACGTTCCCCATTAGTAATAACCACTGGCGTTCTAGGACGAAAATGGAGGGTGGGCTCAAAATAGCAACATGGTCTTGTGCAGTTCAGTGTCATGTAGTACTGCATAACAGTATAAAACATCGTAAAAAATAATGACGTATCTTTGCTAAGTTGCTGATGTAAAAGCACAGTTAACCTCAAAACTAAAATATGCGCCAAATATCACTTGACCTACATGTCAAAATTAGTGAAACAATAGTAAGCTGAAATTGCAAACATTCAACACGTCACTAAGGTTTTACTGCACTCACGGTTAGGGGAATTGGAGTGCTCTCAGCAGTCAGCAGTTACGGGATTTGAAATTGTGCTCTACTTCCCATCATTGGTAGGGGTTTGGAAATATGCCCATTAGTGAGGAAATTGTGCTTGCATAATTGAAGTTGTACTTTAATTATCTGTAAAATAGCAACACAAGTCACAAACTGAGCTCAGCTGATAAGGTACTCGTGGTGGAACCAGCCCACCAGGGTTCAAGTCCTAGTCTTGGCACTGGTGCTCGCATTTCCTAGATTTATTCCACGCTTTCCGGCGATGTCTATATGTGAGCATCTGCGTTTGTAACGTGCTTCTGAAAATAGCGACACAAGTCCCCTAGATTGCAGTCAGCCATGACAACGATCATTTCTTTACAAACCCATTGGTGAATTAGAATATGCACCACAACAATTATCAATCCATAAACAGCACAATACAAAGGCTGGTAAGTTTTTTTTTCTGTGGTCTGCAGGCTGCAGCCGTTTAGATTTTGTGAAATTGAGTCTCCCATCCACCAGAGGTCCTGAGCACCGTCCGCGGCTCGCATGTGTGGCTGTGTCCTTGGCAGTTCGTAGCAGGAGTGTAAATTTGTGAAGATGTACCGCCTTGCTGTCTGTGCACTGCTGGGCGAGCCCATGGCCCTGAAATAGCGACCGACATGGATCTGATTCCGTACAACTCCGTATGACATAGCAGGCATATTTGCACTATCCAGTAGTAAATGCGTGACATGAATGCAACTTCCATGAGCAAATGTGTGTTAGGTGTAAAAGAATCTACTCCAATTATGTTAACTTATTAATGCGCTGTTTGGAATGGTAAAAAACTTTCCAGTATCCTGTAGGACATCAATTGTTTCATATGAAGTTCTTGCAGAGCTCGCCGGCATCGTAAAAATGCCTAAGTTACTACAGAGCCAACTGAAATAAATTTTGATTGTCGTATATTTTTATTTGGAAGACTTTTGTTTTGATCCACCCTACTTTCTTTCATGCTTCAAACTTACATAGGTGATGCGTCACGACGTGCAAGACATCCTCAAGTTGATGAAGAATGTATGTATCATGATATTAGTCATGCTTCAAACTTACTAGATTTAATAGTACTCCCATCGCTCTGTACAGTCTGTACATGCTATTGTCAAGAAAGTTAACTGTACATGTTCATTTTCTGCAGGCTAAGGATGACGAATCAACAGAAAAACTTATGGATGCATTTCTTCCTTTTATGAAAAAGTATGTAAAATGCTTTACTTGCCTTTATATTGTGACACTATGAAGTGTGTTTCGATGGTGTTGTTGGCGACGACGCTAATGTTTTGTTTCTGGATAATGTCTTTAATGTTGTAAGTAGTTCTTGCTAGATGAAAGAAAAGACATGTGTGATAGTTTAATGCTAATGTTAAAGAGAGAAGCTGAAGCATTATGGTTCCCCTACCTTTCTTCAAGTGTTTAATCCTGACAAAGATCTGCTTAAAAGTTATCCATTCGGAAAATGATTATAGATTGTTTCATCCGAGATTTGAAATGGTTTTTATTGTAGGGCACGGTTTCTGGGATATATAGTATAATTTTTTTTATATGATATCAATAGTCCTTTGTTATCTGGGGCAAGCGATCAGTGTCCAAATCACAGTCTTATCATTTTGTTACTTGCACTAAGTATTCATGCATGATACAGCAGCAAAGCATGAATGTACACTTGTTGTTTTAGGGCGGTTTCGCAGGTTTCTCTAAATCTAAATGCTTGCTTTTGTTCACACAGGTCAGGTCTTGTGGTATTTCTTCCACCCATTGTGACCCCATTTATCTTTATAAATCTTTACATTGCTGTAAGTCAACTTCACGTGCTGAACCATCTGTTTTGCTTTTTGGCATACCTCATCTTACCAACACAACCACCTTCATTGTTTCTGTTTTCACAGACTATTTGCCATTTAATTCTTCTTTCATGCTTCTAGATATCAAACATGGTTGAGAAAGTCCCATCTTTAAAAGGGGGTGGAGCATTCTGGTTTACTGATCTGACGACCCCTGATGCTCTTTGCATCTTTCCCATGATAACATCACTGTTCATCATGCTTCCTCTTGAGGTATGCGTACATTTTTCTGATCTAACTGTACGTTCTTTGCTATAGATATGAGATTTCATTTATTGTGACCTTCATATATTTGTTCTGTTGAGTTTGTTTAGTTTGTAAATGCTCCCACTGTACATTGTTTCATAAGATTAGTTTATTTCTTAAAATAAACCATATACTTTTAACTGATGAACGATGCAAGTGGTAGCTAAGTGAACAAAGCTGGAGTGTAGATGGATGGTAAACATTTTTATTTTTCTTCCCTTCAGTTCTGTGTGTCTGCTTACTTCATTTCTGGTTATTAATACATGTGTTTATTTTGAAACTTTGGCAATGGCGTGCTATTTCTGTTAGTTGTATTAGCATTATGTTTGAGATGACTATATATTTAATGCTAAACGGTGTTGTTTCTTTACCATCAAGAGAAGTCCGGTCCAACATTTATGCATGAAGATCCATTAGTGAAGCGTGATAATTTTTATAAATAGCACTCTGTTGTGCTTCAGTTGTCGTGCACTGGTTGGTTGTTTTGAGTGATTGTAATTGGACTGAGACACATCGTTATTGCTTTGTGCATGTAAATTTGATAAATTGGCAGTGAAGAGTCTGGTTCTTAAGAAGATTTAAAGCCTTACAGAGTTGAATGTTTCTGCACGCAACTCCCACGTTTTGAAATACCGGAATATATTTTGCATTTGATCCACAATCCAGAAACTATTTTGCCAGTTTGATGTATGAATCGTGATTGACCTGATTTTTTTTTCTTTATATGAAAACTTATTTAACATGAAACTTGAAGGTATACTTACAGTTGCTATGTATTGTGCAGTCAATCCATCATGGACACTTTCAAGTTTGGTTATGCTTTATTATTTGACTTCTCTGTGCTGTTTGTTCTGTGTAATTTTGGATATATTAATAAAACTCAAACAAAGTAGTATACACTAGTTGCATATTTCTTGGCCAGTTTGCGTTGCCTAACGTTGCTAATTTTGCCTCATCTTATTTATAGCTCCTTGCATTCTTCTTTTCCTATTCTTCTTTCTTTCTGAGACCCAGCTCGTTTCTTATACTAACTCTTTCATTAGTTTTGGATTGATGTATTTTAGTCTAACCCTCTTAAGAGATTTTTGCTCTCATGCTTTGTTAAAATTTGTTGGGCAGATTCAGTGTTAACTGTTATTCCCTACGTCCCACAATATAAGATGTTATTACAAACAATAGCATCTTATATTGTGGCATTAAGGGAGTACTTGCAGCACTGAGAAATGTAAGATTTTCATTCTTTTGAGTATTCCGTTTAGTTAAACAAGGTGTAAGTTATTTGATACTGTTAGATTCGTATTAAAATCATTTTCCAACAAAATCAAATTTGTATAAAAGAATACACACATTCTTTCACCAATTGTTGGTCAAAGATACATACTGGAAACTGTTGACGTTTCACAATTCCAAGCAGAGGGATAAGTAACGTGAGGTTTTGGTTTTTAGCTCTACAGCAGTGCGAAATGTGAAGGATGCTCTCGCAAGATGGAGAAAATAAGGTGGGCTTGGAGAGCAATATCTCTTTTACCTATGTTGTGTACAGCAACGCTTCCTCAGGTAGTGTGGATTACTTGCTCTTGCTCAGTTTTTGTTACTAAATGCATGGCTTGTTTGTTTGGTTGAATTTAGCCTGAACAAGCTAAAAATATCTGTCATATATTGGTTTGACTACTTGCGCATGTAAAATCCATAAAGAAATCTACAAAAAAGAAATCCATAAAGAATTTTCACAATGTTTGGATGTGCATTTATTCTTACATATTCTAATAATATGATTTTGGGGAAAAGTTTGAGGTTCGCATGTGCATTGTCCATAATAGTTGCATTTGATCTACGGTTATATATTTATCTCCCACATGCTTTGGTTTGCTATATACTTCTCATTTGTTTTGTGATATTCTAATATCTGGGCTTTATAATTCCCCACAAGCGAAAACTAAGAGCTAAAAATTGGTAACCAGCTATATTTTGGTTTTCTCTAATACCCTTAGGTTTCAATAACAGAAAGATAGTAGGTTTATTACCATGTTAGCAGCTAGTCCGTGAGCTCTTTCTCCAGTAGTGCATTATGGTGCATCTAGCTATATGAAGGCCAAAAGATTGAATCCAACTAAGTATTCCAGCTAATTTAAGTAAGCTTGTAAACATGCTCGTGCTGCCATGCTTTCCTATGGTAAATCATTAAAACATGTCCAAATCTATCTCCTGTCCAGGCGATTTCTTGTTCCTTCGTCACCTGGACCTCCCTGAGTCTTGCAGAAAAGATAGGTGAGCCCTGTCACAGGGTCATGTTCCTTTCCTTGCAATTAGTTTGGTCTTATTTCCGTTACACTTGATACATACACACGCCTTCATTGCTTGCAGCTCTCAGACAGCCGGCTGTTCAGAAGGTTCTATTCGGTACCCCCTTTGAACAAAGAAGATGTTCCTCTTGTGATGCACAAAAGGGACCAACTGCTAAAGATTCCCCGCCTCCTGTCAAAGAAGAGGAACAGCCAGTTCCCCCAGAGACTAGCAAATCTTCTGACACCAGCGTTCACAATGACGAGTCTGACAAGAATTCGACCAAAGGCGAATAAACTTGGATGCAATCCTGCTCTTTCTGTACATTATTCACTAATAACTTCCTGGGACAACAATCTCCGAACGAACGGCCGTCTTGTGCTTTATCTGAATCAGTTGATTACGGCACTGTTCCAGGGTTAGACTGGCTGCCTACTCTACTAGAGAGTCGAGGCGAATAGGTAGCATACTGACGTTTTTATCATATGCTAGCTTAGGGTATTGTGTGGGTATTCCATATTTTTAAACACTGATGATTGGGTCTTGCAAATGTGACATTTACTGTGTTCTTGTGATGAAAAGGACTGGATATTAAGTTCAGATCTGTCGGTCTGTCACTATCACGAATTTACAGTTTGTGCCGAATTGATATTTCCCCCAGTTGTTCCTGTTAGTTTGGTGATTTGCCTCCCCTTTGATGCATTGATCATTTGCCCCAGTGCACTTCGGTCGTTTGCCCTTTGATGAGATGGGCTTACGGAATGTCTGAATTCCCCGCCAACTTGCGCCAAGCTGACCCGGGGGCATTGGTGTGACCGGCTTGATCCTCTTTGGTCCATCTTTCTTCGGGCGCCCCTCCCCTTATTGCGGCTCTCCAGTCTCAAAAGGTGTCTCGGATCAGTTGCTCATCCCACGTACCTGTTGCCGGGTCTATAAGCTCATCCAAAGTGCGTAGAAGATTATGACCTCTTCTTATTTGGATTTTTTGTGTAAAACTATTCGGGATCCAGTGACTAAATCTGAGTCAATTAATTTAGAACGGAGGGAGTATTTATCTTTGAACTTAGGGTTTAGGGAGTATTTATCTTTGAACATGATCCAACACGCCATATGTGGCCTCTTCTGAAAGTTTGCAGACCATGAACAATACTTTGCTAATTATAAGACGAGACTCCTTTTGGTCCCGCCATCAAGATATTGCCGTCAGGATACCCTGAGCACACAAGCAGTCAAGCTTGTCGCGAGCATGACTAGGTTAAAACAATGTAGATCACGGAAACCTGTTCTTAAAAAAAAAGATATTGTGTCAGGATACCCTGAGCACACAAGCCGTTAGGATACCCGGAGCACACAAGCAGTCAGGGGTTGTCGCGAGCATGGCTAGGTTAAAACAAGAGATATATGCATGGTTGGTCAGTGAACTTGGCCGACATGAGTACTTTGGTCACTCAAGTTGTAAGATGTTGCCAACGGGTCACTCAACTTGGTAGAGATGAGTAAACTGGTCACAATCATGAACTAGCACACTGAATAGGCCGTTGACCGCATACATTGACCAATGTTTTTTGCTAAAAGGGTTGTTTTAGCAAAAACATTGGTCAATGTATGCGGTCAACAACCCAGTCAATGTGTTAGTTCACGATTGTGATCAGTTTGCTCATCTCTGCCAAGTTGAGTGACCGGCGAGCAACATCTTGCAACTTCAGTGACCAAAATACTCATCTCGCCCAAGTTAAGTAACCAACCATGTATATATCTCTTAAAACAATGCAGATCACAGAAACCTATTATTCCCTTTTTCTTTTGGCACACACATACTCCACCAAGCAAACCAGTGCATTATTTTCTGTTCTTCGGTGTCACCCCACCAGAACTCAGACACAACATCGTTAATTTCTTTATATAAGCTTTTCGGCAGTTTAAAAACTCCCATAGCAAACACATGGAATGATCCATTTAGGCGTTGTATAATTCTCTCTAAGAGGGATCCGAATCTATCACTCCGATATTGATTCTATCATGATATTCAATTCTGTATATACTTGGGCTTTCACATCCACATTCACATTTGGACTGAAATAAATGCTACATTTTGCTTCGTTGATTAATTGATTGATTAATTGACGTGAACTTGCACAATTCTCATCCAGCACATGAGGTTGCATTAGTGCCCCCCTCTCTCAAATTACTCTGCATTCTGTGTTTAGTCAAAGTCAAAGTTTATTAACCTGCATTCTGGGTTTAGTCAAAGTTTGAAAATTTTGACCAAGTATATAAGAAAATAATATCATATTTGTAATCCAAAAAAATATTACTGGAATCATCATAAAATATATAACCATATTATTCATTTTGCATTATAGAAGTTTGTAGTTTTCTCTAGATGTTTGCTCAAATTTTATTTTTTTGACCTTGACCAAACTCAAAACGCAGGGTAATTCGGGAGATAGTGAGTAATATCTGCCTTCATAAGTATTAGAGAATCGCCAACAAATAACTGATATTTAATTGGACATCATTTATGTTCTGTGTCTATTGATACCAGGGTTATTATTCATTTTCTCATACTCTCAATTTCACACTTGTGGCGATGACTTTTGTCATTGTCTAGCCTTAGGTGATGCTAATTAGGGACTTGCAAGATGGAAATCTGCCGGAAGAATTAATTCCTTAAAAAAAAGACGTAGTTTTTCTCCCGGCCACCGCGCTCTCAGCGGCAATGGCGTTGGCCGCCGCCGCGAGGAGAAATCTCGCCTCCCGTGGCCTCTCCGGTCTCCTTGAGCGCCGCCCATATCCGTCTCTCCCGCAACTTCTTCCCTCCAACTCTACCGGAGATCCCCGAAAGCCCTCGTCCCTTCCACCCCAGCCGCAGCCCGGCCTGTTCACTTCGCGCTCGCCCCTTGCGGAACATCCCAAACCCTAAACTTCCTCCCATTCGGTCTCCACCTCCTCCTCGGACCGTCTCGCCGCAGCTTCTCCTCCTCCTCCTCCTCCAGCAACATCGACTTCACCAGCGTCCTCACCGATGCCGCCAATGCCGCGGCGCCCGTGGCGAGCTTCCCTGGCGAGGTGGCGTGGGCCGGGGAGGAATCCTCGATGGCCTTCGCGACGGTGCAGAATCTTATCGACGCGGTCCATTCCTTCACCGGTCTTAACTGGTATGGGTTTAGGGGTTTGAGGATTTTGTGCCCTTCACCGTGTCCTTGGAATTTTGTATCCGGAGTACACTATGTTCCTCTTTTTTTTTTTGCCTGCAGGTGGATTTCTATTGCTCTGTCCACGGCACTGCTACGGTCAATGTCGTTCACATTGTGGATGATTGCCAGGAAACAAATTTATGTAAGATTTTGTTCAGGAATTTCCCATGTTCCTCGTTTTGGCTTACTTTTTTTTTCATTCATGTTAGAACAGCTTATGCATGCTGTTACTGGGCGCTATAAGTAAGTAGGCTAGTATCTTGTATAGTCAGTAGCTGCATGTGCCCATTTAGCTACTCCTTCAATGAGAATGAAAGAGCTTTATGCGTGGGAACTTACAATTCATTGTATGGAGTTAAATAATCTTTCATCCACAACTAATACCCATGTACTTGCTTTTGTTTAATTTTCTCATACATTTTAGAACAAATTACATTAACTTATATTGGGCACCATAAGCACATGTTCATAGCTTGTATAGTCGTCAATGCTCTGTTTTGAATGTGAAAAATCTTCCATTATCCTTTAGGATATCAATTATTCTGTATCAAATTCTTGCAGAATTTATTATTCTGTATGAAATTCTTGCAGAATTCCTATACATTGCAAAGATGCTCCAACTTATTACAGAGCTAACTCATATAAAATTGAACCTTTGTATGTTTTGAAAAGTTATGTTTTGATCACAGGCTTAAACCTTATATTTATATGCTTCAAACTTACATAGGAGATGCGTCAGGAGGTGCAACAAACTAGCAAGTTGTTGAACAACGTAAGTACCTTGATACTATTCTTGATCCCTGCAACAAGTGAAGTGAAACACTATTTCGTTTTTTTAGTACTCCTATTCTGCTATAAACCTACATGTTCTGTTGTCAAGAAAGTTAACTGTACACAATCATTTGCTGCAGGCTAAGGACGATGCATCAAGAGAAGAAGCTGAGGATGCTGTATGGTCTTCACTAAAAAAGTATGCAATATGCTTTCTTACTTATGTTTATATTTTGACACTATTAAGCATGTTCCGACAGTGTTGTTGGTGCTAATGTTTTCTTTCTGAGAAAATATCCTAAATCTTTTAACTTTTCTCACTGAATGTGTCCAACACCGACTAAGGTGGTTTGGGCATATCCAACGGAGGCCTCTTAAAGAACCAATGAATAGTTTAGATTCTAAGTAGCGAAAATACTAAGGCGTATGGGGCGAGCAAAGTTGACATTGGAGGGGCTGGTAAAAAGAGACCTAAAGACTAAAGTTGGCACTTGATACAACTACATGGAAATGAACAACCCATGTGCCGGAACCCTAATTTACTGTTTTGTACTTTGTTTATTCATTTGTTTCCTCTCACCCTAATTTACTCTAGCCTATCCAGCTAGCTTGGGACGAAAGGCTTTGTTGTACTAAAGGGTGATCATATCAGCATGGAGCAGTCTATTAAATGAGAACTCACTTGAGCAATCTATGAACACTGCCATGTGTGCGAGTGTCAATCATGTGATTTGTAAAGGGTACACAAATGTTACCAAAACGAAGTTCGTAGACAAGGAAGCGGAACGAAGTTTGAAGCCTAACAGACAACACAGTTAAATGAAAACCTGTCTTAGTTGGGGGCTGTCAAGCTGTGTCCAACATAATAAATAATGTACCAACCCAAATACTCTAAACTCGGTTTGTTCTGTCAGATATAAAACTTAACTAGGCATTTTTTGTGTTCTTGCACTTGCAATTTGAAAAGAAAAAGAGTGTGCTGTTCAAATGAAAGTCTTTTGTTGCTGTACAGTGTCCATATACCCTACCTTCTTCAGCTAATTGGCCACTTTTGCTGGACAATTCAGCAAAAATAATTTCCTTAACCATATCACCTATTCACCATGAAAACATATGCACTTCATATCTGAAGTTTGAACCAAGCCGGCTCTTTACTTCTAACTTTGCCGTAATTATCCTACGTTGCCGTGGTGTGTGTGCCTAGCCCTAGCCAAAATAATAATAATTCATGTTTCTGTGTAGCTTATCTGGCATTTCCCCTTCCAACTTATTTCCTCTGATTTCTTTGCTTGTTAAGCTAAGCAAAATCCCCTTTGGCTGAGAATTAACCTTATGCTATAACCAAACCTATCTTTTCTTGGCCCTTGCTGTTTTTCGGAGCTTGTATGGGTTTCTCTAAGATCTGAATGCTTTCCTTTGTCCACACAGAATAGGTCTTGCAGTATATCTTCCACTTACCGTGACACCGTATACCTTAATTACTCTTCACATTGCTGTAAGTTGACCTAACGTGCTGAACCATCTGTTTAGCTAACTCTTGGTACCTTCCATTACCATCACAACCATCTTCATCGTTTCTGTTTTCATAGACTATTTCATTCTTCTCTCATGCTTATAGATATCAAACATGGTTGAGAATGTTCCATCTTTAAAAGGGGGTGGAGCATTCTGGTTTACTGATCTGACGACTCCAGATGCACTTTGCATCTTTCCTATGATGACATCACTGTTCATCATGCTTACATCAGAGGTATGATTGCAGTGTCTTCTGATCTAAATAAATGTTTGTTCTTGTGCTATAAATTTTGAGATCCCATTGGTTGCATGCTTCAAACATTTGGTCATTTGATTTTAGTTAGCTGTCAATGCCCCCACTGTACACCGTTTGCATATTTTGTTCTCTTAAGTATATAAACAATATAATTTGAACTTATGAGTAATGCTAGTGGTGTTTACTAAGTGAACAAAGCCTGAGTGTAGATTGAAAATATTATTAATTTTGTCTTCCCTTCTATTTTGTGTGTCTGCTTACTTAAGTTCTGTTTAGAAATTAGAATACACGTAGCATTTTTAGTTTTCCTTGCAATAATGTGCTATTTATGTAAGATGAATTAACATTAGATCTTTGAGATAATTTTTTTGCTGCACATTGGTGACCTTTCTTTACCATTTCAAGAATTGAAAGCTCCCCAGGGGCAAACTTGAGTTAAGATCCACTAGTGAAGCGTGGTAGTTTTATAAATAGCACTCGACTAATATTACTTAACAATCTGTTGTACTTCAGTCGTCCGCGCATTTGTTGTTGATTGCTTGTTTGTACATTGGGTGTTGATTGCTTGAAGTGATTTGAAATTGAATAGAGACACATGATTGTTGTCACGTGCACATGAATTATGATGAATTAGCTGTAAACAGTCTGGTTCTCATGAGTGTTGTAAACAGTCTGGTTCTCCTGAGTCCTGAAAGCTTTACCAAGTTGCATATTTTCTGCGCAACTCTCACATTTTGGGGTCTATAATGGATTTGATCTACAATCTTAAGTTATTTGGCGATTTAATACAACAACAACAACAACAAAGCCTTTTATTCCCAAACAAGTTGGGGTAGGCTAGAGTTGAAACCCATAAGATCTCGAAACAAAGTCATGGTTCTGGCACATGGATAGCTAACTTCCACGCAGCCCTATCCATGGCTAATTCTTTGGTGATATTTCAATCCTTCAGGTCTCTTTTAACCGACTCCTCCCATGTCAAGTTTGGCCTACCACGACCCCTCTTAACATTCTCATCCCGCTTTATCCGTCCGGTATGCAAAGGCGCTTCCGGAGGCCTACGTTCTATATGACCAAACCATCTTAAACGGTGTTGGACAACCTTCTCTTCAATCGGTGCTATCCCAACTCTCTCACGTATATCATCATTCCTAACCCGGTCCTTTCTTGTGTGGCCACACATCCATCTGAACATGCGCATCTCCGCTACACCTAACTGTTGGATATGTCGTCTCTTGGTCGGCCAACATTCTGCGCCATACAACATCGCAGGTCGAATCGCCGTCCTATAGAATTTTCCTTTTAGCTTCTGTGGCACTCTCCTATCACAGAGGACGCCAGAAGCTTGGTGCCACTTCATCCAACCAGCTTTGATTCGATGAGTCACATCTTCATCGATATCACCATCCTTTTGGAGCATAGACCCCAAATATCGGAAGGTGTCTTTCTCAGGTACCACCTGTCCATCAAGCCTAACCTCTTCCTCCTCGTGCCTACTGGAACTGAAACTGCACCGCATGTACTCAGTTTTGGTTCTACTAAGCCTAAAACCTTTCGATTCTAGAGTCCGCCTCCACACTCTAACTTTCTATTAACCCCCGCCCGACTATCGTCAATTAGCACCACATCATCCGCAAAGAGCATACACCATGGATATCTCCTTGTATATCCCCTGTGACCTCATCCATCACCAAAGTAAAGAGATAAGTGCTCAAAGCTGACCCCTGGTGCAGTCCTATTTTAATTGGAAAGTCATCGGTGTTGCCATCACTTGTTCGAACACTTGTCACAACATTATCATACATATCCTTAATGAGGGTAATGTACTTTGTTGGGACTTTGTGTTTCTCCAAGGCCCACCACATGACATTTCGTGGTATCTTATCATATGCCTTCTCCAAATCAATGAACACCATATGAAGATCCTTCTTCTTCTCCCTATATCTCTCCATAAGTTGCCGTACCAGGAAGATGGCTTCCATGGTAGACCTCCCAGGCATGAAACCAAATTGATTTTTGGTCACACTTGTCAATCTTCTTAAACGGCGCTCAATGACTCTCTCCCATAGCTTCATTGTATGGCTCATCAATTGATTCCACGGTAATTAGTGCAACTTTGAACATCCCCCTTGTTCTTGAAGATTGGCACTAATGTACTCCGCCTCCATTCTTCGGGCATCTTGTTTGACCGAAAAATGAGGTTGAAAAGTCTAGTTAGCCATACTATCGCTATGTCTCCAAGGCCTCTCCACACCTCGATGGGGATACCATCAGGGCCCATTGCCTTGCCTCCTTTCATCCTCTTCAAAGCCTCCCTAACCTCAGCCTCCTGGATCCGCCGCACAAAGCGTCGGCTGGTATCATCGGAGGAATCGTCTAGCTCAATGGTAGAGCTCTCATTCTCTCCATTGAACAGGTTGTCGAAGTACTCGCGCCATCTACGCTTGATCTCTTCGTCCTTCACGAGGAGTTGATTCGCTCCGTCCTTTATGCATTTGACTTGGTTGACATCCCTCGTCTTCCTTTCTCTCATCTTCGCCATCTTATAGATGTCCCTTTCACCTTCCTTCGTGTTAAGACGTTGGTAGAGATCCTCATACGCCTGACCCCTTGCCTCGCTCACCGCTCGCTTTGCGGCCTTCTTTGCCTCCTTATATATCTCCATGTTGGTTGCGCTCCTGTCCAGGTATAGGCGTCTGAAACAGTCCTTCTTCTCCTTAATAGCCTTCTGGACCTCAACGTTCCACCACCAGGTATCCTTAGCATCCCTTCTACTTCCCCTAGACACCCCAAACTCCTCTGAAGCAATCTTCCGAATGCAAGTCGCCATCCTCATCCACATAATGTTTGCATCGCCTCCTTCCTCCCAAGGGCCCTCCTTAAAAACCCTCTCCTTAAAAGCTTGAGTTGCATCTCCCTTTAACTTCCACCACTTTGTTCTAGCAACTTTTGGGCGCTTATCCCGCTGGACACGAATCCGAAAACGGAAGTCAGCCACCACCAGCTTATGCTGATGGACAACACTCTCTCCAGGTATCGCCTTACAATCAAGGCAAGCGCGTCTATCTTCTCTTCGAGAGAGGACAAAATCAATCTGGCTAGAGTGTTGGCCACTACTGAAAGTCACTAGGTGGGATTTTCTCTTTCTAAAGAGGGTGTTAGCTACGACCAAGTCGTAAGCTAGGGCGAAGCTTAAGACATCATCACCTTCTTGGTTCAAGATGCCATAGCCAAAACCCCCATGCACCCCTTCAAAACCTATGTTAGATGTACCCACGTGGCCATTGAGGTCTCCTCCTATGAAGAGCTTCTCACCAGTAGGTATTCTCCTAACCAAGTCCTCAAGACCTTCCCAGAACTCTCTCTTGGTGCTCTCGTTGTGGCCTACTTGCGGGGCATACGCGCTGATAACATTGAGAACTAAGTCCCCAACAACCAGCTTGACTAGGATAATCCGATCTCCTTGCCTCTTGACGTCCACTACTCCATCCTTGAGGCTCTTGTTGATCAAGATGCCTACCCCATTTTTGTTTGAAGTTGTCCCCGTGTACCACAGCTTAAAGCCGGTATCCTCCACCTCCTTCGCCTTCTGTCCCTTCCATTTGGTCTCTTGGACGCATAGGACATCAACACGCCTCCTTATCGCCGTATCAACTAACTCCCGTAACTTGCCCGTCAGGGATCCTACATTCCAACTACCTAAGCGGATCCTCCTAGGCTCGGCTAACTTCCTTACCCTCCGCACTCGTCGAGTCAAATGCGAAGACCCTTGCTCATTTTTCACTACACCCGGGCGTCGATGCAGCGCGCCACTAAGGTTGCGACGACCCGATCCTTGCTCACTTATCACCGTATCCAGACCAAGATACGGCGCGCCACCAAGGGGGTGGCGGCCCGGCCCTTGCCCATTTGACACCACACCCGGGTTCCGATATGGCGCGTCGCTAAGAGGGTTACGCCCCAACGAGGTTCTTTTGGGTTTCATTTCCATAAGAGTGGCTGGGTTTTTTTCCGTTGGCTTGCCAAGCCTATCACAACCCTCCTCCTTTATCCGGGCTTGGGACCGGCTATGTTGAGACAACATAGGCGGAGTTTATTTGGCGATTTAATGCATGGATTTAATTGTTTGACCAGAAATCTCTTCTTTTAGAACTTGTTTTACATGAACCTTGAAGGTGTACCTACAGTCTATATGTATTGTGCCATCAGTTCATCATTCATCGCTTTTAAGTTTGGGTATGCGGTATCATTTGACTTCTCTGGGCAGTATTAGGATGTATCAGTAACACTGAATGAAGTAGTATACACTAGCTGCATAATTTTTGGAAGCTTGCACTGCTGAGCTTTGCTAATTTGATGGCATTTTTGTTTATAGGCTCTCTCTTCTTGTTTGTTCCCTTTTCCTTTTAAGACCCTTTCCTATGACAGTTGCTTTAATAATTTTGGATCGAGGAATGTTAGTGTAAGCATCTTAAGGCATCTTTTCTCTCATGTTTTCAAATTTCTTTGTCAGATTCAGTGTTAACTGTTATTCCCGCCATTTCGAGATGTAAGGTGTCCACTTTTTTTTCCGGATTTATTTTTGGCCAGTTAAAGTAACACTACATGACACAAATCGACACTGTTAGAATTATATTAGAATCACTTCCCAGCAAATCAATTTTGTATCATATTATTTAACTAATTGCAATTCCAAATTGAGGAATAGCTAATAAGAATTTTTGACTTCTAGCTCAAGTACGGTGCTGTAAGGAAATGTAAAAGATGCTCTCAACCGATCGACAAAGTAAGGAAGGTTCAGAGAGTACTATCTCTTCTATCTATGTTGTATACAGCAGCCCTTCCTCAGGTATTGTGGAGCACTTGTTCATGCATATAATCTTTTCTTATCAATGCACCGTTCACTGTGTCGATGATAGGTGCATTTGATCTGAATATTATATCTCTATTTTCTGTATGTTTGTGTTTGTGTGTGCTTGTCATTTGTGATATGCTCATATCTGGGGTTTATGTTTCCACCGAAATAAAAAATGAACTTCTTTAATATCTTGGGTTTCAAGAACAGAGAGTATACTTTTTCATTTTCTTGTACATATGTGGTGGTATATATGTTCCTTTTTTGGGTATGCTAATACAAATACAGTGTAAATTATGGAGCATATGTAGCTCAAGAGGTGTTAACTATGATTTATCGCTTATGACCATAGGCAGGGATGGAGCCAGAATTTACTATTGGAGGGGGCGGAATCAAGTTGGAGGGGGCAGAATGGCTTTGAACTACAAATTATTAGCATGAGTATAGGCTACCCCCCCTTCCTCCGTCCCTGACCATAGGGCCAAAGCTCTTGGTGAATTGGCTGGTGGATGTATTATGGAACTCACTAGTGCTGCATCAGTATCTCCAACCCGATGTACTAGCTTTTAGGTTCACTACCATGTTAGAAGGTAGTGCGTGGGCTCTTTCTCCAATAGTGCATCACGGTACATCTACTATTACTGGCTGTATGATGGCCAAAACATTCAATCCAAATACTGGCAGATATTGGCAGTAAGCATGTAATTTTTTTCCTGGTTTCTTATGTTAAATCATTAAAACACCTCCAAATCTATCTCCTGTCCAGGCAATTTCTTGTTTCTTCGTCACGTGGAGTTCTCTAAGTCTTGCAGAAAGGATAGGTGGGCCCTGCCACAAGCTCCTTGTACCTTGCAATTGGTTGGTCTTATTTCTATTTTACCTGACATATACAAACACTCTCGTTACTTGCAGCTCTCGATCAGCCAGCTGTGCAGAAAGTACTATTTGGCGCGCCCTTAGAACAAAGATGTTCCTCTTGTGATGGACAAAATGGGCCAACTGCTGAAGAAGCCCAGTCTCCTGTCAAAGAAGAGGAAGAACCAGTTTCCCCAGAGACAAAGAAGTCTTCTGATGCTAGCGCTCACAACGAGGAGTCTGACAAGAAATCTTCTGATGCTAGCGCTCACAACGAGGAGTCTGATAAGAAATCTACAAAAGGCAGTTAAATGTAGATACAATTCTGATTTATCGCTCATTCTATAGGAGTATAGGTTAACCATTTACTCCCCTGGGGCAGCAATCTCCCAGCGAAATGCCCCCTTTCTGACTTCAGTTAGTTACGCTGCAGTTCCATGATTACAGGAGCTGTCCATTAAGCAGAATAGGGTATAGTGACACGTCTTGGTTATCGTTTACATCACTGATGAGGTTTTACGTCTTCTTTTTGAGCAACTGTTTCGTTGAAACGAAGCTTTGATGGGTGTGTATGTGTGGAGTGGCTCCACCATCAGATTATCTTATATTAGAAACTGAAGACGAGGTCTTGCAACTGTGATTGAACTGCGTTTATGTGAACCGTGAACATAAGGATTGGATGTTAAAGCGGAGATTTGTCATTTTGTGTTCTTGTTTGGTCATTCTTACTGTACATCACATGGACATTATCCTAGCTTCTGAATGACCTGGATATTTTTGTTTCATCGAGAAACTGTACTTATCAGACTTGTCCTCAATAATAAACACAACAAAATAATTATCAGCCTGTATTGGTATTACGCCTTTTCACAGGACTTGTTCGGATTATGTTTTTTCTTAGAATAGGCTCGGATTATGTTTTTGTTTTGAGAATTTATAGGCTCGGATTATGTGTAAAATCTAGGCAGTGACGCTTCGGCCCAATCATCTAAACCTTCGCGTCTGTGTACAGAAAAGCCCATGGCACCCGGAGGGCGAAAGCCCACGCCGGGCTTCTCGGTCCTCCCACCACTGGTCCCGCCGTCGTCTTGCTCCCGGCCGTCCCTCCCCTCCGCGCGCCGCCACCAAACCCCATGGCGTTCGCCGCGAGGAGAAGCGTCGCCTCCCGCTTCTCTCACCACCTCACCCGCCGCCTCCACCCGTCCATCCCGCACCTCCTCTCCTCCCGCTCCAACGACGATGATCCCCCGAACCCCTCGCAGCCACTGCCGCTCCCGCCATTCCGCTCCCCGCTCCCGCTCCCTCCCAGAGCGGCTCAAACCCTAAACCACCTCCTGCCCTTCTCGCTCCACCACTCGGGTCTACCCCGCCGCAGCTTCTCCTCATCCGCCCCCGACTCTGATGTCCCAGCCGGAGAGCTGGATGCTGCCGCGAGCGTCCTTGTAGACGCCGCGGAGGCGGCGGTTGCCGCGGTGCCGGCGCCGTTCCCGGGGGAGGTGGCCGCCGCCGCCGCTGACTCCTTCTTCCCCGTCGCCGCGCTGCAGCACCTCATTGACACCGTGCATACTTTCACCGGGCTCAACTGGTAAGCTCTCGCGATGCAGCTTCTGAGGTCCGAGATCTGTTTTCCTTGGATCGTGTGTTTGGTTTGCTCCTTTTGGCCTCTCATGTGGGGTGGGATGTGATCGTCAGGTGGGCTTGCATCGCGCTAACGACGGTGCTGATCCGGTGCGCCACGATCCCAGTTTTGGTGAACCAGCTCAAGTCCACACAGAAGCTAAATGTAAAGTACCCTCAGTGTGATACAGCGTGCATTTTCTAGCCCATTTCTTTGCTTGATGTGCAGTGTACGTGTGGATCAAAAGCTATGCAGCATCTAAGTGTAACTAGTGTCATTTGGTTGGGGAACATGTAACCACCGTAGTCCCTACATGGCCAGATCAACGCATGAGCAGCAGAGTGTGTGTCAGAGTGGCGAGCAGGCGGTTAACCTACCTGTAATACAAATGTTTGTGTTCTTAAAATTGTGCAGATTACGTGTGGGTATTCATTCATGCACCTAGAGTTCCCCATTAAGTTTTGAGTCATACTTTACTGTGTGATTTGTAGCTGTTCGCATGAAATCAGTTAGGCTAGTCACAATGGGGAGTAACATAGAGTAGTAACATGGTTATGTTACTAGTCTATGTTACCACCTTCACAGTGAGGAGTAACATGATTGTGGTGTCATATTTATTGCACTATAGACTCATCTTGTCTTGATAAGTGTGATGTTACGGTAACTAGCTAAGTTACTCCAAACACCTCTCTCCTCATTAACTACATGCCACATAAGCAAAATGGTCTTGAGATGTGTGATGTTATTAGCTAAGTTACTCCCATTGTGACTAGTCTTAGTAAAGTAATGTACTGCACAGCTGATCCAAACATTTGCCCCTTGCACCACCGCTAATCAGTTTTCTTTTGTAATTTTAAACGTTTTATAGACTTCAAAAGATATGCATTCCAATCAGCAAACCCTTCTATGCATTATGTAGATGCTATTTGTTAGACCTGTTCATCCACAGCGTGGCCCTCACCTGACCCAGGCTCTGATTTTTAGCCTGGAAACTTGAAATGATATAAACACAGATGCTAACTAGAAAAATGATTGCAACAGTCTTCCTAAAATTAATAAAACCATTTTTAATTTTTTTCTTCATTTTGTTAGGAAAATATATGTTTTACATGCTTCTACGGGCTGGCCTGCTCCAGGCTTGGTATTAGCATTTTTGGGTAGGGCTGTTTCAAGCATGCCCTGGCCCATGGTTTTAACTGGTATTGTATTTAAACGTCTTTAGGAAGTCCTATGCTATCAGTCTATCACTGTATCATTTTAGTTCATTGCTTCTTCAGTCTTTCAGAAGTCTATTTGCTTGACCTTAGTACTTTATTGTCGCTCATGTAAAGTTCTTATCTGATTATTTCCTTCTTTCAAACTTGACCATTTTCAGGCAATAAAACCAGAGATGGAAGCCATTAAGGATGCAATGAATGTGAGATTATGTCCTTCTGTTGTGTAGAATATACTATGTAGTTCCCAACTTATGAGAGGATGGGTCATGGCGAACAGTTATTGAACTTCTGTTAGTTTAGATACATCATATAACTAATGCTTTAACCTTTCAATTTTTTTCATAGAATGGGGACGCACAAGCGGCGCTAGAGGGGAAATATAAAATGACTGCACTCTTCCAAAAGTATGTAACCTTGAGTAGATTATTCTTATCTCTATTTTAATGACAATGGCAACTGTTGTATACTTCCTGGTTAATATATACTGTCCATGGTCTAAAAGATTTTGGAATCCAGAATTATTTTCGTGTTAAATGGATGTGTTCAAAATTTCACTGTTGACCACGTCATGATGATACTTTATCTTTTATGTGGTGCATGGTGTATTAGAAATTTAGAGATACTGCTCTTTGGTGCAGTTCCTCTAACGTCTTTTGGCATTTTTCTTTTAGGCATGGTGTTAGTCCATTTAGTCCACTAAAAGGACTCCTAATCCAAGGGCCAATGTTCATGAGCTTTTTCTTTGCTGTGAGTAATGCTTCTTTCTGCCCCTCCTATTGTTCTATGTTATACTATCTCCTGAAGGAAAATAATATTTTGTATTGTCTACCTTGCTTCTTTCTGATTGTAGATAAATAACATGGTTGCGAAAGTTCCTTCGTTGAAAGGAGGCGGATTATTTTGGTTTACTGACTTGACAACCCGGATCCTCTTTACATCCTTCCTGTGTTAACAGGACTGAGCTTCTTGGCTACAGTGGAGGTATCAGTTTGGCTACAGTAGAGGTCTACAGTCGTCCATTATTGTGCATGTAAATTATTGTACCACTGCTTCTTTCTTGTATGCTTAGTGTTGTATGGTTTAGGGGTCCGTTTTATACCATTTTGCCTGCGTAAACATGTAACCTTGTCAAATGGTGCATTCGTCTAAAAAATGTGCAAAGGTAAACAAACTCCTTATGACTGCATCCAGTTAACTACTACTCTGCTTTCATGGCACTTTTTTTTCTTACGGACTATCCCGAATTCTGAATTGCCGATTGTGAATTTGAAACATTGACTGTGCTGGATGCTTTATTTGCCAATATTGTAGTCTAATATAGTGAATATATTTTGTTATTCCAGCTTAACTTGCAGGAAGGAATGGAGGGAAATTCTATGGCCGGTAAAATGAAGACATTTTCTAGAGGCATGGCTGTTATGACAGTCCCATTCACAATGAATTTCGCTAAGGTATGACAATATTTATATGTGTTTTTTCGTTCTTAGTTTGTATACTTCAATGATATATCTGATCTTATGTGAGATGATATGTACTTAATTACATGTATTAATGGGAATGTGTAGCAACCAAGATTAACACATTTCACTAATTTCTTGTTACTTCTTAAATGACAAGCATCAAGAATCAGCTTTTACTTCTTAATTGATAAGCATTAGCTATCTGTTATGTTTTCTGGGAAGCTATGTCATGCCTTTAGTTTTATCAGCTAGGTATCCACTATGAATGTTATAGACCAATGACCATTATGGTCCATGCTTTATATTGGAATCAAACAAAGTGAATGGGCTTAAGAGTTTTACAAGGAAGCACTTCACAGAGCGACAGAGATACTCCACAAACCAGATTGAGAAACTACTACAACAACAAGACAGTCTAGATATAACTAGAAAGCATCGAAAACAAATCAATTAACACCCTCTCCAGTTAGTTTCTCTTGTTTCAGATGAATTTACAACACAAGGTAGCACAAATAAACTCATTTGTAGTTTCCGAATCATAATATTATATGCCGAGAATAATGATGACTATACATGACATACTGGCTCACGTCATGTGGCTGAGAATATTGATGACTATAGGGCAGATGGTCTGGAATGGATGTTCAGGTTTTGTTCAATGTTAGCAAATACTGTGATTTCATTGATCAGTTTGTGCTAAGTGAGCTGCAGGTAGTAGAGGCAATGAGGGGACATGCGGTGCGCTGGACCTTGGTTTGTATATTTAGAAGCCTTAGAATTCTGAAAAAAAGGGTTTATAGAAACAACATTTATGCAATGTTGAATAAAATTTTAATTCCAAATTTAAAACACGGTTGAAGAAACAAGCATGAAAAATTCAGCGTCGATAGACTAATCGGCTGTATTCACTGCCCACTTAAGATAAACTCCGGGCCTTGTTTCTCAAGCTGTGCCTGACGAAAATTTGTAGCATGGTAGATAGATGTTGTGTCAACATGTCAATTATTTTGCAGAAATTGTTGACAACTTTTAGACTAGGGTACCAAAGTCGGGTGCACTTGGTGCACTACCAGGCCGGTGCACCAGATCTATCAAGCAAGCACAAGCTCTCTGTCCAATTATGAATTCTTAGTTCCTCAGGTTATGAGGTAGTACTAGAAGTTTGTCGAGTAAAGCACAAGCTCTTTGTCCAATTTTGAATTCGTAGTTTCTCATGGTTTGGGTTGATACTGGGTTCTACTGTTTGACATGTGAGCGAACAAAGAAAGACTGGATTGCCAAGATAGTAGCACTTTGTGATCCTAACTAGTCGAGCGAGCTAGATATATCCACTTTAACAATATTCACAACATTGTCCTTATCTTCTAATCATTTGTCTTGTTCCAGGGAATTTTCTGTTACTGGATCACGTCAAACTTGTTCTCCCTTGTATATGGTATCGGTGAGTTTCAAGTCTTTTTAAGAATTGAGGAAACATCGATTGCTCTACGGCATAAGTCTGTTGCATGGTCTAATAGTTAATGACGTGTGATACTTTGATTCTTATCAGTTATCCGCAGACCCGCTGTGAGGCAGTTTTTTAAGCTTCCTGCTTTGGAAGCTCAGTCTGTACCATCACTGAAGTCAGCCTTCAATTTATTTGGTGGATCCAAGGAAATACCTTCAGCAAAGTCACCTCTAGCTATCACGGCAGCCCAGCAAGCTTCTTTGGAGAAACCTGATGCTGCCGCTCTTGGCTACCGGGTAAAAAATCTCGAAAAGAAAGTGAAATCTAGAGGCAAATCTCGGAAACACATGTAAAACATGGGCTCATAGGAGCTCAACTGAAAAATGCCCTTTGGCCTTGCGGTCAGTTGAGATTTGATTTCCCCTGAACACGGTGCTAAGATTAGTATTTTGCACAAGGAGCGTGTCATTGTTTGTTTATCACATGTGTCTGCTGTGGCGTTGTTCTGAATGGCCGATTTTGGTAGCATAATTGTTGATACACAAATGGAACCTCGGTAACTTACAATAATTAGTCTTGGTGTTCATCTTCTTAGAATTGAGATGACAATAACTGGTTCCTCTGGAGTTATGGAGAGCCTCAGTGACACCACGGGTAAACTGTGGCACCAATAGTTCAAATCATTGAGTGGCATCTTTGTTTAGTGGTGTCAGCTGGCTTCAAGTGGTTGGTGATTGGTTCTATCCAAATGCTTCCAGTTATAGATGGAAAGTTCAGGAATACTTCAGTATGGTATTAGATGTTTGGATGATTATGTTTGTATTTTCTGTGTATGCACTTGCGCTTATGTGAAGTCCAACTCATGGTATTTTTTAAACTGGCTGTGCACTTTCGCCTGGAAAGTAATAATAACAAGGTCCTGGAACATCATGCAGTCCAAAGTATTTGTTCCATCCGCCTTCTTGTTTGTCATGCGGCCACTAAAACACAGGCAATTTTGTGTACGAGTGATTATATTTATATGCCTTCCTGTTGGTTTCAGGCCTAACTAATGATTGCTCAATGTACTTGCAGCTGTTGGTAATGAAAACTTTCTTTTCCTTGTGCTTTATATTGTTTATAAATGAGAAAGGAACAGCCTTGGCAAGCTGACACAGGGTACATGATCCCCTGTTTATCTGGTATTCTGTTAATAAGGTTGCTCATCTGCTTTGAGTTGTGAGATGAAAACTTCCAATTCACAAACCTGCTTAGCGTGAACGGCTAGGCGCGTACACCAGCTCACTTTTGTTCCTAGTGGGGTAGCTACAGAAGCAACCGTCGACTTCACCAGAAAAGAAATGCAAAAATCTTGACGAACAAACGAAAAAAAAACAGTTAAGCTCAATGCGTGTTTTGTTTCTGGCTGTATGCAATTTTGATTTTTTGAGCAAAGACTGATACTTATTACTCATCGTGCTGTTCACACAACACTTCTTCTCCACCTTCAACGGGTATACTATTTCTATTTAAAATAGCTCGGAGACCCTTGTATTCATTTTTAGGTATTATGAAATGCCAGAGTGCAGGATCAAAAAAATTGGTGCATAGTTGGGCGGAAGGACAGTCTCACCACTCACCGGAATCTGATAAAGCTAGTCAGGTTAGCTGCATCTGCACATTCCCAGTTTTTGATCTGTTGAGTTGAACACCTGCCGTGTACTGCTTGAACTGAAGAATTCTTTCCTGCCACCACCTACAACTAGAACGCTGGGAGTTGGATATTGTCTCGAAGAAACGAACCCTGGTAGTGTAGAAAAAGAAGCCGTGCGAGAGAAGAATGGTCAAATAGATGCAGAAGCAGCGAAGAGCCAGCCAAGAGCGTACGTGCATCTACTACACCGGTGCACAACCAACTCAGTTTTTTTCAACGCTTCACCAACCTGACTGCCAAATTCGTCAAGACCACCAACACCTTCCAAGCGATTAGATGTTTGGCGGAAAACGTCATTACGTACGGGAGTCCGTATTAAATTGATGCACTAGCCAATTATTTCAAAAATCGAAACTGATGGAAAAAGCTAGGCTTTATATTTTAACACTTTCCTCACGTCTAGGCTGAACAATCGGTAAGACCTTCAATGTGGAGTAGCAGGGAGGACGCAATTATTTTTATATTAAATAGCGCGTTAGGCGGGGTTTGAACATGAGACCTCTTGTCTCTGATACCATATTAAATTGGTGCACCAGCCAATTATCTCGAACTGATGGAAAAAAATAGGCTTTATATTTTAACAGTCCGAGAAGCCGACGTGCAAAACGACCTGGAGAAGTACGGTGTCCGAAAAACCTGTCGCGTCTATACACACGTGTCGTGCTGCTTGTGATCGAATTAGGGCAGCTATAGCCAGAAGGACATCACATAAGTACAGTCTCGAAATAGGCTTTCGCCCCGCTTTATAAATAAAGCAACATATCAAGCAAGTCCATACACAGTTACAAACATAAGAGCGGTAAGGCCGCTTGCTGGGGCGCAGCACAAGTAAGCCCACATGAAAAAGCAAGAAATGGTGTGTGGGGGGAGGGTGTGAGAGATACATCAAGATAGAAAGATGAAGAGAGCGAACAAAAAAGTAAGCCCCTCCGGCGCTAGCTGGAAGAAGAGGAGGAGATGCGCCGAGCGGTTTCCACAAGTCTAGTGAGCATATCATCCAGCTGCCCCTATCCCGCTGTCTAGACAACGGGTGCTACTGCTGCAAGAAAACCAAAAGTTTAAACATCGAGTCAGAAGCACGTCGGAGAAAAATCCGCTCGATCACCATCTTATTGCGAATTATCCACAGGATCCACATCAACGCGGCAACACCAACCAGAAGAGACGCCGCCTTTCACCGGTACGGTTCCACAGAAGTACAGTAGGTAGGAGTATCTCTGGGAATGGATCTGCTGTCTAGAGCGATGTCCCCCGGCATTTTTAGTAATACGTGCCTAGCTACGTGGTATCCTGGACTCGATCTCTGCCCGCGTAGGTGTAAGGCGTACGTGGACTCCATTTGCACGCAATCCTGTACACCTAGCAGCCATGCAAGTATAACCAATGCTAGTTCTTGACGTGTACTTGCTCCGTTCCATACTAGTTGAGCTCCACCGGGTGATCTTGCGTCTTGCCCCCGACCGTTTCTTTCCGAGAAAGAAAATCACGACGCCGTTGTCTGCTTGTCCGCCCCACACATCTGCACGGAGAGAGAAGAAAAACACTTCCTCGTCTTCACAAATCGTTGGAGTCGGCCACGCCGCGGCCAGCCTACCTAGTAGGAAAAGGCTTATAGACACCAGCATATCGTTGGTGGACGGAGTGGCCGCCAGCGCTACGACCGCTGGCGCGCGACTATTCGTGTCCGTCACTGGTTCTTCGTGTACCGTTGGCGGACACTAACTCTGCCCGCCAGCGGTAGGCGTCAAAATTAGGGACGAGGCGGGGCAAACTACTGCTGGCGGGCACAATACGTGCCCGCCAGAGGTACTAAATGTACCGCTGGCGGACGCAAAATAGGGCCCGCTAGCAGTCGTTACCGCGGCTGAGCTCGGCGGAAAAAAAAGGGGACAGTACCGCTGGCGGGCGGATTGCATCGTCCGCCAGCGATCAGTTCAGTACCGCTGGCGGGCAGCCTAGCGCGTCCGCCAGCGGTAACCTGGGAAAGTGACATAAGTGCGGCCGCACCTACCACCCTTGCTCACTTATTGCACTTCACTCTTCTCTCTCTTAGCTCGAGTTTCCCCCATTTGTGGCTCCTTTCCCCATGAAATTAATCACTTTTAGCCAACAAAAAGTGATTTAGTTGATAGATCCCACTAGATCTCTCCCCACATCCTACTTTGACCAAAAGAAATCCACTCAAGTCACTCAGATCTCAAGATCAAGATTTCATCTTCGGCCGACTTCCGCGGTTATTTTGACGTGTGTTTTAAATTCTTAAGGTGATCTTTTAGCGATATAAGTTAAACACATTCTTAAAATTAATTTGGTCGGATAAATGCGCCCGCCGTAACCATGCGAAATGCTGGATGAAAAATGGCTTGGAATGTGTGAAATTGAGTTGTGATGAATAAATTTGTGTTGTGATGTGTGAAAATTAATGAGGGTGCCAATACCATGCCGGAATGTTGATTCATTTTCCGTTTCGGCAACTTTTGGCACTCTCCTTGGGTCCTATTTGTAGGAAGGTCATGGCGAATTTTTTCGTGAAACCCGATAAAATATTAAATGGTGCTTAATTATTGTCTTGATTATACAACGTGCAGGTGATAATGGTTATTATGAGTGAACATGTCGTGAATACATACTTGAGACACGCGACGGAAGACATGCTGCAGAATAAGCGCAAAGATATACAGTGTCCGTGTCGCGCATGCAAACTCGAGGTCGGCATCAGTCCATTTACCGGAACTTTGCTGGAACACCTGCTCTTCCGTGGTTTCATGGATGGCCACACTCGTTGGTTAACAGATGATGAACATGATGGAAATGATGGTGCGCCGGAAGGAAATAATCAGGATCAAGGGCAGCAAGACAATAACAACGAGGGGCCAGAACACGAAGAGCCTGATCCGGATCCCGTGCAACATGATGAAGTAGAAGAAGACGATGATGATCATGTGGTACTAGAAGAGGAGGACACACGGACACCGCTAACTTCAGTCGTGCGGGACCCTCATCTAACAGAATTGTTTCTTCAGAAGACGGCTAACAGGGAATCTAAGCTGGCGCAATTGGAGAAAGATTCAAATACTCGTTGTATCCAGGCTGCGACCCAGAAGCTTCCCGCTTGAAAGTATCGCTTGATTTTCTGCAGATGAAGACAAGACACAAATTGAGCGATATAAGCGTCGACGCTAACCTGGAATATTTGCACGGTATCCTTCCGAAGGGCAACACGTGTCCTAAAAGTTGTGACGAAGCCAAGAAAGTCGTGTGCCCCTTTGATTTACCGCACGAGAGGTACCATGTGTGCATCTTCGATTGCTACATATTTCGGAAAGAGGACGAGGGAATGACCAAATGTCCAGTGTGCAATGCCAATCGATACAAGACCGGGAAGAAAGCCCCTCGCAAAGTTGTGTGGTACTTTCCGCTCATTCCTCGTCTGCAGCGATATTTCGCAGACCGTAAGGAAGCAAAGCTTATGCGCTGGCACGCGGAAAGAAAGGCGGCAGTGGTGCAAGATTCAGACCGGAGTGAAAAGATAATTCTGACACACCCTTCGGATGCAAGCCAGTGGAAAGCATTAGACTCTTTCGATGCAGACTTTGGAGACGAGCCAAGGAATATCAGATTGGGTTGCAGCACCGACGGTCTCAATCCGTTTGGCAACCAGAGCAGTTCACACAGCACGTGGCCCGTGTTTGTATGGATATACAACCTACCTCCCTGGTTGTGTATGAAAAGGAAGTACATACACATGAGCATGCTAATTCAAGGGCCGAAACAACCTGGCAGCGACATCAATCTGTATCTGAAGCTACTGAAAGATGAGCTAGACACGTTATGGTCGTCCCAAGGGGTTCCCACTTGGGACGCCGTCGCAGAAGATTATTTCCCTATGAGAGCTGCCTTGTTGTGTACAGTGCACGATTTGCCCGGCTACGCATATGTTGCCGGCCAGGTGTGCCACGGATATTTCGGATGTGTCAGGTGCCTGGATGATCCGACATACCTCCAGCTGAAGAAAGACGGTTCTTCGAAAACCGTCTACATAGGCCATCGAAGGTGGCTAGACGATGAAGACCCATGGAGATGGCGTGGAGACCTTTTCAACGGTAAAGATGAGCTCCGAGAACCTCCACTTAAGAAGAGCGGCGATGACATTTACGAGTTGCTGAATGAATGGCAAGAGTGCCCTGAGCCGGGAAAGAAGCGAAAGGCGCCAAAACCGCTCTGTGGTGTTTGGAAGACGAGGTCTGTGTTTTGGGACTTGCCATACTGGCCCATCTACACTACGCCAAATTGCCTTGATCTAATGCATGTGACGAAGAATGTGTTCGAGAGTATGTTTGGCACTGTACTCCACATGGCGGACAGGACCAAAGATGGGCCAAAAGCAAGATTGACCTTAAACATATGGACATCAGGAAAGAGCTTCATGCGCAGCGCAAAAATGTGGTAGACGACCAGTTGGATGAGGAGATGGACGGTCACAATGCCAAAAGGGTTAAGAAGAATGACTATTACTGTCCCCCCTCTTGCTTCACTCTTAGTCCAAAGGAGGTCGAACAATTGATGAAGTGCCTTCTAGGAGTCAAAGTGCCTTTGGGTTACTCGGGGCTGATAAGCAGATTCTTAGACTGGCAGAAAAAGAATTTCAGCGGTATGAAGTCTCATGATTGTCACGTGATGATGACACAGATATTCCCAGTTGCGATCCGAGGGATAATGGACAAGCACGTCCGTGAGACCCTTTTTGGACTCTGTAACTTCTTTGACGTGATCTCTCGAAAGTCAATCACCGCAAAGAGACTCTCAACGCTGCAGGAAGAGATTGTTGTGATACTATGCGAGCTTGAGATGTACTTCCCGCCCGCATTCTTTGATATTTGCGTGCATTGTTGGTCCACATCGTGGATGATATCATTCATCTCGGACCGTTGTTTCTCCACAACATGATGGCGTTCGAAAGGATGAATGGGGTCATAAAAGGATTTGTTCGTAACAGGGCCCGTCCGGATGGAAGCATCGTTCAAGGCTTTCTCACTGAAGAGTGCATCTCTTTCTGCACGAATCATCTGGAGATAATTGATAACCCTGTTGGTTTGCCCCCAAACAAGCACTTTGGCAAGTTAGGTGGGTCAGGTCACAAAAATGGCGCGCGGGACTTACATGTGGGCTTCAGTAAGAGAATGGCCGACTTTAAGAGGGCAAACTTAGTAGCTCTCCAACACCTTCAAATGGTCGATACTTGGGTGCAAAAGCACAAACTGGAGATTAAGCAGAAGTACATTGGCCAGGGCAGGCAAAGGACCGAAGGAGAAATAATCAGAGAGCACAACTCCTCTTTCTTGAGTTGGTTCAAAGATGAGCTTGTCGCTCCGCCAACGGATGATGCAGAAGGTAGATGTTATACGACTTGTCACGTGGCCCCGCCCCCAACCTCGCGACATTTCAAGCATATGATATCAACGGGTTCACTTTCTACACAGAGGCAAAGGACAAAACTTCTGACTATCAAAATTCAGGGGTAACAATGCTATCTTACGTCGGTGACAAAAAGTTCAGGTACTACGGAAGGATAGAGGACATCTGGGAGCTTAACTACTCTGGAGAGAAGGTGCCGATGTTCCGTGTGAGATGGGCTAGGTTATCCACCGTGAAAAAGGAAGACCAATACTTCACCACCATGGTTTTACCGAAGCCGGCACTTCATCAAGCAGCACGAACGTCACCGCACAAAATGAGCCATGGGTATTGGCTAAGCACGTGTCTCAGTGCTTCTTCATAACCGACCCGTCAAAGCCTAGCCGTGTAGTCGTGAGGAGAGGCAAAAGAAACATCATTGGAATGGATGGAATCGCGAACGAGGACGACTTCGACCAGTACGGTGACCCTAATATTGAAGATGATGAAGATGATGATAACACGCCATACACATCAAGAAGAAGCAGAACCACGCTACCCACGAGAGGAGGTCTTCCATTCTTAAGAAGAGGTCATAATGTGGGGCTGAATTATGTAGCTAAGACCACCAAGAAAGGCAAGAAGAAGGCCAAACGCTAAGAGAAAAGCGCGAGACACATGCATGTGTGTTATTGTAAAAAGTTGTAATTTAATTAAGATGTTTTGAACAATGTGATGTGTATGAATATTTATTTATATACACACAACTATTTTTATTTTGCTATGCACAACTATACTAGAAAATACTAAATAATAACAAAAAACAGAATAAAAAAACAAAACAGAAAATTTTAAAACATACCGCTGGCGGACAAATCTCCGTCCGCCAGCGGTAACCATATACCGCTGGCGGACACCTGGCCCGTCCGCCAGCGGTAAGTGTGGCCGGCCCACTTACCGGCCGGTCGGGCCCTCTCTTTCCCATTCCCCCACCCGCGCCTCTCTCTCTAACCCTAACCCCGCGCCGCCGCCCCGGCCTCCGACCCGCGCCGCCGCCCACATTCGCCGCCGCCGTCGACCGCCGCGCCGCCCCGATTCGCCGCCCCACGCCGCCTCGGCTCGCCTCCCCGCACCGCCCCGATTCGCCGCCCCACCCCGCGCCGCCCCGATTCGCTGCCCCTACTCGCCGCCTCCCCGACCGCCGCCGTCGCCGGCCTACTCCTCCACGCCGTCGCGCCCCTCCCGGTGAGCTCAGCCGCCGCCTCCTCCCTCCCCTCCCACCCGTTAACCGCCGTGCACGGAAGGTGTTTGGTGAAATGCCACTATTATTTTTTGCCCCTTATTTGTGAAATGTCCTATTGTTTGGTATTGTTAGTGGTGAATATGAAGTATGCATGTGAATATGGTTGCGGATGTGATTCGGTGGTGGTTGTGATGTGATTCAGAAATGCCGATTTTGGTGGTTGTGATGAATATAAAATGTTTGCAGGTACCCTTGAGTCCCTTGAGATTGCCGGAACGTTGATTAGCTTTCGTTCCGGCAAATTCGGGTACTCCATATCTCGTAATTGTAGCAAAGGTCATGCCAAAAAAATTCGTGAATTTTGGCATGACTATTTCTAAAATTAGGACATATTTGAGTGCCCGCATTTGCCGTGATGGACATTCCGGCAAACTTAGCCTCATGGGTATCTTAGTATTTTCTCGTTATACTAAATTTCGACTTTTCTCGTTAGTGTGAACATGGCGGACAACGACGAGGCCGGCGGTTCTCATATACAAGACGAGGATCCGATGCAGGCGTTCATCGAGAACGAACTAACAAATAGCTTGAAATCCATGTTTCCTACCGTCCGTGAGTTTGTTGGGACTTGGATGAAGGGAGGCCAAGTAGGACCTCCCCCATGATCGGCTACGGGTGCGGCGACTCTATCACAAATTTGGTTCCTATCTCGCCAAATCATGGGACGCCAGAAGATGCGTCGGTGAACAAGCCTAAGAAGGCACGCAAAAGATACAAGAAACCAAAATTGGACGACTCCATCGTCCGACCGGAGCAGGGGACTGATTCCCGGTTTGTGGACATGATACCCATCAAGGACTGGCATAAGATGCATCACTTGGGTAGATCGATCCTGCCGGCGGATCGTGTCGAATAGTTGAGAGGACATTTGTTGGACCTACATGAGATTGTTCTTGTTGTGGAGAGGAAACTTCTCGACCAAGAAGCTTCAACATATCCCCTTTTCATTGCAAAGGTACCAGACCGGTTGGGCTTTGTCAGGGAAAATGGCGCAGACTTGCTCTTTGTGAGATTTGATGATATCTTCGCAGTGTACCATAGTCTTCCGCTCCACCCATCCATAGTCCGTCTTGTTGCGCTCGAAATGGCGCACCAAATCAAAATGGATAATACCCCCGGCATCGTGATGGTTGACCCCTACTACATGCAAGAAATGTTCGTGAACAACCCTGAGGGTAGGAAATCCGTGACCGGTTATCTCCAAAAGCTCTTCCTCGACAATGCTTCGAGGAAGTGCTCATTTCTCTTGCCTTATTTTCACGAGTAAGTTATGCCTACCTGTCATAACATGCTTCCACAGATTTCCATCGTTGAATTTGCGTCTACAATGGTGATTTTTTGCGCAGAAACAAACACGGCACCTCATCCACTTGGACATGGAACGCTTAGCTGCCTTGTATCTCGATAGCGGGGATCGCCATGAAGACAGGGCGGAGTCTAAGCGGGACTACACCAACATCAAGATTGTTCTAAATAATGCTCTAAATGGCTACGCCATGAAGGGTGGCCCGATTTTAAAAACAAGAAAGTCAGAGGATGGAAGGTTTAGATTCGCGCACAGAACGTATTTCCCCTGCATGAAGCAGGATTCAAGTAGTTGCATGGAGTCATGGTACCTCCTCTATCAAATGAGGTGGTTTTTAAAGTTTCAACGACGAGGCCAATTTATTTCTCGTGATTTCAACGCATGGGTCGCAAGGCTAAAGGAATCTGTTGATTATGTTATCAGAGCTGAGTTCCGATACATTCAGAACATGATCGCGCGAATCATCATGTGTGACGTCCTAGATCAAGATGGACAATTCTACTACGGCTTACAACCACCAGCTAATGCCGATGTAGAAAGGCGCTTAAGCCGTTCGGGTGATCACAGGCCATTCAGCTCGTTAAATGGTTGTGAACCGTTCCCGTAGATACCGGAGAGAAGGTGATCGAGGAACAAATCTTTATTCTGTCTTATGTACACAACTCGTTAGATGCATGCATGCTTAGTTAATTTTTTGTTTGATTTAATCTTTCTTCTCTCTTATCTACACAAATCTTTTTTCTTACAACTCTTATTTGACTTATAGTTTTATATGCGTCTTGTGTACAGAGAAATGGGGAAGTGATATGTGGTGTACAAAGGTCATGTTCCAGGAGTCTATGAAGAGTGGGAAGACTGTAAAAAGCAAATGAACGAGTTCAAAGACAACAGCCACAAGAGCTACAAGACTAAAGCGGAGGCGGAAGTTAGGTATTCCAACATCATCCTGAACAACCACAACATTTACGACAGTAAAGCAGAGACAGAAGCTAGATATTTGCATCACCTGCTTGCGGAAGAGAGGAAGAACCGGATGAAGTCCAACTTCATCGTGATCCCCTTCTTACTCATCATTATTGACATTCTCTTGTATAAGATTGTGGTTTAGATGACAGTAGTAATCTATTTGGAAAACTTCCGTGTATGAATCTATCGACATGTATTCGTGTATGACAACTTTTGACGCGTTTGTATGTGGAAATTTCTATGTTATTGTCATTTACGTCGCCTGTACCTGAATATCCTGTATTTATATTTGATATACTGCTGGAATACGTTATTTTAAAAAAAAATAAAAAATACCACGAAAATGTACCGCTGGCGGACACAGAGGCGTACCGCTGGCGGACATCGCTCCCAGAACTCCAACCAGCGAGGCGTACCGCTGGCGGCCGAGATATCTTAGCGCTGGCGGCCGAGGCTGCACGCCAGCGCTGCCAAACCTCGCGCTGGCGGGCAGAAATTGTGCCCGCCAGCGGTAAAAAATTACCACTGGCGTAATGATCGCCGGCGGGCGCTCGCCCGGCAGCGGTAGACCATTTTCGTCCACCAGCGGTAGGCCTTTTCCTACTAGTGCCACGGCGGAGAAGGCAATGGCGAGCACTAGACTTAGGGAAGCGGGTGCAGGGTGCGTGGCGCCAGAGAAGAGCAAGGTGACAACGGGGCTTGGAGGGTAAGTCGGGAGGCGGCGGAAGAGGAGCTTCAAGTAGGGCAGCGGGCGGTCCGGCCGATGATGGCTGTGGGGGTGGAGCGGGGGTCTCGAACATTGAAACGACGGTTCTCCTTATCCTCTACACCGGCAGGCGGCGGGGCGGCACTGCTCTTTTTCTCCACCTCAGTTCCAACCGAACTACAGTGAATGTCTGAAAATCACCCGAGTACACAGTCACCCATAAGGTACCAATGCCCTTTGTTGACTACATATATGTACATTTAGATACAGATGTATTTAGACTCATTTTAGTGTTACAGTATCAACGTATATATAGTGAACTAACAGAGTATGAAATATGAAACGGAGGGAGTAGTGATTCCTAACTTTGATTTTACTCTAGTACTGGCGGGATTAATCAGCCGTGTGTTCGGGACAAAGTAAACGTTGGTTCTCGTCAGTGTTATTTATACTGTAATAAGCAGTACGTGCAGGAGAGACACGACCAAGATTCTCGGTGACCCGGCCTCCTCGAGAGTGAGTTCAACGGCGCACGTCAAAATTAATGCATGTACAGTCCTGAACTTGCTGGCTATGTCTATAATAGTCCTCAAACTCAGAGAATGAATCAGTTCGGTCCTTAATCTTGCTATAGAGGTCCACATACGGTCCTGCTACGATTGACTAGTGTAGTTTGCTAACCTGGTGTCGGATCTGGCCCACATCATCGTTCCAGCGATGAAATATTCCGACGAATCTGGTGGTGGCATAGCGGCACCGCCGCCCGGCGGGGTGCTCCCCGATTTTTCTTTCTGTAACTCAGCGTATGCGGGTAGGCGCGCCGGCTCCATGCACGACCAGGCGCTCGTGGACAACATAATAAGAGCATCTATAGTCGGGGCGTCCAAATGGCCGCCCAAAGGCCTTCCGGACAGACTCTTTGGACGCTGTCCGGAAGGCCTGACGCATTTGGACGCCCTGGCTCCCCACTCGCGCCGTCCAAACAGGGTCGCCTAAATTTTTTTCCCCAATTCTGTCGCTGAGGTTTTACGAATTCAAATTAGAAATGGCTACAAATTCAAAGTTTTAGTCACATTCGGACACAAATGTAAGTGTTTTTGCCGTCAAATTACAGATCCAAAATATGCCGCCAAAATACGCCGGGAAATTTCGTTACCCGGGCGTCCGATTGCCGCCGCCACCGGCAGGTCTAGATGTCCCCGGGCTGGCGCACATAGCCGTCGCCGGGCTGGGTCATGTCGGGGTCCTCATCGACGACGTCGGCCCCGGGCGAGACGTTCTCGTCGTTCTGGGCCGGCCGAACGAGTCCGAGCTCCTGCAGGATCGCGGCGCGATACATGTCGTGCGCCGCCCTGGCCAGCGGATCCATGTTCGAGACGTCGGCCTTCTGCATCAAGGTCGTCCACCTTGCGTTGTTCTCGTCGCGGCGCAAGCTCGAGTTGGAGCAGACGTCGGCGAGGACCTCTCCGCGGCGGCAGGGGCTTGCGCTTGACGCCGAGCGTCTTCTTAGCCGCCGTCGCCTTCTTCTTGGCCTTTGCCTTCTCCTTGGGCACGGTCGTCAGCGCCATGGAATCCGATCCGGCGCAGCGACAGGGCAGGGTTTTTCTTTTTGGCGGGAGAGATGGGGCGAGAAATGGCGCGAGTTTTGGGATTTTGGAGGAAAATGGGGAGGGAGCCGGCATTTATTGCGAGCGCCGTCTCACTGCCAGGCGTGGCCCGCGCGTCGGAGGCGGCCATTTCGTAGTGTCCGGGGCCGCCTCAACCCTGCCCAAGTTGAGGGCGTGGGCTGGGCGTGCCGGACACAAAACTGGACAGCGCGAGACCAAAATCGGATTTGGGCGCCGCGACTGGGGAGAAAAAAAGTGTCTGGCACGCCCCAAAGAGTTTTGGCCGGCCATTTGGCCGCCCCGACTGAAGATGCTCTAAGTGCGACGGGGATGGTCGCGTTCTCCGTCGTCTCCCGGGACCTCCGCCACGGCCGCAAGCCCATGGCGTTCAGCGCGTTCGACGGCCAGGCCTCGAAGATCTCCGCAAGCTGTAAGGCCACTCCCAATGAGTACGGCGTCGACATCTGTGCCTCGTTCCTAAGATAGACAACTGCTCCGCCGGCATGCTTGTTTCCGGGACAAGATTGTGGCGAAGTTGTGGTCGGACGCCGGCACGGCCGCATCGCTCGAGGACAAGAGCGCTCCACCACGCCATCAGTCCATCACCATGGAAGACGAGCGGTACGTCTGTCATCAACCAGTACCACAGCCTCGGGCTCCTGCCATTCTTCAAGCTCTGCAATCGCTCCATGCCATCGTGGCTGACGCATTGACGCGGAAGCTGTGAGTCTGTGACGGAGGTCCCCGTGGACGGCAGAGAAGCACGGGCACGGCGACGATGAAGAACGAGGAGGCGTCGAGGTAGGCAAGGCGCCCATGTGTGGTAGCAGCCCCCGTCCAGGGCGACGCGGATGGTTTTGCCGTTCTCTGGCATGCTACTGGGCATGGATGACTCATCCAGGTTGAGGCGAAGGATCCTAGCGCGCGGCCGGACGTGGTCTTGGAGATCTAGTGGAGCGGCTGCTCGGGCATCGAACGCCTACACCAGTGTCAATTTAGATTTTTTTTATAAAACGAGCAGGGTCGATTTTCATATGTGAGGAACGACGTTATGTGCCCAATCTAGCGCCACATCAGCGAAATACGGGGCCAACGGTAGCGAGGACCGTAGCTGGACATATAGAGCAAGATTGAGGACCGTATTGATGCATTTTCTGAGTTTAAGGATTGTTTTGGACATAGCCAACAAGTTCAGGGACTATAGATGCATTTCACTCTCAAAATTACCCTGTAAAACCGCGTTTGCCAGGCCAAAACGAACGACGAAATCCTCACCAAGCTCAGCTCACCAACCCAGCAGGAATCAATCCCACGACCATGTCGACGCCACGCACTCTGACACACGCGCGCACGCGTTCGTCTACCTCCAGCTGCTGCATCCAATATATAAACACGCTCGCGCGATGCGTGCTCGCCACCTACCACCCCGGCCGGCCACAACGGCTACATACTATCACAGCGCAAGCCAGCCAGCACGACGCCGAGCCAGCCAAGAACGCGCAGCGGACGATCGAACCTCAAGTCCTCAACGGCGGTAGCTACGTAAAGCTTTCAGAATTCAGAACGTCTCGTTTTCTCATGGATCGATCAATTTCCATGGGGAGAGGGGCGGTGCAGTACTACTACTCGGCGACGCCGGTGGGCACGGGCACGTCCACGGGCATGGGCCCGCTCGCGGGGCAGCTCGGCGAGTGGCTCTGCCGGGCCGTCCAGCCGCCGGCGCCCAAGCCGTGCGGGTCTCCCGGCGGCCCGCCCGTGACGGCGCGGCGGGTCAAGCTGAGGGACGGGCGGCACCTGGCGTACGAGGAGTCCGGCGTGCCCAGGGAGAGCGCGCGGTTCAAGGTCGTCTTCTCCCACGGCTTCACCGGCTCCCGCCTCGACAGCCTCCGCGCCTCCCCGGAGGTCGCTGAGGAGCTTGGCGTGTACATGGTGGGCTTCGACCGCGCCGGCTATGGCGAGAGCGACCCGAACCCGGCGCGCACCGTGGAGAGCGCGGCGCTGGACATGGAGGACCTCGCTGACGCGCTGGGGCTGGGCGACAAGTTCTACGTCGTGGGATTCTCCCTCGGCTGCCACGCCGTGTGGGGCGCGCTCAGGTACATCCCGGAGAGGATCGCCGGGGCCGCCATGCTGGCGCCCGTGGTGAACTACTGGTGGCCCGGGTTCCCGGCGGAGCTTGCCGCGCGGGAGTACGACCGGCAGGAGAGTGGCGACCAATGGGCGCTGCGCGTGGCGCACCACGCCCCCGGCATGCTCCACTGGTGGATGGAGCAGAGCTGGCTGCCCCTGCCCACCTCCACGGCTCCACCGTCGTCGCCAACACCACGTACCTCCCCAACAAGCGCGACGCCGAGATACGCCGCACCCTCACCGCCGACGGCACCCTCCGGAAGAAGAGGGAGATGGCGACGCAGCAAGGGATCCAGGAGTCGTACTACAGGGACATGGCGGTCATGTTCGGCACGTGGGAGTTCGACCCGATGGCGCTGCCGGAGCCGGCGAAGGGCTGCCAGGTGCACCTGTGGCAGGGCGACGAGGACGGCCTCGTGCCGGTCGCGCTGCAGCGGCACGTCGCTGGGAGCCTCGGCTGGGTCAACTACCACGAGCTCCCCGGCACCGGCCACTTCATGTCCGCCGTTCCAGGGCTCGGAGACACCGTTCTCCGGACACTTCGGTTGATCGCCCAATAGGAAAAAAAATAGACAAGAATTAGAATTAGCTACTCGCTACATTGGCGTACGATGAGAAGTTCTCGTCGAGAACTTGCAAGTGCAGTACAGTATGTTTATTGGTTTGTTGGTTATAAGTTATACTCACTCCATTCAAAATTACTTGACTTGGGTTTATCCAAATACAAATATATCTATACACTAAATAAGTATAGATACATCCGTATTTGGACACAACCCTAACTCAAGTAATTTGGAACGAGGGAGTACACGGGGACATGAGGCAGCATGTAGATTTTTTATTCTTTTGTCATTGAAAATATGCTGACAAGAAGGACTGAAAAAAACCATCAGTTTTGATGCATTGGTATAGTTCTTTCACAATTCTTCCCAATTTATGGTGGTTTTGTTTGCAATTTAGTCCCAAAGAACACCATGTGCATACATGTACCCACGCAAAACACACACTATAATGCACAAACTCCGCAAAAGTTCCCGAGGAAGAACACCGTGGCAAACACCCCGAGCAAGTTCTCGAGAAAGAGCACCCTAGCAATGTTGCTACATCGTGATAATGCAACAACACCATAAAAAAAGCCATACATAGAACAAACTACACCACTGGGACCGACATTATCGCACCACGAGAACTCAAGAGACAAAACCCATGTCATGCATATTGCACGAGAAGCACCAACACTACATATGAAAATCTACATGCTTGTATTGGTAATGCCATCCGCGTCTGGCGTCTGATCAACCGATATCAAACATGGAAACGCTAACACCATAGGTGGACACCTATCAGAATGAGAAACAAGTCCACAGTGCTGACATTTGTGAGCCATATGCGTAGTTAAAGAGTGAACTAGCCAAGACAAATTTGAAGGTCTACGCTAACGACATCACACCCATAGATCAATCATGTGCATGGCGAAAGGCGGGCACGACTTAGACCATGACATGAGAGTCATGTGTCAAAGGAAAAAATGGAAGGCAATATGAGCGAGATATCATCCAAAGGCTTCGCAAATCACATGCTCTCAAAGAAGCTAGCATGAAGAGCAAAAAAGCGAGAGCAACAAGCGCAACAGGAGGAGGCTAGTCGTCATGCATGAATGAAGGAGAGGAGGTAGAGACAATTGTGTGTCCATCCTTGACCCTTAGGACAATTAACCCATTCAAAACAAAAGAAATTTCTCAATTTATGAAATAAAGTTATTCCCTCCGGTTCAAAATGTAAGTCATAGTTTATTTTGTACCAGCTAATCTCTTATGTATATACCAAATTATACGGATTGAGAATATTTAAATGGTATTGTTACATTAGTCTTGAAAACTCTTTACTTTTTTAGAAATGAGGCAAACTTTAATTTTGTATCTCTTTATACTAAAATTTGATGTACATATTATAGGTTGTAATTATTTGACTAGAAAAATGAAGGGCAAATTACATTTTAGGAGACAGGAACACGTTCCAAACCGGACCAAAGTTTTTTTTTAATTGAATGGTTTTGATTTAGTAGGATATGATTCGAGTAACCCCTCTAATCCATTTTCGCTGGTGCACCTGAAAATGCCTGCAAGTTCAGATTGTTGCCGGCGCTATTTCTTTTTCTGCTAACACAAAAGCCAGTTGGGTTGGAAGTCACTAGAAGAAAAAGGCACGCGTTGTTGCGCCCGTGGTTTCTTTATAATTGAGAGAGAATGCAAATTTGGTTGTAATGGAAAAAATCAGAAACATATCTATGAATAAGACTTGTCAACACAAAACACTTCACTACATAGAACAGAAAGTTAACCTCACAAGTATGTTGAAATAAATATTTGGTAATATTCAAATAAAGTTTTTCGTTCATATCTCCATTTAGGACCGTACAACCAAGTACAGTTCATGTCAAGATACAAAACAAGAAGGCGACATCTAAATTAGGCTAGATATAATTACACCCCAAACATTCAGACCCAACAGGCCATCAAGAATCAATAACCAATCAATATCCTCCTAATGACATCACAATGTGAGCCTACTATGCCATCAACTTACCTAGAATCATGTATCATACAAAAAAACAAATGAATTCACTGTCGTTTGCACGATGTAAAGACAAGATGCCGAGTTTAATCAACACAAAGAAATCTGCAACATTTGCTCACTAAGATAAAATAAACCTATACCGGAAGTAAGGTGCCAGAGTGCGAGAAACACTGTAGTCAGTAAGCAAAGAACCACACGATATGGCACATACGAATAAACTTCTAAACCAAACAGTTCCATTTTTTTGTTGAGAAAACTGTTTCATAGTTAATATGACCTACATTGTAGTATTTAAGATAATGACTTCAAATAGTATAAGGACTATAAAACAAATACACCTGAAATCACTAAAACTGCTATACACAATTAGTACACCGCGTGGTGCAATACGCTTGTATCAGCCTTTCAAAATACACGAACACATTTTTTTTGATATTTATTAAACATAATCAGACAACCAAGATATTAAGAACAACTATAAGTTGTTGTGGCTAGAGGTCGCATATTTAGGAGCATTGCACACTAATGCAATACATTTGAAAAAACAGGCTGGGCAAAAATATAACACTGTAACAGTCTCTATATAAACAAGTTTCCTTCCTCCTACTATGGCTTCTTACTCTAATCTTTAATTACTTCAGTTCACTCAATTTGAGGTTGAGAAGAGAGGAAAACAGATCTGCTGATATGAATCATTAAGCTGATTTCCTGCCAAGCAATACTGTATCATTGCACTGGTAAGATGTTGTAGGTACGAATCATTTCAATACACTATCAGTTAGCTACCCAATGGATTTCAGAGAAGCAACCCAACAAAGTTCAGAACTAAAGAGACGTTGTCTTTTGATGGATACCTAGTTACCAACTGAAGTCCACACATGACAAACCAGTCTAACGTGTCATTTTATATAATCAACGATATTCAAATCTTAGATACCAAGTAAAGACCACAGGCTATGGCTCCATGCATACGCCTTCGTGTATCAGATATTCAAATACCATGCTATAAAGCATCAAATAAACAATCAAAGTTCAGCAATTTGCGGCTGCACTACAGAAGTTTGGAACCGCCATGTACATGAACTAATCAGCATATCTGAATGCTTGTATGCTGCACAAAAATATACACTTGCTACATGAAAAGTAACATGCCTGCAAGACAAAAAAAGAAGACAAAAACGACTGCTGCTTCATGATGCGCAAAATATTACTTCTTTTCAACATTCTAACCCACAGATTAGTTTTAAGGTAAAAATACAGGAACATAACTCAAGATTATATGAAGGATACCCTCAACAAAAATAATAACATGAGAGTACATGTAGCAGCTATGCCAGAGGAGAGACTGAGACAACAATGGATTGCTAGGCCGTATGAGGCAAGAGCAGAGGATGGGAATCACATAGTACATTAGAGTGAAGCAGAACATGTCACACCGCCTCCAGTGTTGCAAGCACCAGGCCATCATCGCCGTGTACCCGAGGACCTCCTGCTGCCGCCATTCGAAGCTATACAGCAGCACCGTCAAATCCAGCCGGACCACATACTCAAAGTAAAGCGCGAAAGCAAGAACTAAGTAAGCAAAACAAGAAACCAACTAAGGACATGAAGAACCAGACGACGCCTCTCTCGGTATAGACCATAGGAGCCCATCCAGGCCAACTCCAACTTCAGCTGACGCATGACAAAGGAAACACATGAAACCGAACAACAGGACCATACAAAATTGAACAAAACACAGAATAAGCAGCAAAAGATAAAGCACCCTTATGGCTACCGACCACGAACCAATTGTGTGGCTTGCATCTAAAGGGCAAGCAGCAACGGGGATGAAGTCAGAGAGACCAAAACATTGTAAGAAGAAACTTAACCAGTGGCAAGTCAACGCCCCCTGTTTCCGCCTTCTATATATGTAAATAAATACGGTTGAGAACAATGTTTCCAAAATGTGAGCATCTAGGCATGCTTACCTCAACCAGAAGATTGCAGAAGAAATTGTGGTCACATGGTAGCTCTTCGCCGGTCTCTACCATGGCTTAGGTACCTATTCAAAATGATCCACCGAGTACAATCAGCAGTACAATCAGCAGAGGGAAACTGGAATGGCGAAGATATGGAAGCATTTAAGAGTTTCTAGTGATCTACACGTTCTCAGGCTAGAGATCCTAGGAGTTCTCCGGTAGCTGACCGATCAATAAATGGCGAAATTGCTTTCCTGATACATCACTTACCCTCGAATATGTTTTTTCTTTGCATGAACATACCATCTTACAATTCCTGCAGTTACGATGGAGCTCCAACTGGATAAAGAAGAACGCATAAAAACATAAAAGATATCATCTAGACCATTGTAACATGATGTATCATCAATCAATGGGGAAATACAAATTCAACTGGTTAATATGAAATGCGTAGAAACAAGAGAACAACTACATTGACTAATGAATAAGGTTATGCTATTTCCCCACATCACCTCAGTAAATCTATTTCCCAGAATTATGCAACTTTAAGCTAGAGTTGAAGAAGCGTGTAGGTAAAGAGGTCAAAATATCAACCGTGACCTTCTAACATGGATGCACTTGATTCTGTGATCTTTTCAGCAAATGGGCTTGCACTCTACATGACTACAGAAATTATATTTTGTTGCCATTAGTATTCCTTACAAACAATAATATGACGCCATAGGGGAGCCTTAAGATTTGTAGGTTGCTGCTGGTGCGCCATTAGATAGCAATCTACAAAAAAGATAGAGGAGGGGAATGAGCGTTGCAATTAGATGGTAATCAATCAAAGAAAGAGGAGAGGAGGAAGGACTGCACCGGAGGGAGAGGAGCAGCCGAGGAGGAGTGTAACTTGCTGGCGAGCTGCTGCAGTGCTCACCTGCTCGACTGCCGGCCGACCGGAGAGGACGGGGACTGGGTCGCCCGCCGAGCGCCCGCTGGGTCACTGCTGGCTGCTCGATCTGGCCGGCCGCTCAAGAGGGAGCCTGGAGCGGGAGGCGGCTAGGTCAGGGACGGGCACCGGCCGCTTGACGACCAAAGGACCCACCACGAGAGCAGGGAGAGCAGAGATGGGGAAGCCACATGGTTTGGGGTCGAGCCGTCACGGCACCATCTTGTCCGACGAAGACGAATCCCCCTCGCCTAGAGTAGGAGCAACACCTCACGGTTGGTTAGGACTTAGGAGAGGAGGTGATGGTGTGGGCTTCACGCCGGCAATGGCTCTTCCTCCATGCGAAATCTTGTTGTGGGCTTCGTCGTGGATCTCGCTGTTGCCTTGGCCTTCCGTCTCACCTTCATCCTCCTCTCTCCTCAAGGTCGCAAGCGACGAGGAGACGGGCGACGCGGGTTTGACCAGGAGAACCGCCTTACAGCGAACCGACCAATAATACACACAGACAGGTGGGCCACAATGCGAGAGATGAGGTGGACGCACCACAGGCCTGAAAACCCAGGGAGTTTAGATGTTGTAGAGATAAAGGGGTCCCTTTTTTGTTCAAACCTGAAGGGGTTTCCCTTCGCATAGAGAAAGAGACATGGCCTTCAGAGCCGTTGAAGCTGATACAAAGATTACTTTACGTTATTGACGAAATCGCTGGTGACATTGCCGAAACATTGGACTTCTTCATCAAGAAGACCTCAGACACAGTCAAGGATAGAAGTAACTGTAGTTCAGAGAAGAATTGGTAATCTAACAAAACCGTGTCCTTCTTCTCTGCAGATGTCAACACTATATTATAAACATAAATTGTGCTACATGGACAGTGCGTCGATACCGACTTTGGTACTAGCTTACACATGCACTGTCGTGGAGAAAAACTATTTTTTATGGCATGTGCAAAAAAGACAAAAAAATGTCTCACACAAAATTAAAAAATGTTTTTTTCTTCACGTAAATTTTTGTACTAACATAAAATTCCTTGAAGTATGTCCAACAATTTTATTTTGAATTTTTTGACATTTTCGAGTTTGTTTTTTTAACAGTGGATGCATCTGCACCTGCTACCCGTTATGGATTTCCGCCAAACCAGCATGTTTCTAGCGTATCTACAAAAGGTAATAGAATCCTAAAAACCTAAAATAGAGCCCGAGATAAATTGAGCTCGTTTTTTCAAAAATAAGAAATTGATATTTTTAGTTTCCAAAAATCGCAAAAAAAAATCCCGGGTGTAGATATTGTGTAGATCTACAATCGTGCAAATCAACAACTCCAAAGTCGCTGTATTTTGGGCTTCACCAATAAACAAATAAGGGGATCTGGTGGTGAATACTACTCAGTTTAATTTTTGAAATTTTGCCTAATTTGTCTTTTTTGTACATGCCAAAATACAACGATTTTGGAGTTAAAATTTGCACCATTGCCGATCTAGACAATATCCACACTCGGGATTTTTTTTCGTGATTTTTGAAACTTCAAATTTTCGATTTTGATTTTTTTAAACGAGCTCCATCTAGTCCAGGTTCCAAAGATCCACTCTCACTAGAATCCACGCTTTACTCCGTACCAGTGATATTATATATGACAAATTTTACCCAGCAAATTTTACCTTATTTTGTTATTTCCCTAAACTGAAAACTAAGCCCACTGCCCTAAATAAACTAGGGCCAATTTTTTAGGACGACATTTGAGCAAAAAAAAAAAATATTTCCGAAAAATGGCATTACACAAATGCATGTAACCTTTCATTGTGTTAATATATGTTGTTTATGTGAACTCTTTCGCGGGCAGATGGTCGGTAGGCTGAAGCGACAAGTCACTGTTTGAGGGACACTTCTACCTTAATGACAAACCAGGGTGGCGTCTCCCTCTCGGTCTTGTTATTTTTTTTTATGTTGTTTACGGGAAAGGTGTTTTGCCTCTCGAGATCATATGCTCCTGGTATATTAAAAAAATAAAAAAATTGTACAACATTTTCTAAAATTTCTGATTTTTTTGGGTGACAAATATATATATATATATATGTTTTTTAAATACACGCAAAGTTTCGTGATGAAATGTCATGGTGCTCTGTGCAAAATTAACAAAAAATAGTGCTCTAAAAAGTATGTTTTAGAAATTGTATTTCGACCTGATTTGTCTTTTTTTTGCGCAGGTATACAAAATATCATTTCCCCACAAAACTGGGACGTATGTTTGACATTGGTATGTGTTCGCCTCCAATCTTTTTAGAATTTGTTAAAATATTTTACTATTTTTTTAATTAAATATAGCATGAGTATATGAACTTGGGAGTCAAAGTGGATTTCCGGTTGTTTACCAAAGAGTGCAGTTCACGGATCATAAAGAGTCGATATAAACACTGATTTTAGCAAATGTATATATATATCGCTAATGTGATTGAGTTTAGATTTTCTGGCCTATTTGTATAACATACCAGTCAATGTACATAAGCACATACTATATAAATATCTTAAGAATGTTTGGATACTTCAAAATGTGATATTGGAATATGTTTGTCGGGAGGAGATACGTGCTAGACATGTCTAAGAACCAATAAAGCAAGCAGGTCAAGAATACCGGGGATTGACCACACCCATGTGCAGAAAAGAAAAACAAGTCTATACTTACCAAGATCAGTAGCGACCGATAAGGCCTTAATCATCCTCTCATTGGCCATTACCCTACGTGCTCTATCGGGCCATCTTTTTGGGGTTCGTGAATCCAGGAATGTACTTTGACATGAGATGCCAAAGGAAAGAGGTGATTATTCACTTGTTCTCTGTTCATACTTCACCCACTCTTTTGATGCACTGCTTGTTCTCTCCATTTTTCTCTCGAAATAGGTTTTCGCCCCGCTTTATAAATAAAGCCACACGGCCGAATGATACAAAGTGATGAGGGAATCCTCTTACAAGCAGATCAAAGATAAACAAAAAAGACCAGGAAACCAAACTTGCCACCGATGACACCGGAACGACACCGAAAGAACCGTAGCTCCACGACAATGCCCTCAGGAAGGAAACGACGGTTCACGCCGCCATTGTCGAGACCGAAGTCTAAGGTTTTCACCCGAAGCCCTGACGCGGCAAAGGTAGACACAACGACGCCCCCCAAGAGGGTAACGACACCCGCAGACACCGCCGTCGTTGGCGTCGAAACGCTGAGCTTTCGCCCGAAAAAACCTTCGCCTTGTCCGGTAAATTGGACCGCCCATCGCCTTCGAGTCCGGCTCCCAAAACATGATCTGGGAGCTAACGTAGCCGAAACGCCGTCAGCACCAGGATCCCCCACAACCCGCTTCTCGCCAACCACAAGGCCAAAAAGCAAGGTCATCACCACCGCCACGCCGCTCGCCGCAGAGCCACTCGTGCAGTCCACCTTTCGAGGCCGCCGCCTCGGCGTCCAGGATCGTTGGCCGACAATGAAGTCGAGCACCGCCACAAGCATTCCACCAGAACAGACAGGAGAAAACGGAGTCAGCTGATTGACACCTCGGACAGTGAGGTTCAACTAGCAGGACGCACCCGCCTGTCGAACCCACAGAGCCCGTACGGGACCACCAGGCGGCTGCCGGATCTAGGCCGTCAGCCCGGATCCATCGCCCCAACCATCCATGGTCAGGGGTTGGGCTCCAGATCGGAACCCCTGAAACCAATCGACCCGCAGGCCCCAGCTAGCCCGATCCAAGCCCATAGGGCCCAGATCTGGGCCAACAAGGATATTAAATGGTACACTTTAGAGGTCTCTACCATGATATTAATATGTATTTATTAGATAGTACACCTTAGAGGTCTCTACCATGATATTAATATATGTATTTATTAGATAGTACACTTTAGAGGTCTCTACCATGATATTAAGGATATTAAAATAGAGTTGAACACACATAAAAATGAACACCCTACAAGTTATGTAAATATTAAAATAATTCATGAATAATTTATTTATGACAAAGAGTTCAAATTATCATGACACAATTTGTATTGATATACACTGGAATAATATAATAAAGAATGATATAGTTAATATTAGCAACATTCAAATGTGGTTTAATATGATAACTAGTTGGTAGAAAACTATGCATGTTAAGATTATAGTTTAAAAGATCAATTCACATATAAGTATAAAATTTTAGTATAAAGAGGGAACACACAAGTAAAGTTTTAGTATATATTTGGATCGAAATACGTTGAGATCTTTTCAAACTGGTATCTGTTTGCAGACATCCAAATGTGTAAGTCCATATATTCACATATGTATAATCGTTCTGAAACAAACATCTGAGAAAGAACCTTCTGCTTATTAAATATATGGACTTAATGCAGCAAACTACGTTGAGAGCTTCAATAATTGTCATTTGTGAAAATAGTTAATGTCAATCATTGCTGGTCTGCTTATTTTGTCCTGAAAATATGGACTTGCACTATTTATTTACCATTCATAGTATCATAATATTTGTTGCATTTGTACGTCGTAAGCATGTTGGGAGGCCATGTTGTTGGCCCAGGATATTTGGAGCTCTAAGGTTTGTGCTAGCCTCAGACTTCCAAACACCTATGCTCCTAGATTCAGTATTACTAGAGTTTCAGGGATATATGAATTTGTTTGATGAACTGAAAGTGCACCATTAAGAGAGGAAGTCCAACTAGGAAACTCGCTTTTCAGCAAAGCGTGCTTCCTATAAAACACTATTGAAATTTACTGGATACTTTCAAGTTTAATGTTATTGTTAGCACATATTTATCCGGATAATAAGTAACCTTAGGATAAGGAGCTGGGTGCTAACCAAGTCTAAAAGAAGATTCTAGTAAAGCAAGCAGGTCAAGGAGTACTGCAATCTTGACCACCACACAATGTGCATTGACAAATTATTGTGAACAAAAGGAACTTCTGAAAGGAAGTCTTTACCTACCAAGAACACTACCGATCGACCTTGAAGGGCCATCGTCATCCTCTCATTGGCGACGCCTACTGGCTCTCTCGATCAACAGGTCACCATTGTGGTGTTGGTGTGAAAATTGCAGAAAGGTGCTTTGACGTGAGATGCCAAAGGGGAGAGAAGATTTACTTGTTGTCCATTCACACTTCTTCACCAACTCCAACTACATGTGTGATGGACTACGTACTCCTGAGAACGGTGGCAGGAGAGGCGAGAATAGATTCTTGGTGGTGCCATTCCTCGCCATAGAAAGTTCTAGGGCTTTTAATTTTTTTTCTTTGAACATCATCACCTATGTCATGCTACCTATGTGGAGGATCAGAGTACAAATTTCCCAAGTATAAATCAGTAAATCACCACCAAGTTGATGGTCCACTTGCAAGATGCAACCATAGGTCTTATGATTCAAGACCAGAAAATGTTAATTATCTTTAAAAAAAATTAAAACACCTGTTATACCATTAACTTGTGGACTCGACAGATCATCGGCCACTGCACGGGTTACATCACTCGGAGGATCAGAAAACCACACAGTATGGTTTCCGAAAACCTCACTAGCACCGATATTGGTCAGCACATGCGCTTGATTATTACATGAACGAGGTTTAAAAACAACTTGGTACTCAATGAACTCAAACATATGTAGGGGTCTTTGGTCTTACATTACCCACAATTAGGGCGTGTTTGGCCTGCACAAGTATGTCCTCTATTTGTCGGCCAAGATTATCTTTGGACGAAAAGAGAGCTTAGAGGAAAACAGAGCTACGTGTCAGGTGTACATGGGAGAAGAAGAGACCCCTTTCTATTGGGGGTAGGTGATGAAGATTTTGCTGGGTGGTGTGACCGAGAATGCATATATACATGGACGTTGTTTTTTGGACATCATCACCTATGTCATGCTACCTATGTAAATGGAGGATCAGCGTAAGTATAAATCACCACCAAGTTCATGGGCCACTTGCGCATCCATAGGGCATGTGATTCAAATCCAGAATGTGTTGATTATCCGTTTATCAGTACTACCAAATGATTACAGCTCATATATACTCTCTGTCCCAAAATAACCGTCTTAAATTTGTCAAAAGGTGGATGTATGTATCTAGACATGAAACACATATAGATACAACTTGAGACAGTTATTTCGGGACGGAGGGAGTACAACTCAAACATTATGTAGGAAAGTATTTAGTCTTACATTACCCACATTTATGGCGTGTTTGGAACCCAAGAATTCCTGCACAAGTATGTCCTCTATTTGGATGTATGCTGAAAACAGAGCTCAGAGGAAAACAGAGCTACGTGTGGTCTCAGGTGTACATGGGATGATGGGAGGAGAAGACCCCTTTCAAATTTCAATTGGAGGTAGGTGGTGAAGATTTTGCTGGTGGTGTGACCGAGAATGCATATATACATGGATTTTGGTAGGTTGGCGTGAAAAGCCCTGCACTGCCCTGGCCTCCACTACGAACTGCGTTTTCAGCAAAGTGTCGTCGCCACTATTCAGCTAGCACTAGCTTAGATCAACACCTAACACACTTATAAGCGGGTCCTCGTCCTGCTCCAACAACGCCACAAAGCTCCATCCATTTGATAAGAATTCCACTCCTCCAGCTTCTGCGTCGTCTACAATGGCTGCTGCTACTACCACAGGTAACAATTGTACTGCAAAACTGAAGAAGATGATGAAGAAATGCACGAGTTTAACTATACTATGATCATAGTAGGCACGCATGCATGTCATGTCGTCGTACGCGTGCTTCAGTTTAATCTGTTCTCTAATTATGCATCGATGGTGTGCATGCAGGGAACGGGAGCACGCCGTTGGGGCTGCTGCTGCTCATGGCGGTGGCATTGGCGGCGGGGTGGTTCGCGAGCGCCGTCCGTCCGCCTCCACCGACGCCGTGCGGGACACCTGGAGGGCCGCCGGTGACGGCACCGAGGGTGAGGACGCGGGACGGGCGGTTCCTGGCGTACGCGGAGTCCGGCGTGAGCCTGGAATCCGCGCGGTTCAAGGTCGTCTACTCGCACGGCTTCTCCGGAAGCCGCATGGACTCGCCCCGCGCCTCGCAGGCGTTGCTGGAGGAGCTGGGCGTGTACATGGTGGCGTTCGACCGCGCCGGGTACGGCGAGAGCGACCCGGACCCTCGCCGGTCGCTGCAGAGCGCGGCGCTGGACATCGAGGACCTCGCCGACGCGCTCGGCCTCGGCGACAAGTTCCACCTCATATGCTCCTCCCTCGGCTGCCACGCGGCATGGGCCTCCTTCAAGTACATCCCACACAGGTATCGTCCAAGCCGTACGCTGAAACTGAACACCGTGTAGTAATGTTCAGTGACACTGACTGGTTCATCTATATATTGGCGACTGGGTCATGCAGGCTGGCCGGGGTGGCGATGATGGCGCCGGTGATAAGCTACCGGTGGTCAGGGCTGCCGAGGGGTCTGGCAGGGCAGCTGTACCGGCGGCGGCCGCTGGGCGACCAGTGGTCGCTCCGTGTCGCATACTACGCGCCGTGGCTGCTGCACTGGTGGATGAGCCAGCAATGGCTGCCAACCTCCACCGTCGTCAGCGGCTCCGGCTCCTTCCCCAACGCCCTAGACGAGAAGAACCGCCTCATGGCCCTCTCCACCGGAATCTTCCATAAGGTTCGTTCCTCCACCATATGTCAGACTGTCAGTCAAGAACTTAAGTCCATGGCGATATGATCGAGAAATTACCTATCGTGTGCAGAGGGCGAGGGCAGCCACACAGCAGGGCGTCCAGGAGTCGTTCTACCGCGACATGGCGGTGATGTTCGGCCGGTGGCCGGAGTTCGAGCCGACAGACCTTGGGAAGGAGACGCCGCCGTTTCCGGTGCACCTGTTCCAGGGCGATGAGGACGGCGTCGTGCCGGTGCAGCTGCAGCGGCACATATGCAGCCAGCTTGGCTGGATCAGCTACCACGAGCTCGCCGGGGTGGGGCACTTCCTGTCGGCGGTGCCAGGGCTCGGTGACAAGATCATCAGCACGCTCCTGCCGGGGCCGGCGGGTAACAGCTCAGCTGCCGCCGCTGGTGTCTGTTCGTCTTGAAATCAAGGACGACTGATCCTCTGTAGTTCTTTAGGTAGAAACCTGTAGAAAGCAATACTGCAAGAACCACTTACTGTACTGGCTGCAAGAACCACTTACTAGCAATACTGCAATAACCACTTGCAAGAACCACTTACTAAAAAGGAATTCATTTGATGTGAGCACTAGCTGAACCACTTACTGTACTGTACAAAGAAACTGAAGAAACTATGGCATATCTATGTATATTTCATCAGACATCATTTTACATAGGTTTATCCATTACAATCAGAAGAAGCAAATTAACAACCTCATCCAAACCGTTTAATTTACAAACAGCTACAAAGAACAATAACTGACTAGTGATTTTCGAGCTATGATCTATTGCAGTAAATGTGACCCAGATGTTACAACACAAAACAGTAACTATGGCAGCCAAAAGCTGCAAGATCACCAAACACCAAAATCTTGGCTGTAAATAGCAGAAAAATAAGCACAGCCGGGGAGGAAGAATAACAGCTGACCATCTCCCGCATTGAGCTGCTATGAATCCAAATATATTCACAACCAGGAAGTAGGAATCAAGCATTGATTTCCGCGTTGCACTGCTGCTCCCTCTGACAGCTTCTGCGACTCCAGAACATGCCGGAGCAGGTGGTCTGATCAAGGTCCTGCTCTACCCTCTTATCCAACTCGGTGCTTGCGGTGTGTGAGGGCCGGGGAGATTGCACTTCGGAGCCATCCTGCGTTTCTGTCGAGCCACATAGATCATCGTCGCTGCACCTGTAGGTTTGGAGGGCGGACGAGGGAAATGGGCTGCAGGTGAGTGGACAGACTAACTCGGAAGAGAGAGCTGCAACACGGTTGCGTCTGATTTCAGCTTTGCAGACAGTTGCTGGGGAATCTACAGATCGGGTGTTCAGAATGCATGGATTGCAGAATGTGAGTGCGGAGCTTGATTTAAACCCTTCTGTCGGTGTGCTGGGTAACTTAGTGAATGACATTATTCCATTCCGACATAGAGGGCATGGGATAGACCCAGCTGGGCCTGTGAACTCAACACGGACGTTGCTGGTTGAGCAAAGATAGAGAGCACATTTGATGCAGAACTCATGACTACAGCCTGAAAGAACAGAATGTAATATGTTAGGATACAAAGCATTACATTTTTCACATGGTTGTGAACAGGTAATGTGATTCACATGATTAAGTTAAAAGCCCTATAAAAAAACCATACGACTTCTTAAAACCACTCCATACATGCAAGTTTCAGGTTGTGCAATGCTTTAATAACTGATTTAAAATCTCTACTATTATCACTGCTTTTAGCATTTGTGAAATAAGGTAATTCGCAAAAGGGTGGCGTCCTATGAACCTGTAAGGATACAAAATTTTAGCTTCGTTTACAGAATATTATGCCATTGAATGATCACCTGAACTTATCACTGCAACAAGGTATATTTGCCAACCCTCCAACAACACAAAAAGGATAAAGAAGATGAAGGACTAGTGCATATTCAAGATAAGAATGTAAATATGAACACATATAACATATTCAGAAATAGACGGAGCTTAGATTAGATTAGACAGGACAATGTCCGTCTCCTGAAAAATTACTATGATATTTTTTATCCAAGCAACATTGTCCTTAAGGAATGAGATAATGTTAATGCAGGAGTTTAACGTTGCCCCCACCTTCAGCAGCTACAGAGCAAGACCGTTCCAGGCAAACTGCACAAAGGTCGCTCTCATCCACAGAGGATATGGTATGGTGCAACCCAAATTCTCTGCAAAGGCACATAAAAGACGATTATAAACATGAAGCGTACCATTATAAAGTCAGAACAGAAAGCACTTGTAAAATAAGTCAAAGCACTGTCAATTCAATCTAGATATTAACTCAAATATATTTGACTTCAGACAATTCGAAATTAAACACAATCAAATCCTTAGCGGAAAAGGTAACTACACCATGTGGATTGAATTCGTTGAGGATGATAAATCACAAGATAAGTTTTAGTATTTGTTCTATGCCCATCCCAGCCCAACGACATACTATGGGTTTGCCTTGTTCAGGTAGTTGCCTTGCTGCAAGTATTTCCAAAACCATGGCAATTCCACAAGACACATAAACTGGCCCAATTGTTTATAAATACCAGATCAGCTAGCATGCAGAATGAAACTGATTTAGTTGCATCATCATGTGCTTTCTCAAAAAACACAGATTCACAAAGCAGCCGTTATTGTTGTCCATAAAAGTAAGAACTGACATATATTTACCTAAAACGGACAAAAACAATATGTAGTCTGTGGTGGGTTTGTTTATGTACTAACCTGGCTATATTAAGTATGCTCATAAGTGGCAAGGCCAGGTAACTAGATGGCTGAATTGCAGGGATAATAGTGTGCGAATTTGGAGAGAGCAATGGCTCCAAACCACGGCGCCCAAATATCCTAGCAACATCCATAGGAAGCCACCTAAAAACAAGATGCACGTTAGTACTTGTTTCAAAAAGGAAAACATATATATGATAGGTTCAAGTAGTACCGGCCAAGTTAATTAACTAATATCTGTTATCGGTCAATTAATAAGTTTAAATAGCACTTGACATTAGTAAGTATACACCACACTCTTACCCATTGCAATTGAGTGTCAACCTGCTAGCACCATTTGAAAGAAGTACCTGTGATGGTGGGCATCAACAAATATCAGAAGGAATCAATTTACATGCGGCAAGTACAATCAAGAAATGCTAGTTGACAAAAAAAAGCGATGCTGCTTTATGACAGTAACATACCTGGCAACACTCCAGACTCCCCCCACCGGCTGCGTAATGCAAAGGGGTACTGCCAGCTCCTGATACGTAAAGACATAATTCAATAACCCATTTGAGATAAGAATTAAGCTTAGCTTTTGATGCATCTCTCGAGCCGCCGCCGCTGCTGTTGTTCCCGTAGTGGTTGCTCGCGCCGGCTGCTTGAGATCAGCTTGCCGTGTGCTTCGGTTTAATTCTAATCTTGTACTGGTATTTGTGCCTACTTCTGGGTGGGTGGGGGGGTCCTGGCTGCACATTATGCACTTGTTCAGGTCACAGGGTGCGTTACGTTCTATTGTGCATTTCTCTGAAGAAATCTCTGCATTCTTCGATGTTGCACCTGAGTTCTCTATCTCGTTACAGATGGGATTTATCTTAATTGTAACATCCTGCTATCTGTGAATCTTATTAGTTCAAGGTTCGTTTGGAGTGTTCCTGGCTGCAAATTGTGCACTTGTTCAGGTCCCTAGGTGCATTACGCTCTATTGTGCATTTGTCTGAAGAAATCTCTGCATTCTTCGATGTTGCACCTGAGTTCTCTGTTTCAGTCTCTATCTCGTTACAGATGGGATTTATCTTAAATGTAACATCCTACTATCTGTGAATCTAATTGTTCCTACGTTTGCTTTGAATGTTGCGCCTTTACATCTGTGTTGATACGTCGGTGCTAGTTGGAATGGGTTAAATGCACGTTTTTCAAGTAATCTTATTTATCTGTATGCTAGTGGGAATAGCTGAAATGCACACAATTTGTCACTAATGTATTTCTCTTTTTGTTGTGATGCTTCAGTGCTTGGTGTGAATGTCTGAGATGCAGGGAAATTCGACAGAGCGGTGGGTTACTCAAATGGTCAGAAAATCTCATGAACGCAAGGAAAAGGAAGCTCTTGGGACTGTTATGACACAAGGCATTACTGATGAAGTAAACTCTGCTGATGATACAGCTTGCTATGCTGGTGAAAATAGGTACCCTGGTTGGCCTGGAACCACAGTCTTCAGGTTGCTAATTTTGGCCACCAAGGTTGGCCTGATAATTGGACACAAAGGAGAAAATGTTAGAAGACTTTGTGAGGAAACAAAAGCCTGTGTCCGTATAATAGGTGGACATCTTGCTGCGCCAGAAAGAGCTGTAAGTTGCCCGTTGAACAGATATCTTATGTCTTCTCTGTATTTTCTGATCTACCTAAGGATTTACCGTAGTTAATTGGAAAACACACCTACATTCCTTTTTCGTCTAGAATATGGTAGCTAACAAGAATATGTTCGCATATCTATAAAATACAGCATTGGTTTCTTTTCGGATATTTGTACCAAAAGATGCATCATGTTACTTCCATTATTTTCAGTTGCTACCAAGAGCTTTTCGGATATTTGTACCAAAAGATGCATCATGTTTAGACAGATTTTTTTCGGCCCCATCAAACTTGCCTTGCACAATCAACTAGTATTACACAGGAAGATGTGGTATTTTCTCAGCATGGTCTGAGAATACTCTACCACTCTAGCGGGGAACTGGCTGCTAAGGATTTACTGATTCAACTTTATGCGTGTTATCCATCAATCTTGCAGCTTGGAATTCCATCAATGTTGCACCTTGCCTTTTCTTATTAGCACACATTCTTACTTCTTTTTTAGTGTATATCAGCACATTAAAAGAAATCTTGATTTACAATACAGTGGCCCTAAAATGGATGGACTACAATAAGTGAAAGGAGGCTTGCTTTACCTTTCAATTTTCCTAAAATACTCGTTCACCTTTTTCATTGAAAGGTTATCATTTTCGCAACGGAGCAACCAGATGAACCAATACCTCCAGCCATGGATGCACTATTAAGGGTATATCAGAACATAATTACTGATGATGGTTTAGACATGGGATCTAATACTACAGTTGTGGCACGAATTCTTATACCAAGTGAACAGGCAGTGAGCCTAATTGGGGAGCAAGGTTTGATGATAAATTATATCGAGGAAGCTTCTAAAACTAACATGAATGTGCTTGGTAAGTTCTTACTTCTGGCCCACCTTTAAGGTCACTTTTCCACATCCATTCCTTCTGCCAATATCACTGATTGTCATAATGTATCAGTAGTCAGCAGACATGTGGTTCTTGGGATGATGTACACATGCAGAGAAATAATTTCAGGGATCAGGTTACTTAAGCACATAGTTACTCAGTTTGCTTGGCATCTCTGTTGGGTGAAATTGGAATTCTGAAGCATACGATGCTATGATTTTCTTGCATCACAATATTCTCTCAAGCAACGTTGTATATATCAATCATAGGCTGAAAGCCTGAAAAGGCACTTTTTAAATGTTTTATTGCTCTTGCTCGTGTGCTACTATAAATGTTGGGCTTGATGTCCTATTACTTTGGTCATGGAAAAAATCAGTCAAGCTGCTGGTGAAGGCAGAACAGAGAACTCAACTGACCAAGTGTCTACTGGTATAATTTGAACTTTGATTGGTGTACATGTAGAGTGTTCTGAGTGAGTACAGTATGTACTTGAATTTTTCCATAATTCCGCCAATTGGGCATCCACTCTCATGTATTCCTTTGTTTTTTTTTTTGTAACCGACTTCTTTGACTCGTGTATAGCCATATGAATGAAACAACAGGAAACTGTTTCGACAATGAGTTGACTATATTTATTAAGGCGTCATCTGTTAAAATATATGATGAATTGTGTTTTCCAATGCATCCATCATTCAGATAAAATTGGGTTTCACTCATGTCCTTAAGTTCACTTGTCCTTGGCAGCCAGTTTCTATCGCCTATTTGTTATTGTCTGACGTGCCATCTTTTCCATCCAATGATAAGCAGTTTCAGTATGCATTCTTTCGATGTCCTTGGATTTATTGTTCCAGAATCAAGTGTTCTTTAGCCAGTATGTCATCCCTTGGATGCTTCAACTATGCAGATAGTGACTTGCCGCCAGTTGCGCTTGAAGAAGATAGGATTGTTGAAATATGGGGACAACCTGCACGAGTGCGGAAGGCTTTGGAGCTTGTTGCTTCTCATTTGAGGAAGTACCTGGTTGATCGTAGTGTTATCCCTTTATTCGACCCTCATGTAAGTAGTAGGCACTGCTTTGAACATTACTCTTCTAACGGGCCCACAAAATTTAGAGAACATTTCTGCCCTTCCTACTATTTAATTCGGAGGAGCTTTTATTTCTTCAGGTGCCTTTGACTATGTTACACGTGGAAATGCCCCCATGTCACTACAGTGATCATCATGAGGGTATGCCCCCATTTCACTACGGTGACCATCCTGAGGGCCCTCTGCAGTTACTCCAGTCTGCCATTCTGAAGATCATCAGCGCGAACCCCGATGGACTGAAACTTACTATTCGAGGCGCAAGAATCCTGTGGAAGCTGAAGTACTTGAGTATAGATGGGAGGCACCTACATCTTTTGGAAGATATCGATCAGTTACACCTCCGCACAATGGTATATGTGCATATAGACGAGAAACATCTTCACCACCGATAAGAACGTATCGGTCAGCCTCTACAGAACTAGATTCGCACCACATGACTGCATATGAATTACGAGCATGTCCACCAATTGGTGCATCAGCAACCGTTGAAAGAATACGTTCCCTTATATCTGTGCATGGTCAACAAGCGCTTCCAGTGAGGAAGACATGTCAATCAGCTAAAATGGGAAAGCATGCACACTTGGGAATATCATTATATGGAAGTGAATCTCATCCACGCAGGGTATCTTCATCCTCTGCTGCTGATCTACCTCCAATTCGTGGTATGCCTGAATATGAACTACAACCATCGCCATCCATGAGGGCGTATCCACCAGCCACTATGGAAAACCTTCTGCACTGCCGTGTGTCTGCGTGTGGGCAAGAAGCACCAGTGCATGCGCTTGTGCCTCCATTAACAATTAAATCACCAGGAATCACTTCACAGGTTTGTATGATTCCTGCTGTATAGTTCCTATGCTTGCTTAGTGTTGTGATTTTTCTTGACGACAATAATTAGTATCTGTTTGCCATGGTGTATGACAATTGACAGGTTACTGAAAAGATGCAAGTTCCAGTTATCTATGCCGAAGCTGTGATTGGCCCGACTGGTGCAAGAATTGATTACATACGTTGTGCCAGCAGATCGAGCATCTTGATAAACGATTTGGAGGGGGATGCAATGTCTATTGAAATCAATGGAAGTTGTGCAACAGATGTTCAGACTGCTGAGCAGCTGATAAAGGTAACAGCGACTTTCTCTAATAAAGTTACTTGTAATTCTTTTTCAGAAACAGTATTATCTTTTGGATAGGATTTCACCTGGTCATGCAAATGGTTGTGTATGTAAATGGCCTATCTTTGGTGTCTACTGTCTATTGCTCAATCCTACTGACCACATAAGAATCTACAACAACAACAACAACAACAAAGCCTTTTATTCCCAAACAAGTTGGGGTAGGCTAGAGTTGAAACCACATAAGAATCTACCTCCCTGAGAATAGAACCCATACAGGTTTTCTTCAAATCTTTACTAACCCGGTCCGAATGCATGGCCAGACAGTCCTGGTGACTACTTCTCCCAGAATATTCCTTCAACTGGGTGCTTCTTTCTGGTAAATTGGTTCGGATACAGTGCCGGTTTGAGATAACATCAGCATGTTTCTAAGCCTCTTTTGTTATTCCTACAGTATATTACTTAATTCGTTAGTGTCAGCAGGGGTTCTCCCTACTATTTCTACATAAAAATATACTACTTAAAGTACATAATATTTTGGTTCATGTTTGAAGTTAGAACTTTGGAAGAAGAAAAAGGTAATTATTTTGAAGTTGTGACCACTGTAAAAAGGTTTTGGCTTCCGTTTGCTTGTGTTTTTATCACTTCTCTCTTTGTGATCCTGGTTTCCAACCACTGTTATGTTTTGTATCTTATTTTGCCCTACAAACATCATTGTTGCCCTTCTGCTCTTCTGACCTTTGTGATTCTTTCCAGAACTTCATGGCTGAAGCCGCCGCTGCTTCCCCTGGTCATAATTTTGACACCATCCCATCATATTTGCCTGCAACAAGATCTCCCAGAGCTGATAGCCTAATGACTTCATACACTGGAAGAGAAAGTGGTGTGACAGAACAGCGCCTGCAAATGATCTACTGAAATTCCCAAGTTTTAATTATGCACATATACCCGATACAGGAAATTCCGTGAGAGTACATTCACCAGAAGTTTTGATACTCATCCTGACAAGATTACATTTTTACCTACAAGATTTGTTCGGAGAATTGCATCTAAATGTATGTGTTAACCGTGAGTTTTTTTTTTTGCGAAGAAACTGCTGGTGATATTAAAGCACGAAAGTTACACAGAGGACCCCAACAAAGAACAAAAATACATCCCGGTCCTTGAGCAACTCAATGTCGCCGGAGCGGAGGAAGACGTGCCGATGGCGCGCCGCTGCTGCAACTCTCCACGAACCTTGGATCGAGAGCTGTTCCCCTGCAGGCGGGAAGTCTTCGGGCCTCGAACTCCTGGGAGCCTCCACCCTCCTCCGTCGTCTCCATCCTCGAGCTTTACCACCAGCGGCTCCGATGTCGTCGACTGGATCCGCCGCTCCAAGATCCAGAAGGGGAATAGGCGCATCCGACGGCCGCACCGGACCGTGAGCGCGGGGAAGGAGGTGCCCCGCCGTAGAACTCCGCCGAGCTCCAACGCCGAAGGGGACAAGCACCACCTGCATACATACCTCCGGCCGCGCCGCCCACCTCAGAACGCCGCCGGGGGAAAACTTCACAGGCCCTACACTATATAGCTCCCCCAACCTCCCGCCGCCGGAGCGGCTGACGGAGGAAGGGGGACCCGTCGATTCCGCGGAGGCGAGGTGGATCTGGAAGGCTTACAAGTCACCAAAGTTTTATTTAATTTGGAGTACCAAGTACGTGATGTAAAAGAGAGGCGGCAAGACGGTCAAGATTTGAATTGAAGTGCTGAGAATTTGAAAACCAGTGGGTCACGTTGAGTAGTGGATATTTTGATCCATGGTTCATATGCGTAGGGAAGTCAAAATGGTATACTCAAAAACTCCTTTTGAGTACGAGTTTTTCTATGTTTGTACAACCCCTATGAGTTTTTCTTAGTACTTCCTATGTTCCTAAATATAAAACGTTTTGCCAGTTTAATTTGAGCGCCAAAACGAGTTATATTTAGAAATAGAAGTAGTATATGTTAAAGTTGATGTAATAGATTTTAAAATGCCCACATGGTATTTTCAGCGGCCTATAAACTTAGCTGCAACACTGCGTGAAATTTGACCCTTTTTGAAGTGCACACAAAATGTTGTCAGATTTGACATATTTCACGATCTAACCCCTGTTCATGGTGGCCGGCCCTTGGGCACCACGACGCCCTGGTCAAAGGCACCGTGGACCGTGGCACGTCAGAGTGTTGCTACTGACCATGGCGCCCTAGGCTAGGGCATCATGCCACTTAAAAATATTAGGCGCTTAGGCGCGTCGAGCACCACTGCCTTCCACTCTTCTCTTCTTCCTCCACCCGGAATTCTTCATCCTCTCTCTCTGTCTCTCCTCCACTCTTCTCTTCTTCCTCCACCCCGAATTCTTCTCTGTCTCTCCTCAAATCCCTTCGAAACAGAGGCTTTTCTTTGTGGATTTTGCCTCCTTTCCATTCTCTAAGGTAATCTCCTATGTTTTCTCGTTTTGTCCAACTAAAAATTTGGCATTCTGTTGTATTGTGCATTTCTTGGAAATCCTAGAAAGTAGGGTGGAGAGGAAATCTTTATTTTTTTTTGTTTATCCATTGACCATAGGTGGTTGTTACGAAGGTATGGGGTTTAGGATTTGTATGCCATGGCTAGGATTTGGTAGGGCCAAACCTTAACCCTAACCCTAGAAATTGTAATGTTAGGGTTTGTAGGAAATGTGGTATACCTTGTTTTGAATGCTTGTATATTGCGGTAATATAATTGTCGTTCGATGGCCCTTTATGGTTTTATATTTAGATGTGTCAATAATCGTGAATGGTCTTCCTGTGGACTTTGCGGCTTTTTGAAAGGAGATGTTGATTATGTCGACCCAGAGGAGATAGTGATGGTGTTTGAGACTAGTCCTAACTTTGCCGGTGTTTTGTAGAAGATCCGGAGTGAGTGAACTGTGGACAAAAGTGATATAGTTCATTTGAAAGGAAGTACAATGTTGGCCTCGATCATTACAAAGTAGAAATAAAAATGGATGTCGTCCGGAGCTCAACTGGCGAAGGAAGATGGCTCGACCAACCGCCGTCAAGGCGAAGACGAGCTAAGGGCAGAGGCAGGGCAGGACGAGCACGAGGAGCACACGGGTCGGAGGGCAGGACGAGCACGACTAGTAGGGCACACGGGGAGGAAGCGGAAGGGGGGAGACCATGGATGGCGTGATGCGAGTGAGAAGGGGTCACGGGGCCGCAACGGCGGGGGTCAAACAAGCGTGTGTGGGGGTGCGGTGGGGGTGGGGGTGGGGAATTGGCCATCTCTGATCTAAACCAAAGTCGCATGGCACGAACACGGCGCCCTAGCCCGCGGCATCATACATTCATCATGTGGGTCCGGTTTGGCTGACGTGGCGTGATCCACAACGCTTTTGATCAGGGTGTCGTTCGGCGTACCATGGTGCCGAGGCCGGGCGTTATGAAAAAGGTTAGATCGTAAAATGTTTCAAAAAAGGGTTAAATTGGTCAAATTTCATCGATACTGGATGCAACCCGCACCGCCGTGTCGAGCTCCCGCCCAGCCCACAAAAAATTCGGCACACGGCCAGCTTCCCACGTTCCTTCTTCCCCACCTTCGGCTCACGCCAGCACAGCATTCACTGTCTAGGCACCGGCCGCGTCCATCCCCCGCACCACACGCGCCGGAAGCGACGCACCACCTGCCGCCGCGCCATTATATCCGGCCGCACCGCCTCCCACCTTTTCCACTGCCTCGCTGCCGTTACCACCCTACGACAAATTAAAGCCGCCGTTGCTCCAAAAAGGCAAGAACTCAGAGCCGGCATACCACGCGACAGCGAGAGCGCCACCAGGCAGGAGCTAGCTCATCGATCGTGCGCGCGCCACCATGGCCGGCTCGCGGCGCGACGCGGATCACAAGGCCGGGATGAGGACCCCGCCGCCGGCGCAGCAGCACCCGGAGGGGCGCGAGACGGAGAGAGAGTGGGTGCCGTGGATCGTGCCGGTCTTCGTGGCCGCCAACGTCGCCATGTTCGCCGTGGCCATGTACGCCAACAACTGCCCCGCGCACGCGCGCGGCGCCGCCGGCAAGAAGTGCGTCGGCGCCGGGTTCCTCCGCCGATTCGCGTTCCAGCCGCTCAGCCAGAACACGCTCCTCGGGCCCTCCTCCGCCACGTAAGTGCGAAATTAACCTCGATCAATGTCGCCTACACCCACCGTTTATTTGCCGTTACCTTCGATTGGATTAAACCAAAGGTTCGTCATTTCTTACTGTCCGAGAACACATTTTTTTCGTGTCCTCAGATTGGAGAAGCTGGGAGCGCTCGTGTATGATAAGGTTGTGCACGAGCACGAGGGATGGAGACTCTTCACATGCATCTGGCTGCACGCCGGCGTCGTCCACCTGCTCGCCAACATGCTCAGTCTCGTGCTCGTCGGCCTCAGGCTCGAGCAGCAGTTCGGATTCGGTACGTACGCTCGCAGTGTTCGTCTCCGTATCACATTCTGAATCTGAACTACTGTCATTCGCGTTACTTCCGTTGCACATCGCACTATCGCAGGATCGCACATCGCAGCGTTCTTCTCCAGAACACGCACATAACCCGAATAATCTGAACTGCTGCTAACATACTCTCCTCATTTACGTTGCAGTGAGAGTCGGGGTCATCTACCTCGCCTCCGGCGTCGGCGGCAGCGTGCTCTCGTCCCTGTTCATCAGAGACAACATTTCCGTCGGTGCCTCCGGTGCCCTGTTCGGCCTCCTCGGCGCCATGCTCTCGGAGCTCTTCACCAACTGGACCATCTACACCAACAAGGTGCGTCCCGAGTCCCGACCCATAAAATTCTGCAACCGTAAGCAATTTCTTTTGTGAAATATACCAATGCATCATCTTATTCCACTGGCAGGCGGCGGCGCTGGTGACGCTTCTGCTGGTGATCGTGATCAACCTGGCGATCGGCATGCTCCCGCACGTCGACAACTTCGCCCACATCGGGGGCTTCCTCACGGGGTTCCTCCTCGGCTTCGTGCTCCTCATGCGCCCGCACTACGCCTGGTCGCAGCGCTACGTGCTGCCGTCCTCCGTCAAGGACGCCGGCCGGAAGTACCTGCTCTACCAGTGGGCTCTGCTCGCCGTGGCTTCCGTGCTCGCCGTCGTCGGGTAAGCAAAGCAACAGCAACAGTGTCCTGCCTGACGAGTTGAATTGAATTGGGTTCTGGTTGGTTTTTTAACTGATATTTGTTTATCCTGCGCAGTTTGGTTGTTGGGATGGCGATGCTCTTCAGAGGAGTGAACGCGAACGAGCACTGCCAATGGTGCCACTACCTCAGCTGCGTGCCGACCTCCAAATGGAGCTGTGGGAAATGAAAGCTCTTAAGCCTTTTGTTTGATCATGGCATGGTCTCGAAGGCCGTCACTATAGTGTTCTTTTCTTCTTTGGCACATGCATTGTGATGCATAGATGCTGTATATAACGGATTACTCTACACCCCAGGATTTACTCGGTGATTGCTTCCTTGTGTCGATTTCTGTTGTTTGAAGAGGGAATATCTTGAATCTTCCACCTGCATGTGCCTGACACCACGGTTGTTCTTAATTTAATTATGTGCTCCAAATAGATCCAACTTTTTAGCGAATGATTATCTTGGTACAGCTTTGATCAGTACATGTGCAAGATTCCATTAAGCCAGGAGAAAAGGTGGTCGGTGCGTATCAAAAGAGGCGGTTTCATGCACGAAATGATTGTGTTTTCCTGCACCGGAAGCAAATAGGTTAATAATGTTGATCTGCCGACCAAAGTTAACTAGGTAAACCCAAGTGACAGATGTCCGCATTCAGTCAGGTCAGAACATTATCTAAGTCTGTATGCCTGGCTATCTACCCGCCTGCCGACGGCCTCCCGTAGAACGCTTCATCGGCCGTTTGATTTTTTTTATTAAGCGATCTGAAACTTCCATTTAGTTTGGATGGATAGGTGAAATTTTAGTTACCGTAGCCTACATTGTTACCTAACTAACATTGGGATCCAAGAGAGTCCCGTACCCGACCCTCTATATCACATTCCTCTCTCCCCAATAGGTTATTCTCTTCCTCTCGAGCGATGCTACACAATAGGTTTTCGGCCTGCCGCCTCGCACACCTTTTCCCTCAGCGCCCAGCTCATACTCAGGAGGGGCCCCCGCTTCCTCTCTGCCCATCACCTCCCACGGGTTAGGGCATCTCTACTCGCCCCCAAGAGCCTTAATTTGCGCCGTTTTAGCCCAAATAGCGCCGATTTCTCTCAACCGCCCTCCAGCAGTCCAAATAACGTCGTTTCGGCGGAAAATAGCGCCGACACACCCAGGCGGAACCCAGCCCACTGGGTTCCGCCTAGGGGGCTGGCTAAAGAGAAAACACGTGTGGGCCAGCGCTATCGGCGAACAAGTCATTTTCCCCCACCCAACTCGCCTTTTCCTCCGCCCAGCTCGTCGCCACCATGTCGTCGCCGGCACCACCCCTCGCCCTTCCGACGCAGACAAGCTGCTAGGAAGACCATTATCTAGGCTATTCCTCGCCACCGGCATCGCCCACTGCGTCGCCCACTCTCCTCCGCCGTGATCTGCCAGCAAGGGCGATTCTCGAGGAGAGGCCCACCCCGCCCGCTTGGTGTTCGGCGTTTCGTCCGACCCAGCCATGGACTTCGACGCCGAGGAGATGCTCGCCCCGTTGCTGATGAGGAAGTCGACGACAACATAGACGATGAAGAACACTTGCTCGTCCTCAGCTGCCTCGCCGGCCTGCTCGCAAACGACGCGCGGCCGCAGCGTGGTGTCTCGGCGCTCGGTCGCCGCAAGAGCAAGCCGAGGCGGCGCTACGAAGGATATTTCATCCTCTACTCCGACTACTTCGCCGATGAACCCCTGTAGGACGAGGCCGTGTTTCGGCGTCGTTTCAGGATGAAACACAAACTCTGCATCGACATCATGCATGCCATCTGGGAGTTCGACACCTACTTCAAATTGAAGAAGGATTGCACCGGTACGGTAGGCTTTACCTGAATTCAGAAGTACACAATGGCGATGAGGTTGCTTGCATACGATGTTCCCGCTGGTGCGCACGATGATTATTTGCGCATATCCGAGTCCACAACCATTGATTGCTTGAACAGGTTATGCCGAGTAGTGGTTGCAATGTTTGGTCAAATCTACTTGCGATCACCCAATGCGGAAGACACTGCTCGGATCCTAGCTTGCAATAAAGAAAGAGGCTTTCCTGGGATGCTTGGAAGCATCGAATGGATGCATGGGGCATGGAAGAATTGTCCATTTGAATGGCAGGGGATGTACAAAGGCCACAAGGGAGCTTGCAGCGTGATTCTTGAGGTCGTGGCTACACATGACCTATGGATTTGGCATTCCTTCTTCGGTATGCCAAGAACTCACAATGACATCAATGTTCTCCAGTGGTCGAATGTCTTCGCCAAGCTTGTTGAAGGTCATGCTCCCTAGTGAACTATGAGATCAATGGCCACCAGTACACAAAGGGGTGCTACCTTGCAGATTACATCTACCCAAAGTGGTCAACATTTGTGAAGAGCATCTCCAACCCTGTGCCACGAAGCACAAAAGCTTGGTTCTCCATGTGCCAGGAGGCTTGCAAGAAGGATGTTGAGCGGGTATTTGGTGCGCTGCAGTCTTGATTCGCTATCGTCCGGTACCCAGCTCTGACTTGGTCAAAGGCCAATATGTCGGAGGTGATGAAACGCGGCGAATAGCGCCGTTTGCCCCCCACGCAGGCCCAAATAGTGTCGTTTTGCGGCCTGGGGGTGCCAACGAGTGGAGATGCCCTTACCGGATGGATTGGCGCGGTTGATTGGAAGAGAGGTATTGCGGTGGCACCTCTTGTTATTGCAGGCCTGGTGACGAGGACGACCACCCCCTCCCTCGACCTAGGCTTGAGCGGTTGTCGGCGTCCAGGGAACGGGGTCCCCCTGGGGAGCCGGCACGCAGGGCCGCGCTTCCCGGGAAGGCCGGTGGGGCTCCACCCATCCCCAACGGAAACAGGGGGAGCCCGGGAGCAGGATCGCCCCTAGGCCCGGGGGAGGGCAGCGCTCCTCCCCGGGGAGGTCAGGGGTCACGCCACGTGGAGGGAGATTCCTGCACCTCGATAGAAGAGATGGCTTCGCAGGGAAGAAAACGTCACTGACGCCACGGACAAGACTCGATGCTTCTGCGGCGGAAGCAGGGCCCAGCGCGCGATGGGACCTAATCACCCGTCCCATCGCGGCAGGACTGAGCGTATCAGCCTAGCCAGATCCGGAGCAGCCCTAGACGGGCCGTCACTTCAGAGCCGGCTGAAGGCGTGGCATGAAGGCCAACGCCGCGGGCATGTTGACACGGCGACAGCCGAAGACCGCCACCTGGACGGCGCCGCGACACGTGCCCCCGGCCGACGACCGGACGTGCTGACTCGACCCCCTGTGGTAGCCCCTTAAGTATAAAAGGAGGACCGAGGTCGAGGGAGGAGAGAGGACATCTTACTAGACACATAGCTCGGGGGCTAGCTGACTTCACCTCGGAGACCTTCCCGGGGAGAAGCTTGGATAGGCCCGGAGCATAGTAGGAAGCATTGTAAGACTCACCCTGTACAACTTCACCGACGATCAATCAAGCCAGACAAGCAGGACGTAGAGCATTACGCGGCGACACGGCCTGAATCTAGGTAAAATCTCGTGTGTTCGTGCTCGTTCTCCGGGGATTGGCGTCGGAGCACCTCGCGCCCTCCTACCGAACAACTAGGAGGTGTTCGCACCTCCGGTGTCCGAGTTCCGTAACTCGACATCTGGCGCGCCAGGTAGGGGCGGCGCCCGTGCTTCGCCGCCAAAACCCCGGTCCTCCCCAGCGGCGGCGGAACCGCTGGGGGCTCCAGGGGCCAATGGCGACTGGAACGACACCCCCGACGACGGAGCGCCAGCGCGGGTCAGAGGAGCTGTACCTCACCGCGCAGGAGCCAGGGGAGATGCTCCGACACTACACATGACGTTTCCGCCACACCTTGAGCTTTTGTCCAGACATGCCGGAGGCCGCAACCATCCAGGCTTACCGCCGGAACGTGCGCGACGTCCGTATGATGGAAAAGCTCGGGTGCCGTGACGTTGGGTGCCTAGAAGATCTGTACGCCCTGGCCGAGAAGTGTGCCAGAATGGAAGAGGGGCGAAGGGCCCTGGAGCTCGCCGCGGAGACAACAGCTCCACCGCGGGAGAACCCATGGAAGCGCGGACACCCGTTGATCGCCGCTGCCAAGGGCCCAGGCCCGATGGCAGCGCCGGCGGCGTGGTGCCCCGTCCACAAGGTTCGCACCCACGTGGTGCTACGCGCGAGACCGGACTCACCGACGGGAGTTGCTTTATCTACGAGGAGCCGGGGCACCACGCCCGAGACTACCCGGACCACCTTAGCAAGAGGGCGGGCCTGAGCAACGAAGACCCGTGGACACCAAGGAAGAAGCAGGACGGAGCATCACCTGGAGCTCCGCAAACGACTCTCAAGCCACGAGAGGAGATCAAGAGCATCGTCACCAAAAGTAGACTGGAGACGAGCGGCCCCGGAGCCGCGCACCGACTCAGGGGCCGACTTAATGCGGGGCCCGTCCTCGCGGAAATCGCCAACTATGGAGGGCTCCAAGCTTTCAACATCGGCAGAGGAACGCTCATCCACGCCAACCGATCGCCATTCATCGCAACACGACGGTCGCTCCTCCTCCAACCACTATCAAGCATCGAAGAAGCCCCTCCCTCACCTCGGGGATGGGGGGCTGCCACACTCTCTGGAACCCTCGGGGGAAAGGACCCTGAGGAACTAATTATTGGCATGGCTCGGATATCACTCCGACCGTATATGGAGGCGCCACGCCCCTTGAGACTGAAGCTCCTCACACGAGCCAACTCCGGGCGGGACTCCCCGGCCAAGGCTCCTGCCACGACAGGCAACCAAGGCGTAGCGTGTGCTACTTACGTCCCGGGCTCCGAAGGACGGGGTGTGAGGGCGGCCCGTGGGGATCCCCCAGCCGCCCCAGGCACCCCTCCCGAGGTGACCAAACGAGACTTTGGTGAGCGGGGGGGGAGCGCATGGATGGGAGGTGCTTGCTGCCCCTTTCTTTGACTCCCCGTGAAGAAGGCAACGGAGCCACCGCCTAAAAAGAAGAAGAAGATACTCGGGATGGAGCGATAGCGGAGCGGAAGCACTTCCGGTCCACGCCCCTCCCTCCTAACCACCGCGCCGATGGAAAACGGGGGCATCCGGACCAACGGATCACGCGTGCCCCCCCAAGTACACCGTCGTCGACCAGGTCTGGATTCGCCGGGTCAAGTGAGCTCGCGTCAACTCCCTTCCCCGGAGGGGAGGACGGGGGGAAGAAGGGTGCCCCGGACGTAAGATCCCGCGCACCCCGGAAAGCCCCTCCTCCGGAGTCCCCGCCTCGCGCGGGGCGGGAGCCTTGGCTGGAACCCATAACTGCCAAGGTACCTGTATCCGGAAAGACAGCCTTAGGGATGAGTGTGTCGGCAAGGTCAGGGTTCGCCATGCCCAATGAGGCTCGTGTTCGGAAACGAACCCCTAGCGGAAAGAGCGGAAAAGTTTGGCAAGGTCGGAGTTTGCCGTCCCACCACAACTTGAACTCAGGAGTAGAAGCCCTAGCGGCGCGCAAGTCGGCATGATCGGAATACCGCGTATCGTGCAAACTTGCAAACAGAAATGGAGCCCTATTGGTGAGACCACCGGCGCGGGCATATCCTGCCCCCCCCGGGACGGCGTGTTCCTCAGGAACAAGGGCCCCCGGCGGCGCAATGCGGCTAGGTCTGGGTTCACCGAGCCATCGCGCCGCGCGGCCACTCGGGGGAGAGATCCCCCTGAAACTAACGAGTAACACCAGGAAAAAAAAAGAGAAATTCATTGTTTGCACCACGCAGGGTTCGCCCAAAATTACAATCCCGGGGCCCACAGGCGGGCCCAGGGAGATAGCGCTCCGGTCTCTCCACCCGAGGGGCTCGGGGGCCCCGTGGAAAACCGGGGGCCCTAGCACCGGTGATGGGGTCACCTTGGCGGACGCCAGAGCGGACCGCAGGGTCGCCGCTTCCGCTCGCAGGAGCGCGAGAGACTACCGGGAAGCTACCGCCTCGACCTGCATGCAGAGAGGCGACAAATGTAAGGAAGCAGATGCAAGAAGACCAAAACAGGGACAGGCAGCAAGGGAGGCACCTCCAAGGCCTCCTCCAGCCGGCGTATCGAGAGAAGCGGGCTCGGGAGACCAGCCACGTGCCCCTTGAGTATGCCAATCACCGCGGAGCTAGTCGGGAGATCCTACACGCGGCACAGGAAGGGAAAAACACAGGTAAGTTCGCCTCCCGTGTGCAGCCACCCTGACTCAGCCCGGAAGCGGGCGAGCAGGTCATGACCAAGCCAAGACACTGACACAGAAGGAGGAGGACGGCTTACCCGCAAAGGAGGATCGGGTGCGCCAAGCGCCGGGAGGCCTGGCCTGTACGGGCGGCAAATCGGGAGCGCCGAGATGGATCGGACCCACCCCTCATCTCATGCACCCGCAACCCTCTTGACGTGATCTAGGAGTAGTCCCTCTCTGGGGACCACTCTCCAACCGTGTGGAGCCGGAGCTGCAGCGGCTGGACTATCCGGGCCATCCACGTCACTAGAAGGTCCAGCCCTGTAAGTCCACGCCCGACAGCCGTCTTCAGACGGTCAGTAAGCGCCCGCACCTCCTCGGGGTTGCCGAGGGAGCTAAGGGTCCACCCCCTCCGGGAAGCTGGCAACCCCCGGGAGAAGGGAGGAAGATCGGGCCCGCCCGACGAGGAAGGAAGTTCGGGATAGTAGAAGAATGAGCGCTGCCACTCGCCGCACGTTCCCCGGAGAGCAAGGTCCGGAAAGGGGGAGCGGCGCGGGACTACCCTCACCGCGCCGCACTCCGACTCGGGACCGCCTTCCCCGGCGACCCTACCCCGGAGGAAGAAGAGGGAACACTAGAAGCCAAGATGGGCGTGGGCCCCGAGGAAAGCCTCGCAACAAGTGATGAAGCAAGAGACAAGGGTAATTCAGTCAGGAGACAGATGATGAAGCTGAATCCCATACAAGCGAAGGAGGGAATGAAGGAATGGGTGCACTGGAGGGGAAAGCCCGCGCTCCAAGTGAAAAGCAAATAGCACACATTCCCCGAGGGACGGGCGAGGAACCAACTCTTCCTCCTCCGTCACCCGCCACGACGACCGATCGGAGCTAGGAAGAAAGCCAACGGCAGCGAGGAAATCCAACTCCCCGTGAGACAGGTCCGAGCCCCACCAAGTAAGGCCGCCCTCTCTCGAAGCCGTGAGGAGGACGCAGTTGCGGTGCGAAGGGGGGATGCGGCCCGGCGGACGAAGAAGACGGAAGAATCGAGCCACAGACCTCCCAGGAGCGAGAGACGGCAATCTTCGGGGCAGGGAAGTGGGGGCTCCCCGAAGGAGATGATCTCTTGGAAGAAGCCATGGAAGAGAAGGAGGAGAAGCGCGGCTGGACAGTCGGAGGCGGGTTTTCCCACCTCTTAAATAAAGAAGGAAGCGCACGAACGGTCCCGCTCCCCTCGGGAAGTGCAACCATCCCAGAACCTACATCATTGCTCGCCGGTTCCCACCATCGGTAGAAATGATGCGACAGGGCAGGGGGCTCTGCGCAGACAAGACACCAGTGGCTCCGGCCACTGGTCCACAACACGGGCCTCAGGTGAGCGGGGCCCCTGCGCTGCAGAGGGACGCCCCCGGGCAGAGACCCGACTCTGCCCCGGGGCGCCGGGGGCTACTGTCGGCGTCCAGGGAACAGGGTCCCCCTGGGGAGCCGGCACGCAGGGCCCCGCTTCCCGGGAAGGCCGGCGGGGCTCCGCCCATCCCCAACAGAAACAGGGGGAGCCCGGGAGCAGGATCGCCCCCAGGCCCGGGGGAGGGCAGCGCTCCTCCTTGGGGAGGTCAGGGGTCACACCACGTGGAGGGAGATTCCTGCACCTCGACAGAAGAGATGGCTTTGCAGGGAAGGAAACGTCACTGGCGCCACGGACAAGACTCGATGCTTCCGCGGAGGAAGCAGGGCCCAGCGCGCGATGGGACCTAATCAACCGTCCCATCGCGGGCAGGACTGAGCGTATCCGCCTAGCCAGATCCGGAGCAGCCCTGGACGGGCCGCCACTTCAGAGCCGGCTGAAGGTGCGGCATGAAGGCCAACGCCGCGGGCACGTTGACACATCGACAGCCGAAGACCGCCACCTGGACGGCGCCGCGCCGCGTGCCCCTGGCCGACGACCGGACGTGCCAACTCGACCCCCTGTGGTAGCCCCTTAAGTATAAAAGGAGGACCGAGGTCGAGGGAGGAGAGAGGACTTCTTACTAGACACATAGCTCGGGGGCTAGCTGGCTTCACCTCGGAGACTTTCCCGGGGAGAAGCTTGGATAGGCCCGGAGCATAATAGGAAGCATTGTAAGACTCACCCTGTACAACTTCACCGATGATCAATCAAGCCAGACAAGCAGGACGTAGGGCATTACCCGGCGACGGGGCCTGAACCTGGGTAAAATCTCGTGTGTTTGTGCTCATTCTCTGGGGATTGGCGTCGGAGCACCTCGCACCCTCCTACCGAACACCTAGGAGGTGCTCGCACCTCCGGTGTCCGAGTTCCGTAACTCGACAGCGGCGGACCACACGGTGACTACCTACCGGTGTCCCTCGGTCGTTGTTTTTTCACCCTCCCTCCTGGCCGTTCCTTGCCCCGTCCCTCTCCGTGGAGAAGGAGGTTTCACATCCTGATTCGGTCGGCTGCCTCACTCGATAATCTATGTCGTCGCATCTCCTCTCCCTTCCCAACAACGGGATTAGAATGATGTTCCTTCTTATGCCGCTTTCGATTTGTATGTTGACCTCCTTATAACCACTAATTTTTTTATATGCCATCCTATTGACGACGATGTGTGCTATGTTCATTATTGATTCGTGCATCAGGTTATGGAAGAAAATAACATGTTTGATCATGTCTTATGCAATTGGTGACATGATCAAACATTATCTAAGATTATATATATGCCTGTTATCTACCCGTTTGCTGATGGCTTCCCATAGACCGCCTTATAGGCCATTTGATTTTTCTTGTTAAGCGATCTGGAACCTCCATTTGGATGGATAGGTGAAATTTAAGTTACCATAGACTACATTTTACCTAACTGACATTGGGACCCAAGAGAGTCCTGCACTCAATCCTCTCGCATTCCACTCTCCCCAATAGGTTCTCCTCTTCCTCCCGAGCGATGCTGCACACTAGGTTTTTGGCCCGTCGTCTCGCGTAGCTCTGGCCATAGCCTTGTTCCTCAGATGGCCTGTCCCCACCGCACCTCTTTTTCCCTCAGCGCCTCGCCATACTGAGGAGGTGCCCCCGAGCTTCCTCTCCGCCCATCCCTCCCACGGGTTACTGGATGGATTGGCGCGACTGATTGGAATGGAGGCATTGCGGCGTCATCTCTCATCATTGCAGGCATGGTTAGGAGGTCAGCCACCCCTCCCTCAACCTAGACCTTGAGTGGCGGTCCACACGGTGACTTTCCATCTACCTGCCGGCGTCCCTCGGGCGCCTCATTTTTGCCCTCCCTGCAGTTCGGTCGTTCTTTGCTTTGTCCCTCTTTGTGGAGAAGGAGGTTTCGCATCCTGATTCAATCGGCTACCTCACTTAGTAATTCATGTTGTCGCATCTCCTGTCCCTTCATTCCAACGGGATTGGTATGTTGTTCCTTCTGGTGGCGCTTTCGATTCGTAAGCTCCCCTCCTTATAACCACTATGTTCTTTATATACCATGTTATTGCCGATGTGTGCTATGTTCATTGTTGATTCGTGCACCGGGTTATAGAAGAAAATAACATGTCTGATCATGTCACCAACTTCATAATATTATTTGTAGATGAAGTCCATGGTTGGAAAAGTTGACCACTTGACCTTGATTTAATTGAACATGTGAGATTGGTAATTCCTGAATGCATTCAGCCAGCCACAAACTAAGTGTTCTCTCGAAGGATTATGGGTATCTTCTCAGTTCGTAAGATTAAAGAAAACCTATGTATTACTGCTCATGCCATTTTCTTGCACATGTTTTTGTCATGTTACCTTTTCTACTCACTGTGTCTGACTGTAATGTTAACAATGTTGAGCGAGTGAAGGTACTATAGTTTAGTGATTAGCTAGCTCTTTCTTTTATTTCCGGCCAAAGAAATATTGGGGTCAAGTTTTTTAGACACTGTTCTTTTATCGGGATATTTGAACAATGGAGGCATATATTCTACACTTTGATGCTTGTACTGGTGGGTTAAATTTTGGTTAACGTGACCTTGTGGGTGGAGCTGGATATGTCGTAGGAGATGGAGGTCGCATGGCTGGTTGGCGGCGGAGTGCCAAGCGGTTGAGGTGAGACACACCATTTGTGATGGCGGCAAGCACAACGATTTTCTATGACAAGTTCTGGGCGGTCGCCGTTTAAGTTGGGATAGATAGTGCACCTGGTGGCGTTCTCCATAACAATGGCGGCGCCAAGGACCATATGGTATTTCTAGGAGTATATAGCATAAAACTACCCGAAAATTCGTAGTGGCTCCCGAGGACCAGTGCACCTGATATTTTAAAATTTTGAAAATTTTAAATTTGAGTATGAAAAAAAATCCCGTGATACATATGTATGTTCTCTACGTATCTGTATATTATGGGTGCAAAAAACATCGTATTCCGGGCTGTATAAAAATAAAAAAATCTGGCCAGTAAATAGTGAAAATAGTGTGTTGAATCTGTCAGAATTTTCACATTTTTGTGTAGCCCAAAATATTATTTTTTTACGAAATTTCAGGCGTACCTGCGTAACATGTATAAGTATGCCTGTAAAAAATTGCATATTTTTTGGAAGCAAAAAAGTACGATTTTCAAAAATTTCAAATAACGAGAGCACCGGTGCTCGGGTGCCACAAATCTGCACTCAAATTTACCACTTTACAGACTAAATCACAAAAGCATATCACTTTTGACCGCAATCGCAAAAAGCTACCATTTTTTGCCGCAAATCACAAAAAATTATCAAATCACACTAATCTTGAATTGAACAAAGATTGATACTGAATCCGTAAGGTGGGACCCATTTGTGAGTGTTGAGTTGGCGAAAAATGAGCAATTTGCTGAGGTGGACAGTGACCTACTTGTCAGCCCAATAACAATATTATAACAAAATTTCTAAAAAAATAAAATAAAACTAAAAAGCTAGGAGGTGGAGGAGGCCAGCAGGCGGCGGCTGATCACTTGCAGAATATAGGGGGTTTGTGTTATCGTCTCCACAGGGATCAACAAGGTTATGATGTTTCTGAGGGTTGGCAGAAGCTAGACCAAAACTTCAGGTTTTTAGGTTTCCAACAAGAAATTAAAGGTTTTTATTGAAAAGGGTTTAAGAACTTATTATTCAGAATTTAACTTGCTGCTTATGGGTTGTCAATCCAGCTGCTGGCAAGGATCCAAGCAAGGTTTAGACAGGGAACAAGATTTACTCGAACAGCTTGCAGAGACTAGTCATGCAAGCTAGGGTTTTTAGCAAGTTTTAGGCAGGAGAAAAATAATTAACACAAAGATCACTGCTTTCTGGGTTGTCAGGCCAGATCACGAGTGAGTTAACAAGCAAAGGAAGGCTAGGGACAGAATTACAACACTCAGTGTGCATGGACTAGCCTTACACACACGGATCAAGACACACAACAGGCAAAATTTGCAAATCTTCAGATAAAGTAGAGAACTGTGTCACTCAATTCACTGCAGTAACCAAATATCACAAGCCCTACTTGCAGATGGATGATCTACTAGTTTAAGGGGAGAGAAATCTTTGGCTTTAGCTCACAGAAACCAAGTCGAAGCAGAGGAACAGATGATTGCAGCAGGTTGTGTAAACAGTATGAGGAAATTGGACCAGGGTCCACAGTTCACTAGTGGTGTCTCTCTCAGAACAGATAACTAGCATGTTGGGTAAACAAATTACAGCTGGGCAATTGACAAATAGAGAGGGCATAACAATGCAATACATGCCAAGATGTCTACTATGAAATCTAGTTGGGCATTACAACAAAGTACATAGACCGTTATTCCAACAGCATCTATGCCTAAATAATCCACCTTCAAGGCAGCATCCGCATCCTGTTCAGTATTAAGTTGCTAACAACAGATTATTGCATGAAGTAAAGTGTGTAATGTAATCAATACAAGTGCCCTTGGACACTGCACCAATGTTTTATCCCTAGTAGCAACAGCACATCTACCATCTTAGACCTTTCTGTCACTGATCCAGATATCTAGAGACTGAACCCACTATCGAGCATAAATACCCCCTCTTGGAGTCACAAGCATCTACTTGGCCAAAGCATCTACTAGCAACGGAGAGCATGCAAGATCAAGAGCACATAGATAAACAACTTGAATAAACATGGTATCAATATTCATCGGATCCCAGCAAACACAACATCTAGCATTACAATAAGATGATCTTGATCATGTTAGGCAGCTCACAAGATCTAAACATGGAGGCACAAGGTAGAGAGACAACCATCTAGCTACTGCTATGGACCCGTAGTCCAGGGGTGGACTACTCACGCATCACTCCGGAGGCAGGCATGGTGATGTAGAGCCCTCCGGTGATGATCTCCCCTCCGGCAGGGTGCCGGGAAGAGCTTCAGAACTCCTCCGATCTGAGATTGACGATGACGGCCGCGACGGAACTTTTCGTGGAATATGATCGACCGTAATAGGGTTTTCGCGTCGCGGAGAATATATAGGCGAAGAGGCGGCGTCGGTGGCCGAGGGGGGCCACCACGCCATAGGGGGGCGCGGGCCCACCCTGGGCCGCGCCCTAGTGTGGCGTGGCCCCCTGGTGGGTCTGCTCCGACTCCCCTTTGGACTCCGTGATCTCCTCGTGATATTATTGACGATGTCTTTTGTTTCGTCCAATTCCGAGAATATTTCCTTAATAGATTTTCTGAAACCAAAAACAGCAGAAAACAGGGAACTGGCACTGTGGCATCTTGTTAATAGGTTAGTCCCAGAAAATGCATAAAAATGATATAAAGTGTAACCAAAACATGTAGCAATTGATATAATAACAGCATGGAACATCAAAAATTATAGATACGTTTGAGACGTATCAAGCATCCCCAAGCTTAGTTCCTGCTCGTCCTCGAGTAGGTAAACGATAAAAACAGATAATTTTTGAAGTGACATGCTACCAACACAATCTTTGATCAAATAACAATGTAATGCACATGATCTGAATGAAGTGATCCAAGCCAATGGTCTATAGTTTGCAAGCAAGTAAATAAAGAGTAAACATAAGTGATCACACAAGTGCAAACTTTCATGAATAACACTATAAAACATTTAGAGATATAATAGTCTAACATAATAGTTAGTTCACAGCAGCAATAATTCTCAACATGAAAGTGTTTGTATCAACACAAAGGAAGATAATAGCTTCAGCTTTTGCTTCAACTTTCAACATGTATATCATATAGATAATGTCAATGCAAAGAATATGATCAACCAAACACAAAGTTATGTAAAAACTGTTATACTGGAGTTGACAATGATGTTTGCTTAAGTAGACAGAAAGAAGTGGGAAAACTGACTCAACATAAAAGTAAAAGAATGGCCCTTCGCAGAGGGAAGCAGGGATTAACATCATGTGCTAGAGCTGTAGTTCCCGAAGGCATATAGAGAGCATAAAATATTGTTTTGTAAGGTAATGGTGTATACAGGTGTCAACAAATCAAATAGCAGGTACTTGTCATCTTCCATGGCTAACTAACTTTTAGAGCGGTTCCGAGAGTTTTTAGGACTGCACTTGTAACAAGCACTTATTGGTGACACTCCTCCCAACCATTTACTTTCCACAAACCATGGCTAACCGAATCCTCGGGTGCCCACCAACATTCACCATGGAGGAGTGTCTATTTATTTATTTATAGGGTGGACTAACCAGCTCTTTAATGCAAAATAAAAGGTGGAGAAGCAGATGAAGCTGCCAATCCTTGTAAATTAATTAGCATGGAAGATGACAAATCTCACTACTACGTCCTTATGAGCTTTTCAAGTAGTGACACAAAAAGGATAATTGTTTTGAGTAGTTAGTAGATAGCACATGAAGAAATTTACTTGGAATGGTGAAAACACCACATAATAGGTAGGTATGGTGGACACAGGTGGCATGGATTTGGCTCAAGGTTTTGGATGTACAAGAAGCATTCCCTCTTAGTACAGAGTTTAGGCTAGCAAGGTTATTATAAGCAAACATCATTATCAACTGGAATAGCAAGAGTGTACATAAAACACAAGGTTTGACGAACCATAGACTCCCACTGTCTTCCTTGTTAACACATAGCCTTCATCCAAAAATTATCTAGACTACTATGGACTTCCAATCATGCAACAGATTATTATAGCAGAAAATCCTTATAGTAGTTCTTCATTAATAGCCATTACTTACATGATGCACAAGCTTAAACATTAATTACTTGACAGCTCAAAACAATTGGCAAGCATCAAATTACTCAAGACAACGATCTAAAAAGATTCATGTAAGCATTTTATACCACTACCACATGCATAGCATTTTTCTGGTCCAACCAAACACCAATCAACTTATTTGACAACTCTCCAAACAGATATAAGTGAAGCAAGAGAGTACTTTCTTCAAAAGAAACTGAAAGCTCTAACAAGAGATGTATGAAAAACTGAGAGCTAACAGCAATAACAGCAACTAGACAGGAATACTCAACAAGTATAAGTGAAGCACAAGAGTATTCTAATGAAAAAGTGGAGCGTGTCTCTCTCCCAAACATGAATGCTAGGATCCAACAAGTATAGCACAGCAAACAAAACAAAACAAACTGAAAACAAAAACACACTGACGCTCCAAGGAAGAGTACACTAGTATGAAGCAATAAAAATATAGCACCATTAGAGATGACCTGATAATTTGTAGATGAAGAAGGGGATGCCTTGGGCATCCCCAAGCTTAGATGCTTGAGTCTTCTTGAAATATGCTGGGGAGGTAAGCCTCCCCAAGCTTAAGCTCTTCACTCTTCTTGATCATGTAATATCATTCTCCTCTATCAACACTTGAAAACTTCCTTCACACCAAAACTTAACAGCTTTTCTCATTAGCAGGTTAGTGCACTAAAAGATAATACTTCAAAGTTCTAGCAAAGACAAAACTCACAAGCCAACTATTTTAAACATTAGCCACTGTTACTAGGCTCAAGTGGGCACTTTTACACGAAAAGAAACCACTTAAAAACTTGTAAAAGAGAGAATGCAAAATAAAAGACAGAATCTGTCAAACCAGAACAGTCTGTAATGACGAATTTTTTCGAGGCACTTACGATGCTCAGATGAAAAACTTTTGAAATAATGAAAGTTGCGTAACATCATCAGGAACATGCACAAAAATTTCAGCATTTTTCGATTTTTTCTGATTTTCTACTGAATTAAACGGTGACGAACAGCAATCTGTCCCAATGCAGTCCCGAAAATAAAAACCAACTTTGCATTAGTAACTCTCCTTGGCACAACAAAACAGCAAATAAAAGATACAAAGGAGTTGCTACAGAGGTAAACAAGCATCCTTGACTCAAGAAAACAAAAATAAAACAGCAAATAAAAACATGGGTTATCTCCCAGAAGTGCTTTTCTTTAATGCCTTTGAGCTAGGCATGAAGAGATGCATCAAGTATTGTTAAGACCAGAGGTACCAATAGTGTTACCTTTAGACCTCTTATTCTTTTTCTTAGCCTTGGCTTTAGGGGCATTAGGAAAATGATGCAAACAATATGGAGGTTTAAATTTCAGAGTAGCTTCACCCATGTCAATGACAGCTCCCAATTGCCTCAATAATCCTCTTCCAAGTGTGATGCTCCCATTTCCTACACATTCAATGACATGATAATCAGTAGGTGTAAATACTCCCTTTATTTTAGTAACAACTCCTTGAGTAGTCCCAAAAGATAACTTGATTGAATTATCAGCTAGAGTTACAAAAGTTTCACTTTTTGAGAGTTCATATAAATTCAGGGAGTCATAAATCCTCTTAGGCATCAAGCAAAATTCAGATTTAATATCACAATGAGCATAGAAAATTGTCCCATCAATTGAAATTTTTAGTGAAGGAACCCATCCAGAAGGTTCGAATGGCATAGGGACACTTTCAAAAAGTTTAAAAGTTTCTTTAAAACTAGCCAACTCTGACTCAAGTGATTCTAGTCTTGAATGAATGTTCTCAAAAGCAGATTCTATTTTTTTATTTGAAGAGCAGATGCTGCAATTAATTTTTTTATGGCATTGAAAGCTTGATCCCCATCATAACGAAGGAAATCTCCCCCAACTACAGCATCTAGAGCATATCTATAACAAAGAAGCAACCCAAAATAGAAACTACTAAGAAACAGACTCAAAGCCATTTTAGGTTCAGTTTTAACATAGGATTCAGAAATTCTAGACCAAGCATCACCAAAACTCTCCCCACTTCCTTGCTTAAAAGTGAAAACCTCATCCTCAGGAGACATGATATTAGGAGCGGAACTAGACATGATGAGCAAACCGAAACTAGATGCAGGAATTTAATTTTTTTGGGTTTTTGATTTTTAACAGCAAGCAAAACAAAAATAAAACAAGACAAAAAACAAAGTAAAGAGATTGGAACTGAGAGACTCCCCTTTCCAATAGCCTCCAAGTCCCCGGCAACGGCGCCAGAAAACAGCTTGATGGCTACGTGTTGGTGAACCCCAAGAGGAAGGTTATGATGTAGACAGCAGAAGTTTTCCCTTGAATAATCTACCCAAGGTTATCAATCCAGTAGGACTTGATGATCTATCGGAAGGTTGTTGATGTTGACTCCCCCTGGCGCTAGGGAGCTTGCACCAACGTGGAATCTGCACAGACACAAACCAGAACTTTGCCCAACACGAAACAGAGAGGTTGTCAATCTCTCCGGTCTTGCAGAAACAAAGAGTTAAACGTATGGTGTGGAAAACAGCAGGAAAAACAGCAAGTAACAGGAAACAGATGATTGCAGCAGGTTGTGTAAACAGTATGAGGAAATTGGACCAGGGTCCACAGTTCACTAGTGGTGTCTCTCTCAGAACAGATAACTAGCATGTTGGGTAAACAAATTACAGCTGGGCAATTGACAAATAGAGAGGGCATAACAATGCAATACATGCCAAGATGTCTACTATGAAATCTAGTTGGGCATTACAACAAAGTACATAGACCGTTATTCCAACAGCATCTATGCCTAAATAATCCACCTTCAAGGCAGCATCCGCATCCTGTTCAGTATTAAGTTGCTAACAACAGATTATTGCATGAAGTAAAGTGTGTAATGTAATCAATACAAGTGCCCTTGGACACTGCACCAATGTTTTATCCCTAGTAGCAACAGCACATCTACCATCTTAGACCTTTCTGTCACTGATCCAGATATCTAGAGACTGAACCCACTATCGAGCATAAATACCCCCTCTTGGAGTCACAAGCATCTACTTGGCCAAAGCATCTACTAGCAACGGAGAGCATGCAAGATCAAGAGCACATAGATAAACAACTTGAATAAACATGGTATCAATATTCATCGGATCCCAGCAAACACAACATCTAGCATTACAATAAGATGATCTTGATCATGTTAGGCAGCTCACAAGATCTAAACATGGAGGCACAAGGTAGAGAGACAACCATCTAGCTACTGCTATGGACCCGTAGTCCAGGGGTGGACTACTCACGCATCACTCCGGAGGCAGGCATGGTGATGTAGAGCCCTCCGGTGATGATCTCCCCTCCGGCAGGGTGCCGGGAAGAGCTTCAGAACTCCTCCGATCTGAGATTGACGATGACGGCCGCGACGGAACTTTTCGTGGAATATGATCGACCGTAATAGGGTTTTCGCGTCGCGGAGAATATATAGGCGAAGAGGCGGCGTCGGTGGCCGAGGGGGGCCACCACGCCATAGGGGGCGCGGGCCCACCCTGGGCCGCGCCCTAGTGTGGCGTGGCCCCCTGGTGGGTCTGCTCCGACTCCCCTTTGGACTCCGTGATCTCCTCGTGATATTATTGACGATGTCTTTTGTTTCGTCCAATTCCGAGAATATTTCCTTAATAGATTTTCTGAAACCAAAAACAGCAGAAAACAGGGAACTGGCACTGTGGCATCTTGTTAATAGGTTAGTCCCAGAAAATGCATAAAAATGATATAAAGTGTAACCAAAACATGTAGCAATTGATATAATAACAGCATGGAACATCAAAAATTATAGATACGTTTGAGACGTATCAGTTTCCTTGATCTCCAAGTTGATCTTCTTTTCCACTTTCTGGTTCAAACTCATTTGAATTCCATCTTATTTTCTTGTCTTGGGTGTTGCTTCTATTGGTGAAGAAGGACTCGAGTTAACTGGCAGAACTTCTGTCAGTTACTGTTCACTTTCTGGCATGGAGATGTTCTTCAGTTTCTGGCTTGAATTGCTCTTGTTGATCATGGCTATCTTGTCTGCTGCATTGATATGAGTAAAATGCTGCTTCTTGCCTCACTTCTACATTGGGTCTTCTGAAAATTATGTGCCTTTGCGCACTGAACTGCAAAATGAGTGAAAGACAATGTAAAATGCAGATATTTGGAGTTCTGGATATAGAAGTAATGAGGTTTTTGAGGTTTTGGGCCTGTGAATTATGCATATAAATGATGGTGATCAGCAGCGACCATGGGCGGCGCCGTCGACGGTCACGTGTACCGGCTGCCTCAGATCTGGAGGCGGGGGGATCCTCGCGTGACGGCTCCACGCCCAGGCTCAGGGTCTTGTTGTTCCCCCTCGCCTCACCCCCGATGCCGGCATGCCGCCAGAGCCCAAGCAGCAGGAGCAGCGCGAGTGGTACCTCGACCTCAGGTCCGCCAGCCCTACGCCACAACAACAACACCAGCCGCAGGTCCAGTCGCCTCCTCACGCGGGGCATACCATAGCGGCGGTGCCCCAGTCGATGATGGTGCCCAAGACCCTCGACTTCCTGTTTGGCCTCGACTGCGCGTTCGTGCCTCCATCGACGGTCAAGGTCAGGGACCCCGCGGGCGAGCCCCCGGTGACCAGGGAAAACGTCCTCGTCGAGATCCCCACCAAAAATGAAGACTGCATCCTCAACCCCAACCCTGCAGCCGACAACGCCATGGTCGCCCCCGCCGTCTCACCACTGAGTTCCATCGCCAGATCCATGAGAAGCTTCAGCTCGCCGACAACGCCAACCAGCAGGCACCACCAGCTCTGTTCGTAGCTTCTTCCCACTGTTTTTTATTTTCTTTTTCGATTTTTTATTGAGCTGAAAAGTCAACATGGTCACCTAAGCTCTTACATGTGGCCCGTCATGTCAGATTCCGTGTCAATTCACTCTCTAACGCGATTTGGTGTGATTTGCTAGCAACGGACCAAATGTGGTATGTTTTTACGATCGCGGGCAAAAGTGGTATGTTTTTGTGATTTAGTCTGTAAAGTGGTAGTTTTATGCTATATACTCTATTTCTAACTCTTATTCCTTCCGCACATTCATATGCACCAACCTATTGATTCACCCCTCTTTCACCATGAAGGAAGGACTAGATTAACTAAGTGTGAATTTTGAAGACCAGTGGTGTCGTGGTCCTACTTCGGCTCGTCGTGTTGTGCCTCGGCACAACCGTGCACAACCGTGGAAATGGCAGCGATCCTGCCGGCGCTCGGTCCGCTGCGCTCGGGCCGTGCACCCGACGCCTTGCGTGTTGGACGTGCGTAGTTAGACATGAACCTGATGGATTCGCATATGTTGCTAGCTCGGAAACGATCGATCGGTACTGCTCGCGGGGGATGTTTTAGATTTTGGGAGAAAATTAGAAGGGTGAAAAAATTAAAAGATATAATTTAGAAAGGTCCTTTTTGTAAAATTGACATCAACGTGTCTTTTTGCCACGTAGACCCAACATGTGGGTCCAAACAATCAGAAATTATGTTAACACGCTTAAACAGCTGAATCAGTCACATTCCTGCCTCAAATTTCGGTGTTTTCTATGTCTAGGCTCAATTTCGGTGGCAACCAGATAACTAAGCCCATATTGTGGTGATTTTCTGTCATTTCCTCCACATACGTCTTCCAGCACAACAGAAGCAGTTCGTGATGCAACTGCTAATGACGGCGCTAAAAACGTGGAGGATAATGACAATCCACTAATGCCGGTGCGACTGGACGTGGGGAAGGAGTTGTTGGAGAACGTATCTTGTGAAACCAAATTGATGCGTCAGGTGTACCCGAGTTTGGTTAACCATCTTAAATCGGTTTAAAAAATCCAAAAGTTTTGGACATAGCGATACTCGTATATAACATTTTACAAATTTTCAAATATAAATTCTTAACTCACTTTAACAAATAGACAAATATGAAATAAATAGTGTTGAAATGTAAGTTGGGCTTTGAATTTGGCTCATTGTCAATATTGATAAAAATGTTTCATTTTCACTGTTTATGTTTTGTTTCAAATTTAGAATTGAGTTTTTGCGGCGATGTATATTTATGTTACTCCCTTCGTTCACAAAAGATGTCTCAACCAACTCCAAATTTGGATGTATCTAGACATAATTTAGTGTGTAGATACATCTAAATTTGAAGGCAGTTGAGACATCCTGTTATGAACTGAGGGAGTATATCAAAGTTCGCAAAAAAAATCAGTTTCTTAAAGCCTTTTAGTTGGTAAACCAGAAAGGGTTTTACCTGTGCAACAATTGCCCCGTTTCACACAATACGCTCTCGGAGTTGTTTGCCTGGACCGACATCTAGCATGTCGCCGCCATCTCTAGTGAAGCAATCTTCCTCCCCCTTTCTGCCGCCGTCCCTTTTTGGGACCCACGTTGATGCCTCCAGTGCCGCCGTGCCCGTGCCATGGCACCATCTCCCCGACCTACTTCGGCTCGCCATGCTCTGATAAGGTAGTCATACTCATGCGTTCTCCTTTAGGTCCTTTGGTATGTTCAGAGGCCTTATTCTTGGTCGGCATGGCATGAGTTTGCACTCTCTGTGTTCCAATTCTTCAATAAACTTTAGCCCAAAAACCATATACTTCATTTAAGATTTTTATATGCTTTAGTAATGATAACTTTTTTTTGAAATAGTAATGATAACTTGACATGACATCATTTTTACTGGATTGCTAGATTGTACATCTTACGTGCAAGAGATGGTGCCGTGTAGGTCGGACGTCTGAACCCTGTCAGGTACTTGTAGAAGAAGAATGCGGTAAGCAGTTTGGACCGTCTTAAAACGTCTGAAAAGGTTCCGTGGCAACACACGACCATTAAACTAGTAAAATTGAAACCCAATGAAGTGGAACTAGGAAAGAGATGAATAACAAACATATTCATTGTCCATTTTTATTGAAGTGTCAGGTTGTAACTGTTAAAATGATCTCGCCGACTACTGGATAGAAAATGGTTGTGTATAGTATGTGAGAGGTACGCATGAAAATATTGCGTTAACAAACCGTTTGAATCTAGCCACTTTGAGGTTCACGGCACACCATGTGCAGAAAAATGTGTTTCAACTCACATCGGGGCCCTACGAAATAGGTTCCACCACAATTTCATGTGAAGAATATGCATATTTCATCGCATGAAGTCTTAAGGATTTCATATGTCCCAGCAATAATATTAGGAGATACATAAAAGAAGACTTTTAAACTTTAGGGAGAATAAATCTTAGGTGGTTGGTGTAGTACATATTGGGTATATGGCCCACTCAATCAGAACAACCAGCTCCCCCGTAGAAGAACCGACCATTGTCAATGATAGAAATAGGATAACATTCTTCACGGCTTATGGAAAAAGGCAGATCTCCCTCGACGGCATGGTGAAAACCATCTGCGTCAATAAGATTAAGACTACTGATGGATGTTGCATTGCCGCTTGATGGAACATAGCCATTTCCCATGGGAGGGCTTGGTGTTGGTTTGTGGTGAGATACATAGCCACCAAATCTAAGCTCCACCGGTTCATCTATCATTCCTGGTAGTAAGGAACTTGGAAAGTAACCCACTTTTTCAGGGGAACTATTCAATCCATAATATACATGCCAATCACCAGAAATTTTGTCCTGCAAGCGTGGACAACAAATACATGTATCTTTTGGCATAAGAACGTCATACACTAAATAGTTTATTAAAAACAATAAGGAAGTACAGCTGATTTCTCTATGCAGTATATGAGAAGTGGGAGTGCATACTCCAGAAGTATAGAATTATTTTCACATATATATATATATATGAGTCCATGGTGCCAGAGCAATGATTTCTAATGAATTCAAATTACGCTGAATAAGATTTTCAGTTAGCTAGATTGGTTGTATAGTATATATGCATATACCCATGCTCAACTCTCACTATATAGTGAGAAGAAACTTTGAGCATATTAGGAAAACAAGAATACTTGGTGGCAAACATTAAATCCGATTGTATGAAAATATTCAAAACAAATGAATATAGTAAATAATCTTCAAGAAATCTTGAGCTTAAGAAAAAATCTACGGGGTCATTTAAAACTTGATCAGAGCCTTCGACTCCAAACATATGAGTAAGAAAGTCTCCAAAGAAAAAACTGGAATTTCCAAAACTATTTAACATGGAGCATTTAAAATTTGATCATATTTAAATACTGCAGATATCAGCGCATATTTTCAGCAAGGACTATCTTTAAAAGATTGTGTGCTACCAAAACCAAATCTGAAAAAGAAAAAAAGAAATCTGAATCCAAAAAGACACATAAGGTTGATGAGTGACCTCTTGTGAGCCCTCACAACAATGTTAACTTTCTTTAGTCCAATAAGTTCAAACTCTACAGTCCTATTCTAACACCTTAACAAAATCCCAATGTACACCCAGGAAAAAATTATTGAACAATAATTTCATCTGTATTTCTACATATAAATGTACATACATTGTTTTTTGCGACTAGTAGCTACAACGACAAAACTAACTTCATCTACACAATTAAATTTTTGTGAATGCTAGGACATGGGATTGTAGACCATGTAAGCGCTCCCTAACACATTTACAAGTGATTGGGGGGGGGGGGGGGGGGGGGGTGTTTGGGTAGCTAATATGGATTTATAATCCAACAAAAAGTACCTAGATCTGCGCTTTTGGCGTACCATCATGCAACAATATAGTTCAATCGGAAGCAAAAGCCAAAAACACCTATTTTCGTGGGATTACAAGCTAAAGTATAAAAGAAAAAAGTGTAACCTAACACCCCCGTAGAATGAGATAAATCAGGTGCATCAAACTCATTTTGTACAAAATTACACTCGTAATTATCCACATCCTTGTCACATTCAGATAAGTTCTAATGTCCAAGTGGGTTGCAAGGAAATCATGTATATACGTTGAAATAAACATCGAGAATGGGAACAACTTCGTGAAATAAAAAAGTAATATCACAGGATATGCCCCATCTCTGAATAATAACTGACGTACGTATAAGTAACCACAACAAAAAATCTAGTACATTTCAGAATTAATATTGTACCTTCAATATCCTTATGGTGATTTTAGGTTTGTTTCCATGGATGATATCGCCTGGGGCAATATTTGATGATGTCTTCTGAAATCCAGGGCAATTCAGGTTAAAGCACCCCTTGATGTCAGCACCAATCTGCGAGTAAGAAGACAAAGCTCATAATTGTTTTTGTAGAATTTTACTTACTTTCTGCATGTGCTTTTATTATGATATTTATAGTGTAGTGTAATGCCCAAGTTAAGAGTTTACATGTCATTACTTACCTAAAATATCAAATGTGATGATTATTGTTCTATGGTACATGATTATGCTAATTAACATGCCAAAGTCTTCTACATTATATCAAAGTACATATAGTTTTTCAATAGGCTAAATACAATATAATATGCATTTTCGCATCTGACTAAACACTTTGAGATAGCCACATTTAGTACTATTTTTAGGAACCCAAATACATCAATATTGTAGAGTTTTGGCTTAGCGAAAAGAAAACTTACACCCCATGCGACGTAGAAATGAGTATGGGAATCCTTGTACAAGCCTGGATAAATCTGTTGAAGATTTGTAATAAATGTTAATATTGATGTAAAACTTCTTCTACACTAATCATTTGTTTTTGCTAATGATGCTTCAGCAGATACAAATTATATCCGTAACACTTTATATGATAAAATATTGTTGAACTAGATCACACATGTATGAGGTCTGTGTAAACTTTTTGGAGATAAAAGGCCTAAATAGTGCATATGTAGGCTAAGTATTATCCAAAAAAGGGCACCAAATATGTGAAAGAATGCTCTTGCATTATATTAACATGCCCAATTAGATCCCCGGAACACTTGCTTGGGAGGCCGGTGTACACAACATTACTAAACAGAAATTTCGCATATAACCTTTAAAGTAAACAATTAACTTACATGCCATCCAAGTTGAATTCCATTGGCCGAAGATGGTTTTCCATCTCCTCTACTGATAACCCAGACCCCACCTTCACTCAATTGCCCAGGTTGTAAACTGAAGCTATGGACATCTAGTGTAGCTTCTGCACCATAGTAGCTTATATCACTTCCAGGAAGCCACACATGGTGGGTAGTCTGTCCAAATAAAAATGGCAGCATCAATAAGCAAATTCATGCAGGATGTAAATTCTAAATAATATCTAGGAAACAAATTAAGTACATGACATATGTACTACTCACATAAGAGTATGTAGAATTGTTTCCTGATGCAAGACCCAAACTTGGATGGAGGAATTTTGACTGAATGTCAAAGGGTGCGGTCTCTAGATAATCCACAGAAGAACAACGTCCTCCCGTGGTTGCTTTCATGAGTAGCACAACAAACAACACAATTTGATGAGTAAATTTCTCCATCGAGATGCAAAGAGGGAATTTGTGGCGTGCCTTTGGTTATGGACTCAGGTATCTCTCTATATGTAGCATGAAGAAATTTCGAGAATATTTGGAAATCGAGAATAATTGATTGCAAGTATTTTAACCGGATTTTATATAAATTAACTACAAATTAAATATAGAAAGAAATCTTCACTAAATCTTGAGATTAAGTAACAAATCAATGAGGACATTTAAAACTTGATCACAACATTTGACTACAAATATTCGAAGGCGTCAAAGGAGATGCAGACGTAAGCTGGAGACATGTCAAAGGTCGGGGCTTGTCAAAGGTCCGCGAAGCGATGTGCACGACGAAACCGTCCCACGTCCTATGTGCGGCCCCATACAGCGGTCGCTCTGTCGTGTACCCTCACGTCACACTGTCACAGTCATCCCATGGTAACAAAATATCACGTTTACCAACCTGAATGGATGACCCAGATGACTTATTTTTTTAGATCCAACGGCTGGCAGATGCTCACGGTAGAAGTAGCCTCAACAGCCGGGTCACCAACCAAGCTCACACGCATTTCAGCAGGTCACAACATTCTTTTAATTGTTGTTGAGCTCAACTGCAGACTATCAAAAGGAAAACACACAATAGATATTGCCTACAGAAATTGTCTAAGGCGCCTGAGCAAATCAGAGAAATAAAGCCTCCAAATAAGTCAGGTGACTTGTATGTACAAATCGGCCACAATCTGCTGTAGGATCTCCACTGAAAACGTTCATGACAGAAATTACAGCATCTTTGGGAGCTTAAAAAACATACTTATGTAGCAGCGTAATTCGGCGGCAACGTCTTTGATAATGCAGCAGATGTACTATCTTAACATCAAAGTGGAAATTCATGAACTTGAAATGCTTAAACATTTGACCATGGCACAAATCATCACTAAAATCTCTCAATGCACCTCAGGCTCAAATAAACTAAAATTGTTTGCCACATTAGCACTCTGCCAGAAATTTTCTCACACCCTCTTTTCTGCGGCCTTTTGGTTGTACTCATGTTTGAGAAGGTTCGCCCTCAGAAGCATGAACTTGACATCTCTCTCAAACTCATTGCCAGTCTGCAATGCACGCTGGAAAGTTGCATTTCTCTGATCAGCATGACTTGCATACAGAATCTTGTTATGCGAGTCAATACGAGCCTGTATAAGTTTCAGAAAGAAAAAGGCTCAGCATTTTGGCACTATGTGTTCCAATAAAATGCGATATAAGTCATCTTTGTTAGGTACCTGTATTTTGTTATCAGTGATAAGCGCAGCCAACTCTTTCTCTAACATGGACACGTCAGTCTTGAAGGCGACAGCCATTGTGTTGAGATCAACAGATATAAATGGGAATGTGTACTGTATGATAGCTTTGTGGCGAATGTCCTTGTACAAAGTTTCTATATGTTCATGCAAATGTATATCCAGCAGCAGGTTTGACTTCAGCTTCTCAAGATATCCCAGACATGAGCCATAGCGACTGGTATGAAAGATCTTGTGATTAGTTAATAACAGGTACAAAAGAATAAAGAATGTATGTTTAGGAAAGAAAACGAAATACAAAATGCCCAATCTAGTAGGTATGAAAGACATACATATGCATCTCCAAAATAATCACAAGGGAATACTTAATGCACTGGACAACTGAAAATAAGATCCTACAGTAGGTCTGCGACCAGCATCGTTCATAATAAATCAGCTTGAATTCAAGAACACAGGTGAACAATAGAAACCAGGGGAAATTATTTCTTAAGACAAGAATTAAAATCATAAGACTTGTTGGTTCAGTGCACCCGTGTCCAAAATGACTGCATCGTATGTGTTGGAAGGAATGACATCATGACCTTTCTGTTCTAACAGAGATATCCACATTATGGTATCATCATAATTATACAAATTGTACTATGTGGTCTTTTAAGATTAAAAACCATCATTTACAAGAGATAGGATGATAAGTCAATAGGTAATAAAAAAACTCAGAACACGTTGACAAACCATGCAACATTGTCACCTAACAAATTGGCTTCACAAATAACTGATGGTTTAAAACAGCAAAGAACTTGAATCTAAACTAATATATAAAACTAGCTGTGCCAGAACAGGAGGATCCGGACATCCAACTGCCTACGTAAAACGTCCCACATTGCTCCAGCGATGTTTCAAATCACGAATAATTAGGAAGCCACCAATCAGTTATCAATCATTTTGGAATGCCCCCTAAACAGGGTGCAAAGTTGTGATTCTTTCAAAATGAATGTTACAGGAACCTAACAAGAATTGAGCGCAAATTTAGAGTAACAACCTTTATCCTGTTTGAAAAATACATATGTTGACTGACTGTATGAAAAAACAATGAATAACCTATAAATTACTCTACTTTTGATATTGCAGACCCCCTATATAAGTAAAACAAGACTCATAAAGCAACTGCTCACATTTCATATGTTGGTCATCAAATGTACTTTGTACAGTTTAAATTTACCCCAAGGTCCCCGTGTGTTATCTAGAAGACTAGAACTCTTACCATATTGATCAGAATAATCTTTGCTATGGGACCAATGGATTGAACGGAAATACATCCCACAGAAACAATGCAGTTAAATAAGGATTCTGAGAGCTACCTTGCATAAAAATCATTTACCAGCTCCCTTACTTCAGGCACTAGCTCCAGAAAATTGCGGAAGTTGTAGTTGTCAATAACTTTGCTCTGGAAAAAATGAGGAGATTGATCTTGTTTAGACAAAATGATAAACCTGGAACATGCCATGCGAAGGGAAGAGATTGTTCAAGCAAGGATGTACCTTCAGTTCTGAGCGATCAAAAGAAGCAAGCGCACATAGTGCTCCATAGACAGCAACATCTTGTGGAGATATGACTTCAGAATAGTTGCTCCTTAGCTCTGATCCTGTCTCTACAAACTTCAGAAGGGGGACATGCATTTAGCAGGCAATTTAACAGCTATATTGCAATTATCAATCATCAATAAGATAGAATATGAAATAACTAATTGAGCCTATAATGACATCTGCTATGTGGTTCTTCCCAAGAAAAATGTAATAACTATTGGAGGGATCATGTCTGGCCCAAAGTACAAATGGATATGTCTAACAGAGTTTTGTCGGGAGGAAGGATGACGAGAAATATTTTTACTCAGTTCTGTATACAAATTACCCAACACTTCCCTGAAACCAGACTCGACAAGTGATATAGGAGTAAACAAACTGACAAACATAACAAGTGTACCGTAGAACATAGACTAGTCAAATTACTGGATGTCTTCATTGGGTTCGATTCATGGGTGTAAAATAATATTACTGCTGAAACTGCCAACAGTATAATATACACATTTTCAAACGCATCAGTTATTGAAGCGAATAGAGAGAAGTAGAGAACAATACCAAGTTCCAATAAATTTATTGATCATGCCTCATGAATCCCTGATAGTCCAATTTAGCAATGCAAAATCCTAAGGGGGGCAGGAAAGTAGATTCTGGTACACTAACCTTCCGTGCTGCAAGTTTGTACTTGTTTGTTTCCAAGTAGGCTAATCCAGTGGCAGCTTTCAACTTGGAGACCGTAACAGGATCAATCTCATCTGGGGTCTGCTCTGCCTTGCTGACATAATTCGAGACGTGCATAAACTGACCCAGCTCCATACTAACCAGAATCACATTCATACACATCTGAACAACATGCTTCGAGGTAGTGCAGTAATCCCGGGTCCTGATATAGCTCTTCAACGCCTCGGAAAGGTGGCCATGAGCATAGTGGAAATCACCAAGGTCATTGTAACCCATCCGGATGCTCTCCTTGATCAGATTAGTCTGCAAGGTAAATAATTTCAGGACACACCCCAATTCGTCGCTCATTGTGTCCAGCACAGATAGCAATCTAGACAAATCCTAGACCGAACAACAGAAAGCGAGCCAAGTTTAGGGTTTCGGTACCTTGTAGCCGTTGAGCTCGCTGTCGAGTTTCTCCTTGCGCACAAGGGAGCGGCGCTCGACGGCGTCGGACCAGGCCTGGTCGACGGCGTAGCGGGGCCCGAGGCGGCCGGCGATCCTGGAGGCGACGTCGCGGTGGAGGGCCGTGTCCTCTCCCTTGAGGGTCCTGTCGTACGCAAGCCGGAGCGCATCCAGCTGCATCTGCTCCGACCCGCACTTCCCAGCGATGAAGAGGAGCCGCGCCACGCGCGTGCGCCCGAGTACTGCGCAGCGTACGCCTCCACGTCGAACTGGTCGCCGGAGAGAAGCGCCTGAGAGGGTTCGCCGCCGCCCGCGGACGCGGGCGCGATTGGGAGGAGGTCGTCCTCTACGTCCATGGGGACATGGGGTTAAACCCTAGAGGAATGGCCGGAGGGGAGCAAGGAGAGTGGGGAGACGAGGCGACAGAGAAGGGGGACTTGGCTGGGAATCAAGCGAGAAATTCAAGGATGGATCTGTAAATTCTCGCTTGCGTCAGGGACACTGACCAGGCCCGACTAGTCTTTCGACGAGGACGCGCAGTGGCGCGTTGGTAGCGTGAAGCAGTGGCTTCGCTCCCAACCCAGGTTCGACTCCTTTAGGAGCGATTTTCTGGGTTTTCCTCACCCGCAGTACTGTTCGTCTTCCCTGTAGCAGTACTGTAGCACCACTGTAGAACAGTGTTCACTAGGAACAGTGTAATAAACAGGGAATGCCTCTCGACGCCTATGTGCCACAGGCGAGGTCGACGTGCCCGTCGGTCACCGAAGCTCCGCTCTTCGGGAAAGTCTCTCAGGGCGTATTTTGTTTAGATACATAGGTAGGGGTGTGTGTGTGCGTGCGTGTGGTGGTGTGAGTGTGGGGTGAGTACCAATGTATCCAAACAGATGCTACAAACTTGTACTCTCAAGAGAAGGCCTCAAAAAAAAAAAAAAACTAGTCTTTCGACATGCGCGGTGAACTTCTATATCTTACGCAGGCGAGTTACAAGGATCGCGCGCTACTGCCTGCGGCCCTTCCACCTCTTCGCGCTCCCTCGGCCCAGATGAAGATGATGATGACTCTTGATTTGCATCACAGCCTCCTTTTTTTTGGGGGGGGGGGGGGGGGGGGGGCGGGGATTTGCATCACAATTAATCAATTATCAATGTCAGTGTTTTAGCATGTCCAAATTTAGCAATGTTGCTAACCATTTGGCAACATTAACTAGTATTTCCGCTAAAAACGTTGACATTTGTTTGGTAGCCAATTGACATGTCAAGTTGCCACCAAAGAAAGTTCTGTAGGTTGTCTGGCAATCAACCATTCAACGCCCTTGGTTGGGCAATGCCAAATGTTGGCATAAGTAGTTTGGAGTACAAACCAACCAAGTTAGTGCCCATCCGAGTAGAAAGAGGTTTTTCAGATATGCTTAGTTCAGTCGATTGGATGCATTGACAATGAAAAAACTGTCCAACTGGTTTATATGGGTAGTACCAAGGTCACACAAAAAGGCCACAAACAGGCATCAAAACACTTGTGAGTTTGGCCTGGGTTAACGTTTTATGCCACATGACCTCTCCATGTTCAAAGAACTTTGTGATGGGATAATTCGGCGTGCAACTATGTCATCAACGGGCATGACTATACCATGTGAAACTATCTTGCCGATGGTATCTATTCTTAATAGGCGGTGTTTGTGAATACTATAACCAATTCTCAAGGTCACAAACAATGGCACTTTACCATTATGCAAGAATCTGCTAGGAAAAATGTTGACCATGCATACTCGTTGGGTGTATTGCTCGTGGAGCTGCAATGGTGTGGGATTTGAAATGGGAGGTAACAACTTGTTGCGCAATTTTGCACAACATGATTCTGCATGACACACGACTGATTTTGAAAAATTCAGAATATCCGCCACCCAGAACAACAATTATGAAATCATCAATGCAACTACTCAATGATATTGTGGAGTTTACGTGGATTAACACTCAAAATCAGTGAATTTGATGTCTGAATTATGCACTATGGATCGTTTGAACTATTTTATGCACTATGTATAATTGTATTATGATTTGAACTATTAAGGTGTGACTTTGAATGATTTAGGTATGGTTTATTTGCACGTCTTAAATAGTTGTAGCCTTGTAGGAACCAATATATATGCGATGTTCGGGCTCTATCTGAAGTGTCCGCGGACATATAGCGATCAAAATTGGTAGTCTAGTTGAAGATGTCGTAACCTATTGTTGTTGCTTCGTTGGCAAACTACGCGTGCAACAAGGTATTAGGTGTAATGCGCTGCAACTGGTCGGTGTGTTCTGGACTACTCCCTTCCCCAAAATGTTTTAACTTTTTCAAATCAGATGTATATAGATGATGTATTTTGTTGTGTATATCCACTAACTTTACAATGTATGCATATTGAAATATTTAAATGATCTTATATTTTATGGATATTTATGACATAGAGGCAGTACATAGTACGTAGACAGGTTCTAGCCTTTGCAAGTAAACCTTTTTTATTCGCGAATGACCTTTGCAAGTAAACCTACACGGCTACAAGAACAAGATAACATTAGCTAATGAGGCAACGACCACATCAACTCGCACGAAATTGACATTTTCTGTTAATATGCTAGTGCAAATTATTATGTTTTTTCACTATTTAATACAAGACGGAAAGCAAATGCGTGGTCAACTCTTTTGGTCGATCGCGGGCTGTGGTTGCCCGCTGCCTTTTCTTGATTTGGCCGCCCACTAAAGAGCAAGGCTGCCGTCCGAATATACCGATAGGGTACGCGACGAACAAGACATCCGCAAGATCACCTAAACTCCAACAAGTCCAAATCACTCCGGTGATATTTCGCGAAAATAAACCTCGAATCATCTAACATCCACCAAAAAATCGACAGACATGGACTAAAACTGAGTAAACTTGCAAACGGAACAGACGACGACGTCTCCGAGAACCGCGAGACGAGGAGGACGCGGTGGCTCCGTCGTCGCCGTCGCGAGAGGGAACATGGCGCCGGCCAGCCGGCCTAGACGCGCACGGTGTTCTCGTTGGTGAAACGGAGCTTGCCGCGGCCAAGGCGTGCCCACCCGTTGTTGCCGTTCACCACGCCGCGGCGCCCCGTGTCCATCGGCTCCGCCGCCGAGCGCAATGCCCGCCTCTTCCCTGTGACCGTCACCGTCGACGAAGACACGGAGAACCCGACCCTCTCGGCGGTGTGGTGCGCCTCGAAGTCGAGCTCGGCGTCGGCAACGTCGCCCCCGCACAGCGTGGAGGTGGAGCCGGCGGAGACGAAGGCGGCCGGCCCGAGGGCGATCTTGTCCGGCGCGTTGCGCCCGTTGTGCCATATGGAGAAGCAGTAGGTAGCGGAGCAGAGCGTCGCGGCGATGGCGAGCGTGAGGAGGTCCCCGCGCGTGCACGACCACCTCCTGCAGCCGCCGGCGCCCGCACGGCCGCTCGGCGAGCTGGCGCCCGGCATGGCGGATAAGAGGACCGGCCGAGAAGGGACGCACACGCAGCAGGATCGGATGAGACGAGGAGATGATCGAGCGGAAATGGAAGGCCCGTTAGCTGGTGCGTGTGTGCGGATGACTTTTTTTCGATATGGTCGATGAGATGAGATGATCGCGACGGAATAAGTAAAGAGCCGAATGTCTCTTCATTCTGTGACTTCGGCTTCGATTTGGTGGTGTGCAAGGAACGGGTAAGCCAGGAAGGATGAACATACTCCGCGGCTTGGATATGGATGATGATGTGTAATTATCGTGTTTACGTCATGGCTCTAGAGTTAAGTAAATAAAAGTGTTTGGGGTAGCATTTCACGTGTGTGACTAGTGATATTATCGTGATTTATTTCCAGTGATGGGCAGATATTACCAAGTAGATGAATAAAGCAAATATTATTTAGTGAAGTGGGAAGCAGTGTGTAAGCCAAAAGATCAAGGGGTTTTGGGCAGGGACGGATCTAGGCTTTCGAATTTGGGTGTTCATTTTTTCTTGGCTACTCTATAAATGATTCAAATAGCTAAAATACGAAACTTTTTTTTGCCATAGCTAGATAAATGATCGATTTTTTTTGCAGATATTAGAGAAGAAGCACTACACAATCATAAGATAATAAGCTTAGATTGATGTCACATACTTATTTTGTTCAAAACTACAACACCATTAAGACATATACCTATTATGCAATTCATATATGATTTTCATTTCCAAAAATTTGGGTGTGCAGCTGCACACCCATGACCCTATGTGGATCCGTCCCTGGTTTTGGGTGTGCTAGACTTATGCATTGTGAATATATGCTTGCTACGCGAATGGCTATGGAAAATTGAGAATGGGGAAGGCTTATGGCAATAATAGTAAGAGGTAAATACTTCGACACATATTTCTTAGCTCATGTAAAGTTCGAACTTGTGCATTTCCATTTTTCGTATTGTATTATGAAAGTAAGAGATACATTCTTTAACTTATGTAGTTTTTTTTTTGTAATGGTGTGAAAAATAATTTCTGGGAGGATCTCGGGTTAGGAGATAAACCTTTGTGTCTAGTGCTACCTAGATTGTATAATTTGTCGCGTCGTAAAAAGGCAATTGTAGCAAGAGTATTCTCGGAAGGGCGAAGTGCGTTCAATTTTAGGAGGAATTTGTGGGGCGGAGGGGGGGATCGTGCTGAGATGTGGTATTAATTACAAGATATGTGCTCCAATATGCGGTTAGGTGATATTAAGGATATATTTAAATGGATTTTAACTAAGTCAGGTCAATTTTGATCCTGTTAAATCTTTATACATTACTTTGAAAGCTTCCAAGGTTACAGTACCTTGTAGGAAGTTATGGTTTGCAAAAACCCCTGTTAACATTAAGGTCTTTTTATTTCTTGCTTTTAGGAAAAGAATTTTGACAAAGAGCGTGATGTTGACAAGAGGGTGGAAAAGGAACTGACAAGTGCATGTTTTGTGACAATGTAGAGACTACAAGAAAATATTTTCCCGATGTTTCGTTGCTACATATACTTGGGGGATAGTTAGATGTGCTTTCAATTTAAATATGTGTCTGATAGTTTTGATGTGTTGCTGATAACCCCCAAGAGCAGGGGATCACTGTAGCACCTCTCAATGTGGAAGTAAGGTATCGATCCGCAGGAGTAAGAAGGAAAAATTATCTATTCCCTACAACTAAAGTGTCACAAGTTTTAGTTGATTATGCACTAAACAAGTTCAAAGAACAAGGTGGTTGATTTAATGGATGGAAGTTTAATGTAACAAAACAAGAATGTAAAAGTATCCCAATCCTCTTCAATGCAAGAAGACAAGACAAAGGTTTTCTCTTATAGGAACAATGGACATGGGTTCATGGGTTCATGATACGTCTCCAACGTATCTATAATTTCTTGTGTTCCATGCTAGTTTTATACCAATAGCTACATGTTTCATTCACACTTCATAGCATTTTTATGCATTTTCTGGGACTAACCTATTAACAAGATGCCACAGTGTCAGTCCCTGTTTTCTGCTGTTTTTGGTTTCAGAAAAGCTGTTCTGGAAATATTCTCGAAATCGGACGAAACAAAATCTCAGATGCCTATTTTTCCCGACATGTTCCAGAAGTCCGAAGAGGAGACGAAGGGGGGCAGCAGGGCGGCGTCCCCACATGGTGGCGCGGGTGGGCCCCCTGCCGCGCCAGCCTATGGGGAGCACGCCCCGCGCCTCCACCGACGTTGCCCCTTCGCCTATTTATTCCTCCAGACGCGAAAACCCTAAAACACCGAGCCATTATTCCAGAAAACATCCGCTGCCGCCGCCGTCAACCCTAACTCGGGGGTTCAGAAGTTCTCCTCCGGCACCCTGCCGGAGAGGGGAATCATCACCGGAGGGCTCTACATCGCCATGCCTGCCTCCGGAATGATGCGTGAGTAGTTCATCCCTGGACTACGGGTCCATACAGTAGCTAGATGGTTGTCTTCTCCTTTTGTGCCATCATGTTTAGATCTTGTGAGCTGCCTATCATGATCAAGATCATCTTATTGTAATGCTACATGTTGTGTTTGTTGGGATCCGATGGATATTGAATACTATGTCAAGTTGATTATTGATCTATCATATATGTGTTGTTTATGATTTTGCATGCTCTCCGTTATTAGTGTAGGTTTTGGCCAAGTTTATGCTTGTAACTCCAAGAGGGAGTATTTATGCTAGATGGTAGGTTCATGCCTCCATTTAATCTGGGACAGTGACAGAAAGTTCTAAGGTTGTGGATGTGCTGTTGTTACTAGGGGTAAAACAGCAATGCTTTGTCTAAGGATATTAGTGTTGTTTACATTATGCACCATACTTAATGCAATTGTCTGTTGCTTGCAACTTAATACTGGAAGGGGTGCGGATGCTAACCTGAAGGTGGACTATTTAGACACAGATGCATGCTGGATGGCGGTCTGTGTACTTTGTCGTAATGCCCAAATAAATCTCATAGTGATATCCATGATATGTATGTGCATTGTTATGCCCTCTCTATTTGTCAATTGCCCAACTGTAATTTGTTCACCCAGCATGTTAGTATTTTATTATGGAGAGACACCACTTGTGAACTATGGACCCCGGTCCATTCTTTTACATCTGAAATACAACCTACTGCAATCATTGTTCTTTTACATTCTCTACAAGCAAACATCATTTTCCACACTATACGTCTAAACCTTTGTTTTCAGCAAGCCGGTGAGATTGACACCCTCACTGTTTCGTTGGGGCAAAGTAGTTTGATTGTTGTGTGCAGGTTCCAAGTCGACGAGTCAGAAGACTTCTGCCTCCCCTAGGCACCAGCATATTTTTTGACGCCGTTGACACCTTCGAAGCAACTTCGACTTCCTACTGGTTCGATAACCTTGGTTTCTTACTGAGGGAAAACTTGCTGCTGCACCCATTGTTTAATTTTCTGCAATTTTCTTTTATTGAGTCAAGGAGCTTGCTTACTTCTGTAACAACTCTTTTGTATCTTTATTTTATTGCGTTGTTGTGCCAAGTAAAGTCTCTAGTTCAAAGTTGATCCTAGATTTGGATTTCTGCGCAGTGACAGATTTTTACTGTCCACCGTTTTGAGCTGTATGCGCTATAGAAAATTCGAAAAATTCTGAAAAAAAATCACGCATGATCCTTATATATTTACGCAACTTTCATTAGTTTGGGCTTCTTCCATCTGAGCAAGTTAAGTGTCTCGAAAAAATTCGTCTTTCCAGACTGTTCTGTTTTTAACAGATTCTGCCTTTCATTTTGCATTGCCTCTTTTATTATGTTTGATTGGATTTCTTTGCTCCATTAAACATCAGTGGCTGTAAATAATGTCCAGAAGCTTTGGTAATGATTGTGTCACATTAGAATATGAGAATTTTTGATTATGCACTAACCCTCTAATGAGTTATTTGAGTTTGGTGTGACGGAAGTTTTCAAGGAGGAAGAGAGAAGGATGATATGATGTGATCAAGAAGAGTGAAAAGCCTAAGCTTGGGGATGCCCCCGTGGGTCATCGCTGCAATATTCAAGAAGACATAAGTGTCTAAACTTGGGGATGCCCAAGGCATCCCCTTCTTCATCAACAATTTATCAGGTCATCTCTAGTGAAACTATATTTTTATTCTTCCACATTTTATGTATTTTACTTGAAGCGTCTGTGTGCTTTTATTTTTGTTTGTTGTTTTTATTTTTCTGAATAAAGTTGGATCCTAGCATTCTTGTGTGGGAGAGAGACACGCTCCGCTTTTTCATGTGAATACTCATATTCTTCACTTATATCTTTTGAGTATTCTTATCTAGCTACTGCAATGTTTTTAGCTCCTGTTTTTCATGCATCTCTTTTAGAGCTGTTAATTCTTGAGGAGTTATACTCTCTTGTTTCATTTCTAAATCATTTGGAGAGTTTTTGTTTAGTTGCTTGGTTGATGTGTTGGTTCAGAAAATGCTGCATGTGGTAGTGGTATAGTAATAACTTGCATAGTCTTGTAGATCATTGAACTTTGATGACTTGATTCTTTGCAAATGTCTTGAGGTATTTAGATGGTAAAGCTTGCTGGTTAATTAAGTTAAAATTATTAGTGGATAGTTGTCTTTAAGCCTGTACCGTACTACAAACTCTATTTAAATTGTTGAAGGTGTAGTTGGACTTGATGGCTTTCCATGTCTAAAAGTGATTCGTAATAACTAAATTGTGCTGAAGGTCGAGGGATCTAGCGGGGTACTTGTGCCTCCGTGAACGGCCCTTCTTGGAGTAAACTTTAATCATGTTCTTAATGTTGAACCTGCTAGATGTTTGCAATAAGCTTGTGAGTTCTTTTTGACTAATGTTGAGCTACGGTTTTTGGCACTTCCACCATCCATATTTGCTAGCCTCTTCGGTGTTGTGCATTGCCTTCTACTCATATTGAGAGTTGTGCATACTTCGCCAGTACATCCAAACCCGTGGGAGGACTTTCTCTTGTTCTTCTACACATAAACCCATACATCTTCCTCAAAACAGCCACCATACCTACCTACTACAGCATTTCCATAGCTGTTCCGAGATATATTGCCATGCAACTTCCATCTTACATTACATGACTTGTTGTCATTCATCATATACATATTGCTTTGCATGATTCTATACAGCTGATGTGCGGTTCACCCATGTTACGCTAGATCATTGCATATCCTGCTACACTGGCAGAGGCATACAGTTTACATCACGTTTTAGTTCGTTGTGAGTTATTTCTAACAAAAAGTGTGTTGTCATATTAGAGTGTTGCCCCTGAAAGTGAAAAGAGCCATGGAGGTCATCGAAAAGAGAAAAAGAAAAAGAAAAAAATAGAAAAAAGAGAAAAAAAAGGGGGCAACATTACTATCCTTTATCCACACTTGTGCTCATGTTGAAGCACCTGCATTATTCGTAGTCATCATTTGTGCTCATGTTTAGCACCTGTACTCCATGTGAGAGAGTTTTCATGTTTTACTAGTATAACTATGTGGGGAATTTACACTATAGAACTTGGGTTGTATATTCCAATGATGAGCTTCCTCGAATGCTCTAGGTCTTCATGAGCAACCAAGTTGGATGCACCCCCACTAGTTCCATTGGAGAGCTTTCATACACATATAGCTCTATGTGCATCCGTTGCATGGTAATCACTACTCCTTACATAGCTTCGATTATAAGACTTCCTCTTGTCTAATGATCACTTATAGCTTTGTGAGACTTTCTTCCTTTGGCCTTCCAAACCCCCATTAATGTTCTTTTAGCCATAACATCCTGGTGCCAAAACCAAATGCTTACGCTCACCGGTTGAGTAGACTTCGAAACAGTTGATTCGTGATGTTCATGTTTATTTTTACTTGGCTGAATCCTTCTATGTTGTGAAAGATTACTTGATGCTTGGAATTGAAGGATAGAACTCCTACATTGGATACTTAACACGTCTTTAATGAACCTTGTACGGTTTCATGTCTTTAAAGCAATCATTCATGAAAACTTTTAGCTTGTTTAACTAACTTGTTTTGTTGTCTCTTATATCAATTATAGACTTTTACTTTGAATGATTTGATCTCAGCTCATATGCTTTACAATATTATTGATCAAGATTATGTTGGTAGCATGTCACTTCAGAAATTATTGTTGTTATCGTTTACCTACTCGAGGACGAGTAGAACTAAGCTTGGGGATGCTTGATACGTCTCCAACGTATCTATAATTTCTTATGTTTCATGCTAGTTTTATACCAATAGCTACATGTTTTATTCACACTTCATAGCATTTTTATGCATTTTCTGGGACTAACCTATTAACAAGAAGCCACAGTGCCAGTCCCTGTTTTCTGCTGTTTTTGGTTTCAGAAAAGCTGTTCTGGAAATATTCTCGGAATCGGACGAAACAAAATCCCAGATGCCTATTTTTCCCGACACGTTCCAGAAGTCCGAAGAGGAGACGAAGGGGGGCAGCAGGGCTGTGCGGGTGGGCCCCCTGCCGCGCCAGCCTATGGGGAGCACGCCCCGCACCTCCACCGACGTTGCCCTTTCTCCTATTTATTCCTCCAGACGCGAAAACCCTGAAACACTTAGCCATTATTCCAGAAAACATCCGCTGCCGCCGCCGTCAACCCTAACTCGGGGGTGATACGTCTCCAACGTATCTATAATTTCTTATGTTCCATGCTAGTTTTATACCAATAGCTACATGTTTTATTCACACTTCATAGCATTTTTATGCATTTTCTGGAACTAACCTATTAACAAGATGCCACAGTGCCAGTTCCTGCTTTCTGCTGTTTTTGGTTTTAGAAAAGTTATTCTGGAAATATTCTCGGAATTGGACGAAACAAAAAGCCACGCTCCTATTTTCTGACACATACACGGAGTCCAAAGGGGAGAAGGAGGAGGCCCATGGGCCATCCTACCCATAGGGTGGCGCCCCCCCTTGTGCCGCGCCGCCATGTGGGGAGCCCACCTCGAGACTCCACCGACATCGCCCCTTCGCCTATAAATACCCTCCGACGCGAAAACCCTAGAATAATCAGTCTTTTTCTACCAAGGGTTCCGCAGCGCCGCCGCCATCGATGACTAGTTTCGGGGGACAGAAGTCTTTGTTCCAGTACCTTGCCGGGACGGGGAATTACCCCCGGAGCCATCTCCATCGACTCCACCGCCATCTTCATCGCCGTTGATGTCTCCCATGATAAGGAGGGAGTAGTTATCCCCCGAGGCTGAGGGCTCTACCGGTAGCTATGTGGTTTATCTCTCTCTCCCATGGTGTGATCTTTATGTGATCATGAGCTTTGTAATCTAGTTGAATAAGTAGATGTTACTCTTTATCTATTATGCCACTCTAGAGGTTACTTTAATATGAACTCCGGATTCACTCTCCACGGTGTGAAGGTGACAGTGTGCGCATCGTGTGTGTGATTCCTTTATGATGTTGTCGGTGTTTGTTTACTCAGACTTTGAGGTGTGCTTTTGCAGCCCTACGCAATGAATGGTGTTTGTTATCCAACAAGAGAGTGTTTGAGAGTACATTTATTTATTCAATTATGTTGTCATTGTTGAGAGTGTCCACTAGTGAAAGTATGATCCCTAGGCCTTGTTTCTAAGCATTGAAACACCGTTTACAACAAGTTCTGCTACATGTTTGCTTGCTGCCATTTTTATTTCAGATTGCAATTACTACTTATAATCATCCATATTACTTGTATTTCACTATCTCTTCGCCGAACTAGTGCACCTATACATCTGACAAGTGTATTAGGTGTGTTGGGGACACAAGAGACTTCTTGTATCTTAATTGCAGGGTTGCTTGAGAGGGATATCTTTGACCTCTACCTCCCTGAGTTCGATAAACCTTGGGTGATTCACTTAAGGGAAACTTGCTGCTGTTCTACAAACCTCTGCTCTTGGAGGCCCAACACTGTCTACAAGAATAGAAGCGTGCGTAGACATCAAGCTATTTTCTGGCGCCGTTGCCGGGGAGGTAAGTGTTGGAAGGTATCTCCTTTAGATTCTGCAATTATTTCTTTTTGTCTCTTGTTTTTATTTTCACTAGTTAGGCTTAATGGAAAACAACAAAAAAATTAGAGATCTTTATGAACTTTATATTGAATTAGGACATGATGCTTTTGAAGAGAAAATTAAAAAACCTATGGAGGCTTGTTTGCATAATAGTGGTAGTAATGTTATTAGTATGAATTCTTTGAACACCATTATTGCTAATGCTATGGAAAAGTCTAAGCTTGGGGAAGCTAGTTTTTATGAAAATGATCTTTTTAGTTCCCCAGCTTTAGAGGAGAAAATTTGCTCTGATGATAGTTTGTCTCCCATATGTGATAATTCGAATGATGCTTGTGATATTCCAAATCCACCTGTTGAAAGTATTTCTTTTAAAGTACCTATGAAAATTGTTGAAAGGGTTATGAATGATCAGTATGCAGGGGATGGATCAGTCCATCCAAGTGCTCACTTGTCTAAACTTACAGAACTTTGTGAGTTATTTAAGGTTGCAGGTTTATCAAGAGAAAATGTCATGAGGAAACTATTTCCATTGTCACTTAAGGACAAAGCAAAGGAATGGTATAGGCTGCTGGATGAACAACCTTCGAATTGGAAACAGCTTGAATCTCTCTTTTACTCTAAATTTTATCCTCTTCATGAAGTGCATCTAGATAGGAATTACATTTATAATTTTTACCCTCATGATGGAGAAAGCATTGCTCAAGCTTGGGGAAGGCTGAAAACATTAATACTCAAATGTCCTAACCATGAGCTTTCTGAGGAAATAATTGTTACTAATTTTTATGCAAGGCTTTCAGGTCATTACAAGGATTATGTAGATGCATGTTCAGATGGTTCTTTCACAAGTAAGAAGGTTGAAGCTAGATGGGATCTTCTTGAAAGAATTCAAAGCAATACTGAAGATTGGGAGAACGACAAAGGTAAAGGATCAGGTATAAACTATGAATATGAATGCATTAAGTCTTTCGTTGAAACTGCTGGTTTTCAAAAGCTTAGTGCTAATTATGGTCTTGATTCTCAAATTATTGTTGATTGTTGTAGAACCTTTGCTTCTCATATTAATGTTCCTAAAGAAAGTTGGGACATGTATCATGAACCTTTCAAAGACACTTGCATGAAAATGATACTGTTATTAATGATTGCAATAAACATGCTCAAACTTCTGAAAATACTATTTCTTATAAGCATGTTAATTTTTGTGGAGCACTTAGACCTTGTGAAAAGAATCAAATCGAAGATGAATATTGTATCCATCATAGGAATGAAAAAACTAGAACGTGGAACAGAGCTCTTGATGAGCTTGGTGAAAAAGTTTGTGCCCTCTATCCTTTTATTTGTGAACTTTGCTATAAAGTGGGTCATTTAAATTTTCAATGCTCGGGCTATGATAATAGTCTTTCGAATCCTATGATGCTGCGAGTTTATATTGTGATGACATGATCACTCCTAATCAGCATGATGAACTTACATTATTTTTGGGGTGTGAAGAGTTATCAAGAAAAACTTCTTTGGTAGATATGAGTGCTTTTGATATGAATAGTGTCCTGCATGCTTTCATCTTTATTGTGTTGATAATTGCCACACAAATACTTACATACAAAATATTATAAAAGATGGACTTTACCAAAATATGACAGGACTAATATGTGTTTTGTTCTTATTAATGAAAGAGAGGAATCCTCCCAAGTTTCTTCTGTTGTTTCTAACAATAAACCAGGTTATGTGGAGAAGCTTCCTTTCAAACCTCTCCCTCCTAAAGATAAAAAGAAGAGGGGAAAGAAGAAGAAGAAGAAGAAGAAGAAGAAGAGAGTAAAAGGAGAGAGGAAACGGTATCTTCCCCTAAACATGTTGCTCCTATTGTAGTTTTTGCTGATGAGTCGAATTAGATGATGTTCTATGCCTGTTATTTATTGTAGTGATCATGATTGGGAAAATGAAACTACTTTTGATATTGAAAATCTTTGGGGTACCAATTCTGAAAATGATGATGTTAATGATTGCCATACTATTAGTACTATCCATGTTTCTTCCAATGATGATATGAAAAGCTCTAAGCTTGGGGATGAGGTGTTTGAAAATCCTTTTGCTAGTAATAATTATATATCTGAGACCTCTCCTCCTAGTGATGTGTTTGAAAATCCTTTTGCTACTGATGATTATATGTTTGATACATCTCCTTCTAGTAAAAGTGATGATATGTTTACAGATGAACACACTTTGGAAGATAACTATTCTATTGCTTATGATGATACTATGCCTCCAGTCTTTGATAATTATTATAAAGAATACTATGACATAGGTTATAGTTACAATCATCCTCATGAAACTTGTCATAGTTATGGAGGGATTACCCAAAACCATCCCTTTAATATACAACTTGTCTATCATGTTCGAGTTCTTTATGATGATCCTGCTCCCATTGTTATTAATGAGAAGAACTTTTCTTGTGTGGAAAATATTGATACTTTTGTGCATATGGATCATGTAAGAATGCTCTATGTGATAGCTATATTATTGAGTTTATCATGATGCTACTGAAATTTTTTTGAGAGAGGAAATATGGTTATAGAAATCTTCATATATTAAATTTCCTCTCTTTATGTTGAAAGTTTTGAAGTTGCAATTGTTTTGCCTTCTATGCTAGTCACTTCATGCTTCAATAACTTGTTTTCTTACAAGACTCCTATGCATAGAAAGATTGTTAGATTTAAACATGTTTTATATATGCTTCTTGATGCTCACTTTTATGTTTCAACTCTCATCTTTATGTGAGCATCATAAAAATCACTATGCCTAGCTAAAAGGCTTTAAAAAAAGCGCTTGTGGGAGACAACCCATTGTTTATTTTCTGCAATTTTCTTTTATTGAGTCAAGGAGCTTGCTTACTTCTGTAACACTCCTTTGTATCTTTATTTTATTGCATTGTTGTGCCAAGTAAAGTCTCTAGTTGAAAGTTGATGCTAGATTTGGATTTCTGCGCAGTGACAGATTTTTACTGTCCACCGTTTTGAGCTGTATGCGCTATAGAAAATTTGAAAAATTCTGAAAAAAATCACGCATGATCCTTATATATGTACGCAACTTTCATTAGTTTGGGCTTCTTCCATCTGAGCAAGTTAAGTGCCTCGAAAAAATTCGTCTTTCCAGACTGTTCTGTTTTTGACAGATTCTGCCTTTCATTTTGCATTGCCTCTTTTACTATGTTTGATTGGATTTCTTTGCTCCATTAAACATCAGTGGCTGTAAGTAATGTCCAGAAGCTTTGGTAATGATTGTGTCACAGTAGAATATGAGAATTTTTGATTATGCACTAACCCTCTAATGAGTTACTTGAGTTTGGTGTGGCGGAAGTTTTCAAGGAGCAAGAGAGAAGGATGATATGATGTGATCAAGAAGAGTGAAAAGCCTAAGCTTGGGGATGCCCCCGTGGGTCATCCCTGCAATATTCAAGAAGACTCAAGCGTCTAAGCTTGGGGATGCCCAAGGCATCCCCTTCTTCATCAACAATTTATCAGGTCATCTCTAGTGAAACTATATTTTAATTCTTCCACATTTTATGTATTTTACTTGGAGCGTCTGTTTGCTTTTATTTTTGCTTGTTGTTTTTATTTTTCTGAATAAAGTTGGATCCTAGCATTCTTGTGTGGGAGAGAGACACGCTCCGCTTTTTCATGTGAATACTCATATTCTTCACTTATATCTTTTGAGTATTCTTATCTAGCTACTGCTATGCTTTTAGCTCCTGTTTTTCATGCATCTCTTTTAGAGCTGTTAATTCTTGTGGAAAGTACTCTCTTTTTCTTTTGTAAATTACTTGGAGAGTTGCTTGGTTGATGTGTTGGTTCAGAAAATGCTGCATGTGGTAGATGGTATATCGAAAAGACACTCATATAGATCATTGTCTTGTTTTATTTGACACTTGGCAATTGTTTTGAGCTCTCAAGTATTTCATGTTTAAGCTCTTGCATCATGTAGTTAAAAGCCTATTAGTAAAGAACTACCGTAGAGCTTGTTGAAATTTGGTTTGCATGATTGGTATCTCTAAGGTCTAGATATTTTCTGGTAAAAGTGTTTGAGCAACAAGGAAAGACAGTGTAGAGTCTTATAATGCTTGCAATATGTTTTCATGTGAGTCTTGCTGTACCGGTTTATACTTGTGTTTGCTTCAAACAACCTTGCTAGCCTAAACTCTGTACTATGAGGGAATGCTTCTCGTGCATCCAAAACCTTGAGCCAAAACCCATGCCAATTGTGTCCACCATATCTACCTATTATGTGGTATTTTCTGCCATTCCAAGTAAATACTTCATGTGCTACCTTTAAACTATTCAAAAGCTATTACTCCTTATTTGTGTCAATGTTTTATAGCTCATGAGGAAGTATGTGGCGTTTACTCTATCACCTTGTCATTTACTCATGACAGACTTTCACCAATGGACTAGTGGCATATACATCCGCTTATCCAATAACTTGCAAAAAGAGCTGGCAAATGGGGTGCCCAGTCCCAATTAATCTCAACTATAACCATTTGATTCTCTTCACATGTTTGCCAATGATTTATCAAAAGCAAATTCCAAAATGTTAAACTTTATCAAATAGGCACTCCTCCATGGTATGTGATTGTTGGAAGGCACCCGAGGATTCGGTTAGCCATGGCTTGTGTAAGCAAAGGTTGGGAGGAGTGTCATACCAATTTATATATGCATGTGTAAACAAAAGAGAAGAGGGATGATCTACCCTTGGGTAGAAATAACGTCCTTCATGGGAGCCGCTCTTGAAAGTTTGGGTGACAAGGGGGATAGAGTGCCCACTGCCATTCGTTGACAACAACAAACACCTCTCAAACACTTACTTTATGCTCTCTATATGTTTTCAAAACTTAAAAAGCTCTAGCACATGATTTAATCCCTGCTTCCCTCTGCGAAGGGCCTATCTTTTACTTTATTATTGAGTCAGTTTACCTACTCCTTTCTATCCCTGAAGCAAACACTTGTGTCAACTTTGTGTGCAACAATTCTTATATGTTTACTTATTGCACTTATTATATTGCTTTGTGTTGACAATTATCCATGAGATATACAAGTTACAAGTTGAAAGCAATTGCTGAAACTTAATCTTCCTTTGTGTTGCTTCAATGCCTTTTACTTATAATCTATTGCTTTATGAGTTAACTCTTATGCAAAACTTTTTGATGCTTGTCTTGAAAGTACTATTTATGAAAAGCTTTTGCTTATATAATTCAGTGTTTACTCATTATCTATTTGTTAGCAAACTATAGACCATTGCCTTGAGTCACTTCATTCATGACATATGCTTTACAATATTATTTGATCAAGATTATGTTGGTAGCATGTCACTTCAGAAATTATTGTTGTTATCGTTTACCTACTCGAGGACGAGTAGAACTAAGCTTGGGGATGCTTGATACGTCTCCAGCGTATCTATAATTTCTTATGTTCCATGCTAGTTTTATACCAATAGCTACATGTTTTATTCACACTTCATAGCAATTTTATGCATTTTCTGGAACTAACCTATTAACAAGATGTCACAGTGCCAGTTCCTGTTTTCTGCTGTTTTTTGTTTCAGAAAAGTTGCTCTGGCATTATTCTCGGAATTGGACGAAACAAAAAGCCACGCTCCTATTTTTCTGACACATACACGGAGTCCAAAAGGGAGAAGGAGGAGGCCCATGGGCCATCCTCCCCATAGGGTGGTGCCCCCCCTTGTGCCGCGCCGCCATGTGGGGAGCCCACCTGGGACTCCACCGACATCGCCCCTTCGCCTATAAATACCCTCCGACGTGAAAACCCTAGAATAATCAGTCTTTTTCTACCAAGGGTTCCGCAGCGCCGCCGCCATCGACGACAAGTTTCGGGGGACAGAAGTCTCTGTTCTAGTACCTTGCCGGGACGGGGAATTGCCCCCGGAGCCATCTTCATCGACTCCACCGCCATCTTCATCGCCGTTGATGTCTCCCATGATGAGGAGGGAGTAGTTCACCCCCGAGGCTGAGGGCTCTACCGGTAGCTATGTGGTTTATCTCGCTCTCCCATGGTGTGATCTTTATGTGATCATGAGCTTTGTAATCTAGTTGAATAAGTAGATGTTACTCTTTATCTATTATGCCACTCTAGAGGTTACTTTAATATGAACTCCGGATTCACTCTCCACGGTGTGAAGGTGACAGTGTGTGCATCGTGTGTGTGATTCCTTTATGACGTTGTCGGTGTTTGTTTACCCAGACTTTGAGGTGTGCTTTTGCAGCCCTACGCAATGAATGGTGTTTGTTATCCAACAAGAGAGTGTTTGAGAGTAGCATTTATTTATTCAATTATGTTGTCATTGTTGAGAGTGTCCACTAGTGAAAGTATGATTCCTAGGCCTTGTTTCTAAGCATTGAAACACCGTTTACGACAAGTTCTGCTACATGTTTGCTTGCTGCCATTTTTATTACAGATTGCAATTACTACTTATAATCATCCATATTACTTGTATTTCACTATCTCTTCGCCGAACTAGTGCACCTATACATCTGACAAGTGAATTAGGTGTGTTGAGGACACAAAAGACTTCTTGTATCTTAATTGCAGGGTTGCTTGAGAGGGATATCTTTGACCTCTACCTCCCTGAGTTCGATAAACCTTGGGTGATTCACTTAAGGGAAACTTGCTGCTGTTATACAAACCTCTGCTCTTGGAGGCCCAACACTATCTACGAGAATAGAAGCGTGCGTAGACATCAAGCTATTTGGAAAGATGCGTGAGTAGTTCATCCCTGGACTACGGGTCCATACAGTAGCTAGATGGTTGTCTTCTCCTTTTGTGCCATCATGTTTAGATCTTGTGAGCTGCCTATCATGATCAAGATCATCTTACTGTAATGCTACATGTTGTGTTTGTTGGGATCCGATGGATATTGAATACTATGTCAAGTTGATTATTGATCTATCATATATGTGTTGTTTATGATCTTGCATGCTCTCCGTTATTAGTGTAGGCTTTGGCCAAGTTTATGCTTGTAACTCCAAGAGGGAGTATTTATGCTAGATGGTAGGTTCATGCCTCCATTTAATCTGGGACAGTGACAGAAAGTTCTAAGGTTGTGGATGTGCTGTTGCTACTAGGGGTAAAACAGCAATGCTTTGTCTAAGGATATTAGTGTTGTTTACATTATGCACCATACTTAATGCAATTGTCTGTTGCTTGCAATTTAATACTGGAAGGGGTGCGGATGCTAACCTGAAGGTGGACTATTTAGACACAGATGCATGCTAGATGGCGGTCGGTGTACTTTGTCGTAATGCCCAAATAAATCTCATAGTGATCATCATGATATGTATGTGCATGTTATGCCCTCTCTATTTGTCAATTGCCCAACTGTAATTTGTTCACCCAGTATGTTACTATTTTATTATGGAGAGACACCACTAGTGAACTGTGGACCCCGGTCCATTCTTTTACATCTGAAATACAACCTACTGCAATCAATGTTCTTTTACATTCTCTGCAAGCAAACATCATTTTTCACACTATACGTCTAATCCTTTGTTTTCAGCAAGCCGGTGAGATTGACACCCTCACTGTTTCGTTGGGGCAAAGTAGTTTGATTGTTGTGTGCATGTTCCAAGTCGACGAGTCAGAAGACTTCTGCCTCCCCTAGGCACCAGCATATTTTCTGACGCCGTTGACACCTTCGAAGCAACTTCGACTTCCTACTGGTTCGATAACCTTGGCTTCATACTGAGGGAAAACTTGCTGCTGCACTCATCATACCTTCCTCTTGGGGTTTCCAACGGACGTGTGACTTTACACGCATGAGTTCACTTAATCCTCTCTCCCTCATCTACGGTGATTAACATGTTATAGATAAAGTACACACAATTGTCATGTTTTAATGGTAGCTTTTATAACGGCTATATGTCCTAAAACACATAGTTGAAAGAAGTACTCATTAGTGTTGCTAGGTCACCCTCGTAAGGCTAGCGTGGTTGCTGTCACTCCCACATCATACTCTTCCTTTTTACCCTCAGATAAAGGATGTTGGGCGGTACTGTGTCACTCAATACCTATGCCGTGTCACATCGGTCATCCCGTACCCACATACATCATACTTCTTAAAGAACAATATTCTATCAAAGTATGACAAGTCATAAAACTTCCAACACAATAGTAAATGCATAACAAATCATCTCATACCACAATATCCACCATAGGAATTACATAGATGACCATAATCATGTTCAACAGCTCATACGGTACTAATTAGTGAAGCTCAAAGAGAGGAGATATACATAAGTTACCACCACAAACCCATAGTCCAGAGGGTGGACTACTCCCCTTCATCATGGAGACGGTGGAGAAGTTGTCGGAGAAGATGGAGACCACCCCGGCAGCGCCCCGCCGGAGTTTTCCCCCTCCAATCTGCAGCTCCAGATCTCTCTTTCGGTGTTTCTGTGTTTCGGCGGCGCTTGTTCCAGAGAACGCCGTGGGACTTCTTTTATAGGCGTTTTTAGGTCAAGAGGAAGTCGGTGGAGAAAAGATCGATGGCAGCGGAGCCTCGAGGGCCAAAAGGGTGGGCCCCACGTGGCCAGGTACAGAGGCCATGTGGGCCCCCCTCTTTTGGGCTTCCGGCCTCCTTTTGCTTGCTTACTCGCTCCCAAGTCTTCCTCCTTCCAAAATATTGACGCCTGTATTTTTCCAATTTATTTGGACGTCGTTTGGGTCCCTGAAACTTAAAAGGAAAAATAGGGTTTTCTGCCTGCGTAGGGTTAATTCCATAAAAATAGGAAATAAATATTTTATTCCCAAAAATCATTATATAACAGTGATATAACCCTTATATGATGCAAATATGATTGGAATATGAGTGATATAGTGCAAAGTTCATGTATGCATTTTACATGCATCAACATCCCCAAGCTTAACCAATACTCGTCCTCGAGTATGAAGGTGATAAAACTAACATGGACTTTGCAATTTAATACTAACAATGGATATCAAAGATGATTAGTATTGCTACATAGAGTCAAATGATTCATTCTTAAAAGGAGTAGCAATATGCAAGTTAGTTTATGAAGTGATATCAAGTATTCAATGCAAGAATGTTCAATGATAATTCACAAAGTGTAACATAGAAGAAAGTAATATGGACCACATTTATGCGTAATGATAAGTAAGAACATCCTACATTGGTCATAGAGTATTGATGAAAATCTGGATATAAAAGGTGGACACTTTGGAAAGATGCATATGTGAGTAGAGGTAAAGCATGCATAAGTTTCATCTAACTTTCAAACTCTTCTACTTACGTTAATGATTGCAATGTGGAATTCTTGGTGTCAAGCTCTCATTACTCCTATCATAGCATCTTGAATGATTAAAGTTTAATGTGAAAGCAAATATGAGTAGTATGCTTGATAAAGTAAAGGTTAGGTGTCTCATGCCCCTTGAATACAAGTACCTACACCATGAGTTACTCAACTTAGGAAACAAAGCAAGTTCAAGTTATATATCATTTTAGGTAATAATAGTATCATCAAGAGCGCCAACTGGGGTACCTCTTGTCTCAGGATATGGAACAAGCCCATATCAAAATGACAAGACAAACAAACAAGATGAACAACCTCAACACCCTTTTTATTTACCACTGGAATAGCTTTTTATTATAAGGTGCATCACAGACGGTTCACCATAGCATGTAAGTAAATTTCCACCATGAATGATGCATGGCTTAGATTAGCGGCCCAGGCGTCTCTCTAACCATTTATACAAACTCATTTAAACTACTTCATTTCCACCTCATTTCACCATGATAGGCATCCATAAACAAAAGTACATGATATCAACTAAATGAGATGAAGGAGCATGTTGAAAGCTTTGCATGTGACAGCACATATGGGCTAGCTCCCAAGCTCGGACATTTATCAAGCCACTAACATCATAATCTTAATCACAATGGGTCATGTTTTATTTATGCAATAAAAATAAAGTGTGCATCAAGTTCGTGAGAGCTATATAACCAACTTTTCCCATAACAATCAATAACATAAACATTTTCATACTCGGAATAGCATAAAGCCATTAGGTAGATATGGTGGACTCACTGGAATAACTTTGGTTGAAGGTGTTGGAAACAAGTTTTTACTTGTTGGGATTTTTGGGCTAGCAAGAGGGAGAAAGTTGACCATCTAGATGCATGCATGAGTGTCCATGGAACTAACTAATCCATGTTAAACAAACTAAAATAACTTTCAGCATCAAAACATGAATAAGTGATAGCTCTTGATAAAGCATTTGCAAATTATTACTCATAAACAAGCTCATGAATCATGCAACTATATGTATCATTAAAAATCAACTCAAACATCCCTTTTCCCAATACAATAGAAGCATCCAACATATTTCAACCCATATTTCCAGTAGCTCTTTCTCATATAAATGATAGTGTGATGGTCTCACAAAATAACAATCAAACAAAAAACAAACAAAAAGACGCTCCAAGTTTATGCGATAAAGTGTTTCGATCGAAAAACAGAAGTTAGACGTGTGCAAACCGAGAGTGAGTAGGTCCAGTGGGGTTGTCTTCACATCCCCAAGCTTATGGTCTTCACCATCCTTGGATAGATCTTGGTGCATCTCCTCCAATCCCTGTGAAAAAACTTCAAAACACCGTTTCTCCCATTTTCTTTTCTGTGGGGTGCATTAGTAGTGATAAACAAATAGGTTTTTGCTGCATATAATCCTTAAACAAAACATCCTATGAATGTTCAGAAAGTATATAATGTTGTATGCCTACTCATAAACTCAATTGAATAAAAAACATTCAAGTTAAAAGTTCAAAACATGCATAAAACAAAATGGGACAGAATCTGTCCAGAAAAATAGCAGCAGAAAAACGTATTTTTCTACCCTACCAAACTTTGCCGAAAAATTCCGCAAAAATTCATGCATATATAGGATGAAAAGTTGCAACTACCGTTCAAATATGAGCTCATTCGGAGTTACAGAATAAGAATTAAAAATCATACGTGCACAGATTCGTGCAGGAATAAAATCTCCGAACGCTATAAGCAACTTTTACAAACCAATATGGGTAAAACTTGGCACTTTATTCAAAATTTCAGAAACTAAGCTAAAAACAAACTTTCTTGATACAGCAAAGGACACAAAGAAAATCACAAATAAAAACAACCGGGTTGCCTCCCGTAAAGCGCTTTCTTTATAGCCATATAGCTTGGCTTCTTACTTGTTGTTTATTGAAGATGAAACTCATGAGGGAGCTTGAACTTTGATGTGTCCCTCTTCCTTGGGAAGTGTTTCATGCATAATACCAGGATCCCATGGTGCTCTCAAGCCAATGAAAATAATAGTCAAGTTGAAACCTAGTAGAGAGAAAAGAAAAACACAAAAGTAATAACAACGAAGTCTAACTTTCTTTCTATGCATTGGCATTTTGTATATGAATGAATCACAATAAATAGAAGTTTTCCAATGCATATTAACAATAGTTACTTGCACCCATAATTATTAGTACCATACAGAGGGTTCTTATCACCTCCTTCATAATATTTGCAAGTAGTAGAGGCAAATTTAACCATATAACCACAAGAATCATTCAACTTAGATAATTTAGGCAAATAAAGAGGATCATTAAATTTATTTTGAAATTCATTAGCATGCTTCCCTCTTTCAAAATAGTTATTAAGATCAATATCAAGTTTAATATCATGGTTGCAACAAAGATTTGGAACTAAAGATAATTGCAACCCACATAAGTATTTCTCAACATAAGCAAATTTCTCCTCTATGGAGTTATTAGGAGAATTCAGGAATAAAGTAGGACTCTCAGTAGTAAGAGTATTTTCACAAACAGCAAGTATATCATTTTTATCCTCACATAAAGTAGTAACAAGTTCTAAACATGGAGGATTATCAATAAGCATAGGACCATCATCTAAAGCATTATCATCAATAAGTTCACTAGTTTCATCATAATAGCATGGGTTATCATAAGATTCTTTAGGAGTAAAATATTTAAGAAAAACCTTCCTCAAAATACTCCATTCACTTTTCACTTCTTCATCCAAAGACCTGTACCAATCACGAGCATTACCAGATGAAGACAAATATAATAGTTTCCTTTTTACCTGATCCTCATAGATACCAGGAAGCCTACATAAACCACATATTTCTTCAATTGTCTCTATGTGTTCACGTGCAGACTTAGTTCCATCCCCTGTAAATGGATTTTTCATAACTCTTTTAACATGACCAATGGGGAATTTTATATCCCACTTTAGGTACCTCAGACAAAGTAGTTTCAACCACTTTAGAAGTAGTGGAATAAGCACTTTCATATAAAGCAAGGTGCAACGATGCACGTTTCATAAAAGTCATAGTAAAACTAATGAGAAACTTACAACCAAACAAGTTTAAAGGAACCTCCCCAAGCTTAGATGATTGCAAGATATAAAACAAGTTAAAGAAACCTCCCCAAGCTTAGTCTAGTGCACACAAGAATAGAAACTTAAGCGCTACGCTCCCGGCAACGGCGCCAGAAAAGTACTTGATAACCCCAAGAGCAGGGGATCACTGTAGCACCTCTCAATGTGGAAGTAAGGTATCGATCCGCAGGAGCAAGAAGGAAAAGTTATCTATTCCCTACAACTAAAGTGTCACAAGTTTTAGTTGATTATGCACTAAACAAGTTCAAAGAACAAGGTGGTTGATTTAATGGATGGAAGTTTAATGTAACAAAACAAGAATGTAAAAGTGTCCCAATCCTCTTCAATGCAAGAGGACAAGACAAAGGTTTTCTCTTATAGGAACAATGGACATGGGTTCATGGGTTCACTTAATCCTCTCTCCCTCATCTACGGTGATTATCATGTTATAGATAAAGTACACATGATTGTCATGTTTTAATGGTAGCTTTTATAACGGCTATATGTCCTAAAACACATAGTTGAAAGAAGTACTCATTTGTGTTGCTAGGTCACCCTCGTAAGGCTAGCGTGGTTGTTGTCACTCCCACATCATACTCTTCTTTTTTACCCCCAGATAAAGGATGTTGGGCGGTACTGTGTCACTCAATACTTATGCCGTGTCACATCGGCCATCCCGTAGCCACATACATCATACTTCTTAAAGAATAATATTCTATCAAAGTATGACAAGTCATAAAAGTTCCAACACAACAGTAAATGCATAACAAATCATCTCATACCACAATATCCACCATAGGAATTACATAGATGACCATAATCATGTTCAACAGCTCATACGGTACTAATTAGTGAAGCTCAAAGAGAGGAGAGATACATAAGTTACCACCACAAACCCATAGTCCAGAGGGTGGACTACTCCCCCTTCATCATGGAGACGGTGGAGAAGTCGTCGGAGAAGATGGAGAACCACCCCGGCAGCGCCCCGCCGGAGTTTTCCCCTCCAATCTGCAGCTCCAGATCTCTCTTTCGGTGTTTCTGTGTTTCGGCGACGCTTGTTCCAGAGAACGCAGTGGGACTTCTTTTATAGGCGTTTTTAGGTCAAGAGGAAGTCGGTGGAGAAAAGATCGATGGCAGCGGAGCCTCGAGGGCCAAAAGGGTGGGGGTGGGCCCCACGTGGCCAGGTACAGAGGCCGCGTGGGCCCCCTCTTTTGGGCTTCCGGCCTCCGTTTGCTTGCTTCCTTCGCTCCCAAGTCTTACTCCTCCCAAAATATTGACGCCTGTATTTTTTCAAGTTATTTGGACATCGTTTGGGTCCCTGAAACTTAAAAGGAAAAAATAGGGTTTTCTGCCCGCGTAGGGTTAATTCCATAAAAATAGGAAATAAATATTTTATTCCCAAAAATCATTATATAACAGTGATATAACCCTTATATGATGCAACTATGATTGGATTATGAGTGATATAGTGCAAAGTTCATGTATGCATTTTACATGCATCAGTTGCTGGCATGGTTGGGAATGTTTACTGTTAGAGATAGGTTCCTCATATTGTCAATCGTGTTTGTGTTGTTTTGGACAATCTAGTATTCCAGAAATTATGAGTGCTTTAGCGGAATCTGCCTTTCTGACCATACGACTACAGTTTTTCAAATGTCTAATTACATCACATATTGGGCTAGTTTGCATGCTACCAGAAACACAACACCGAGGAAAGCAGAACTGCCAATTTTGGTGGTAATTGAATTCTTCGAAGACAAGGTTGGGGACTGATGGTGATGCGGTTATTTAGAGCCTGATGTCTTCCTGGGAGAAAACATGATGCTAAGGTGATGGGTGTTGCGGTAGAGCATGATAGATAGTTTTGTTTTCTGTTTCAGTTTTGTCTGGAAGAGCTTGTGTCGTTGAGATATTTTCGTTAGTCGTATGTTGTTGAGCAAAAGGGAAGTTTGAAGAAAAAAAAGTATTGAGCTGCATCTCGCAGCTGTACTTGAACAAAACATGAATTGGTCCGTCTTGACGTGCATCATCTATGTGTTTTTTACTTTCTCCGTATCAAAACAAAAAATGTTTTTAGCATTTCATGTATCTAGATGTTTTCATGTACAAGATTATTTTTGGAGCCACATGTATCTAAACATGTTTATGTGAATCTTGCACATGAACATGTCTAGATAGGTGTGCACATGAACATATCTAGATACATGTTGGTCCAAAAATGCTAAAATATCTTAGAGGGAGTTTTTTTTTTTTGGGTTGAGAACTATCTGCTGTAGCTTTTGCTAGATTCGGTCAAGGTTACGTTGCTACCGGAGCCTGCGGTGCTGGTAATATGCTAATAATCCCACTATGGGCCAAGGCTTCAGGACCGAGCTCGGTGCCGGCCCGCTGAAGATCCCAACAAACTGCAAAGCTTTCTTGTTTCTCAGTCTCAGAAAAAAAAGGCAAGCATAAAAACTGCGCTGGGCAGGGTGTTTTCGAGATGAATCCTTGCTCCTTTATCATGCGCAATCTAGAATCGAGCAGCTGATCGGGGTGACTGTACACGGAAGTTAAAACAAAACAGAGTGTCGCTTTCGTCTCGTTTGTTTCGCTGCATACAAGAGGTCCTGGCGGTAGAAGGCGGTGAGTGGTAACGACTTGTAGAAGGCCCTGAAATTGTCTGGGCTGATTCTGTCGAGAAGCTAACCGTTTCAGTTTCGATCAAGACCGCCGTCAAGTGTCAACTGAACTCTACCCCGGCCGGCCTGAAACGTGCTCGACCAACCCGGCCACGAGCGATCAGGTTCAGCAAGGACGACAGACATAACTAATCTACCCGATCGAGGGCACGCTTGTCCCCGCGCACGCTTCGGGCGTGGTACTCGTAGTCCCTACCAGCCAGGACGAAACAGCTAGCGTTCGATCGAAAGCTCCCCGGCCACATCGATCAACTTGGGTGGGGCTATCTTGATCGATCAGCTACACGAGAGGGCTCTTATCCCCTCTCCCGTGCTACAGTCGAGAGAGGCGATTTCGAGAGTCATCGGTCGTTCCCCCCCGTTTCTCCGGCGCCGCCGTCGGTTCTCCTCCTCTCCTCCGTCCGCTGCGGCGGTGGGAGAGGGGGGAACCGTGGATCTGGTGTCCGGCTTGTAAATAGGGCGTGGACGTTGGTGGCTGGCGGCGGTGTCCGGGTAGGAGCGGCGTCGGCGTGGTCAGCCTTTTGGTCTCCGCGGATCCAGCTCCTCCTCGCCGGTGTTGTGTGTAGCGGTGAAGGATCTGTCGGAGTTCCTCTGCGCGGATGGCGTAGCGACGGCGCCGTCTTCGCCAGGTGGGGATCCCGTCCTCGGGCCTTCGGTCGACGCGCCGCCGTTTCCTCCACCGACGACGCGAGGCTGCTGAGGTACGTGTTCTGGAGGGTGCTTGGACGCTGGATGCGGGAGGAGAAGGTGGCCCAGGAGCGGGATGGTGGCTTGTTGGTGGTGGTCTCGGGCGCCTGTTTGGATGCCTGGACCTGGAGTGGCGTGAGCTCGGCGCGTCGTGCCGACCGATGATCGTTCATCGTCTTAGATCCAGCTTTGTAGCTGGTGGTTGCAGCGGTTCAAAACGCCTTTGGCTAGGGGCTTTTGCTGCTCCTCTTGTTGGTTTAGATGTGTGTCCTGGTGTTCTCTTCTTTCTTCTTGCTTGTTCTTGTGTTCGCTCTTGTGCTAAATCTGTACTTGTTCTTGTTTGAATGAATATAAGCTCTTTAATCTCAAAAAAAAAAACTTGGGTGGGGCTGGAAAGATACGTAGGACGACTGATCAAGCAGCCGTGGCTTGGCTGTCGATCGGCCTGCCTGTGATGCGGGCGAGGCTATCCGATCGCTAGCTCGTACCCTTATCATCAACTCATCACCGATCCAATCCTATCCTGCGGTTGGCGCCATCAGTACGACCCTGTCCTGTGTTCTCTCATCTGTACTGATGGAGGTAGACCTTTTTTACACTTCCGGTTTGAGAGGAATTCTACTGCGACATGCATGACACTGATTAGGCGGGGTAGATGACATGACGTTCACCACGATTCTCACGCATGCATCACGATTCTCACGCATGCATGCGCAGTGGACCATATGCTCAACTCATATTTTCACAACTTCACTTTCATATCATTCTCTGTGTTAGGTCATTCGTTGGTTACAAAATATAAAGTCTTCTAGTCCATTTCCACATTCATATGTATACACATGTATTTAGACACGTTTTGGTGTACATGTCTATTTTTTTTAGTCCGAATCTAAACAACATGTGTAACAAAACATTTATATTGTCGAACGGAGTGAGTACTTATTTATTTCTGAAATAGGAATTTAAAGGTTTCGCTTTACTTCATTGAACAAGAACAAAAAAAAATGTACGAGTGATGTGTTCTAAAGTTCTTAAATTTTTTTATGGGTTCTTAATATTTTGATGAGAGAGGATAACTAATATTTTGAAGAAGTTTACTGCTACACATGAGTGTGCAATGCATGCATAGACTGGACGCACCTCCTCTACCCTTGGAAAACTAGCTTGAACGATTGCGCCATATGAGTTTTCCTAATCCAAGGTGGCAACTTGTGAGCCATCTTATTCAGGAGAGCTTCAAAGTGGATCCTTTTGAGGGCCAATTTATAGAGAATCCGGTGACCGTTCCCGGTAAGTTGGAAGAGTTATGGATTGTAAGAAGCCCATTAGGTGAATAAAAACATATGGGTTTTCGTTCGTGCACCGAACGACCAATCAGGATCGGTACAATAAAAATTTGGGGCTGAGGCGAACAAAAATGAATGCAATTTATACCGAGCTTTTATACTCGTGAGTCTTATTTTTACAATTTCATAGTATACAAATATAATTTTTCATTTGTCGCATACTATAACCATAAACAGTAAGTTGCAATATTTCTGAATATTAGTTGTTGTGTTTTTATTTGTAGTTATTTCATTAAAGAAAATACTATACTCTATTTTGTAACAAAGGCTATTCAAGAAGTTTCCTGTAATGCATATCTATATAATTTATACATATTTATGGTAAAAGATCCGTAAAGAGTTGATCTAACAATGTCTCGGTAACAGTTTCTAGTGTATGATTCTAAGTCCTTATAGAAAGTTCTAGAGTATAAATTGAACCAATAACACTAGCTACTTTCTTATGTTCAAAATTGTGTAGCAACCCAGAAATTTAACATGGTATTGAAATAACATTGTTTCGAGTAATCAACAATGAGAAAAGGCAGCGTGGATTCTACTATGTATGCATGTAAATTTTATTAATGACATATTGTTGTTCATTGTGATTGTTATCATCTGGTGTACACAATTCTCCAACCAGTTTATGAAATAAAAATTTGTCCAATCGAAATAATACCAAAAATGGATGGATTGATATCATGTAAATGACGTTGTTGCATTTTGTCTTGTGAGATACAGTTTTTCGTATGCATTTATAACTTTCACATATATATTATAAGTGAACCCTTAGTCAACATTGTGTGTTGGTACACTAGATATAGTCATTCATGGTTAATTTTTTTTGCAGGTGAGTAATGGATAATAGCTCTACTCCAACATTTTGGGTCATTCTCTTCTCGAGCTGTGGACTGCTTGGGCTATGCGCCAGCCTTTCGTCAACTTATGAGGCATCATATACATCAGAGGTTGAAAATGGATCCTTTGGGAGGGCTTGACCGAAGTGCATGCCCTAGGTATTTCCTAGAGAAAATCCTGGGACCATTGCCGATAAGTTGTAAGATTTATGGATTGGAAGAAGTATGCAATATTCTTCATAGTTGTACTCCTGCAGTCTTGCTAGCGGATCGAAATTTGTTATCCTGCTAATTTTATTAGGTCAACCGTCAACATCGCCCAATGCGACAACTGACAATGGCTGTCATAAGAAGCAGGAGCGCATATCAGCACCTCAATGACATATACTCTGTGTGTGATTTGGTAGATAAAATAGAACGAATTATAATGGGTTGAACACTCTGGCTGGACTCGCCAATAGGCAATACTAGTACCGATGAGAGCACACGGCACATGCGGAAACATCCAAGTGGTCTCTGTCCAACCATCTATCTGGAGCTGAGTCAGCATGCGTGACAACTCGATCGGGCAGCTCGCCATGTCGGAGACATGGGGCGTGTGTACTGGTGGAATGCGAACTTGAATTGTTTGACTATTTGTTGGGTTAGTTGGCCGCTGCATGCCGAGCAGCCGGCCGAGACTCTGTAGTCAGCAGTACCGTCATCTACTCCTCCGGTCAATTTCCATGAGCGCGGCCGCCGGTAACGACAGAGAAGACCAATCGCCTGGCCGCTTCTTTCGAATCTGATGCGGCGGTGGAAAACAGCGGCTGATCAACTGCGGGCAAGTCAATGAAAGTATATTTCCCGTGAATGTCTTTCCTTGTAAGGCCGGCGGCTAAGTACGAGGGTGCATTCCACTTTAGAGTTTAGACCAATCACCATGTTTTCCCGCCGTGAAATGTCTTTCCTTGTAAGCCGGCCCGGCGGCTAAGGACAAGGGTGCATTCCACCTTAGACCATGTGTCTGCGACATGGTGATAGTAAGAGGAGTAAGTTAATTAGGCAGTGGGTGCGTAGTATAGTATTGTGCCGCGCACTTGACGCTGGCGATACGTGATACGAACTGGAGGAAATCAGTATGCATGCATGATGGGCTCTGCCTTGAACTCATATCTACCCAGCAAACTCCACGAGCGATCAAGGCCAGGGCGGACAAGGTGAATGTATCGGCGGCCTCGCTTGTCGATACGCACGCATCGGGGTGATCGGTGCTGCCCAGCTTCCATCCAGGACTACCTAACGGCCGGGCCCCATCCACCGCCTCCCGCCCACCAACTCTCGCAGCTGGCGCCAGCGCCGAGCGGCCAAACTCGTCCTCGTACGGCTTCGGCGTGGCTGTGATGCGAGCAGCGCTATTATCTGCTGATCGCTCCATCACTACGGGAAACAGTCGATACGCCGACGGCCGGACGCCGTCGCCGTCGGCATAGTAGGCTGTCGGCGTATAAAAAACGCCGTCGGCGACGACGCAGTGGGACCCACAAAACGGGCGCCGAACGTCTCCGTCTGCTCCACCTATACGCCGACGGCACTGCCGTCGGCCTAGCCTGCCACGTGGGGCGATCTGGTGCGCCTGGGGGCCGTCGGCGTACAGAGGACACGTGGACTGATCTGGCGCGCCTGGGAGGAGCCATACGCCGACGGCAATGCCGTCGACGTATCCGTGACCATTTGGTCCTTTCGGGGCGACATGGCAGCATCCTGTGCGCCTGGAATGAGCCCTACGCCGACGGCTTGACCATATTTCCAGTTTATTGCTGATTCTTGCTGCTGGTTTTAGCACAATTCAAATACAATTAAAATTACACAAATTATAAAAACATGACAGAAACATCACATAAACATCACATAGATATCCAAATGACACAAACATGATTCGAATTCATACAAACATCCATACAAACTCAAAATGACACAAACATAGTTCGAATTCACACACACTACACCCGAACACATCCTACACCTCCCGAGAGCCCGAGGTACCCATTTCTGACAGCGTGACAATAGGCGACCGACCACGTGGGCCAGTCGAACCACAGTGGGAATCCGGCGAGGCACGGGACGGTGTGGTCAGAGGCGACGAACTCGGCGAGGCACCACCAGTGCCATGCTCCACGAGCGCGCGCGTTGAAGTCGGTGAGGTAGAAGCACGACCAATGGGTGCCATGGTCCTTGAGCATCCCGATCCCTACATGTTTGAGTCCAAGTTAACAACTTGGAAAGCACAACATGGCGGTAACAACTTGTTTGGCAAATAACTTACCGGAGTCGCTGCCTTGTATGTGCGAGCGACCGACTCCCTCGTTGGCGCGACGGGCATGATCCCCGGCCTAGGTGGACGCGTAGGCAGCTGCGACCGCTCTCCAGTGGCATGAAACTTCTCGTCAGCCTACAAGATAGTTTAGATGTCAGGAGTTGTAGAAAAAGAAGGTTCAAACTAGAGGAAATGAGACTTGTCATATTTTGCAAATATAAAAGTTGAAATTTACAGCATCCCTCAACTCTGCCCACTCCTCATACTCCTGGCTCTTCTGTACCCACAACCGATACTCTCTCTCATAGACCGCGTAAGCGGCATCGAAGGCCACCTCGAAATCAGCCTACAGTTTTAAAAGGGAACACATCCAGTCAACTTAGCCACTTAGCTAGGAACGAATGTCGGAAAGAGAATGAAATTGAAAAAAACTTACATCGGCGCGAGCTCGGGAAGGCCGATAAGGCAGGACGGGAGGGTCGTCGGCGGTGAGGGTAGCCTTGACACGCGAGAGGCTCAACTCAGGAGTACGCATGAGTACCGCACTAAGCATGAGAGGACGGCCATGCTCCCAACCGTTCCCGGCAAGGACCACCACTCTCTCGTCGGTGTCATGCTCAAGAGGGTTGTCCACCTCCGGATTTATACACTTGAACGTCTCGATGTATGCCTTTAGCCCCTCCTTGGCAGTGCCGAAGTAATCGGGCTTCGAGGGCTGAGGCTCAGAAAAATTGGGCTTTTTCATCTTCATCCTCTCCCATGTTTGCATGTGCGTAAGAGGCTCCCCGAGATCGGCCTCCTGCAATGGCAAAGAAGTGTCATGCGTATCAAGTAGGAACATGAGGGGAAATAAATGAAGATTGTTTCATGTATATATATACCAGCTTTGCCTTGAAGCGCTTATGGTTGCGGGCACCCGCACAATGTGTCCTCCGCTCCCGCGGTTTAACTTGTTTCGCTCGCTCAAGGCCTTGATCTCAGGGTCCTCCCCAGCCCACCTAGACACCAACACCCTCCACGCGTCATCCTTGCCATAGGCCCATTGGGGCTTAAACTGAAAAAACAATACTCATGTGAAGAACGGATAATGCAATTGCAACTTAGCAGCAACATGTAATCTCATTAACAATCTACTTACCGCCATGTAGTCATCTACGGACACCTCAGTGGGTTCTCCACAATATCATGCTTCACCGCCGTCTTGTGTAACGTCTCAGTACTGAAATGATTGATGATGGTATGCTTTGCATTGTAGAACTGCTGTCGTGTCAACTTCCTACAAGCCCCCTCCAAAGTCTTCTCCGCATCGCCCCGCTGCTCAGGAAGTACCCTATAGAACTTCTTTAATCATGCACAAAAAACAAATTGTGAGAGCATGGTGGGGACATCAAGTATGAACGAAATTCGAAAAGTTCAACTTACCCAAAACTTGTTGATCACGGCGTCAGAACATTTCCCGCCGCTCGCGTAATTGGCGGCCTGATAGTCTACCCAATGGGTGGCTAGCTTCGTCGTGCCGTTGGGGACGGTACTGTACAAGCCCGGCCAAAACATCCTAATCAAAGCTCCAACCAGGGTGTTAGGCACACGGGCTCCCGAAGGATGTATCCAGTTGCTGCACAATAATTAAACATTAGTACATGTCAAATTGTCCTGACCACAATGAAGTTACCATGTTCAAAATTAGTATATATAGTCACTTACTCTTTCCCAAGTGCGTTGTACATAAAAAACGGCAACTCGACGATCGTATCTACAACACACAACACACTTGTATACATATGGTATGTCACAACCGTATGTATACAAGTGTGTTGTGTGTTGTAAATGTGCAATATCCTACTCGTAGGTGTGACCGGTGATGGCTACGTGTTGGTGAACCCCAAGAGGAAGGTTATGATGTAGACAGCAGAAGTTTTCCCTTGAGAAATCTATCCAAGGTTATCAATCCAGTAGGACTTGATGATCTATCGGAAGGTTGTTGATGTTGGCTCCCCTGGCGATAGGGAGCTTGCACCAACGTGGAATCTGCACAGACACAAACCAGAACTTTGCCCAACACGAAACAAAGAGGTTGTCAATCTCTCCGGTCTTGCAGAAACAAAGAGTTAAACGTATGGTGTGGAAAACAGCAGAAAAACAGCAAGTAACAGGAAACAGATGATTGCAGCAGGTTGTGTAAACAGTATGAGGAAATTGGACCAGGGTCCACAGTTCACTAGTGGTGTCTCTCTCAGAACAGATAACTAGCATGTTGGGTATACAAATTACAGCTGGGCAATTGACAAATAGAGAGGGCATAACAATGCAATACATGCCAAGATGTTTAGTATGCAATCTAGTTGGGCATTACAACAAAGTACATAGACCGTTATTCCAACAGCATCTATGCCTAAATAATCCACCTTCAACGCAGCATCCGCATCCCATTCAGTATTAAGTTGCTAACAACAGATTATTGCATGAAGTAAAGTGTGTAATGTAATCAATACACGTGCCCTTGGACACTGCACCAATGTTTTATCCCTAGTAGCAACAGCACATCTACCATCTTAGACCTTTCTGTCACTAATCCAGATATCTAGAGACTGAACCCACTATCGAGCATAAATACCCCCTCTTGGAGTCACAAGCATCTACTTGGCCAAAACATCTACTAGCAACGGAGAGCATGCAAGATCAAGAGCACATAGATAAACAACTTGAATAAACATGGTATCAATATTCATCGGATCCCAGCAAACACAACATCTAGCATTACAATAAGATAATCTTGATCATGTTAGGCAGCTCACAAGATCTAAACATGGAGGCACAAGGTAGAGAGACAACCATCTAGCTACTGCTATGGACCCGTAGTCCAGGGGTGGACTACTCACGCATCACTCCGGAGGCAGGCATGGTGATGTAGAGCCCTCCGGTGATGATCTCCCCTCGGCAGGGTGCCGGGAAGAGCTTAAGAACTCCTCCGATCTGAGATTGACGATGACGGCCGCGACAGAACTTTTCGTGGAATATGATCGACCGTAATAGGGTTTTCACGTCGCGGAGAATATATAGGCGAAGAGGCGGCGTCGGTGGCCGAGGGGGGCCACCACGCCATAGGAGGGTGCGGGCCCACCCTGGGCCGCGCCCTAGTGTGGCGTGGCCCCTGGTGGGTCTGCTCCGACTCCCCTTTGGACTCCGTGATCTCCTCGTGATATTATTGACGATGTCTTTTGTTTCGTCCAATTCCGAGAATATTTCCTTAATAGATTTTCTGAAACCAAAAACAGCAGAAAACAGGGAACTGGCACTGTGGCATCTTGTTAATAGGTTAGTCCCAGAAAATGCATAAAAATGATATAAAGTGTAACCAAAACATGTAGCAATTGATATAATAACAGCATGGAACATCAAAAATTATAGATACGTTTGAGACGTATCAAGCATCCCAAGCTTAGTTCCTGCTCGTTCTCGAGTAGGTAAACGATAAAAACAGATAATTTTTGAAGTGACATGCTACCAACAGAATCTTTAATCAAATAACAATGTAATGCACATGATCTGAATGAAGTGATCCAAGCCAATGGTCTATAGTTTGCAAGCAAGTAAGTAAAGAGAAAACATAAGTGATCACACAAGTGCAAACTTTCATGAATAACACTATAAAACATTTAGAGATATAATAGTCTAACATAATAGTTAGTTCACAGCAGCAATAATTCACAACATGAAAGTGTTTGTATCAACACAAAGGAAGATAATAGCTTCAGCTTTTGCTTCAACTTTCAACATGTATATCATATAGATAATGTCAATGCAAAGAATATGATCAACCAAACACAAAGTTATGTAAAAAACTGTTATACTGGAGTTGACAATGATGTTTGCTTAAGTAGGCAGAAATAAGTGGGCTGCAAAGCATTGTTAGGAGCAAGAACAATAGATGCAAGTTGAGCAATTTCAAAATCCTCACTAGGCAATTCAGTTTCATAAGGTGCTTTAGCAAATTTAGAGAAATTGAATTCATAAGATTCACCAGCAAATTTAGTAAAGATTTTCTCTTTCTTACAGTCTATAACAGCACCACAAGTATTCAGAAAAGGTCTACCAAAAATAATAGGACAACTATCATTGGCAGCCGACCCAAGTACAAGAAAATCAGCAGGGTATTTAGTCTTACCACAAAGGACTTCGACATCTCTAATGATACCAATTGGAGAGATAGTTTCCCTATTAGCAAGCTGAATAACCACATCAATCTCTTCAAGTTTACAAGGAGCAATTTCGTGCATAATTTCCCTGTAAAGCTCATAAGGAATAGCACTAGAACTTGCACCAATATCACATAAACCATAATAGCAATGATCACCTATCCTAACAGAAAGCACAGGAACACTAGACTTCCTAGAACTTTTAGGATGTGAGACAATATTAGAAGCATCCTCACAAAAGATAATGTGTCTATCTTCTAAATTTTCAGTGACAAGATCTTTAACCAATGCTACAACAGGTTCAACAGTTATTTGCTCATCAGGTTTGGTAGTTTTCTTATTACTTTTACTAACAACACCAGTTATGATAGTATGTTCCTTAATCTTATTAGGAAAAGGAACTTTTTCAATATAAGGTTCTGGAATAATGCGATCAACAACATTAACCTCAACACCTTTAGATATATGAGAAACAGATTCATCTTTATATGGTTCATGATAATTTTTAAAACCCTCCTTCGGCAAACCGAAATAGGAAGCAAAGGCTTTATAAAAGTTTGCAACAATTTGAGAGTCAAGACCATAAGTAGTGCTAATTTTGCGATAATCATCAGTATCCATAAAATTTTTAACACACTCAAAGTCATAGTTTATACCTGACTCCCTACCTTTGTCATTCTCCCATCCTTCAGTGTTCTCCTGAATCCGATCAAGAAGGTCCCACTTAAACTCTTCTTTATTACGAGTGAACGATCCAGCACAAGTGGTATCCAATAGAGTTTTATCTTGAAAGGAGAGTCTTGCATAAAAGTTATCAATAACAACATTACCAGGAAGCTCATGAATGGGACATTTGAGCATTAATGCCTTCAATCTCCCCCACGCTTGAGCGATACTCTCTCCATCATAGGGCCAGAAGTTATATATGAGGTTCCGATCCTTATGAATCTCACTTGGAGGATAGAATTTGGAGTAAAAGAGAGGTACAATTTCCTCCCATCCAAGAGAATACCCATTCTTCAGCAGTTTATACCAATGTGCAGCTTTACCAGACAGTGATAGAGAGAATAATTTCTTCTTAACTTCTCCCATCGAGATACCTGCACACTTAAATAACTCGCACAATTCATGCAGAAATAACAAATGATCTCCAGGATGGACAGTTCCATCTCCTGCATAGCGGTTATTTGTGACACGTTCAACAATTTTCATAGGAATTTTGAACGGTATTACCTGCTCATCTGGCGCCTCCTCTACTACCTTAGCAGTGGTAGTTGTTTTCCCAAATAGGAATTCAAGAGAAGACCCCTCCATAATGAGATATAGCAGCAGGCAAAAATAAAAACAGCACGTACAATAAATGTTTCCCTTACCAATTCCACTTACCAATAGCGCTACACTCCCCGGCAACGGCGCCAGAAAATAGTCTTGATGACCCACAAGTATAGGGGGTGTATCGTAGTACTTTCGATAAATAAGAGTGTCGAACCCAACGAGGAGCAGAAGGTGTTGACAAGCGGTTTTGATGAAGGATTCACTGTAAATGCTCACAGACAAGTTTTTAGGAGTTTTTGATATGACAGATAAATAAAGTACAAGTAAATAAAATGCAGTAATAATAGTTGCAGCGAGTGGCCCAATCCTTTCTACAGCAAAGGACAAGCCGGTTGTTGTACTTATAATGACCAAACGTTCTTGAGGACACACGGGAATATTGTCAAGTGCTTTCGCTTCATATAGTTGATTAATCTTCATTGTTTTGATAAGTGTTGTGTGGGTGAACCTATGCTAATGCACCGCCCTTCCTAGGACTAATACATACTTGTGATTATACCCCTTGCAAGCATCCGCAAATACAAGAAAGTAATTAAGATAAACTAACCACAGCCTTAAACTTTGAGATCCTGCTATCCCTCATGCATCGATATACCAACGGGTGTTCAGGTTTCTGTCACTCCGGCAACCCCACAATTGGCAAACGAATACACAATGCATTCCCCTAGGCCCATAAAGGTGAAGTATCATGTAGTCGACGTTCACATGACACCACTAGAAGAATAACACCACAACTTAAGCATCAAACCATTAAATATTACTCAACATAGTTCACTACTAACATCAAGACTTCTCCCATGTCCTCAAGAACTAAACGAACTACTCACAAGACATCATACGGAACATGATCAGAGGTGATATGATGATGAATAACAATCTGAACATAAACCTTATCCAATGGTTTCACCCAATAGCATCAATAACAAGAGTAATCAACACCGGGAGAGTTTCCCCTATGAAATAGACAAGATTCAGCCCTAGATGTTACAGCGGAGACGGGGTGCAGCGGCGGTGATGATGGTGTTGGCGGTGGAGATGATGATGATGATGATCCCGATGAAGTCCAGCTCGATGACGGTGATGATGGCGACGATTTCCCCCTCCGGGAGGGAATTTCCCCCGGCAGATTTCTTCCTGCAGGGGAGCTTTTCGCTCTCTGGTGTTTTCCGCCTCGTGGAGGCGGCGGAATATTTCGATGGCCTCCCTCTGTGTGTTAGGGTTCCGAGGGGGTCAAGTACACGAAGGGGGAACGGCTGGGTGGGCCAGGGCCCCAAACCACCAGGCGGCGCGGCAGGGGGCCCACCGCGCCAGCCTGTGGAGGGCCCCCAGGTGCCGTCTCAGCCTCCCCTTTTGGCCTCCTCCATCTTCTGGTAAAATAGGGACTTCCATATGTCTCCTTCGATTTATTGATCTTCAGAAATAGTGCATCTCGACGGTGCTTTTTCCAGCAGAATCCTGACTCCGGTGTCCAATTCTCCATTATTCATCAAACATGCAAAATAGGTAAAATAACATAAGTAACACTTCTAAATATGAAATATATCGATGAATAGCAGTAAATTATGATATAAAATAGTGATGCAAAATGGACGTATCAAGGAGTGTCTATTTATTTATTTATAGGGTGGACTAACCAGCTCTTTAATGCAAAATAAAAGGTGGAGAAGCAGATGAAGCTGCCAATCCTTGAAAATCAGTTAGCATGGAAGATGACAAATCTCACTACTATGTCCTTATGAGCTTTTCAAGTAGTGACACAAAAAGGGATAATTGTTTTGAGTAGTTAGTAGATAGCACATGAAGAAATTTACTTGGAATGGTGAAAACACCACATAATAGGTAGGTATGGTGGACACAGGTGGCATGGATTTGGCTCAAGGTTTTGGATGTACAAGAAGCATTCCCTCTTAGTACAGAGTTAAGGCTAGCAAAGTTATTATAAGCAAACATCATTATCAACTGGAATAGCAAGAGTGTACATAAAACACAAGGTTTGACGAACCATAGACTCCCACTGTCTTCCTTGTTAACACATAGCCTTCATCCAAAAATTATCTAGACTACTATGGACTTCCAATCATGCAACAGATTATTATAGCAGAAAATCCTTATAGTAGTTCTTCATTAATAGCCATTACTTACATGATGCACAACCTTAAACATTAATTACTTGACAGCTCAAAACAATTGGCAAGCATCAAATTACTCAAGACAACGATCTAAAAAGATTTATGTAAGCATTTTATACCACTACCACATGCATAGCATTTTTCTGGTCCAACCAAACACCAATCAACTTATTTGACAACTCTCCAAACAGATATAAGTGAAGCAAGAAAGTACTTTCTTCAAAAGAAACTGAAAGCTCTAACAAGAGATGTATGAAAAACTGAGAGCTAACAGCAATAACAGCAACTAGACAGGAATACTCAACAAGTATAAGTGAAGCACAAGAGTATTCTAATGAAAAAGTGGAGCGTGTCTCTCTCCCAAACATGAATGCTAGGATCCAACAAGTATAGCACAGCAAACAAAACAAAACAAACTGAAAACAAAAACACACTGATGCTCCAAGGAAGAGTACACTAGTATGAAGCAATAAAATATAGCACCATTAGAGATGACCTGATAATTTGTAGATGAAGAAGGGGATGCCTTGGGCATCCCCAAGCTTAGATGCTTGAGTCTTCTTGAAATATGCTGGGGAGGTAAGCCTCCCCAAGCTTAAGCTCTTCACTCTTCTTGATCATGTAATATCATTCTCCTCTTTCAACACTTGAAAACTTCCTTCACACCAAAACTTAACAGCTTTTCTCATTAGCAAGTTAGTGCACTAAAAGATAATACTTCAAAGTTCTAGCAAAGACAAAACTCAGAAGCAATCTGTCCCAATGCAGTCCCGAAAATAAAAACCAACTTTGCATTAATAACTCTCCTTGGCACAACAAAACAGCAAATAAAAGATACAAAGGAGTTGCTACAGAGGTAAACAAGCATCCTTGACTCAAGAAAACAAAAATAACAGCAAATAAAAACATGGGTTATCTCCCAGAAGTGCTTTTCTTTAATGCCTTTGAGCTAGGCATGAAGAGATGCATCAAGTATTGTCAAGACCAGAGGTACCAATAGTGTTACCTTTAGACCTCTTATTCTTTTTCTTAGCCTTGGCTTTAGGGGCATTAGGAAAATGATGCAAACAATATGGAGGTTTAAATTTCAGAGTAGCTTCACCCATGTCAATGACAGCTCCCAATTGCCTCAATAATCCTCTTCCAAGTGTGATGCTCCCTTTTCCTACACATTCAATGACATGATAATCAGTAGGTGTAAATACTCCCTTTATTTTAGTAACAACTCCTTGAGTAGTCCCAAAAGATAACTTGATTGAATTATCAGCTAGAGTTACAAAAGTTTCACTTTTTGAGAGTTCATATAAATTCAGGGAGTCATAAATCCTCTTAGGCATCAACCAAAATTCAGATTTAATATCACAATGAGCATAGAAAATTGTCCCATCAATTGAAATTTTTAGTGAAGGAACCCATCCAGAAGGTTCGAATGGCATAGGGACACTTTCAAAAGTTTAAAAAGTTTCTTTAAAACTAGCCAACTCTGACTCAAGTGATTCTAGTCTTGAATGAATGTTCTCAAAAGCAGATTCTATTTTTTTATTTGAAGAAGCAGATGCTGCAATTAATTTTTTTATGGCATTGAAAGCTTGATCCCCATCATAATGAAGGAAATCTCCGCCAACTACAGCATCTAGAGCATATCTATAACAAAGAAGCAACCCAAAATAGAAACTACTAAGAAACAGACTCAAAGCCATTTTAGGTTCAGTTTTAACATAGGATTCAGAAATTCTAGACCAAGCATCACCAAAACTCTCCCCACTTCCTTGCTTAAAAGTGAAAACCTCATCCTCAGGAGACATGATATTAGGAGCGGAACTAGACATGATGAGCAAACCGAAATAAACTAGATGCAGGATTTTTTTTTGGGTTTTTGATTTTTAACAGCAAGCAAAACAAAAATAAAACAAGACAAAAAACAAAGTAAAGAGATTGGAACTGAGAGACTCCCCTTTCCAATAGCCTCCAAGTCCCCGGCAACGGCGCCAGAAAACAGCTTGATGGCTACGTGTTGGTGAACCCCAAGAGGAAGGTTATGATGTAGACAGCAGAAGTTTTCCCTTGAGAAATCTACCCAAGGTTATCAATCCAGTAGGACTCGATGATCTATCGGAAGGTTGTTGATGTTGACTCCCCCTGGCGCTAGGGAGCTTGCACCAACGTGGAATCTGCACAGACACAAACCAGAACTTTGCCCAACATGAAACAGAGAGGTTGTCAATTTATCCGGTCTTGCAGAAACAAAGAGTTAAACGTATGGTGTGGAAAACAGCAGGAAAAACAGCAAGTTACAGGAAACAGATGATTGCAACAGGTTGTGTAAACAGTATGAGGAAATTGGACCAGGGTCCACAGTTCACTAGTGGTGTCTCTCTCAGAACAGATAACTAGCATGTTGGGTAAACAAATTACAGCTGGGCAATTGACAAATAGAGAGGGCATAACAATGCAATACATGCCAAGATGTCTACTATGAAATCTAGTTGGGCATTACAACAAAGTACATAGACCGTTATTCCAACAACATCTATGCCTAAATAATCCACCTTCAAGGCAGCATCCGCATCCCATTCAGTATTAAGTTGCTAACAACAGATTATTGCATGAAGTAAAGTATGTAATGTAATCAATACAAGTGCCCTTGGACACTGCACCAATGTTTTATCCCTAGTAGCAACAGCACATCTACCATCTTAGACCTTTCTGTCACTGATCCAGATATCTAGAGACTGAACCCACTATCGAGCATCAATACCCCCTCTTGGAGTCACAAGCATCTACTTGGCCAAAGCATCTACTAGCAACGGAGAGCATGCAAGATCAAGAGCACATAGATAAACAAATTGAATAAACATGGTATCAATATTCATCGGATCCCAGCAAACATAACATCTAGCATTACAATAAGATGATCTTGATCATGTTAGGCAGCTCACAAGATCTAAACATGGAGGCACAAGGTAGAGAGACAACCATCTAGCTACTGCTATGGACCCGTAGTCCAGGGGTGGACTACTCACGCATCACTCCGGAGGCATGCATGGTGATGTAGAGCCCTCCGGTGATGATCTCCCTCTGGCAGGGTGCCAGGAAGAGCTTCAGAACTCCTCCGATCTGAGATTGACGATGACGGCCGCGACGGAACTTTTCGTTGAATATGATTGACCGTAATAGGGTTTTCATGTCGCGGAGAATATATAGGCGAAGAGGCGGCATCGGTGGCCGAGGGGGGCCACCACGCCGTAGGAGGGCGCGGGCCCACCCTGGGCTGCGCCCTAGTGTGGCGTGGCCCCCTGGTGGGTCTGCTCCGACTCCCCTTTAGACTCCGTGATCTCCTCGTGATATTATTGACGATGTCTTTTGTTTCGTCCAATTCCGAGAATATTTCCTTAATAGATTTTCTGAAACCAAAAATAGCAGAAAACAGGGAACTGGCACTGTGGCATCTTGTTAATAGGTTAGTCCCAGAAAATGCATAAAAATGATATAAAGTGTAACCAAAACATGTAGCAATTGATATAATAACAGTATGGAACATCAAAAATTATAGATACGTTTGAGACGTATCAACCGGCTTCACCGGCTTCACTTTCTCTCTAGTGAGTTTCTGCACTTAGAGGTGACAACTCCCCTTTCGGGCGAACCGGATGGAATTTTGTGTTGATTTGGGGTAGACTTTGGTTTCTCATGTTCCTATGTCTAACCTAACACAACCAAGCAAAAAAGTCCACTGGGCTACCCCTTTCGGCGCACGTCTATGGGGGTAGACGGAAACGTTAGGGTTTTTCCAACGGATTCAGGGTTTCGGCGAAGCGGGGCCCCGGAGCGTCGGAACCCCACCCAAACCTAGGTTGTGCCATACCATATGTATACAAGTGTGTTGTGTGTTGTAAATGTGCAATATCCTATTCGTAGGTGTGACCGGCTTCACCGGCTTCACTTTCTCTCTAGTGAGTTTCTGCACTTAGAGGTGAAAACTCCCCTTTCGGGCGAACCAGATGGAATCTTGTGTCGATTTGGGGTAGACTTTGGTTTCTCATGTTCCTATGGCCTAACCTAACACAACCAAGCAAAAAGTCCACTGGGCTACCCCCTTTCGACGCACGTCTATGGGGGTAGACGGAAACGTTAGGGTTTTTCCAGCGGATTCAGGGTTTCGCTGAAGCGGGGCCCCGGAGCGTCGGAACCCCACCCAAACCTAGGTTGTGCCATACCATATGTATACAAGTGTGTTGTGTGTTGTAAATGTGCAATACCCACCCAAACCCCACCCAAACTCACTAGAGAGAAAGTGAAGCCGGTGAAGAGGGTCACACCCCGGAGTAGGATAATGGACATTTATACCACACAACACACTTGTATACATCATCTCCTGCAGGTTGGGATGGAAGGTCGCACCACACATCTCACTGGAAGCAATGCTTAGTTGCATCCATTTCTTGCGTTGCGCGGTTGCACCCGTTATCAGATGCTCCTACGCGTGGTGCGCGTTGCATTATGTTTTATTGATTGACAGACGGCTAACGGCGCGCCGCCGTCGCCCATGGCGGCTTCGAACATGTGTCGCCAGGCGTAGACGCCACCACGGTATTTTTGGCATTTTCACTCACAGGTGGTCCTTTTTGCTAATTTATTCGTCCAGGTGGTCCAATGTGTCAAAAAAATCATTCCGATCAAGCCAGGTCTGTGATCGATTATGCCAATTATCATCATCTCCTGCAGGTTGGGATGGAAGGTCGCACCACACATCTCACTGGAAGTAATGCTTAGCTGCATCCATTTCTTGCGTTGCGCAGTTGCGCCCGTTATCAGATGCTCCTACGCGTGGTGCGCGTTGCATTATGTTTTATTGATTGACGACGCGCTCATCGCCCCAATTATACTCCATTTTGGTAGGTGCAGCAGCCAGCAAGAGCGCCTGTCAGCGTATCAGCCCAAACGAGATCACTGAAGCTGAATCAGATCTGATCTGAAAGATAAACGAGACGTGAAGGTAGCGGCAAGAAATGAGAGTGTGGTTCCTGACCGATGTGACCCACGCGCCCACGGCCACGTACGGGAGAGCTAGTTTTGGCATCTTGCAGTGGAGCTGAGTCACCATGATAGAACTCATCCGAGGCTTTGTCTGGGTAGAGTGGCCGCCGGCGGCAGCCGCCAGCGATCACGGCACACCGTTAGCTAGCCCCTCCGGTCAATTTCCATCAACTCACCATGATCGCAAGGACGAGACCACCACTTGCCCACTTGCTTCAATTCGCATGTCTTGTTGCAACTTGCAACCAGCTACCTATTTTTACGTCCTACGGAACTATGCATGGCACAGCGTTGACGAGACGTGGAAGCATGCCGGCAATATTTGTTTTCAAGCAAATCGGCAGGCGACGGTGTGCGTTTCATTTCAAGGTCCTCGACTCCTCGATGTTGTACGATATTGACCAAGAACTACAGGCTGATCAGTTGGTATGTCATGCTCCCTCTGTTTTAAATTAGATTTTTATTTGTATAAAAGTGAATCACTACAGGAACGGCGCGCTGTGCCGACGGCCTTATTGCCGTCGGCAGAGCCTATGCCGACGGTGGCCGTCGGCACAGCTCGGTCGGCATAGGGCCCTGTAGGCACAGCCTCCACGGCCGTCGGTACAGATATTTACCGTCGGCACACGCTGCACCGATGGCGCAAATTTGGCCGTCGGCACACTGTTCGTCGGCACACGTAAGGTGGGCCCCACAGCGGCTTAGCACACTGACGCACACTGTGCCGACGGCCTTGCCGTCGGCATAGACCTGCCACGCGGCATGATCTGGTGCCTCGCGAGCCGGCACCTGGGACGGCTGTGCCGACGGCATAACCGTCGGCATAGATATGACCATTTGGTCACGCTTTCGTAGCTGTGCCGACGGCGATGCCTTCCAGGTTTTCTACACAAATTTGGTCCCAGCCAGCTCGTTTTCCCAGCAGAAAATAGCAGAAAATTATGACAATACGTACACAAACAAGATCACATATAGCCATATATCATCCGAAGAAAATATCATCAAGCAAAATGCTATATCATCAAGTAGATACACACATAGAACCATCATCATACATAGCCAAATGTGTACAGCCCTACATGGATTGCGGCGACGGGGTGAACCCCATATCTCCCCTGGTCAGAATAGGTGATGGACGCCTTGGCGCTGCAGCAGTAGAACCACCAGAAGAAGGTGAAGCACCGGGAGAAATTGAAGCAGCACGCGAAGCACCAGCAGAAGCACCAGGAGAAGGACCACCGCCATGTACCGGCATGATCACACCATGCGAACGATCAGTATCGGAATCAAACCTTACCATATCATGGGAACCCAGTGACGAGCATCCCGTTTCCTACATGTTTGAGCAAGAGTTAGCAACTTGCAAGGCAAAGGAAAGCGGTAAGGAATGGTTGGCATCAAACTTACCGGGGGTCGATGAGTAGTAGTTGAGAGCAAACTCGTCCTTCGATGGAAACCGGGGTTCACGGCCCGGCGCCGGAGGCTCCTCCATATGATGTGTGGCCCGCACTCCAGTGGTCATTTAGTTCAGCATCGACTGCAAGATTCTGTAGAGGTCAGGCATTGCAAAAAATAAAGATTCAAACTGGTGAACTGTGACTTGTGATATTGTTTAGAGGTCAAGGTTGAAACTTACTTCACGTAACCACTTTTGATACGATTCGAGGCCACATCCCTCTCACACCACTTAGCATAGGCCACCTTATACTCCTCATGAGCAGAAGCATAGGCTGCATCAAGATTAGGCTACAATTTCGAAAATAATAAATCTCGTCAACTTTGCCATGCAGGAACGGATGTCGGTAAGAGGATGAAAATGAGACAAACTTACATCGGTGGAAGTGGATCCACGAGGCTGTAGACAAGGCGGGACAATGGGTCTACCATCAGGGAGGGTAGCTTTTGCCTGCGTGAAGCTCATGGCAGGCTCGACCACATTGTGAAGAAGGCAATTACGGCCATGCGGCCTTCCATGCCCCGAGAGGACCATCGCCCTCTTGTCGACCTCCTGGCTCTCCGGGTCATCCACCTCCGGGTGAAGAGCATGTAACGTCATGGAGTACCTTTTCAAGTCCTCCTCGGCATTGCCGTAGTACTCAGGATGCTCCTGGGGCTGAGGCTTCGATAGATCTTGCTTCTTCTCCTTCATCTTCCGCCACGATTGCAAGTGGGTGCTTACCTCCCCACTAACGTAGTCCTGCATCGCGAAAAGAAATGTTATGTGTACTAAGTAGAAACATGAGGGGAAAATAAATGCAGGTCGCTCCATGTATATACATACCAGCTTTTCCTTAAAGCGGAAGTGGTTGAGGCTTCCCGCATTGTGTGTTCCCTCAATGCCTCGGTTTGCCTTGTTCCGCTGGCTCACGGCGTCGAACTCGGGGTTTCCCCCGACCCACCTCGTAGCCATTAGGTCCCATGCGTCTTCTCTGCGGTCAGCCCAGTCGGGCATAACCTGAAAATGATATTCAAGAAGAGATAATGCAATTGCAACTTAGCAGGAATATAGAATTTCATTGACAATTTACTTACCGAAATGTAATCCTCCTTTGTCATCTTCTTTGCATTCTTGATATTGTCCGCCTTCTTGGTCCTCTTGCCCGTCTTCTCATACGTGAACTGATTGGCGGATGTAAGCCTTTGGTTGTAGAATTGATGTCGTGTCAACCTCATACAATGAGCACGCAAAGTGGTAGCCACCTTTGCACTTTGTCCTTCCGGCACCCAGAAATGTTTCTTCAACCATGCATAAAAAAATTGAGTCATGAGTTAGCATGGTGGAGTTATAAACTATGGCCAGAACTTGAAAAATATGTCTTACCCAAAAGCTAACATGTCTCGAGCTTGTCAAGCCGAGAGGGTGTGCATCCGAAGAATAACAGGGAGGTGCTGCCGAAATTCCGTCTCAGGAAGGGGTAGAACATGGAACACGACACGATCTACACGTACTCGGACTGTCCAACAGGACAACCCGGAAGTGTTACGGTTATAAATATGCAAAGATGGACAATCCTACATATTTATAAATTTGTAACCCTTCCGGGCGGGATCTGACTCGGGTTACGCGACTGACTTGGTGATCTAGACCAAAGTAAACCTATGCAGCAAGAGAGGCGAAAGATTTATACCCTTGAAAAGTGATCGGTGGTCGGAGAAGGTCGAGGACGTGCTCCGGAAGGGGGGCAACGTAACAGGGTCGGGCACCGAGGCTGGAGAAGAAGCCCCGCAACGACGCGCGTGACTGACGGTGCTGGCTGGCGAGAAGCTACGTCATCTAAAAAAAGCAAAAAAAAACACATTAGCACACATGTCTAGCAACATAAATATTCATGAAAAATGCTTAAAACAAAAATTCTATAGCTAACAACTAAACCTACCCTAACACTAACAACTAACAATAACACTAAAACTAAAGCTAACACTAACCCTAACACTAAAACTAACTAATTCTGCCAAAAAATAGAGGGTGGAACAGTGCTTACCTCCGGTGGCGCCGGTGGAGGTGGGGGGCGTCGGGGGCGGCCGGAGCTAGGAGGAGCTGGTCCAGGGCCGGAGGTGGGGGCGGCGGAACTAGGAGGAGCTCGGCCGGGCCGGAGGTGGGGCGTCGGGGGCGGCCGGTGGAGAGGAGCGGCTGGGGCGGGCAGCGGCAACGGTCACGAGGTGGGGCGAGGGCGCACGGGGTGGGGCGGCGCCCAGGGATTTGGGGAAGATGAGCGGCGAGGTCGGAGCTGTGGCGGCAGGGTCAGGGACGGCCGGCGGCGGCGTCCTATTGAATCGAGGGAAGGGGCGGGCGGAGAGGAAGGTGGACAGCGAGGGCGGGCGGCGGGTGTCGGAGAGGACGACGAGGGACGGGCGGCGAGGGACGGACGGCGAGGGACCGGCGGCGGCAGCGTGCGTGCGTGGGCGGCCGGAGAGGGTGCGTGCGTGCGTGGGTGCGTGTGTGGTGTGAATCAACGAACGGGTGGGGTTGGTGGGGATAAGGCGTCGGCATATGGTTTTGCTTTTTTTTTTAAATAAAATATTATTTACTAAGTTTTATAAAACAATTATAATTAATTTATATAATGTATTATACATATATTAATGACATATGCATGGTTAAGTGGGGTTCCGACGCTCCGGGGCACCTCTCTCGTGAAACCCTAGACCCACTAGAGAAAACCCTAGCTTTTCCGTCTACGGCCGGTACGGGCGTCGAAAGGGGGTAGCCCTGTGGACTTTTTTGCTTGGTTGTGTTAGGTTAGGACATATGTACATGGAAAACCAACTTTTATCACAAGTTGTCACAAGATTGCCCCCGGTTCGCCCGAAACGGGAGTTTTCACCTATAAGTCCACACACTTAGTAGAGAGAAAGTGCGGTCGGTGTAGCCGGTCATACCCCGAAGTAGGATCTTGGAGATTTGAAACACCCAACACACTTTTGTACATATGGTATGGAACCACCTAGGTTTTTGTGGGGCTCCGACGCTCCGGGGCACCTCTCTCGTGAAACCCTAGACCCGCTGGAGAAAACCCTAGCTTTTTCGTCTACGGCCGGTACGGGCGTCGAAAGGGGGTAGCCCAGTGGAATTTTTCTTGTTTGTGTTAGGTTAGGACATATGTACATGGAAAACCAACTTTCATCACAAGTTGTCACAAGATTGCCCCCGGTTCGCCCGAAACGGGAATTTTCACCTATAAGTCCACACATTTAGTAGAGAGAGAAAGTGCGGTCGGTGTAGCCGGTCATACCCCGAAGTAGGATCTTGGAGATTTGAAACACCCAACACACTTTTGTACATATGTTATGGAACCAGCTACGTTTTGGTGGTGTTCCGACGCTCCGGGGCACCTCTCTCGTGAAACCCTAGACCCGCTGGAGAAAACCCTAGCTTTTCCATCTACGGCCGGTACGGGCGTCGAAAGGGGGTAGCCCAGTGGACTTTTTTGCTTGGTTGTGTTAGGTTAGGACATATGTACATGGAAAACCAACTTTTATCACAAGTTGTCACAAGATTTCCCCGGTTCGCCCGAAACGGGAGTTTTCACCTATAAGTCCACACACTTAGTAGAGAGAAAGTACGGTCGGTGTAGCCGGTCATACCCCGAAGTAGGATCTTGGAGATTTGAAACACCCAACACACTTTTGTACATATGAAATGGAACCACCTAGGTTTTGGTGGGGTTCCGACGCTCCGGGGCACCTCTCTCGTGAAACCCTAGACCCGCTGGAGAAAACCCTTGCTTTTCCGTCTACGGTCGGTACGGGCGTCGAAAGGGGGTAGCCCAGTGGACTTTTTTACTTGGTTGTGTTAGGTTAGGACATATGTACATGTAAAACCAACTTTTATCACAAGTTGTCACAAGATTGCCTCCGGTTCGCCCGAAACGGGAATTTTCATCTATAAGTCCACACACTTAGAAGAGAGAAAGTGCGGTCGGTGTAGCCGGTCATACCCCGAAGTAGGATCTTGGAGATTTGAAACACCCAAAACACTTTTGTACATATTTTATGGAACCACCTAGGTTTTGGTGGGGTTCCGACGCTCCGAGGCACCTCTCTCGTGAAACCCTAGACCCGCTGGAGAAAACCCTAGCTTTTCCATCTACGGTCGGTACGGGCGTCGAAAGGGGGTAGGCCAGTGGACTTTTTTGCTTGGTTGTGTTAGGTTAGGACATATGTACATGTAAAACCAACTTTTATCACAAGTTGTCACTAGATTGCCCCCGTTCACCCGAAACGGGAGTTTTCACCTATAAGTCCACACACTTAGTACAAGAAAAGTGCGGTCGGTGTAGCCGGTCATACCCCGAAGTAGGATCTTGGAGATTTGAAACACCCAATACACTTTTGTACAAATGGTATAGAACCACCTAGGTTTTGGTGGGGTTCCGACGCTCCGGGGCACCTCTCTCGTGAAACCCTAGACCCGCTGGAGAAAACCCTAGCTTTTCCGTCTACGGCCGGTACGGGCGCCGAAAGGGGGTAGCCCAGTGGACTTTTTTGCTTGGTTGTCTTAGGTTAGGATATATGTGCATGGAAAACCAACTTTTATCACAAGTCAACACAAGATTGCTCCCGGTTCGCCCGAAACGGGAGTTTTCACCTATAAGTCCACACACTTAGTAGAGAGAAAGTGCGGTCGGTGTTGCCGGTCATACCCTGAAGTAGGATCTTTGAGATTTTAAACGCCCAACACACTTTTGTAAATAGGGTATGGAACCACCTAGGTTTTGGTGGGGTTCCGACGCTCCGGGGCACCTCTCTCGTGAAACCCTAGCCCCGCTGGAGAAAACCCTAGCTTTTCCGTCTACGGTCGGTAGGGGTGTCGAAAGGGGGTAGCCCAGTGGACTTTTTTGCTTGGTTGTGTTAGGCTAGGATAGAGGAACATGGAAAACCAACTTTTATCACAAGTTGTCACAAGATTGCCCCCGGTTCGCCCGAAACGGGAATTTTCACCTATAAGTCCACACACTTAGTAGAGAGAAAGTGCAGTCGGTGTAGCCGGTCATACCCCGAAGTAGGATCTTGGAGATTTGAAACACCCAACACATTTTTGTACATATAGTATGGAACCACCTAGGTTTTGGTGGGGCTCTGACGCTCCGGGGCACCTCTCTCGTGAAACCCTAGACCCGTTGAAGAAAACCCTAGCTTTTTCGTCTACGGCCGGTACGGGCGTCGAAAGGGGGTAGCCTAGTGGACTTTTTTGCTTAGTTGTGTTAGGTTAGGACATATTTACATAGAAAACCAACTTTTATCACAAGTCAACATAAGATTGCTCCCGGTTCGCCCGAAACGGGAATTTTCACCTATAAGTCCACACACTTAGTAGAGAGAAAGTGCGGTCGGTGTAGCCGGTCATACCCTGAAGTAGAATCTTGGAGATTTTAAACACCCAACACACTTTTGTACATATGGTATGGAACCACCTAGGTTTTGGTGCGGTTCCGACGCTCCGGGGCACCTCTCTCGTGAAACCCTAGACCCGCTGGAGAAAACCCTAGCTTTTCCGTCTACGGTCGGTACGGGCGTCGAAAGGGGTAGCCCAGTGGAGTTTTTTGCTTGGTTGTGTTAGGTTAGGATAGAGGAACATGGAAAATCAACATCCACCCCAATACTTGCAATAATATTTACACACATGCAATAACACAAACCAATATTCGCATATAATATTTCAAAGATACAAGATTCGCGACGTCATTTTATGTGGGTGGAGACCGCTATTCGGCGTAGCTATCTAAATTGAGAAACTATCTAGAAAATGAATAAAAACATATTAAACTTAATTGATAGTTATAAAAATAAAATAAAAGTATAAGTAAAACTTGGGAATCTTTACCGACAGCAAAGCCGTCGGCACAGCTACACAAATAAAAAGTGAAATATGACATGAAGGAAAAAAATTGGGAACCTATGCCGACGGCTTTGCCGTCGGCACAGGTGGGCGTCGACGTCACCTGATAGCTGGCGGGAATCTATGCCGACGGCTGAATATGTCCCGACGGTTGCCGTCGGCACAGATTGTCTGTGCCGACGGCCGTATCTGTGCCGACGGCCATGGCGCTGGGCTGGCCTCGTCGATCCCTGTGCCGACGGCCCCGACAAAATGCCGTCGGCACAGATTTTGGCCGTCGGCACAGCAGTCCATTCCTGTAGTGAATGTATCGGTAGAAATTTACATGTATAAATACATTTACATATGGATAACCGGAAGTCATCTAATTAAGGACGGAGTGAGTAGAACATGCACAAACTTTACAGCTACTCACCTGTTTCTCGTAAAAAAAAACTTGCAAAAACATTGAGCACCTAACTAAGTATTATGACCACAGCGCTTTACACCTGGTTCCGCTTTTCGTAGCAATCCAAACATGTAAAGCCAAGATCACCAAAAAAAGAAGCCCTTAGATCCGAACACCCCTCATAAACAATAAATCAACAGTACATCATCATCACTAATTTTTGGTTTGACATCATCATACTAATACTAAGTTGAACCCTCCAAAACCCTGTACGCACCTAACCTAAGGATGTGCCACGTCTCGCGTTTCCACGGGCGCTGACACGGATCCACGCCGACTAGCTGGGCTCTCATCCGGTGGTGAGGTGTACTGCGCCGATATTTTACGAGGACTGTGAGTGGGACATTAGCAAGCAAGCGAGCCAAAGTGTGTGTCGGCTGGTTAGCCTAGCTGGAGAATTTCAGATACTAGTCGACGTCAGCTCAGGTAATTGCATGCTAGTACGACGAAACAGACGATGACGCGTCATGTGCTCATGCTTATGAGTTCATCTATCCAACTATAAATCATATTTCTTTATCCAATCACTCATACCTAGTGATGCCTGATCCTGTACATCTTGCAAGTTGTTCGACTGGTATGTCAGTATGTGTACTTGTTTTTTAATACTGTGGTAAACATTTTTTTTTTCAAAATGGAAGGCAAACTCAAAGCGAAAAGTGTATTTAGCTCCCGATCATTCTTGTCTTTACAAAAACGAAATCATTAGTCACTAATTTCAAATAAATTTGAAAAAAATATTAGAGACACCCAGTGATGTATTCCACAAGCGTGCAAAATTTAAAACTTAAATACTTTGTATTCTGTGCAACACAAAAATGATAAATTTGGAGATGTGAAAATATGAATACTGGGATTCACAAGTAGAAAAAATAGAATATTACAAAGAAAATACTCTCCTGACGTTAATTCGTTTAAAGTTTTTTCACCCAGAATTGCCGAAAGTTTCAGCTATTTCTTAATCTTGTCGAAAATGACCAGCATGCGCTTATTTCTAAAAATCCTACCATTGCTTCTTTTAATTAACTAGAACGGCACCCCGCACGTTGCAGCGGGTCTCTCTTAACTTTTTAACGGCTAAAAAAATTAGACATAATTAATGTTATGGTTTACTGGTGTATCTGATTGCTACATATAATTAATGTTATATTAACGGTTTGAAGAAATGGATATTGTGGATGGCTTGCATGAAGATGACATGCATATTTCCACATAATATTTCTAGACACTTTTTGAGTAAATACATATAGAAGAGCCCATAATTTTGTATAATAGTTGTATGATTTTCATCATTGAAAATAAACTGGCAAAAAGTTCATAATTCCGTTGTTCTAATTGCACATGATTTACTTGTGTAACTACATAGCGACATAGTGTGATCTATCAATCGAATATAAAACGAATGATGTTGACAATTTGATGGGCTAAAAAATATTATGTGGATGCTTGCATGTAGAGATAGAAAATAATTAATGAGTGTTAGTGGGATGACATGAAGAATTGATTGGTTAAAACATCAAGTGATGTGGATAACTTGCATGTAGAGATAGAAAAATAATAAATACACTTAATGGGGTTTTGCTTTATAAAAAGTATAGATAGATAGATCTGGTGGCTAATTTGTGGAAGCGCGGCAGGTCTGGGGCCTCCAGGAGCGAGTAGCTCCAACACACCGGCTGCGCCGTCTACACGAGTCCAGACTTTGTACACCATGCAACTTGAAAGTACACAAGTTATTTATTTTTAATAATACATTTTTTAAACGAAATTTGATTAATATTATGCAAATCCAGAAAATTTCACAAATATTGTGGCCTCGGCTTTGGCTTAGCTGATAAGTGCTTGTCGGCCTAGCCATGGCCGATAGGCCTGTCGACGTCGGCAGAGCACCTGCTCGGCTGCGCCTAGGCCGATAGGTCCTGTCGGCCACGGCTACGCCGACAGGGGCATGACGAGCACGGGCGGCCACATGCGGCTTGCCGGCGAGCACGGGAGCGGCTGGCCACGAGCACGGCGGCCCGCACGCACCAGCACGCACATGGGCGAGGCCGGGGTAGGCCGGCATGGGCGCGGAGGCCCTGGCCCAGGCCGCGCTTGAACCGGCGCGGCGGCGTCGGCGACGGCGCGGAGCATGGCGCCGACCTCCTCCTCCCGTATCGTGCGGAAGGACAGCACCCTCCGCGCCGTGAGCAGCTCGGCGAAGGCGATCTTGTGCATCTGGCGCCAGTGGTCGCCGTAGGACGCGAAGATGATGTGGTGCATGCCGCCGATCACCGGCAGCGTCCACGGCCCCAGCGGCAGCCGCAGCTCGTGTCCGCCCTTGCTGCCGTGCTGCCAGGCGAGCAGGAGAAGCAGCGACACTAGGGCCACGATGTACACGACGGCGTAGTCCTCTATTTTTTGATCGATCGTTCCGCAATAGGATGAATGAATCGATGTGTGCTTTCAGATGTGAGTGTGAATGTGTGATGCCGCGTGAGCTCACGGACACGGGCGAGGCTGGGGGAGGCCGGCAAGGGCGCGGCCGGCACGGCCTAGCTCACGGACACGGGCGAGGCTGGGGGAGGCCGGCAAGGGCGCGGCCGGCACGGCCACGGGCGGGGACGGCCACGGGCGGCACGGGCGCGGCCGGCACGGCGGCCGGCCGGCGAGCACGCACGCGCACGCGCGAGGGGACGACCACGGACGGGGGCGGCCACGGGGGAGGAACCCTAACACGAATAGCCTAGCACGCAGTCGGCCTAGGCTGGGCCGACTGGGCTGTCGGTGCCTAGCACGCAGGCCCACAGGAACCTATCGGCTTCGTCTGGGCCGACAGGCCCCTGTCGGCTTAGGCTGGGCCGACATGCCCTATCGGCTTGGGCTGGGCCGAGGCCGCAATATTTGTGAAATTTTCTGGATTTGCATAATATTAATCAAATTTCGTTTAAAAATGTATTATTAAAAAAATTGCGTCACGCGCCACGTACCAATCAATTCCCGTATCCAGGTGAGACCGAAGTTACAACATGGACGGGCTATCATGGAGTTCGGTCAGTACGTGGCCGAAATCAGACGATGACATGTCATGTCATATATATGCTCATGTTTATCTATCAGTTTCTTAAAAGTAAATCATACTCCAATCATTCATACGTGATACGTGGTGATGTTCGATCGTGTGTTACTTGGAGTACTTCGTCTTCGGGAAGCTAGCATTCTGTTATTTCCTTTTGAAATGCTAGCAATCTATTTATTTATTTTTTTGGATAAAAGCAATCTGTTGGAGTGTTGGTTGCGGCTGGTGGTCGACGCTAATTTTGTCGAAGCGCGGCATGCTGGGGCCTTCCGCAACGAGTAGCTCCACACACCGGCTGCTCTGTCTACACGTGTCCTGCAAAGTATGCATACGTTTTCAAATGCACCTCATGCCACGTACCAACTCCTTTGTCCAGGTGAGAATCGAAGGTTCAACGTGGACAGGCCATCAGGGAGTTCGGTCAGTTACGTGGCCGACTCCTATAGTCCTATTATACCGAGCATACTTTTTTGTGGAAAGGGCGTGGCCGATTCGTGCAGTGACGAGCGATTACACAGGGTTAGGAAAATACCTATCCGGCATAAGCATCTTCAGTGTGTGGCGGCCGTTTTGCCCCTAGTATTTCCACAAAAATGGAAGTACATTCACAAATGCATGATCAACGTCGAAATATTATTTTCCATTCTCAAGCTGAGGTGGAGACTATATATAGCAACCTTGATTTAGATGAGACAAACGTTGCCCAACGGATCATGGCGTGAGCTTGATGTCGACCGGAAGGCCTAATGATCCTTCGAGATAAAGCTAGAACAGACAGTACAACCTCTTACGTTCCAAATTGTTTTTTTTTTAATTTATGAGGCAAAAGATTTGCCCCTATATATTAATTAAGGAGGAGTTAGGGTTTTTAACATTGTTTACAACACCGACCAAAAGGTCCACCCAAAAAGTTAGCTAGGGGATTAATCTCCCGGCAAGATAAACTCAAAGTGCTTGGCACCCGCTTTGACCCATGTTTGTGTCTCGTCTTTGATCCTCCCCAAAATGAACGAAGGTAGGGTGGATTTGTGCCGGAACACTCTAGCGTTGCGCTCGGTCCATAGTTCCCAAGAGATAAGCATTGTGAGGGATGCAATCGCCTTTCTCCTAGTGGAGTCATTCATGGTCATGTGAGTCCACCAATCTTGGACACAAATGAAGTTGTCCCAAGAGCTCACATCCAACCATGATAAGTGGAGCCAATCCTTCACCATGCACCAAATGCGCCTAGCGAAACGGCATTGGAACAAAAGGTGGGCGGCCGTTTCTCTCGTTTGCTTGCAAAGAGGGCAAAGATCACAATTTGGCCAACCCCTCCGCCGTAGACGGTCCGCTGTCCACACCCGGTTTTGGATGATAAGCCAAGCGAAGAATTTGCATTTGGGGGTGCCCACACCTTCCAAACAAGCTTCTTCATGTTGGTGGAGGTGGAACCTAAGAATTGTGCGTGGTAGGCCGAACTTGTCGTGTAGACTTCCGTGGAGGACATGGTCCAAATGATGGTGTCGGGGACATCTTCATCAAGGTGCACTTGTTGTAGAGAGGTCCATAGGGCAACAAATTGTTGTATGTGGGAGAGGGTGACTCCATCGGCCGTGTTTATTTGGTTTATCCATGCATCATCATGCATGGCTTTTTGCACACACCATTTCTTCCGTTTTGAGATCAAGTAGATGAGGGGTGCAATGTCACGCGGCCTCTGTCCATTCAACCAAGGGGAGTCCCAAAATGGTGCCTTGTGACCGTTGCCAATAGTGATTGTGGTGCATGCATAGAAAAGGTCGTAGTCCTCCCTTGTACATGGATTGCCCATACCGATCCATAGCTTAAAGTTGTCCGTCCACTCAAGCCATAGCCAACGTAGCCGAAGAGCCACACCAAATCTTTCCGTGTCTAGTATCCCCAAACCACCAAACTCGGTTGGACGGCACACCTTTTTCCAATTGACCTTGCACTTGCCTCCGGAAACCTTATCGGAGGCCGCCCAAAGAAAAGAGCGCTCGATATTGGTGACCTTGGTGATGAACCCGGGAGGCAACTTGAGTGAGGTTTGGTGGAAAATGCCTTGGGAGGCCATAACCGACCGAACCAATTCTCTCCTCCCCGCCGAGTTGATGTATTTTCCGGCCCACATGGGCACCTTGCCGGCAATCTTGTCTTCAAGGTGTTGAAGGTCCACCCTCTTTAGTTGCCAAACGGAGAGAGGTAAGCCAAGATATCGCATGGGGAAACCAGTTCTAGTAGCCGGTAAGTCTTGTAGAACATCATCAAGGTCAATATTGCCACAACGGATGGGAACAACGGATGTCTTTTGCATGTTAGTGCACAATCCCGTGACGTCGCCGAAAGAAGTGAGGATGTGCGCAAGCTTGGTTATTTCCTCCTTAATGGGGGCCATAAAAATGGCGGCGGAAGAGCGCGATCCTCTTCCACAAGCTTAAAAAAACGGGGGCAAAATTAAAAAGATGGAGCCAAAGCTTCTTCTCCAACGCCAAGGTTCAAACGCACATGGCTCTCCTCATTATTCTACGCCTTGATGAGGCCCAAGACCTTCGGCCTCTATCCCCGGAAGAGCGCGATCTCCGTGCCCGCCTCAAGAGGAAAGTCCTAAGCCTTGCGGTGGTTGAGCGGTCAAGGAAGAAACAATGCTCACGTGTCACCAATGTTCGAGAGGGCGATGCAAACACCAAGTATTTCCATATAAGGGTCAATGCGAGAAGGAGGAAAAACCACATCCACCGGCTAAGACGGAACCATGGTTGGGTCACATCACATGAGGAAAAAGAGGAAATTGTGCATGATCACTTCCATGGGGCTATGAGAAGAGGTCCACCCTGCGAGCTAGATTTCAATTGGGAAACCTTTGCTCGTCCAAACGTTGACCTTGGAGAAATGGATGCGCCATTTACGGAGGAGGAGGTATTTCGCGCCATCAAGCAAATGCCGGCGGACAAGGCACCGGGTCCCGATGGCTTCACCGGTGCTTTCTTCAAAGCAACTTGGGACATAATCAAGATGGATGTCATGCGTGTCATTCGCCTCTTTGGCAACCTACATTCCGACAACTTCCATTGGCTAAACTCGGCGAATGTGGTTCTCATTCCAAAAAAAGATGGGGCCGAATGCATCTCCGATTTCCGTCCCATTAGCTTGGTTCATGCCAGCACCAAAATCATTGCCAAAGTCTTGGCTACCCGGCTAGCTCCTCACATGAACACGTTGATCTCTCCCGCCCAAACCGCATTCATAAAAAATAGAAGCATACATGATAACTTCATGTTCGTGAGAAACTTTGCTAGAAGACTTCATCGCAACAAGACCCCGACACTCCTCTTCAAGTTGGACATCCGCAAAGCTTTTGATGCCGTCCGATGGGACTACCTTATTGATTGTCTAAGACGGCTAGGCTTCCCGAGTCGGTTTTGTGATTGGATCTCCGCCATTCTCCGCACTTCCACTTCGAGGATCCTTCTAAATGGGGTGCCGACCTCCCCCATAAGGCACGGAAGAGGACTTAGGCAAGGCGACCCACTATCTCCGCTTCTATTCGACATCGCGATTGATCCACTACAACAAGTTCTTGAGCTTGCCACGGTGAGAGGCGACCTCTCCCGTCTCCGGGGGCGCGGAGCTTTCATTAGGATCTCTCTTTATGCGGATGGTTCCAAATTGTTTGACATACATTTAAAACGGATACACTAAACAGGTATATATACATCCGTATTCAGATAAACATAAGTCAACTAATTTTGAACGAAGAGAGTACATGAGAGATATAGCATGACATACTTATACATGTGCCGACCCTTAAGGGACAAATCATCACAAGGTTACAAGTTACAACACCGTCGTTGTCGACCTACTCTGATCCAGAGACAATTGTCGCTCCCGAGATCCATCGCTTCTTCTCACCGGGGAGGAAGCGTGAGAATGTGAGATCGTGAGATCGACACTAAACAAGGTGTGAAATTATTTCTAAGATTGGGTTGGATTACTTGCGCTAGCAATAGGGGCATCGTTGTTACGGCTCGGCTGAAGCTACGTCCTTGGTTGCTCGGCAAGTTGGCACCGTCGACATATGCTGTAATTACGCTATCCTGGACTTTCTCAAGTAAAAAAATCTTTTTAACTATTAAGACGGTTAAAATACTCGCTATAGGGTAAAAAACAAACTGTGTCACAAACATTTTAGTTATCATGGTTTGTTATAAGGATATCGATACGGATGAAAATTTGGTGTTGTGTCATGGAAGACATGTCGCTGCTGTGGGCATAGGTACCCTTGTAAATTGACGCACTTTACGAGTATTCTTGCATATCATGTCCCTTGTCTTATCGCCCGGTTGGGGACATGGATGGACAAGGTGTAGTGTGGACAATGGAAAGTAAGGCCTCCTTTGATCGACAACATTCTTTTGAAGGAGTTGGATCCCATGAACTTTTTTTTATGTGTTTGATTAAGATTTTATCACGTGGGAACTATTCTTGTAGGAATTATATAGTGCATTTTCATAGGAAATCTAACATGAGCTTGGACCTGATGAAAAAAATCATTTGAAATTTCCTATTCCTATAAGATTATACGGGACATGGTATATTCCTTTTCTATTCCTGCCCTGAGAATCAAAGGAGGCCTAAATCCCATCTAAGTTACCGTTTGGAAACGATCATCTTGTGGTAAGGTGGACATGGATTTATGCGGCGACCACTATCGCCAATCAAAAACGGGCGCATTGTCATGTTTTCGCATGCGCCTTCGCTTTAATGGCTTATGGCGAAGATACATTTTTTCCTTCCATTTTTCCATTGCTAGGCGTAAAAACTTCACTGCCAACATGGGCATCACCGACGATTTCGATTTATTGCATCAACATAAACTTGGAAATGTTGCCTCAACACATCATCAAATTTTTTGACCTTTGGATGAGTTTTAGTTACCAACGTTCATCTTCCCAGGGCACGCCGGGTGACATCGTTTAGGAATTTACCGTTCCAGGATCATAATTCAGCGGTCTTGCAAACGAGGCCAAGTTTCAAGGTCTGACGCTCTCATCCATGTCGATGTTGGTTTGGAACATCTGGGCTCTCCCAAGTGCAAGATTTTTGCTTGGATGATTCTTCAAGACCGAGGATGGACTGCCGACCTTCTTTAGCATCTTGGGTGGCCAATAAGATCTTTGCCAAGTATGTAAAAACGATCCAGAATATGTGAATCATCAACTTTGCAGTTGTCACTACTCTTTTAGGATTTTTAATATGCTAATCTAAATGCTTTGGCTATCATCGCTGGACACGATGATTTGGTCGTCGTCCTGTCTTTTTTTAGCCGCACTCATCATTCTCACAGCTCCGCAGAGTTGGAATGAGCGGAATGCGAGATAATCAAAGTGCTATCATTGTTGTCAAGATAATCAAAGTATAGACTGGAATAGGGAAGTGATAGAACATCTGAGTTCATAATGCCACGATAGTAGATTTTTATTCTAATCTTCCTACTCAGCAGTACTATTATCTAAACTTCTTCTTAATCAATGAGACGAGGCAAATATTTTCCTTACGGGCCCAATGGTTCAGAGTTTTTTACAATTCCGGTGATAGATTTTCACGGATATATTTTGGTCCTCAAAATACGAAGCATACCGGGGCATGCCAGGCTTTTCTGTCGGAGAATCTAACCGAAATTCCAAATTGACCGTACGTTTGAAACATAATAAGAACAAAACCCCTTTATTTTCTCCTTATTTCTATCTATATGGCAAGAAAATCAATACAAATATATAATGCAACATTTTTACGTATTAACATGATGTAATTGTTAAAGGAGCAAGCTATCACCATTTACTTATTGGATGGTTTTAAGAAAAGCATTGTTTCACCATTGAATTCTTTGATTTCTCCTTCATGAGAGTCATCTGACATGCTGATAACTTAAGGTCTATGCCAATGCAAGTTTCTTAGCGCGGTTTTATATGCATTTTGCTTATGTGGCATACTACTTAATAAAGAGAGAGAGTGAGATTGTAGCTTAGTTAAGATACAACCTTTGCACGTGGCCATAAGCAAAAAAATGGTTCTACCCCAATCACGTGTATGCATGAGCCAAAAATCATTAAATGTAGATACAACGCATAAGAGACAATGCATTGGACTAATTGTATCTTAAATATTTATTACTTCTATGATTTCGTGCTAAGAGTTGATATATTGGCATAGGCCTAAAAGGAAAAGTCGATACATTACGTGCATGTATGCAAGTGTCCGTGTCTATACGTGCTTCTAAAATACAAATGCATATCTAATTCCATGACATTCATTTTTGCGGCTTGACAGTGAACATTGTTTTTGAAAGTTGTAAACGGATAAGAATTAGTACTCCTATAAAACCGAAAACAAGTCCAAGAAAGAGTGATCGGAAGAAGGGAACCATCCAGAAACCATGCGGCAAACACTACAAACGCGACGTGGCAACTCCGAGACCCGAGGATCCAATCCAATCCAATCCATAATCAGCAAGAAAACACAATCCCGATGCCACACGCGCGGCCGCTGAAATGGCAGTTAAACCGCGGCGACGTGGGCTCGCAAAATATCCATGCGGTAATTAAGCCGGATTTGGCTAAAAAAGGATAAGAACAGATATTTTGCCAGCCTGTCGTCCGCGCGCGCCGCGGTGGGGTCATTTATGGAAGTCTCCAGGCGACGTGGGCTTCCTTCCTTCCAACTGGACCACACTCCCTGCACCTACCGCACGGGCCAATACACCCGGTGGACCCGATCTGGTAGCCTGCAGATTAACGAGGTGCAGTGGACCGCGTCCATGACTTCTCCTGTTAATGGCGGCTATTAATCCATACGGTTGGTATATCCAATCTGTTAATATTAATATCCAATCTGTTAATATTAACGACGGAGATCGTCCCCCAAGTGGTGCGTGGTCCTGACATTTACGAACGTGCCCTCCGAGATATTATGGCGGCACGCTAAATCTTACAAACACGTCCATATGGAAACGAAGGTGGAGGAATTACGGACTCTTCCGAGGGTGTACACATGAGTGGAAAAGGCAGCGCAAACTGCCCATGAAATCACGTCAAAAAAAAAAAAACTGCCCATGAAATCCTATCCATCGCCATTAACCCCCCTGCTCGTCGTCTATTTATTTCCACCCGCGAGGCTTCTTCTTTTTCTTCCTGCTTCTATAGTACTTTCTCGCTTCCCCTTCCTCCTTCTCTCCAAAAAGCTTTGCTTTTTCTTCAAAGGCGGCGCTCCGCGAGAATTCGCACAAATTCCCGAAGGATTCCATTCGGAGGCACGCGCGCGGATGCTCAGCTTGTGATCGCGAGCTCCCTCCACTGCGCGCGCGGAATCGGGTTCTTGGTTGATTGAGGGGATCCATCCATCGGTTGATTGATTCGGGATCGAGCTCATCTACAAAGGTTCGGGGCGGGACGCTGAGGTCGTTGCGACTGGAGGAGCCGGGGAGCCATGGGGGCGGGCGTCTCGAGCCTTTTCTTTGGGATTGGCGGCGCCGCGACGGCGGCGGCAGCGCCGGCTGCCACGGGCCTCGGCGACCTGCCGGAGCTCTGCGTCGCGGAGGTGCTCCTCCGCCTCGACGCGCCGGAGATCTGCCGCCTCGCGCTGCTCAACCGCGCGTTCGGCGCCGCCGCCGGGGCCAACCTGTTGTGGGAGGCCAAGCTGCCGGAGAACTACCGCCACCTGATTGGGTACGTGGAGGGCGGCGGCGAGGAGGGGAGGAGGAGGCGGCGCCGGGCCGGGAAGAGGGAGATCTACGCTAGGCTCTCCAGGCCTGTGACTTTCGATTGCGGCACCAAGGTGAGATATTTTCCATCTGGAATTAGGTCCCTTTCCGTGTTCTACTTCTACATGGGAGTTGATTGCGTCTTTTTCCGAATTATTTCTTCTTCTCCATATCTCGGGACTTAATCCAGATATCCGTTTGCAAGCTAAATAATTACCTCTGAATCGTTCCAAAGTTAATTAGTGTCAAGGGGGAGAACTTCTTAGAGCATCCACAGCGCATCGCCGCTTAACTAGGCGCTAAAGGAATAAAAATAAATCAGACTAATCAAATAAAGTAGTGAAGCGCCCAGGCCCGCAACGCGCTGACGCTTGTTTGAGACGCTACGAAGACCTGCAATCGATGCGCGCGAGGCAAAGAAATAAGCTAGCGCCGGTCGATTGATTTTGCGCCGGGCGCCCAGGATGGAAGGGCCGAACTACCGATCGAGAGGGATTAGAATCCTGGCGTCGGCTGTTAAGCGCCGCGCTGTGGATGCTCTTATAGCTCTAAATCTTATGACCCTGCAAAATTGGTATAGTATTATTTCGCTTTCTGTAAAATATCTTCACGAATTGTAGCCCTGTTAAATTATTCTCTGGAATCTCGCATATCTTCAGTCCGGAAAATTGCATGTCTCTTGTTAATTTGAGGAGCCAGAATTATTGCCATCTTTGTCTCAAATTTAGCGTGCCTCGTAATTGCAGGAATTCTGGCTGGAGAAGAGCAAAGGTAGGGTTTGTATGGCGCTATCCTCCAAAGCTCTGGTGATAACTGGCATCGATGACAGAAGATATTGGACACACATGCCGACCACAGAATCAAGGTAAAATATGACTTCAACCTTGCAATTATTACTGTTTACTTTCAATTTACCGAATTTTGAAAATAATGCTATGTGAGTTGCAACTTGCAAGTGTCAACAAAATTGATCATGGTGTGACTGAACTGTTCGTTGTTTCACTGAGCACACATATATCGCATACACTTTGGCTCCCTTCGCACTTTTTTGCACCGAGTACAATTCTCATGTATATACACACACATGAAAATGTACGGTTGTTCAAAAACAAGATATCTCTGAAGACATGCTCGATCTCAAATTTTTAGTGCCCTGATACACATTGATGACTGCTTATATCTTATCACTGCTATTAAATGTAATGTAGATAAAGTCCTTCCATGTGGTGGTACAAGAAATATGTGTCTACTATGTGTCAGTGGAAGATATTTATCTTTCAATGTAATTCCATTCTATCTCAATAAGTATGTGTGATGCCGTGTGCCCTTGAAACATTTTCTGAACCTGTTTGTGCCCAATTTGCTCATGTAGGTTCCAGTCTGTGGCATACCTTCAGCAAATCTGGTGGTTTGAAGTGGTTGGGGAGCTCGATTTCTGCTTCCCTGTGGGAACCTACAGTTTATACTTCAGGGTTCATCTCGGGAAGTACTACAAGCGGTTTGGACGCCGTGTTTGTAGCTCGGAGCACGTCCATGGTTGGGACAAGAAGCCGGTGCGGTTCCAGCTTGCCACCTCCGATGGACAGCATGCATTATCTCAATGCTATCTGGATGAGCCTGGGAGCTGGGTTCTGTACCACGCAGGCGATTTTGTGGCCTCAAAGCCTGGTGAAGCACTAAAGCTGAAGTTCTCGATGGCGCAGATCGACTGCACACACACGAAAGGCGGTCTGTGCGTCGATTCGGTGCTGGTGTACCCCAAGGGCTTTAAGCCAGAGAAGGTGGTCACCGGCAAGATGTCGTCGGAGACGACAAGGTCATCGTAGAGATGTAGCGGTGTTGCTTACACTATAGAGTTGTAGACGAACGCAGCTTGCAGCCCAATCCTATTATCAATTTGGGCTCTAGTATGCAACGAAGGAAAAAATGTCTGTGTAAAGGATAGTTGGCTCGTATTTTGTGTGATCAGTCGCGTCAGAGCGCTCTGTGTGTCCAGTTTTCCCATGGGTATTTTTTTTCTCCCCCTGGTGTTAAATGAGACTTTTAAACCTACCTACGGTGAACGGTTGTTTGTTTCCACTTTGATCAATTGGTATTCCTTCAGAGAAACTTGTGTTGTTTCTTCCTGTTGTTCGTTGTACTTGTGGTGATAGTGACTTTGACTAATGGCAATCCATTGTGAAACCTACTAGTACATCGTGGTGTTTGACTTCGCCTAATTGGTATCCCTTCTCAGAAACTTCTGAAGTTGATGCCTGTTGTACTGGTGATGGTGGTGACTTTGACTAATGGCAATCCATTGTGAAACCTGACTAAGTTGTGGTGTTTGAACTTTGAATGCTAAGCGTGCTTCTTCCTGCATTCAGATTTTGCACGCTTGGAAATTTCAGTATGATGGCCTGTAGCCCTGTACTAGCATAGCTGAAATATTCTATTAACAGCAGGAGCTCAATAATAAATTCGGCTGTTGCTCGATCCGTGGGGAAGGTTTCTCTTTGCCAAATTCGCCTGGCTTTCTACTGTTGTCTCGAACTGTACTATACTTAGCTGTCAGTCCCCGTGCAACTTTTGAGTAGTTGATGATCCTCTCTTTCATCGTCACCAGCATGATCTTCCGTCGTTGTTCATATCGTCATCGCCACGAAGCCCCATTCTTTGTTTATTCTACTAGTACAAAACATCTCCTTTACATTGTATTTTGGAGAGGAATCAACGGCGTGCAGCTCTCCGCTGGCGCATCATCCGCTTTCGGTGCGCCCAAGGATTGGTTGGATTCGCTTGGCCCCTGCTTCAGCTTATTCATTTCCTATGGCCGACCCTTTGTGCCGGTGCCGGCGAACCGTCCATTAGCCCGGCCATCTCTGAATTCTTTGCTTTGTGTAGGCGTGTGGATGATCGGAGCCTTCCGCTGGACCAACCGTCACTCGATTTGGTGCCATGCGGTAGTGGTAGTGGTTCACTCTGAATTTTGATCGGTGTTGGCGTCGTCAACCGGCAAAAAAGAGAGGTGGCTCGAGTGGCCAGGAGCTTTTGAGCCGGGTTGCTGGTGACAGAGGTCTGCTTAATGCCGCGTAAACGGCCGTCCGTTTACTGGTCAGAAACGAGGTTAGACTCGTTTGTCAGAAAGTTCAGCGCTACGTGCAAATTGGCTACGCAAGACCGATGTAAACCAACCAATTATCTCACCATTTTCTTCTCGGTAATATGGCTGGGATCTTGTGATGGCATGACCTGTTTGTTCAGAACATGTAGTACATGCCTTTTTGTAGTGCTTAGCTGGGTTCACATACTCGCACCCGGTGACAGTTTGCCATTGTTTGGTTGAAACCAAATTAATCAAAATTATTCTAAATGTTTGTCATTCAATATTTCAGGGAACGCTGGCAGGTACAAGTTCCACCACCATGTAGATTTGAGAACCATGTATGCCAAAAATTTAGCAAAAAAGGTTGGATGGGCACACACATGTTCACTTCATATAAATATTGTCATCTATGCAGTGTCAGAGAAAAAGCAGCCCTACCATATCCTCTGTGAACGTCTAAATTTTTATAATTAGAATTTATTTGAAGTTCTTGTCCCACTGAGTTGCTCAATCATCAAAATTTGCTGAAATGAGTTAGCTTTAGTCGCCGCACAAGGCATTCTTTTTCTGTTTTCTTCTCTGGAGCATCTCTTACATATTAAACTGAATTCCAGTGGAAAGACATAAGTCTGACCTCAATGCAAGTTGAGAGGTTGCTGTTAGGATATACTGTATGTGTACCGTAGCGTGTGTGTATTCCTCTGTATTCAGTCAACACACACGCACGCACTCACCAACGTCTAGCAGTTAGGCAAGCTTAGTTAGAGGGGATCGTGGCCTCACACGATCATATCAGTCGTGGTCCAAGCTGTATATAAACACTACCAGGCTGAATAATCAAAGTGTGTTGAGTTCTCTCCCTGTCTCAATTCTCTACAGTTGCCAATGCAATCTCATCTCTTACAATTCATTGCACTTGATACAGAAAACCAGTAATCAATTCATCATAATCAAACACCAGATCATGTTCTCCACTGAAGAAATTGCATCAAACGTAGAAGTGTAGAACAGTATAGGAGTAATACTTGCTGTAATAATTTGATCAGTTGGCAACTTGGCCAAATGTAATCGAACACTACGAAATGTGTATGCTAGCTTAATTAGCTGCTACTGATTGGTTTTGCTACTTGCTGCTACTCTGCTCGTCGGTATCCGTTTTTCCTCGTTCGCCATCGACATCGTCTGGCGACGCCTCGTCGTGTATTCCGTCAAAGAAATCGTCGAATGTGAATCTAATGCGCTCGTCGTCATCCGTAAACATCGGGAGGTCCGTAAGCATAAAGTCGTCGTCAGTCATGGCGAACCAGGGACTCGCGGCCTCCGGGTCCTGCTGCAGCTGCTGCTGCTGTTCTGCCTGGTACCACGCCATGAACTCATCATCCAGGGAACTTTCAGCGGCAGGCGCTGGCAGGGGCGGGGGCTCAAGCATCTTCAGTGGCTGCTCATCATTCGGCTCCGCGGTTTCTGGATAGCCCCTGTGTTCGGCAGCCTGCTGCTGCGACGTCGGCAGGTCGTCCGCGACGAGTACCATCGGCGGCATATTGTCCCAGTCCGCAAGCTCAGAGTGGTTGACGACCTTGTGCTGCGGCGACGTCGCCGGGTAAGTCGCCGGGGCCGGTGAACCTGTTAGTAGACCCATGAAGCCAGCGTGCACGGCGTTGTGCGGTTGCGTCGTTGGGTTGGTCGCAGCGGCCGGAGTCACCCAGCTGCTTGGCCCCGGTGCTGACGACGGTGCACCGAACACGGAGTCGTGATAGCAATGTGGAAGTCGGACCTGTGATAGCATATTTTCCCCGGCACTGGCTTCCGCCGGTGCCTGTGAGGTCGAGGCTACGCTCGCCATGAACGTCGGACCCGGGGATGGCAGCTCCTCCACCTTCTCCTTGCCCTTTATGGATGAGGTAGCGACGCCCTGTCCTGTATCCTTCTTCCCCTTCCCGTTTTTCAGCTTGTAGAGGCGGTACAAGGCCAAGTCTGCGACCTGCAAAAACACAAGGCAGAGAGACGCAGCTGTATCAAAAGAGTGATAACAGGAAGGGAGACGCCCCCCTCGTAAGTGCAAACAGAGCCCAACGTACATGTAGCTCGCTTAAAAATAAATCAAAATCAGTAATTTAGAGCGTCAGAAATTCGAAACAAAAATCATATACATATTAATAATATCAAGATCTACAGATGTGCAAATTTTTAATCCAAAACTCATATATTCTACGCTAAAGAAAAAAATAGGATGGGCTGACAACCTCGTGTGCATTGCGAGTTCAACGGCATTTTTTTTTCTAAAAGGGGGAGCAAGCTCCGGCATCTGCTTCAAACGATGCACGTAAATCAGTGTGATGATATTCACTATCTTTCTATAGAACCTCTCTTGTCTGATAACTAGTCTCATGCGATTATTTGTGCCCTTTTCAGACAGGAGATGAGGTGAAGAAAATAAATCATTTTTATTACAAAATTCAGAAAGATACATAGAAAACAAAGCCGAGTCTTTTTGCATCGAGATAATACCTACACCAGGTTACCACTAACCCTATGGTGACACAACGACACTTGACATAAATATACATCATCACCCCCATACACCAGAAGAAATTGTTAACGTGATCCTTCGATTGCAATGCTATAAACTGTTTATCAATATTTACCTTTTGTTGTTACTTTTAGAGTTTGTCTATGTTCCAGACGACTGAGATTTTCAAGTATACATCTGAAAAGGTGAAACTATAGTTAAGCGCAAAGTGAAACACGTTCCAGTTGGACTTAATTGTTTCCCAGTCGGTGGCACTTTTCTATAAACCATGATTTCACTTGTTTGGGTGACTGAGACTTGAGAAAATCTCTGAGATTTAACAAAACCGTTACTTCTAATACTTGAACAATTGAGGTTTTTAGATGGTTGCTATTCTACAACCATGCATGATACTAGGGTTGCCATGATTGCAAATCCTAGTTGAAGATGATTGGAATTATGCCCAGAGGCAGTACATGTATGTGAACCCCGAGTATCTAACTATGATCTTTTGTCTTGTTGATACAAATTATAATTAGACTCCAACAAGATCCTTAATGGTAAGACATGTAAGCCGACACTAACTTAATATACTCCCTCCGGTACGCAGAAAATGTGACACGGAAACTGTGCTATGTACGTACACATTTTTAAACTGATCACGACACTTAAATAGGATCGATCGGATGGAGTATATTTAATGAGATTTATTTATAATATTTGAAATTTTAAATTACGTAAAAAAACTGAACTATTTTCCCCACATTATAGTTCTAATTTGTTAGTGACCTGCAAAGTTTCAAATTCGTATTTTGTATTGTTTGAGAGATAAAAAAGAAATAAGGGGTGGTGTCATGTGGCTCAGTCAGAACTTTCCCTTAGCCCTTATTGTCGGGTTCCAAAAACAAGCAACGGCAGCAAGTATGATAAATTAGCTAACTCAAAGGCAAGAGAGGTAATCAAAATACGTAATATTTCGTCCGATTGATCGCGTGATCGGGTATATCGGCTTCAAGCTCGATCCGGCAAGGCATCCAACCATGAACAATACGGGTACCAGTGTAACGATGATTGATTACCTTCTCGTCGGGTCCATTGATCCTGGTGTACTCGTTCAAGCCCCACTCGGTCTTGTCGGGTTCCTTGTCGCCGGCGTACTTCTTCTGGTAGAAGACCAATGTGAGCTTAGATCCGACGACGACGCCGCCATGCTTCATGGTGGTGAGCGCCTTGCCGCCGCCCGAGGCCTTCCACACGCCGTCCCTGGTGGCGCGCACGGGCTTCGGCCTGCCGGCCCGCCGCTTCGGGAAATCCCTACGGTCGAAGAAGTAGATGTACCCGTCCTCCTCGTGCCGCTTGTACACTTCTGCTCCATCGATTTCGATCAGTTCCGATTTCGCCACAGATTTAAAAAGAGTGCTCGACCATAGAGAAGAAGAGAGTCAGGGCTAGCTAGCTGGGATCGATAATGTACCATGGAGATAGGCGGGATGGAAGTTTCGGATTCTGACGTCGTGGAAGATGGTGGGGAGCGGGTAGGGGAGAGGGCGGCCGTCGAGCTTGTCTCTTAGGAAGCGCATGAGCTCGATGTCATTGGGGACGAAGCGGTAGCCCCGCGGGAACCCGTGCTGGTTCTTACCGTCGTCGGCGACCTTCTTCTCCATGATCATGTCCGAATCCGCGCGGTAGTCGATCTCGATCGGTCGGCGTGGTGATCGTGCTGATTCGTATCGAATCCGGCGACGTACTTACGGTGATCGACGAGAGGAAAGAGAGGAGGGAGCGTCGTTCTGAATTTTTCGTGTGGCGGTGGGGTTTAATTTGGCGGGGACGGAGGGATGCGTCCGAGTTTGGTTTGATTTTGAATCTGGCCTGGTTCGACTTGAAACGTGGGCCAGCTTTCATCCGAGCTGGGAAAGTATCGGGATTGATCAGGAGTACGGACCTGCTACGAGCGGACGAGGATCAGTTCAACACGTGGTCCGCTAATTTACTCAGGGGATATATCTTCGGATCTTTTTTTTTTTGCATGGTAATACGATTCTCATTGATAAATAAAAAACGAGATACAAAGTACGTATACACCGATTTTACAGATCTGGAAAGATAGGATAAACCTATGTGACAAACCAACGCCTATCTATCTTCTTCGGCACCACCGTAGCAGCCACCAAGTAAAAAATAGACAGATCACCTCTTCACCCGAGCTCGACGCGGCTCCATCGCTGATCATCAGCTTTTCGGACCTCCAATGTAGTTTGCCATAGGACAAACCATTGCCGTTGAAAGAATCAGACCGGAGCAGCATGTCCCCGGACACACAGTGACAAGATAGTTAAGGAGGCTGGTTCTACGTCTACCTCAGCGCACCAAAGTTTAAACCGCAGGTTTGACATTGCTAGTTGTTTCTCATTTAGAATGAATATTCTTCAGTGGGAGGCGACGTTTCCGTCGACAACGAGCGTCGGCTCGGCATTTTGGAGATGCGGGTAGGGTATGCGTGTGTGCGTTTATAAGAGTGAGTGTCTGTACGTGTATGCAAGCGTCTACGTTGTACTGCGTCAAAAACAAAAAAGATCTACCACGGTGCTGAACTACCGCCGCCGGGAACTGGCGTCGCCGGCTGAGCTACCTGCCCAGATTGTAACCTTTGTCTGAGGTACCCGATATTACTGGTTAGAGTAGAAAAGTGTGTACGGTACACATGAAATTTGCCCGCTTTTCGAAGCGTCCGACATTACCCCTATATATTAAGGGGGGAGGAATTCAAGCTCTCTCAGCGCTCGAAAATTCGGCCGTCCGATCTCGATCGGACGGCCCAGATCGACCAATTCGCGCGCGGTACTATAGCATGAACAGTTATCTACAGTACCGCGCGCGATCTGGGCCGTCCGTTCCCGATCCAACGGTCCCAGCGACGTCCCCGTGACGGATTTGCAAAACTGTCCCTCACATTTCGAGCAATAAACCCGCAGTCCACACTTTCCGAAGGGATGGAAGTTTATGCAATTCTTACAAACCCTAAGGACCTTTCTGCAAGATCGCCACCAAATCCCTCCTCCTCTCCTCCTCTCGCGCGCGGCCGGAGATCGTCGACGCCGCCGACTCGCCTCGCCGCCGCTTGTCGAAGACTAGTCCCTGGAACTAGGGGTGTCTCTCAAAAGCCAGCAATCGAGTAAGGGGCTGAACACAACGTCAAACAGACCCTCAACAACCTCGGCGACGGTGCTCGTCGAGCTCGGTGAGGAACATCACGACAGAGAGGGAACACGAGCCGCTACCCAGGTTCAGGCCCACCGTGAGGTGTAAAAGCCCTACGTCCTGCTAAGATGTATTGCACTGCTTGGAGAGGTTCACAGTACAAGGGTGTTTGCTGAGGGCACAATTGTAGCTATGGTGGACTATGGTGGAACGAACTCCATCTTCTCCTTCAGACGTAGCTGCTTGGGTGTTGAATGAGTTGGTGAATGCGGGATCCCCCTCCTATGTCGTACACTGGCTCCTTATATACTGGCATTGGTCCTCTTCCCCGAAAATCTCCGGCGGGAAGGGATACCACAATGCCGCAAAGATGGAGCACAACGCACAGCGTCGGGGGCGTCCATGGACGCGGTCCATGGCAGAGAGCACGTCGTCTTGGCAGGAAAAGCCACCGTCCATCCAGGACCGTGAGCTGGCGCTGCAGAGCTTTGTGACATGTCCCACGGTGACGTCACAGTTGGAACGTAGCGGCGGCCGGCCGCTTTATCACCAAATTGGCAAGTCTTGGAGTCCGCTTTGCTTCCTCCAGCTCCTTTAACCGCTTTATACACGAGAATGGCAACTGCGGCGTCTTCATCACTGCGCGCAGTCGCGCGCATCACTCTGCGGCGGGCGCAGAGCCCATGTGCACTCTGCAGCGTGCGCAGGAGCTTGCTTCCACTTGAAGGGACACCGTGAGGGCCTGGAGCCTCGCCGAGGCTCTGTAGCGGTTGACTCCTCGTGAGGGAAAACCTCGCGAGGGTAGCGCGGAGACACGCCAGGACCTGATGGTCTTCTAAGAGAGGCCTTCCTGAGGCAGAAGTTCGTCTCGAGACCCCTTAGGCCGAACGTCTGGTCCTTAGCAGATATGCTCAGTCGATCAAAGAAACCCTCGCGAGGGAGAATCCCTCGCGAGGCTCGTCAGGCTGAGCGCCTGGTCCTTAGTAGAATTTCCTGCGGAGCGTTTGAGGGCTGTGGCAGGCCGGCCCATGGTACCCCGGTTTCCACTGGGCCGACAGTAGCCCCGGGCCCGCGATGGGCACGCTGGAGTTACTCAGGCGGAGGCGAACCGTCGTGGGCCCAAAGAAGCCTGCGCAGCCCGAGATTCGTGGAGCGTCGCGGCTGGACACGATCCCACGATCTCCTCTGAAGTAACGGGCGTAGTGGTGGATCCCGCCACGTCCTGATAACGGCTCGATGAGCCGATATAAGGCGGAGAGCTCGGCGCAGGCGGCCATTATTTCACTCGTTCCCCTTTCATCTCCTTCTTCCCAGCGCTCAATCCCCAAGCTCCTCCTTTGCAATCTTGCTGCAATGGCGCCCAAGAAGACCACCGCATCCACGAAGGGCAAGGCGGTGGTTGTGGCGCCCTGACCCGACTGCTATACAGTGATGCTGAGTGTCACCGGTTAAGCGATACAACCGGAGGTTACGGGTTTACCAATCCCCGGCCAAAACCTTTGGCTGGCGTTGCTCGGAATAGATCATCGGCAACGCAACACCCCGATTGATGCCTTAACACAGGCTCAACTATCAATGCATAATAGAGAGATCAAGACTTGTGGAACAACTGGCACTTCACAGACTCTACGACACAAAATTATTATAGTTCAACTCTTATAATAGAGAAAGATAGCAAATTACAGCCAGAGGTCATAGACCCAACAATACAACAAGCGGAAGCGAATTAAGTTGTTCTAACAACAAGATCCAAATTATGGCCTAAGAGGCCTACAGATAAACATCCAACGCCAGCTGTTCCGGGATGTCCCAAGCTGCCACCTAGGAACCCCAGACTACTCGTCGACGTCCACAAAGAACCCACCTTCGAGGTCAGTGAAGTCCTTCTCTGAAACAAAACAAACGACGTTGAGTTCGACGAACTTGCAAGATTATATATAGAGCTTTAGCTCGATGAGGCTTTCAAAGTTCTATGGCTGTTTTGCATAAAGCTGATTTTATTTATGAAAACATAACTCAATGGCATCGACTATTCAGAGTATTTTTAAAAGAGATAAGAAGTAACTATTTTCTTCGATCACCTTTCCCATCATCAACCACCATCATCACTGCACCTGTTCTACAAAGGCACCTCCCCGAATCACCCTCGAGGAAGTCAACCTTGCATTCTTGAGTGGTACCTTTAGTACCCAGTTTTTAATCATTCCGTTCAAGTTATTCTATGGTCTTATCGTCCTTTCCCAAGTTGTCCGTAACCGTGGACACGGCTTTTTGAAAAGATTTAACCCTGCAGGGGTGCACTGTGTTTACCTTCGGTACCGCCCGGCTCATTGCCTACGCTTAGCTCTCTTTCGGGGAAAGCTGGCTGAGTGGGAACGGTTACAACCTTTACCTTGTTTGAGACTAACCCAGGATCATCAGTGGCGGTAGGATAGGTTCAGTGCCTCCAACACCCTGTCCCGTGGCCACTTATTTTCCTGACACCACCATCCTCATCTCTGTCTTGACCACCATCCCAACGCACGCGCAAATGGAAGCCCAAACTAGAGGACCCTCGGCTAGCCCTTCACAAGTTAGTCGGTCGACGAGGGCTCCATATATCCCACCGAATGGAAGCGCGCTCATTCTTGGTTCAAGAGGTAAAGAACTCGCACCTAGGCGGTGAGAGTGAGACAAAGCACCACCATACCATAGTGTCCTCTCATCCCCACCTTTAAGCATTTTATTACCTGTCACCACAAATTCTCCACCATCATCTGTACATCTCATCACCTGTTTCCAACAATGGAACATCCACCGGACTGCTAAGCATTCAACTAAGCATGGCTAAGCATCAACATAGAATAGTTAAGTATTTCTGGCCAACAATACAAACCTATGGATAATAGGAGGGAAACAGATATTGGCATCGGAAACTTAATGCAACTATAGGATACTCTAATCCAATAAAATTGACATTTGGAACCGCATGCAATATTATAGTGGAGAAAATATTTGCGGAAAATAGGATTAGACATGCTCGGAGGGGGGATTACGCTTGCCTGGCTCAACGTGCTGGTAGTACGGATCATCGGGGTATTGTGGTGTAACCCCGGCTGCTTGATCTATCAAAGCATAACAACGGAAGAACAATCAATCACCACACAAGCTTTAACAAATGCAATGCGCAAACACATGATGACATGCCATTTTAAATCCCCGGGAGGAGGATGATTCAATCTATTCAACTTAAACGGAGTTCGGATGCTTAGAGGGGCGCATCTCGAATTCACCGTGGAGTTAAGTACAATAGCCTCTTTACTTGTTAAATGGAATAGATGAAACCTGTTGTTAAATTGCATATGAATGACATGAACATGTTAAGATGCCGTGTTTGGGGTGATTAAACATCCTTGTAACAAGTACTAAAAGTGAGATGAAGTTTGGTTTGCATTACAGCTGCAACAGTTTAAAAAGGAGTAGCCGGAATGAAATCCGGAAAATTCCGGGTCTGGTACCGGGAGAAATCCGGTTTCAGGTCCAGATAATTCCGGGTTTGGCACCGGAAGAAAAAGATCCGGAATTATTTCCGGGTGAATTCCGGGTGTATACCGGGCGAAAACAGGTGAGTCCAGTAGCATTTTTCCTTAATCCGGAATAGATTCCGGAAAATTCCGGGACTGGCACGGGATTTTCCAGTTCGACGGGAGTTGCTACTGCTATGGCGAATCGACGAACGAGAGGGAGAGGGAGGGGATGGAGATGTCCATTTGGACCGCAAGCTCACCCTGAGCTCGTAGGAGAGGTCGGTGAGGTCGGAGGTGGACGGAGATGGCCGGAATCGCGCGGCGCGGCGCGGCGGCGGCCGTGGTCGGAGAAGAGAACGGACGGCGCGGTCGATTCCGGGCTGTCCCGGCTTGATTTCTTCGGCGTGGACGGAGAAGACGATGCGGCGGAGCTCGTGGTGGTCTTCGATTTGCTCGGGGTGTCCTCAATCGACGGCGACGCGGCGGCGGAGCTCGGCGGCCATGGTGGCTCGGTGTGGAGCTCGGGGAGAGAGAAGAGAGCAGGTGAGCGAGTGAGGGGAGCAGGTGGGGCTCGGTGGTGTGCTCTCCTAGCAGAGGAAGGCAGAGCAGGAGGGGCCCGGCGCGGTGCGAGCTGGTGCGGCGCGAGCGAGGAGCTCGGTCGCTACAGGAGGAAGAAGGAGATTTTGCAAAAACCCCCTTGGAAGTTTTCTTCCATCACGGATAGGTCCTTTTCCCTTTTCTTTTTAAAACCAGCCGCACTTTGGAGATTTAAATGAGGCACTCATACATTTTAGAAAAATATGACAAAATTTGGGGAGACTCCCCTTAACATTTAGAAGCTCCACAAATTTTGGTGTCTCCAAATAAAATGTTTTGTACCACTTTTATTTAGAAGGGTTGGATATGGCATTTTTGCTAAAACCAAAAGGTACCACTTTTGTAATTTTTAGAGAGAGTGCAAAAATAATATTTTGAACTCTTGGAACTTCCTTGACAAATATAATATGTCAAAGTATTTTGTTTTGCAAGTTTGAGTGCCTTCATTGATTTAGGATTTGTTGTAGCAAGTTTGGCATTTTGTTTTGCAATGTTGCCAAACCAATTAGCAGGTTGTTTAGCAAGTTAAAATGGATGCCATGATGCAATGGAACACAAAAGCGAAAATTTTACTCGGGTTTTCAGGTTCTCAACTTTGGGCTGTTACAGTGGTGCAGGGCGGCGAGCCTGCCCCGATGCGGCAGGACGGTGATTTCGAGCCGGCTCTGACCGGCTTCCGCTTCGAGAAGGAAGCGCAGCTGGACAAGGTGCGTCACATGGCGGCCTCGGCGTCCAACGAGCACGGCGCCACGGTGCTCAAGCGAGCGGGCAACCCCCACGGCAGCTTCTACCCCATCTTCATGCATACCCTCTACGCCAGGCTCGTGCCTCCCTTCTCTGACTTCTTCCTGGCGGTTCTGGAGCGCTACCAGATCCAGGTTCTTCATCTCCACCCCAACTCCATCCTCGTCCTCGCCATCTTCGCCTATCTCTGCGAGGCGTATATCGGCATTCCGCCTTTGGTGGACCTCTTCCACAGCTTCTACGCGTCCCGGTTCACGGCGAACAAGGAGCGGTCGGGGTGCGTGTCCTTCTGCATCACCGATGACATGAAGGGCGTCTACATCCCCATCGCGCGGAACGGCGAGAACATTGTGACCAGCGTGATGAAGAAGGTGGAGGACTTCCGCAAGCGCTGGTTCCTCATGCAGTTCGGGATCCAGAGCGCCTTCTTCAAACTGCCTGAAGCACCTCCGACGAAGAGGGCGACCTGGTCTTCTAAGGCACTCAAGGGCGCATCACTTGGCCCCGTGGTGAGGCGCTTGAAGGACCTCCGCGAGGCTGGCCTCACCGGGCAGATGGTGGCCAAGGACTTCGTGAGGCGTCGCATTGCTCCACTCCAGAGGCATGCGGACGCGATGTGGCTGTACTCCAACCAGAGGGACAAGATGCGCCTGAGCGCCACCCTCTTCACGCAGGAGGAGGTGCACAGCATCATGGAGACCCTCTTCACGTCTCCAGACATCCCCGCGCCTACCGACAAGGCTGTTCCGCTCCACAGGATCGATCTTGGGCGTCGCGTCTTGCATGTGCAGACGATGCCGAAGTTCGACCAGTGGGGCCTGGTGCATGAGGGGCATGTCGGGCCTCGCGAGGACCCGGAGTCAGCAGCGCAAGGGGCGCCAGCTGAGGGCGACGAGGAGATGACGGAGACGCCTGCGGAGTCTGACGCAGGCGCAACCGGCGCCTCAGGAGGCCCTGCTTCTTCGGCGGAGAACTCGAGCGCCTCGAAGAGTACGGTGCCTGAAGTTGAGATCCACGAGATCTCTACAGGCAGCGGCGACCAGTTCGTGGTCGCTCCCTCGCAGCGTGTCGAGGGAAAGGAGGAGAGCGACGATGATGGCGCTTCGTCAGGACACTGCGAGCCCCGCTCCAAGGCGATCCACGACAGGAACGCCGGAGCCCGGGAATAGGCAGACGCATGTACGAGCGCGGAGCCCAGCGCTCCGCCTGCGCGGCGGACGAAGAGGAAGTGGGTCGACACCGCGGCGTAAGTTTTGTACTTCTTTTTCTGTTTGATGTCTTTCTTGTGTAAGCCTCTCGAGGGGTTTTTAAGCCTTTCCCTCTCCAGGCGTCCCGTGGAGCCAAAACGGCGGAGGCTCCGGAAACTTGGGGAGATCTCCAGCGCAGCAGCGGCATCTGCAGCGCCTACGGCTGAGGAGGTGCCTCTCGAGGCCACCGCCTCTTCTCCCGAGGCTGCGGGGCCGCCTCCTGAGGCAGAGGGGCGCCACGAGGAGAAGGAGAAAGAGGCGGAGGTGACGATGCCGCCGCCTGCGCGGCCTGACGCCTCTCCTGTGCGGCAGGAGAAGACACCGGAGAAGGATGTAGCAAGGACTGCGTCACCGGCGAAGGAGTGTGCGGCGGAGACAGCTGCGTCTGCAGAGGCGCATGCTGATGTCGAGATGGAGGAGACCACCATGCCGTCGCCTCCACCAAGCGCAAGCCTTGGAGGGCCTATGGTGGATACTGAGGCTGCCGCGGGGGCGGCCTCAGCAGAGAAGGCCAACCCTACCCCTGGGGGAGAGGAGAGTGCTCCCCAGGGGCAGAAAGCCCCCAGTGCGGAAGGCGAGGGAGGCTCTCACCAGAGCCCCCAGAAGGTCCCTAGCGTGGAAGAAGAGGGAGGCTCTCACCAGAGCCCCCAGGCGCACCTCGAGGCCCCTCCGAGCCCAAGGCGTGACGTTCCGGAGTCCTCGGCAGGCGCCGGCGCTCCCAGGTCCTCTGGTGAGTCATGGGCCTTAGTCTTGCGGGGTCGGCGCCCAGTTGCAGCTCGCCGAGAGGCTGTCCTTCGCTCGGCGAGGGAGGTGCTCGATGGGCTTGAGGCCCAGCTCGCTGAGGAGGATCGCGCCAGGGTGGAGGAGGATGCCGAGCTTGCGTGGGGCTGGGCTTGCCTCCAGGAGACCATGGAGCGCAGCCGCCGGAAGGACGAGGCAGCCCGGGCTCAACGCGAGGCGGCGCTGTGCGATGCTGAAGAGATCCGCATCAGCGTGGTCCGCGAGGTTGAGGAGACCCTTGCGGACCTAAGTGCTAGGCGCGAGGCTCTCGAGGCGGAGACTGAGGCCAAGCATCAGGAGATGGCGGCGCGCGAGTCGGCGATCTCCACCAAGCACCAAGAGCTTCTGGACCGTGAGGCGAGGATCATCGCCGAATCGGAGAACGTGCGGCAGGGCTTGGAGAAGCTCCGGGAGGACTTGCGCATCCGTGAAGGCATGATCGTGCAGCGCAGGGTAGAACTTGACGCCCGCGAGACTGAGCTGCGCAAGCGCGAGGAGCAGGTTGAGCAGATCGAGAAAGATCAATCCGCGCAGCGGGAGCACCTGGAGTCTCGCGAAAGCAAGGTGACCCAAGACAAGGCGTTCTACCAGAAGCGCCTCACACAGACCAATGAGAACCTCCGCAAGAAGGAGGAGAAGATGGCGGAGGAGTCCGCGACCAAGGAGAAGCTCTTCCGCGACAACTGCAGGCAGGAGTTCGCGGTGAAGGCCAAGAAGCAGGAGGATCGCTTGACGAAGAGACGCAACGAGCTTGACGCTCGCATCAGAGAGCTTGAGGCTCAAAAGAAGCGATTTGATTCCCGCCTCCAGGTTGCTGTAGAGGCTCGGGTGCACGCGGAGCAGACCTCGCTTCCTTGAGGCAGGATATGATCGAGATGCAGCAACAGGTGGGGCCTGTCGTAGAGCTCGTCGAGGAAGCTCGGCAGAGCGCTCTGGCTCCACAGGTCTTATCGTGCCAGCGGGAGCGTATGTTCGTCTCCTTGGTGAGGCGTGCGCGGACTGTTGCAGGCCGCCCGGGGGCCGAAGCCCCCGTGCTTCCTGCCGAGGGAACTCCAACGTCACCACCTACCTCGGCTTCTTTGAGCAACTTCTCACCAGCCTCGAGGAGGTCGTGACGAACCTCGACGACCTGGTGGACAACGAGAACCGCGAGCTCCTTGGCGTCGCGGTCGGCCAAGTCTTCACCAACCTTGCACACCTCCACCCCGGCTTTGACTTCGCGGCGGTGATGGAGCCTTTGGAGAAGAAACTCGCCTCGAAGTTGGATGCCTCGGTGTGGGACGAGTCGAGACGTACATCCAACGCTTCAAGAGGGTCGAGGTCGAGGAGAGCGACGACGAGGCAGGCGCTGAGGAGGGGGGTGATGAGGCTGTTGACGGCGACGACGACAACGATGACGGCCCTGCTGCCTAAACCGTCCCTGTGGAGAGGTGTGCCTGGAGCACCAGTTATCTTAGGACTTGTAGCTTTACTTTGTAATGGTTTGTAAAGACACTTTTATTTTGTGCAAGTGTGAGTGCCCCTCGGGTGGCCTTTTATCTGTTCCCTCATGTCTTTTTCGCTCTACGTCGTTAGGACCCTGCTCTTAGCGCAAATAGCACCGCCGTTTCGGTATGCCGGAGTCAGGGCTCGACAAGGCCGGGGGGTGCGTAAGGCTTAGAGAGGTAAGAGCTCTCGAGGCGCGATGCTCGGGAGCTCCCCTTTGACGTGCTGATGGCTACGTGTTGGTGAACCCCAAGAGGAAGGTTATGATGTAGACAGCAGAAGTTTTCCCTTGAGAAATCTACCCAAGGTTATCAATCCAGTAGGACTTGATGATCTATCGGAAGGTTGTTGATGTTGACTCCCCCTGGCGCTAGGGAGCTTGCACCAACGTGGAATCTGCACAGACACAAACCAGAACTTTGCCCAACACGAAACAGAGAGGTTGTCAATCTCTCCGGTCTTGCAGAAACAAAGAGTTAAACGTATGGTGTGGAAAACAGCAGGAAAAACAGCAAGTAACAGGAAACAGATGATTGCAGCAGGTTGTGTAAACAGTATGAGGAAATTGGACCAGGGTCCACAGTTCACTAGTGGTGTCTCTCTCAGAACAGATAACTAGCATGTTGGGTAAACAAATTACAGCTGGGCAATTGACAAATAGAGAGGGCATAACAATGCAATACATGCCAAGATGTCTACTATGAAATCTAGTTGGGCATTACAACAAAGTACATAGACCGTTATTCCAACATCTATGCCTAAATAATCCACCTTCAAGGCAGCATCCGCATCCATTCAGTATTAAGTTGCTAACAACAGATTATTGCATGAAGTAAAGTGTGTAATGTAATCAATACAAGTGCCCTTGGACACTGCACCAATGTTTTATCCCTAGTAGCAACAGCACATCTACCATCTTAGACCTTTCTGTCACTGATCCAGATATCTAGAGACTGAACCCACTATCGAGCATAAATACCCCCTCTTGGAGTCACAAGCATCTACTTGGCCAAAGCATCTACTAGCAACGGAGAGCATGCAAGATCAAGAGCACATAGATAAACAACTTGAATAAACATGGTATCAATATTCATCGGATCCCAGCAAACACAACATCTAGCATTACAATAAGATGATCTTGATCATGTTAGGCAGCTCACAAGATCTAAACATGGAGGCACAAGGTAGAGAGACAACCATCTAGCTACTGCTATGGACCCGTAGTCCAGGGGTGGACTACTCACGCATCACTCCGGAGGCAGGCATGGTGATGTAGAGCCCTCCGGTGATGATCTCCCCTCCGGCAGGGTGCCGGGAAGAGCTTCAGAACTCCTCCGATCTGAGATTGACGATGACGGCCGCGACGGAACTTTTCGTGGAATATGATCGACCGTAATAGGGTTTTCGCGTCGCGGAGAATATATAGGCGAAGAGGCGGCGTCGGTGGCCGAGGGGGGCCACCACGCCATAGGGGGCGCGGGCCCACCCTGGGCCGCGCCCTAGTGTGGCGTGGCCCCCTGGTGGGTCTGCTCCGACTCCCCTTTGGACTCCGTGATCTCCTCGTGATATTATTGACGATGTCTTTTGTTTCGTCCAATTCCGAGAATATTTCCTTAATAGATTTTCTGAAACCAAAAACAGCAGAAAACAGGGAACTGGCACTGTGGCATCTTGTTAATAGGTTAGTCCCAGAAAATGCATAAAAATGATATAAAGTGTAACCAAAACATGTAGCAATTGATATAATAACAGCATGGAACATCAAAAATTATAGATACGTTTGAGACGTATCAAGCATCCCCAAGCTTAGTTCCTGCTCGTCCTCGAGTAGGTAAACGATAAAAACAGATAATTTTTGAAGTGACATGCTACCAACACAATCTTTGATCAAATAACAATGTAATGCACATGATCTGAATGAAGTGATCCAAGCCAATGGTCTATAGTTTGCAAGCAAGTAAATAAAGAGTAAACATAAGTGATCACACAAGTGCAAACTTTCATGAATAACACTATAAAACATTTAGAGATATAATAGTCTAACATAATAGTTAGTTCACAGCAGCAATAATTCTCAACATGAAAGTGTTTGTATCAACACAAAGGAAGATAATAGCTTCAGCTTTTGCTTCAACTTTCAACATGTATATCATATAGATAATGTCAATGCAAAGAATATGATCAACCAAACACAAAGTTATGTAAAAACTGTTATACTGGAGTTGACAATGATGTTTGCTTAAGTAGACAGAAAGAAGTGGGAAAACTGACTCAACATAAAAGTAAAAGAATGGCCCTTCGCAGAGGGAAGCAGGGATTAACATCATGTGCTAGAGCTGTAGTTCCCGAAGGCATATAGAGAGCATAAAATATTGTTTTGTAAGGTAATGGTGTATACAGGTGTCAACAAATCAAATAGCAGGTACTTGTCATCTTCCATGGCTAACTAACTTTTAGAGCGGTTCCGAGAGTTTTTAGGACTGCACTTGTAACAAGCACTTATTGGTGACACTCCTCCCAACCATTTACTTTCCACAAACCATGGCTAACCGAATCCTCGGGTGCCCACCAACATTCACCATGGAGGAGTGTCTATTTATTTATTTATTTAGGGTGGACTAACCAGCTCTTTAATGCAAAATAAAAGGTGGAGAAGCAGATGAAGCTGCCAATCCTTGTAAATTAATTAGCATGGAAGATGACAAATCTCACTACTACGTCCTTATGAGCTTTTCAAGTAGTGACACAAAAAGGAAATGTAACAGTTTTGAGTAGTTAGTAGATAGCACATGAAGAAATTTACTTGGAATGGTGAAAACACCACATAATAGGTAGGTATGGTGGACACAGGTGGCATGGATTTGGCTCAAGGTTTTGGATGTACAAGAAGCATTCCCTCTTAGTACAGAGTTTAGGCTAGCAAGTTATTATAAGCAAACATCATTATCAACTGGAATAGCAAGAGTGTACATAAAACACAAGGTTTGACGAACCATAGACTCCCACTGTCTTCCTTGTTAACACATAGCCTTCATCCAAAAATTATCTAGACTACTATGGACTTCCAATCATGCAACAGATTATTATAGCAGAAAATCCTTATAGTAGTTCTTCATTAATAGCCATTACTTACATGATGCACAAGCTTAAACATTAATTACTTGACAGCTCAAAACAATTGGCAAGCATCAAATTACTCAAGACAACGATCTAAAAAGATTCATGTAAGCATTTTATACCACTACCACATGCATAGCATTTTTCTGGTCCAACCAAACACCAATCAACTTATTTGACAACTCTCCAAACAGATATAAGTGAAGCAAGAGAGTACTTTCTTCAAAAGAAACTGAAAGCTCTAACAAGAGATGTATGAAAAACTGAGAGCTAACAGCAATAACAGCAACTAGACAGGAATACTCAACAAGTATAAGTGAAGCACAAGAGTATTCTAATGAAAAAGTGGAGCGTGTCTCTCTCCCAAACATGAATGCTAGGATCCAACAAGTATAGCACAGCAAACAAAACAAAACAAACTGAAAACAAAAACACACTGACGCTCCAAGGAAGAGTACACTAGTATGAAGCAATAAAAATATAGCACCATTAGAGATGACCTGATAATTTGTAGATGAAGAAGGGGATGCCTTGGGCATCCCCAAGCTTAGATGCTTGAGTCTTCTTGAAATATGCTGGGGAGGTAAGCCTCCCCAAGCTTAAGCTCTTCACTCTTCTTGATCATGTAATATCATTCTCCTCTATCAACACTTGAAAACTTCCTTCACACCAAAACTTAACAGCTTTTCTCATTAGCAGGTTAGTGCACTAAAAGATAATACTTCAAAGTTCTAGCAAAGACAAAACTCACAAGCCAACTATTTTAAACATTAGCCACTGTTACTAGGCTCAAGTGGGCACTTTTACACGAAAAGAAACCACTTAAAAACTTGTAAAAGAGAGAATGCAAAATAAAAGACAGAATCTGTCAAACCAGAACAGTCTAATGACGAATTTTTTCGAGGCACTTACGATGCTCAGATGAAAAACTTTTGAAATAATGAAAGTTGCGTAACATCATCAGGAACATGCACAAAAATTTCAGCATTTTTCGATTTTTTCTGATTTTCTACTGAATTAAACGGTGACGAACAGCAATCTGTCCCAATGCAGTCCCGAAAATAAAACCAACTTTGCATTAGTAACTCTCCTTGGCACAACAAAACAGCAAATAAAAGATACAAAGGAGTTGCTACAGAGGTAAACAAGCATCCTTGACTCAAGAAAACAAAAATAAAACAGCAAATAAAAACATGGGTTATCTCCCAGAAGTGCTTTTCTTTAATGCCTTTGAGCTAGGCATGAAGAGATGCATCAAGTATTGTCAAGACCAGAAAATCCAAAACCATAATTTGTCTTGACACTAGTATCATGTGAGTATTTCATCTTCTTCCTAGGGAAGTGTTCCATACCTTTCTTGAGTGGGAATTGAAATTTTATATTCCCCTCTCTCATATCAATAACAGCACCAACAGTTCTCAGAAAAGGTCTTCCCAAAACAATAGGACAAGAAGGATTGCATTCAATATCCAAAACCACAAAATCAACAGGGACAAGATTGTTATTAACCATTATCAAAACATCATCAACTTTTCCTAAAGGTTTCTTCATAGAAGAATCAGCAAAGTGAACATCCAAATGACATTTTTCCAAAGGTGCAAGCTTGAGAATATCATATAAATTTTTAGGCATAACCGAAATACAAGAACCAAGGTCACACAAAGCATTGCATTCAAACTCACTCAGTTTCATTTTAATAACAGGTTCCCAATTATCATCTAACTTCCTAGGGATAGAAGCTTCAAGTTTTAATTTTTCTTCCCTAGCATGCATGAGAGCTTTGATAATATGTTCAGTAAAAGCCATATTTATTTTACTAGCATTAGGACTCTTAGCTAGCTTTTGCAAGAACATGATGACTTCAGTTATGTTACAATTTTCGAAATTGAAGTTGTTGTCATCAAAAACAATGGAGCAATTATCACCAACACCTCTAAAAATTTCAGCACTTTTACTAGGAACAAAAGTAGTGCTATCAGGCAATTTAAAACTTTTTGTAGAGGTAGTAGAGACATTTCCAACACTTATTATCTTTTCACTAACAGTAGGGGGCGCATTAGCATGTGAGGCATCATTTGTTTCATTAGTAAAAATAGTGCAAACTCTAACAACACTATTTTGTTCAGCAATTTCAGCTTCTCTTTCTTCTCTCTCCCATCTTTCATGAAGTTCAGCAAGCATCCTAATGTTATTATCAATTTTAATTTGGATAGCATTGAGTGTTTTACTCTCTCTAATATCACTAGGAATAGCTTTTATTTTCAGCATTTCAACATCATGAGCAAGACTATCAACTTTAGCAGCAAGAGTATCAATTTTTCCTAGCTTTTCCTCAACAGTTTTATTAAAAGTAGTTTGTGTGCTAATAAAATCCTTAAGCATGACTTCAAGATCAGAGGGCACACTTCTATTGTTACTGTAGGAATTACCATAGAATTACCATAAGAGTTGCTACCATTAGCAGGATATGGCCTATAATTGTTGCTACCAAAATTATTCCTATAGCATTGTTGTTGAAGTTGTTATTTTTAATGAAGTTTACATCAACATTTTTCTCATCATGAGCAACCAAAGAAGCAAGAGGAATATTATTTGGATCCACAACACCATGTCCATTCGAAAGCATAGTCATAATAGCATCAACTTTATCACTCAAGGAGGAAATTTCCTCAACAGAATTTACCTTCTTACCAGTTGGAGCCCTTTCAGTGTGCCATTCAGAATAATTTACCATCATATCATCAAGAAGCTTTGTAGCAGCACCCAAAGTGATGGACATAAAGGTCCCTCCAGCAGCCGAGTCCAATAAGTTCCTTGAGAAAAATTTAGTCCTGCATAAAAGGTTTGGATGATCATCCAAGTAGTCAGTCCATGAGTGGGGCAATTTTTAACCAAAGACTTCATTCTTTCCCAAGCTTGGGCAACATGCTCATTATCAAGTTGCCTAAAGTTCATAATACCACTTCTTAAAGAGATAATTTTAGCAGGAGGATAATATTTTCCAATGAAAGCATCTTTGCATTTAGTCCAGGAATCAATACTATTTCTAGGCAAAGATAGCAACCAATCTTTAGCTCTTCCTCTTAAAGAGAAAGGAAACAATTTCAGCTTAATAATATCACTCTCTACCTCCTTATACTTTTGCATATCACAAAGTTCAACAAAATTGTTTAAGTGGGCAGCAGCATCATCAGTACTAACACCAGAAAATTGCTCTTTCATAACCAGATTTAACAGTGCAGGCTTAATCTCATAAAATTCTGCTTTAGAAGCAGGTGGAGCAATGGGTGTACAGATAAAATCATTGTTGTTTGTGCTAGTAAAGTCACACAACTTAGTATTTTCAGGATTACTCATTTTAGCAAGCCTAAAACAAGCAACAGGGCAACTCGAAATTAAAAACTAGATGCAGGAATTTAATTTTTTTGGGTTTTTGATTTTTAACAGCAAGCAAAACAAAAATAAAACAAGACAAAAAACAAAGTAAAGAGATTGGAACTGAGAGACTCCCCTTTCCAATAGCCTCCAAGTCCCCGGCAACGGCGCCAGAAAACAGCTTGATGGCTACGTGTTGGTGAACCCCAAGAGGAAGGTTATGATGTAGACAGCAGAAGTTTTCCCTTGAGAAATCTACCCAAGGTTATCAATCCAGTAGGACTTGACGATCTATCGGAAGGTTGTTGATGTTGACTCCCCCTGGCGCTAGGGAGCTTGCACCAACGTGGAATCTGCACAGACACAAACCAGAACTTTGCCCAACACGAAACAGAGAGGTTGTCAATCTCTCCGGTCTTGCAGAAACAAAGAGTTAAACGTATGGTGTGGAAAACAGCAGGAAAAACAGCAAGTAACAGGAAACAGATGATTGCAGCAGGTTGTGTAAACAGTATGAGGAAATTGGACCAGGGTCCACAGTTCACTAGTGGTGTCTCTCTCAGAACAGATAACTAGCATGTTGGGTAAACAAATTACAGCTGGGCAATTGACAAATAGAGAGGGCATAACAATGCAATACATGCCAAGATGTCTACTATGAAATCTAGTTGGGCATTACAACAAAGTACATAGACCGTTATTCCAACACATCTATGCCTAAATAATCCACCTTCAAGGCAGCATCCGCATCCATTCAGTATTAAGTTGCTAACAACAGATTATTGCATGAAGTAAAGTGTGTAATGTAATCAATACAAGTGCCCTTGGACACTGCACCAATGTTTTATCCCTAGTAGCAACAGCACATCTACCATCTTAGACCTTTCTGTCACTGATCCAGATATCTAGAGACTGAACCCACTATCGAGCATAAATACCCCCTCTTGGAGTCACAAGCATCTACTTGGCCAAAGCATCTACTAGCAACGGAGAGCATGCAAGATCAAGAGCACATAGATAAACAACTTGAATAAACATGGTATCAATATTCATCGGATCCCAGCAAACACAACATCTAGCATTACAATAAGATGATCTTGATCATGTTAGGCAGCTCACAAGATCTAAACATGGAGGCACAAGGTAGAGAGACAACCATCTAGCTACTGCTATGGACCCGTAGTCCAGGGGTGGACTACTCACGCATCACTCCGGAGGCAGGCATGGTGATGTAGAGCCCTCCGGTGATGATCTCCCCTCCGGCAGGGTGCCGGGAAGAGCTTCAGAACTCCTCCGATCTGAGATTGACGATGACGGCCGCGACGGAACTTTTCGTGGAATATGATCGACCGTAATAGGGTTTTCGCGTCGCGGAGAATATATAGGCGAAGAGGCGGCGTCGGTGGCCGAGGGGGGCCACCACGCCATAGGGGGCGCGGGCCCACCCTGGGCCGCGCCCTAGTGTGGCGTGGCCCCCTGGTGGGTCTGCTCCGACTCCCCTTTGGACTCCGTGATCTCCTCGTGATATTATTGACGATGTCTTTTGTTTCGTCCAATTCCGAGAATATTTCCTTAATAGATTTTCTGAAACCAAAAACAGCAGAAAACAGGGAACTGGCACTGTGGCATCTTGTTAATAGGTTAGTCCCAGAAAATGCATAAAAATGATATAAAGTGTAACCAAAACATGTAGCAATTGATATAATAACAGCATGGAACATCAAAAATTATAGATACATTTGAGACGTATCACGTGCAAGCAGCCCATGAGGCGTAAGAGAGAAAAGAGAGGCTCGAGGGGCGACAAAACCAGCGGGAGGTGCCAAAGCTCATGAGGCGTAAGTTCTGGACTTAGCTTTAGCGAGACGCCTGTCTCGTAGAAGATGTTGTGTTCCTGGTGAGGTGTTTTCCCTCTCGAGGCTGCCTGAGGCTGGTTTGGAGCTTTAGAGCCCTGCAAGGCATCTTGTTCCCTGCGTTGGAGAGAGAGTGGCGAACCCACAAGCAATGCATAGTTGTACAACTCATGCGCGCTCATAGGTTTCCTCATGGGTATCTCACGAGGAGAATAAGCACCAAGGTCCTTGCTGAGGTGACGTGCATGGGAGCTAGCCCACGAGTCAGAGCTCTTTGGTGAGATAACGGTCGTGGGCGGAGAGCCACGAGTTAGAGCTCGGATCCTTTGGGTTTTTCGATGCTGCTGGGATGCTCCCGAGGCACAGGCACCGTGCTCAGTCCCCGCTCGCGAGGTACGCATGGGGAAAAATGTGAGCGCGAATGAATGCAAGAAACAAAACTCACCAAGCAATATTACATAACGGCGCCGAGGCGCAAAAGGTTCATGATGACCTGAAATTGTTCATTACACTTGGCGAGGCCAAGACAAAGTCCGCCATGTCTGGGCATGGGGTTCCACATGGAGTGGCTGAGGCTTCCCGCGGCCCGTGGCGACGCGTTGTAGGGAGCTCTCAGTGGAGACGGCCCTCGTGAAGGGAAAGCTTGGTGAAGCTGGGAGGTGAAGGCGCATGCTTCCCTCTTGAGACAAAAAATGCCTGCCGCGACGTGATCACGGGTAGAACTTGCGTAGGTGCTCGATGTTCCATGGGTTTTTGATTGGATCGCCGTCTTCCGTCTCGAGCCGCACCGCGCCGGCCTGGCGATGTGTGCGACCCTGTAGGGGCCTTCCCACATGGGTGAGAGCTTGTGGAGGCCCTCTCTGGAGAGAATCCTCCTGAGGACGAGATCGCCTGTCTCGAGGGTGCGCGGACGTATGTGGCGGCTGTGGTAGCGGCGCAGGTCTTGCTGGTACTTTGCCGCTCGAGGGCGGCACGGCGACGTAGTCCATCGAGCAGCAAGTCGTCGTTGTGGAGCTCCTCTTGATTGTCCTCGTTGAAAGCAAGGATCCGTGGGGACCCATGCTTGATCTCGGTGGGGAGGACTGCTTCAGCGCCATAGACGAGAGCGAACGGCGTTTCTCCAGTGGGCTTCGTGGCGGTGGTGCGGATGGACCAGAGCATAGAGGGGAGCTCTTCGATCCAATTCTTGCCGTGGGCCTTGAGGCGAGTTGAAGCTTCTTGTCTTGAGGCCTTTGAGCACTTCGCGTTCGCTCGCTCAGCCTGCCCGTTGCTTCGTGGATGAGCCACCGAGGCGAAGCAGAGCCGGTGCCAAGACTCTCGCAGTAGGCCCTGAAGATGCCGCTGGTGAACTGTGAGCCGTTGTCGGTGATGATGCGATTTGGCACGCCGAAGCGACAGGCTAGGCCTCTGATGAATTTCACCGCTGATCTCGCCGGGATGCTGCGCACCGCTTCGACCTCCGCCCATTTGGTGAACTTGTCAATGGCGACGTAGAGGTAGCGGTAGCCCCCGCTGGAGCGTGGGAATGGCCCAGGATGTCCAGCCCCCAGACCGCGAAGGGCCAGGAGAGCGGGATGGTCTGGAGCCCCAGTGCAGGCTGGTGGACTTGCTTGGCGTGGAATTGGCATGCCTCGCAAGCTTGGACAACGGTGGTTGCATCTTGAAGCACTGAGGGCCAGTAGAATCCACTCCTGAAGACTTTCCCTGCAAGGGTGTGTGGTGATGAGTGGTGGCCACATTCTCCACTGTGTATGTCCTTGATCAGCTGGCGGCCTTCTTCAGGGGGGACGCATTTTAGTGCAACTCCATTTGGACGCTTGCGGTACAGGTCTCCCTCGTGAAGGCAGTATGACTTGGCCTGGCGAGCAATTCTCTCTGCTTCTGCATCCTCTTCAGGGAGGACTCCGTCCCTGAGGTACTCCTTGAGCTCATCGATCCAGCCCGTCTCTTGATGCGTCATGGCCAACAGCAGGCGTTCTCCTGAGGGTGGACCGCAGCTCGGTGCTCCAGATGTTGGTGTGGTGGGAGCTCTTCGTCTGTGTCCATTTTGACCGCTTCTTTTGGCTGTTTCACCGATGCCCTGGTGAGTCTCTCCTCGAACACACCGCCTGCTGGGCTTCTCTGCGCGATGCTCGCCTGGCGATGTCGTCGGCCTCCTGGTTCTCCCTTCGTGGGATGTGCCTGAGCTCCATCCCCTTGAAGTGTTTCTCGAGCTTGCGGACCTCCTCGAGGTAAGCGGCCATGTGGCCGTCCTTAGGCGTATAGCTCTTGTTGGAGAAGTTGACGAGGAGCTGGGAGTCGCCCTTGATGAGCAAGCGCTTGATGCCGAGGGCGATTGCGGCTCTGAGCCCGGCGAGGAGGCCCTCGTACTCGGCGATGTTGTTGGAGACCTTGTCAGTCGTGAAGCACAGCTGGACGGCGTAGTAGAGCTTGTCGCCCTTGGGTGAGGTCAGGACGACGCCAGCCCCTGCGTTCCGGCATGCGAATGCTCCATCGAAGTGCATGGTCCAGTGGCTTGGCACGTGTCTCCAGCTGGCGTGGTTTCCGCCTCATGAGGCTCTTCTTGCTGCGTGTCTGTCCACTCGGCGACGAAGTCCGCCAATGCCCTCCCCTTGATGACCCTGGTGGTGTCGAAGCGCAGGCCAAAAGGTTGCAGCTCAATGTTCCACCCTGCGACGCGATCAGTGGCGTTTGGGTTGCGCAGGATTTGCTCCAGAGGGAATGATGTGACCACCGTGATGGGGTGGCCCTGGAAGTAGTGGCGCAGCTTCCTGGAAGCGATGAGGAGCGCGAGGAGGAGCTTCTGCTGCATAGTGTACCGCTCGCGAGCATCTCGCAGCACAGTGCTGACGAAGTAGACGGGATGCTCGACGAGCGTTGTCGATGGTGACGCAGCACTGGGCTCCTCGGGAGCCTTGTCGAGCCTTTCTTGAGGTGGACCCTCGGCGAGGGTGCCTTCTGGTTGCGCGGGCTTGACATGAGGCTCGAGGCCTGAAGAGGGTGCTTCCTTATCGGGGGGATCTGGGCTTGGCGTGGCGGTGTCCTTCTTGGCGAGGACTGGCTCTTCCCTTTCTGCCACCAAGGCTGCGCTCACTGTTTGTGGAGTGGCTGATAGGTACAGCTTCAGATGCTCGCCAGGCCTTGGGGCAACCATGACAGGTGGGCTAGCCAAGTACTTCTTCAGGTCTTCAAATGCTTTGTCCGCCTCCGGCGTCCACTTGAACGTGCCAGACCGCTTCATGATCTTGAAAAATGGCAGCGCCCTCTCGCCGAACTTGGAGATGAACGGCCTAGGCTGGCCATGCATCCCGCTAGGCGCTGCATGTCCTTGAGGCGACGAGGTGGCTGCATTTCTTCTATGGCTTTGATCTTGTCAGGATTTGCTTCTATGCCGCGGTGAGACACTAGGAACCCGAGGAGTTTGCCTGATGGTACCCCGAAGACGCACTTGGCGGGGTTCAGCTTGATGTTACTTTGCGCAGGCTGGCAAAGGTCTCCTCGAGGTCCTCCATGAGGGTGTGCTCTTCGCGAGTCTTGACCACGATGTCGTCGACGTAGGCTTCTGCGTTTCTTCCCATCTGAGCCCCCAAGGCCTTCCTCATGAGCCTCTGGAAGGTGGCGCCGGCGTTCTTCAAGCCAAAGGGCATGCAGACGTAGCAATACACACCACAAGGGGTGAGAAATGCTGTCTTCTCCTCATCCTCCTTCGCCATCTTGATCTGGTGGTAGCCTGAGAAGGCATCCAGAAAACAGAGGAGGTCGCAGCCGGCGGTGGAGTCCACGATCTGGTCTATCCGAGGCATGGGGTACGGGTCCTTGGGGCAGGCCTTGTTGAGGTCGGTGTAGTCGATGCAGAGCCTGCCGTCCCCGGTGTGCTTGGGAACGACCACCGTGTTGGAGAGCCATGTGGGGTGTGGAACTTCTCTGATTATGTGTGCTTCCTTCAACTTCTCTACTTCCTTGATGATGAACTCTTGCTTCTCTGGCGCCTGGCGCCGTGCTTTCTGCTTCACGGGGCGTGCGTTTGGACACACGGCTAAGTGGTGCTCGATCACCTCCCTCGGTACTCCGGACATCTCTGACGGTGTCCATGCGAACATGTCAGAGTTTGCCCTGAGGAAGGCGACGAGCGCGCTTTCCTATTTGGGAGGCAAGCCAGCGCCTATGGTGACGCTAGCCCCCGAGCCGCTGGCGTCCAACGACACCTTCTTCGTGGCTGCCTGCTCCTGTGAGAACAGCTGCTTCTTCTTCGCGGGCCTCTCGAGGGGCTCCATGTCCTCGTCAGCGGGGAATGCCACGGCAGCGGCCTTGTAGGCGGTCTCGACAGAGCGCATTGCGTCCTGGACTTGACCGTGGATGGCGATGGTGCCGCTGCCTGGAATCTTGACGATGTTGTACGCGTGGTGGGTGACGGCCATGAACTTCGCGAGGGCGGGGTAGCCGAGGATGGCGTTGTAGGGCAGGCCGATGTGCGCGACGTCGAAGTCGATCTGCTCGGTGCGGTAGTTCTGGGGCGTGCCGAAGGTGACCGCGAGCCGCACCTGCCCCAGAGTGGTGGAGCCACTTGTTACCCCCGTGAAGGGCCTGAGGGCATAGCCACTCGTATGGCACTTGAAGCTGCTCGAAGGTCTCGACAGAGATGACGTTCAAGCCCGCACCCCCATCTATGAGTGTCTTGGCGACGGCGATGTTGTTGATGATGGGAGTGCACACCAGAGGGATGGTGCCACAGCCTTGGTCGACTTGGGGTGGTCCTTGGAGTCGAAGGCGATGGTGTACTGCGACCACTTGAGGGGCTGGGATGCCTCAATCCCTGGAAGCGCTGCATTGACCTCGCGAGAGAATTGCTTGAAGTGGTTGTTGGACTTGGGCGCCTGAGACCCGCCGAGGATGCAGGCTATTGCCCCCTGAGGGGCCTGGTAGCCCCCAGGGTTCTCGTCGGGAGGTTGCCGTTTTGCCCAGCGTTGTTCCCCCGAGCCCTCTGCTGAAGTTGTGGCGTCCACCTCCGCGCCACCACGGCCTCCGCCGCGGCCGCCGCGGCCCTGGTTCTTCTCGCGCTCCTTGCTGAGCTGCTTGAGCTCCCAGCAGTCTTCAGTTGTGTGGTTGTGCCTGTTGTGGTAGATGCAGAACGGGCGGTTGTCCACTTTCTTCTCTTCAGCCGCCGGAGAGGCCTCGCGAGGCTGCTTTGCGTCAGGCTCTGCCGCGAGGATGGCGGTGGTCTTGCGCTTCTCGGCAGGCTTCTTCTTGCTCCTGGACCCCTCAGGAGGGTCGCCCTCCGTTTCTTTCTTGACGAAGAGGAGGCCCTCTTCAGCCTTGGCGCACTTGTCAGCCAGATCAAAGAGCTTCACCACTGAGGAGAGGGTGTCGTGGATGCCGAGCTTCTCGAGCATCCGGTGGTTCGTGACGCCCTCCCTGAAGGCGGAGATGACGTGCGAGTCCGGGATGTTCGGAATCTTGTTGCGGACCTGGCTGAAGCGCTGGATGTATCTGGGGGGTCTCGTCAGGCTTCTGGCGCACCGCGCGAAGGTCGTTGTAGGTGAGCGCGCGCTCGTAGGTGCCCTTGAAGTTGGCGACGAAGACCTTGCAGAGGTCCTCCCACGTGTCGATGGTGTTCTCGGGGAGGTTCATGAGCCACGAGAGCGCGGAGTCCTTGAGCGCCATGGAGAGCCAGTTGGCCATCACCTTGTCGTCGCCTCCCGCGGCCTGGATGGAGACGGTGTAGAGCTGCAGGAACTCCAGAGGGTTGGTCCTGCCGTCGTAGCGCGGAGGGAGGTCTGGCTTGAACTTCACGGGCCAGACGACGCGGCGCAGGTTGCGGGTGAAGGCGGTGCAGCCCGTGGCGTATGTCACACGCCACCAGCGAGCGTGCTGCGGTTCTGGCGACCTGCAGCAGCAATCTCCTGGACGACGCGGTTGTGGCGGTCCCTCTGGCGCTCGATCTCCACACGCGCATCCGGGGTTCGCTGCACAATCTGGCAGTCGTGCAGCGAGGATGTGTGCGACGCGGCGCGGTGGTTTGCTGCCGGAGCTGCAGCTGGAGGAGGTGGCGGAGGCGGAGGGGGAGGAGGAGCGCCGTGTGCTATGTTCCCCTCGCGTCCGGAGTGGCGCACCAGCGAGCGAGAGGGCGCTGGTGCTGCAGTAGTAGTGGCAGGAACGGCGGCGGCGTTGATGAGCTCCTCGAGGTGCCCGAGCCAGTTGTCGTGGCCCGCCTGCGTGGGACGGTAGCGCAGCAGCTCCTGCGCCATCAGTAGCGCGGTAGCTGGGCTGGGCGCCGCTCGACCCTGCGTGGAGGCGCTCTCGCGCCTGGATGGGTGCAGGGAGGAAGCTCCCTCGCCCTCGTCGTCGTTGCCGCCGTCGTTGCCGCTGCCGTTGCCGCCGTCGTTCAGGGTGCTCGACGCGCGGCTCGGCGTTGCGCTCTGAAGCGCGGTTGGCGCGTGGGCGTCCACGCGGGTTGTTGTTGGCAGCGGGCTCGGTGTTGGCTCTACCAGACGTCCGTCGCGCAAGGCGCGCAGCTCGTGTGTCGGTCATGTCGCGGAGAGGTTGAAGAAGTTGAAGACGCGCCTCAGCCCCCTACCTGGCGCGCCAAATGTCGGAGACTAGTCCCTGGAACTAGGGGTGTCTCTCAAAAGCCAGGAATCGAGTAAGGGGCTGAACACAACGTCAAACAGATCCTCAACAACCTCGGCGACGGTGCTCGTCGAGCTCGGTGAGGAACATCACGACAGAGAGGGAACACAAGCCGCTACCCAGGTTCAGGCCCACCGTGAGGTGTAAAAGCCCTACGTCCTGCTAAGATGTATTGCACTGCTTGGAGAGGTTCACAGTACAAGGGTGCTTGCCGAGGGCACAGTTGTGGCTATGGTGGACTATGGTGGAACGAGCTCCGTCTTCTCCTTCAGACGTAGCTGCTTGGGTGTTGAATGAGTTGGTGAATGCGGGATCCCCCTCCTATGTCGTACACTGGCTCCTTATATACTGGCATTGGTCCTCTTCCCCGAAAATCTCCGGCGGGAAGGGATACCACAATGCCGCAAAGATGGAGCACAACGCACAGCGTCGGGGGCGTCCATGGACGCGGTCCATGGCAGAGAGCACGTCGTCTTGGCAGGAAAAGCCACCGTCCATCCAGGACCGTGAGCTGGCGCTGCAGAGCTTTGTGACATGTCCCACGGTGACATCGCAGTTGGAGCGTAGCGGCGGCCAGCCGCTTTATCACCAAATTGGCAAGTCTTGGAGTCCGCTTTGCTTCCTCCAACCCCTTTGACCGCTTTATACACGAGAATGACAACTGCGCATCTTCGTCACTGCGCGCAGTCGCGCGCGTCACTCTGCGGCGGGCGCAGAGCCCATGTGCGCTCTGCAGCGTGCGCGGGAGCTTGCTTCCACTTGAAGGGACCCCGTGAGGGCCTGGAGCCTCGTCGAGCTCTGTAGCCGTTGACTCCTCGCGAGGGAAAACCTCGCGAGGGTAGCGCGGAGACGCGCCAGAACCTGATGGTCTTCTAGGAGAGGCCTTCCTGAGGCTGAAGTTCCTCTCGAGACCCCTTAGGCCGAACGTCTGGTCCTTAGCAGATATGCTCAGTCGAGCAAAGAAACCCTCGCGAGCGAGGCTCGTCAGGCTGAGCGCCTGGTCCTTAGTAGAATTTCCTGCGGAGCGTTTGAGGGCTGTGGCAGGCCGGCCCATGGTACCCGGTTTCCACTGGGCCGACACCGCTGCGCTTCTCCCCCGTCGGATCCAAGCATGCGCCCGGCTCCGCCGCCTCCTCCTCTCCATCCTCGCCGAGAAACGCGTGCCGGGACGCCGCACGGCCGTGGTATGTAAGGCGTAGCGACGCAGTGAAAACCCTAGCCGCCAGCGTCCAATCCCAGCTCCCGCGTTCTCTCTCCGTTTCCGCCGCCACTCTCCCGCATCTCCTCCTCCGACGTGCTCGCGCCGCCGAGCACGGGTAGCAGCCGCTCTCCCGCATCTCCTCAGAAGCAGATGAGCCTGTGCGTGGTGGGCTGCACAAGGTGTCGGCGCCGGAGCACCGGACGGCCGGCCCTGCGGCACGTCCTCTCCATGTGGTCGGGAAGCGTCAGTGGATGAGAAAAATCAGCCCATGTCCCGTCCTCAGCGCCCCCGCCGGTAACGCTGCAGTCTCCCAAGAGACCTGGCTTCGATTGCATCTGGCTACTATGGAAACAATCGAGGTGATTTTTTCCTCTCATGTTTTTTCTTTGTGCGCTAGGTGTACATTCCCTGCCAATGATTTTTCTACGATTTGGTTTCCAGATGCTTCATCTCAGTTCATCGGATCTGAATCCGTGTTTGCCTGCCTGCTACTGCTACGTCTATGGACATATAGGTTAATTCACATGATTTGTGCCTACAGCTGGGAAAAAATCATATGGTGCAAGTTATGTACATGAGAATCTCGTGCTACTGCCCCTCTGCCTCCTTTTCATCTTTGTTTCTCCAGTACTTACCAGTTTTTAATTATGGTTGTCTTTTTCCTCAGAAAATGATGACGGAACGAGTTGAAAGTAAAATCTAGAGAAAGGGACCAATCTGTTCAACATCTGAAGGTAAATCGTATTTGTCTTTTCTCTAAGTACTCCCTCCGTCTCAAAATAACTGTCTTAAATTTGTCAAAAAGTGAATGTATCTAGACATGAAATAAGTATAGATACATTCACTTTTGGACAACTTTGAGACACTTATTTTGGGACGGAGGGAGTATTTGTTATGAACGATCCATTAGTGTGCTGCAGGTTCTTGAACCCATTTAATTTTTCTACGTTTGCTTGCATATAGATTGCGAAACACCAAATAATGCATCACACATGAGGCTATCTTGTGACTTAAATTTATAATAATTATGTGGTCTGTTCGAGGGTGAGAATCGGCTCTTCAAATTTTTGTTCTCAAGGTTATGGGCACAAAAATGCTTGTTGTAGGTGGACCTGTAGGGAATTCTGCTGCATGAATTATTAAATCTAGATATATATAGAGGTATTGTCGAGTCAGTTATTTGGTCCAGATTCATTACATTATGAATTTAGATAGGCCGTTCTCTTAGTTCTTATTACCAGAAATTCTTGCTAGGGCATGAATGACAGAAAATTATGCCCAAATAGTTGTGTGCCTTTTGCTGCAGCGATCTGTAAGCAAGGCACTAGACCTAATTTTTTTCCTTATGCTTATGTAAATGAACAAGAGTATACATTTTGAGATATTTGTAAGTAGCAGTTTTTGGTGTAAAAAATCATCTTCTTATTTTATGGTTGCAACATCACATAGGTGGTACTACAAGGAGGGTAGTTTCAAGACCCAGTGCATCTACCACTGAATGGTGCTTCCATTGCACCTGCTAGGACAATTTTCCTGTAACATGTAACTGAATAAATGGCGCAATCAGTTTAAAACCATGGATTATTTAAGCATCAGCCTTAAGATCAGTACTTTCAGTTATTTTTATCCGATGATTATTCCTTATAAAAACCACATATGTTGTCGTGGTGGGATCACGACAGATGCCATGGGTATGGCTAAGATGGGGCCGAATGGTCGTTGGGGGAATCCGGGGAGGGTTTATGCACTCTTGAAGTGCACAAGCAAGAACACACCAAAAACCGCAAGAACACGAACTGAAAACCAACCAACCAAGAACACGAAGAACACCACGATGTACCCTGCTTCGGGGCCCTCTTGCGGAGGTAACACCCCTACTGCAGCACTATCCTAGTCAGTATATAGCACAAGATGACTAGTACAGGTCGCTCCTCGAGCTGTGTGATGGTACAATGGTGAGAGCTTGAGGTGGGAGATGAAGTTACAAGGAGAATGAACTAGGGTGCCGGGGTCTCTTTTCTTTCTTCTTCTTTGTTTTCGTCCTCCCCCCTCGTCGTTTTTTAGCACAGGAGGGGTAGAAGCCCCTTATATAGGCTAGCCGGGTTACCATAGTGCCCCTCGCCGAGTACTATAGCCATGCCTCTGCTTTGATCATCATTGTACTCCTGTCAGGGACAAGACATGACATGCCCATCCCCTGCATCACCACAGTGGAGCTAGGATGTCCCCTCTGACTGAGACAGGACGTAGCCGCGCCGAGCTACCTCGTAGCCCTGACCCCGGATCTCCCGGGGTCAGCGGTCAGAGACGTGCTGCCCCGCTGAACCCGGGGCACGCCTCTGCCACGCTCTGTGACAGACGCTCCCGTGTCAGGCGGGAAGTGACTGGAGCATTGACTCCTGCCCGAGCTATGGCCTCCTGCGCATAAGATCTTTTACCAGGTCGGACTTCACTTCCTTCCCATAGCTCATCCTGCACTCACAACCCAAACCATAACACCGAGGTATTAGCTCGGACCCCTCGGCCCATGCCAACGGGATACCTCGGACCCCTCTGGTCCAAGCTAGGTCGGCCTGTACTCTCCAGGTCAAGACGAAGCTCGGACATTCCCAGGCCAAACAGCTCGGCAATTTCCGTACCTCGGCACACCTTTGAACTCCACTCATGCCAAGCCTTGACCCTACCCGGGGGTACTCCCCCGACATTAGTCCCCGAAGCTGGTGCGGTCCTACGACCTCGGATGGAGGGCCGTAGCAGGTTCAAAACAAGCAAGGCACCACCGCCTAAACCGACCTCAAACATAGTTCCGCCGAGGTACTTCCCACATACCACCACCTAATCCGAGGTAGATATGTAACCTGAACTTTCCGAGCTATTTGACTCAGCACAATCTTGCCTCAAGATTCTCCGAGGCACGTGGCGAAGAATCTCTGCCCGGGCTTCGAAATCCGGACCTATGAAAGACAGGTCCTGACCACACGCCGCCCTCGTCAGCCGGACCCACCGAACAGCGCGCCTGCGCACTCAAGTACTTGACCAACTTGACTTCCTCCGACCCCTCGATTCTCGCACTGACCAGCACAGGAAATCCGAGGTTCGGCGGTTGCCACTCCGCGGCCCACGATGTGGCCGATCGTGCGGCCACCAACCGCGCCACCGTGCGCTTACCCGCACACGATCCCGCGCCTTCCCGATAACCGCGCGGTAGTGCGCAGTTAACGCGTGCAGTTACCGCACTGCCCATAAATAGGCCCAGGGGGAGATTCATCGTCTTCTTCCCCACTCGCCCATTGCTCCGCGCCCACTGCACCGTGCACTCTGCCTCCATCGCCGCCGTCGCGCACTCGCCACTGAGACCTCGCCGCCGTTCTGCAACACCGTTGCCTTGAAGAACCTCGCCGGAAAAGCGCACCGCGCCTTGCGCCGCCACTCCGCCGTCGATCCTTCCCCGATCTTCGAGTACCTCACCGGTGAGTTCCTCATCTCCCCTCCATTGCCATCGCCATGAACAGGTTCATCCCTCGATGAACTCGAGGATCTGGACGAATCGATGAATCTGAGGAACCCGATGCTCTATCTTTGCACTCGTTTTGCCATACTTAGATCTTGTCTAGACTTGTAGCGGACACACCCGTAGCATTGTCCTTTTAGGTTTGCCCCTTGATTGAACTCGAATTTATCTTCCTTTTTAGCTCACCGGTAGATCTTTGCTAGTATCCCGCCGTGGTAGAAACATGTTTCCCGCCTAAATTCTTTAGCTCGGCTGCCTTGAATGACCCGAGGTATCTACTCCGGCTGAACCTTGAACTGCCCGAGGTACTTACCCCGGTTGAACCTTGAACTGTCCGAGGTACTTACCCCGGTTGAACCTCCCTTTTCTGCAGGAAAGTGCCAACATGTCGGCCATCAGCGAGAGAGGTGGATGGGATGGCTCGGACGTCACCGATGACGACATCAAATGGCTCAAAGAAACTCATCGAATCCCAGCCGAACTGCTGTATCGGCTTCACACTGGGGACGGCGAACCGATCGCCAACCCCGGCGAGAAAGTGGTGTTTGTCTCTCACTTCGAGCGCGGATTCGGACTTCCGGCCAGCAAGTTCTTTCGAGAATTTCTGAAGTTCTTCGGCTTGCAGCCGCACCACCTCCCAGCTAACTCCATACTACAGCTGTCGTGCTACGCAGCTTTCTCTGAAGGATATCTCGGCCTCTGGCCGAGCGTTGAGGGCTGGGCCAAGTACTTCCAGCTGAAGAAACAGAGCATCCCCAACAAGGATGTTGTGCACAAGGATATGACTGCCTGTGGGGCGGCCGCTATCTCACCCCGGCTGGGCTCCGAGTTCCCACGGATCAAAGGCCTGGAGAGCTGCAAGAAGTGGAATCGATCCTTTTTCTATGTGAGGAACCCCGGTACTGCCGACCTTATCAACCTTCCGGACTTCCAGCTCGGCCCTCCCACTGCACAACTCAATTGGGATTTCAACCCGGAGGACGCCTACGCCGAGGTTCAAGAGATCCATGAATACATGCTGGATCTCAAGAAAAGAGGGTGGAGTTCCGATGACATCCTCCGGACTTTCGTAGATCGAAGGGTCAGCCCCCTCCAACAACGAGCCCATAAGATCTGCCATATGGAAGGTCTACTCGATCCTACCCGGATCAGCAGCAAAGCGCTCTCCAAGGCCTCAGTTTGGCGCCGGGTCAAAGCCGTTGCCCAGACTGAAATGGACGAGGAGTGGACATGGGGCGTGGAGCCTCACAACAGAGAAAATCTTCCGGAGCAAGTGAGTACTTTACTAACTTTCCGAGCTTACGCTCCGGTCTTGCACACCTCGGTTGCTTCTTAACTCAACTCTTTTTTGCCACTCCTGCAGCGGTTCGCCCGGCAGCTGATCGAGGACGGCCCTGAGCCGTCGAACTGGGCTCCTGCCCGCCTCGCCCTGGAAGGTTCGGAGACTGACGACCCGGACAATGAGGATCACCTTCCGATCCCTAAGGCCGTTCCGAGGTCCGCCCCAAAGACTGGCTCCTCCAACCCGGGTAAGAAACAAGTTCCCACCTCCATCAGAGACTGGTCTGACGACGATGATGACGATGACGATTGCCAAATTCTGGAACCTGTCAACATTATTCCCATTTCATATGCTCCTCCAACATATAAGAACTTTCATCCAGCGTCTGCAGCTTCCCGGAAGCGCTCAGGACCTGGTACCTCGGATGCCGAGGCTTCCCAGACCTCGGATACTGCGGCGCCCAAAGCCAAGCGTGCCAAGAAAACCTCGGCGAAGCGCAAGAAACGAGGCCCCGTGGAGGAAGATGCGTAAGTCACGTTTGCTCCTCCTTTGCTTCTCCTTACTCCTCACGCTGCTCCGAGGTTAAGTTTTTTACACTCTAACTTAATCTTTCTCTTTTTTGTCTAGCCCGGCTCGGCAGATCAAGCAGAGCCACAGCTCAATACACTCACCACTGCCTCCAGTGGTTGAAACTCAGACCCCCGAAGTTGAGGTCAACCTCGGAAGCCCCGCCAGAGCCTCTCCTCCAGGACCGTCCATCGACCTTACCAGCCCGGAGAAGACCGTCTCCTCCCCAGTGCGCGTCTCCTCCTCCGAACTTCCACCGCCGAGCTCTGCTCCCCGCCGAGGTCAGACTCCTCCACCTCCTCAGAAAGATGCGGAGACAGACCGCGCCAAGACTCCGGCAAAGACCGTGCAGGAGCCTCGGCTCTCCCCCAAGTCTCAGGCTGCGCGCAACCAGCAGCAGCAGCAACAAAAGAAGAAACAACAACAACAGCAGCAGAAGCAACAGCTCCAACAGCAGCAGAAAGATTCTGTTGTTGAGCCTCCCAAACAGCCACAACAAACTCCAATGCCGCCACCGCCAACGGGACCCAAGGCTGCGAGCACCCAACTGGTGCCGCACGTTCCTGCGTCTGCGCCGAGGTCCACCTTGACCAAGACCGCGCCCTCGAGCTCTCAGGTCGCCACCTCCCGAGCTCTTTTTGCTGCTACCACTCAGCCGGACATCAGCAGCTGGGAGGTCGGGCAACTCCGGACCCAGAGCGGGAACAGCTTAGGCTCAGAGAAGCATTATGACATAGACTGGAACTCGGCTGACACTGCCGAGGTCTCCTCTAACCCGGGCTCTGAGCATCCCGTTGGACCCAGCGCCGTGCTCCAGTCCATTTACACCATGCAGACTGCAGTCCTCGATTGCAGCAAGAAGGCCTCGGTAAGTTTCTTTACAACTTTCTTTCTTCCTTTGATATCAAATGACCAACACATACTATTCCCAGTCCCCGAGATTCGGGTTGAGCAATTGATACTCCACCGAGTTAAAATTGCTCGGCTTGAATCTCAAAAACTTGTCATTTCTCCACGCTGAGTCCCCGAGGCCAATGCCAAGTCCCCGGGCCTCTTCGAACTGATCTCTCTATTTCTTCAGGAATGCAACAATGCTCGGACAAAGGTCTTCAAGAACCTCCTGCTAGATCACAACAGACTGAAGAAGTCTCACCGGACTCTTCTATCCGCCAAGGAGCAGAGCGACAAAGATCACGCCTCCAAGCTGAAGACAGCCGAGGATGAAATAGCTCGGCTGCAGCAAGAGCTGAACCGGGCTAACGAAGCCAAAACCACTGTGGAGGACGCCATGAAGGTCAAAGACCAGGCCGCCGAACAGCAGCAAGAGCTTGTCAAGACCCTGGAGAGCCGCGCCACCTCGGCCGAAGCCGAACTTACCGCCCTCCGGGCTATCTCGAAAAGCTGTTTGTCCGAGCTTACTCGGATTAACGACCAAATGGACAGTAAGTTTCTTTTCCCCTTTTCCTTATTTTCTGCCGACCTAGACCCCGTGCCACCGTATGTCTTATTTCAGCAACAGCCTTTTTGTCCTCTTCAGAGAACTTCGAGCACTCCAAGGACAAGGCTATCCGCGAAGTTCAAGCAGCTCGGGCAAAGAGGGCTGAGACAGAAACCCTCAGCGACAGCTGGGATATCCAGGACCACCTTGTCGCCCTCAATGCTCGGATCAGGCCGCTCAGAGCCATTGGAACCAAGCTGGTTGATGCTGCCATCGAGGTCCACCGTGCCCTCTGGCCCAAGGTTAATGCTCCCACTTGCATCGACGAGCTCGCCACAAAGCTGAAAGGAGCCGAGGCTAGACTTCGGGAGTGGAGATGCTCATCAGCTCGGGCTGGATCGGACAAGGCCCTGGTATTCGTGCTGTCCTGGTATGAAGAGATTGAGATCCATACTGTTACCTCCTTGCGCAAGGGCTCTCCTTGGAACTCCACCCCTGATGGCATTGCGAAACGCCAAGCAGCAGCCGACCTCTTTGCTAGCTATGCAAACACCCGGATCTTCAATGAAGGGCGCCTTTACTCAGAGGACGAAGAGAGCTCGGACGAGGAAGGAGAGTCCGGTGAAGAAAGTTCTGAGGGCGAGGAAATTGACTTTGACGAGCCTGAGAGTTCCAAGGGCAAGGCCGGCAACACCACCGAGATAGCTGAAGGCTCAGATGATGACTTCAGCTTCGACGACCTCCGAACTCCAAGGGCAAGTCCGGCACATCCGTAGCCACCGAGGTGATCTCCCCGACGTGACGGACACTCCGGCATCCACTCCAACAACCGAGGTTGCCTCCGCGACCGAGGTGGTTCCTGCGCCCGAGGTGGTTCCCGCGCCCGAGGCTCCTTCTTCCGAGGCCTGAACTTGTCTCGAACAAAATATTAAATCCCCGGTATGCCGGGTGCAGATGTAACAGACCTTAAGTAGTTTGCCTTGCTACCAGTACTATTAACTTGCTATCCGAACCATGCTTTTCTACAACTTTATGCCGAACCCTTTTGGAACGAGTCCCCGAGTTCACCTTCATGTTTACTATATCTGGCATTCTTTGCTCTTGTCTACCATTTAGGCGTTCGACAGTCGAGTCACAAGATTGTTGTTTATAGCATACAGTACTTAGCAAATCTCGAAGTGTGTTTCCAAAACCATCCGACATAAACGAAAGGTAAAGACAGGGGTTAGTAAACGACACATGCCGAACTATATTTTTGGACCGAGTCCCCGAGCCCATTTTCATGTCTCCCACGCTTTTTCATCTTTGCTCTTGACTACCTTTTAGGCAGATGCCAGTCGAGTCACAAGATTAGTTACATAGCACACATTACTTAAAGTTTGGGACGAGGTTCAAAATAGTTCGGCATATGAACAAAACTGACAAACAGAAATAAAACACAAGCACAGGAGCGAGGCAGTCCCCGAGCTTCAACCTCGGAGTGCCGACATTTCATTAAGGATTAACCGAGGTTCATACATTGCGCCTTTCATGAGTAGAAAGGTCGGAGTAGAGCTATATTCCATGGTCGCCTGACCTCTGATCCGGGGTTGTCCAGCCCATCTTCCCTGGTTCCTGCGCATCTATTAGATAGTAGGAATCATTGAGCAGAGCTCGGCTCACAATGTACGGTCCCTCCCATGGAGGTGACAACTTGTGCCGACCTTTCTTGCGCTGCACCAGCCTCAACACCAAATCTCCCTCGTGAAACACACGAGGGTTGACACTCCGGCTATGATAACGCCGGAGACCTTGCTGGTATATTGCTGACCGAGATGAGGCCAACTCTCTAGCCTCCTCAAGCAGATCTACTGCATCCTCCCGAGCCTCCTTTGCCTCGGCTTCAGTGTACATGGCCACTCTGGGCGCATCATACTCAATGTCAGTGGGTAGTACAGCTTCTGCCCCATAGACCATAAAAAATGGCGTATAGCCAGTTGATCGATTTGGCGTGGTCCTTAGACCCCATAGTACTGCTGGTATCTCATCAATCCAGCACCCCGGAGTTTTCAGCAGTGGTTCAATAAGCCGAGCCTTGATGCCGGCCAACACCAGAGCATTTGATCTTTCCACTTGCCCATTAGACTCCGGATGTGCCACCGAGGCTATGTCCAGCCGGATTCCCTTGTTCATGCAAAACCGAGCAAACTCTCCAACAGCAAAGTTCGTGCCGTTGTCCGAGATAATGCTATGAGGGTACCCATATCGCAGAATGATTTCCTTCAAGAAAGTCACTGCTGAATGACCATCCAACTTCCGAATTGGTTTCACCTCGATCCATTTGGTGAATTTGTCCACCATCACCAGTATGTGTGTCATGTTACCTCGGGCTGGTTTGAACTCTCCCACCATATCTAAACACCATACCGCAAACGGCCAAGTGATAGGAATTGTTTTGAGCGCCGAGGCTGGCACATGTGTTTGCTTTGGCATCCTTCACATCTCCGGACTATGTCCTCGGCATCAGCAAGAGCGGTGGGCCAATAGAACCCATGGCGAAACGCCTTGGCCACTAAAGCTCTTGTGCTGCAATGATGTCCACACTCTCCTTGGTGGATCTCCAAAAGCATCTCCTTGCCTTCAGCTGGCTCGACACACCGTTGCAACACCTCGGTTACGCTTCTTTTATAGAGCTCCTTGTTTATGATGGTGTACGCCTTGGCCCTCCTTTGGATTCTCCTAGCCTCGGTTGTGTCACTTGGCAAACTCCCCTCCGTTATGAACTTCATGATCTGCTCCGCCCACTCCGGCACTGGGTGCAAAGGAAAAAGTTCCTCGTCCACCTCCATTGGTTCGGCCACCATAATTTCCTCCATTATTTCCTCCACCATCCTGCGACCAGTCCCCGAGTTTTGATGAGCAGTCCCCGGGTTCGGTGCGCAGTCCCCGAGCTCTGCCACGCTGTCCCCGGGTCCGAGCAAACGCAACCGACGTCTACCTCCATTGGAACAGGTCCGGGCTCTTGCTCAGCCGGGATGAAAATAGATTCGGATTCAGGGGAAGGTTTGATTGAAGGAGTTCTCAAGTGATTCAGGGCTACTCCAGGTGGTATTGCCTCCTTAGATGAACCGAGCTTTGACAACACGTCGGCAGCATTGTTTTCTGTCCGAGGTATATGCCTGTACTCACACCCTTCAAAGAACCCGGATATCTTTTGCACATGGAACCGATACAACGCCATGTTGGCATCCAGTGCATCCCAAGTTCCAGAAGATTGTTGCACCACCAGGTCGGAATCGCCGAAGCACTCTACACGCCGGATACCGATCTCCTTTGCCACCTTGAGGCCATGGATTAAGGCCTCATACTCCGCCACATTGTTTGACGCTGAGAAATGAATCTGCAGCACGTACTTCAACTGATCTCGCTTTGGCGAGGTGAGGACTATTCCAGCCCCCAGCCCGATCTTTGTTTTGGACCCATCAAAATGCATCTTCCAATAATTATAGTCCGGCCTGGGTGGCTCATACTGCATCTCGGCCCAATCACAAAAGAAGTCCGGCAACGCCTGGGATTTGATTGCATCTCTTCTCTCATACAGCGGTGCATATGGAGACACCTCGATCGCCCATTTGGCAACCCGGCCAGTTGCATCTTTGCACCCGATGATCTCCGAGATTGGAGCTTCGCATACCACCGTCATGGGATGCTCCTGGAAATAATGCTTCAACTTCTTGACCGCCAGGTAGACACCATACGTCATCTTCTGGTAGTGAGGGTAATTCTGCTTCGAGGTAGAGATCACCTCGCTCAAGTAATACACTGGTCTTTGAACCGACCTGCCACCTTCTTCGCGCTCCACCACCACTGCCACACTTACAACTCGGTTTGTGGCCGCAATGTAAAGTAACATCGGCTCATTGTGCAATGGTGATGCCAACACCGGAGCGGTGGACAACATCTTTTTCAGCTCACTGAACGCCACGTCGGCCTGCGGGGTCCATGTGAACCCGGTACTTTTCTTCATGAGCTGGTACAAAGGTAAGGGCTCCTAGCCGAGCTACAAATCGGCTCAACGAGGCTAGACACCCCGTGAATTTCTGCACATCTTTCAAACACTCCGGTAATTCATGTTCTCAATAGCTCGGATCTTGGCCGGGTTAACCTCAATACCCGGCTAGACACCAGGAAGCCGAGCAACTTTCCAGCCGGGACACCAAAGGTGCACTTGTCCGGGTTAAGTTTCAACCTATACTTTCTCAGGTTCACAAATGTCTCCTCGAGATCCTCGAGGAGAGTATGTTTCTCCTTAGACTTGATGACAATATCATCGACATACACTTGCACATTTTTACCCATCTGAGAGTGCAGGCATTTCTGCATACACCTCTGATAAGTTGCCCCGGCATTTCTCAGACCAAAACACATGACACGATAGCAGTACGCCCCATACGGGGTAATAAAGGCAGTCTTTATTTGATCTTTCGAGTTCAGTGGTATCTGGTGAAAACCAGAGTACGCATCGATAAAGGACAACAGTTCACAACCAGCAGTAGAATCGATCACTTGATCAATCCGAGGTAATGGAAACGGATCCTTCGGGCACGCCTTGTTGAGGTTAGTGAAGTCGATGCACATGCGCCACACCTTGACCACGGCTGGCTCGTCCTTCTTCTTTTCCACCAAGACTGGATTGGATATCCAGTCCGGATGCAGCACCTCCATTATGAACCCGGCTGCAAGCAACTTAGCCAGCTCGTCCAGCACCACTTGTCTTCGGTCGTCTGAGAGACGACGGGTCGGTTGCCTCACCGGTTTCACCTCCGGCCTGACAAATAAAGAGTGCTCTGCCAACTCCCTCGGAACACCAGGCAGGTCCTTAGCTGACCATGCAAAGATATCCCGATTCTCACGGAGGAAGTGACAGAGCTCGCCTTCCTATTTCTCGCCCAGCCCGGCCCCAATGATGGCCATGCGCTCCGGGTGCTCCGGGTCAATGGGAATTCTCTTGGTCTCCTTGGGCACCTCGAACGCAGCAGCTGAGTCCGGGCTCATCAGTCCGGACACGCCGAGCTGCGTGGACTGCGCCATTGCCACCACTTCGTGCAGTTTCTTCTTCTCAGCTGCAATCACCAAAGCCTCGGCCAGATTAGACCCCGCCGAGGCACACTGAATGGCTCGCTTGTAATCACCCGAGATGGTTATGATCCCATTGGGCCCTGGCATTTTCATCTTCAGGTACGCCACATGGGTGGAAATCATGAACTTGGCCAGGGCTGGCCTTCCAAGCAATGCATGGTATGCACTCTCCAAGTCCACCACCTCGAACTCGATACTCTCAACTCGGCAGTTATCCTTGGTTCCAAACGCTACATCCACCCATATCTTGCCCATGGGTGCACAGGAAACGCCAGGCACAATCCCATGAAAGGTACAACTGCTAGGCATTAACTGATTTGGGGATATGCCTAACTTCACCATTGTGTCCCGGTACATGATGTTGATGGCACTGCCATTGTCCACCAGAACTCGGGTAAACCTTACATTGTTAGTAGGCCCGCACAACGTCGGATCTACCACCAGGGCATACCTTCCAGGGCTCGGCATGATCCGAGGTGTATCTTTCCTGCTCCAAGTGACCTCCTGCTCAGACCAGTTCATGTAGGTCGGCACCACCGGCATTACTGCATTCACCTCCATGGCACGCCTCTGCACACTCTTCTTGTCAGTGGGCTCGGTCACAAAGACCACATAGCTCGCATGAGCCTCTCTATAGTCATTTCCGGGGTATTCATACTGCTGGCTTGGTCCGGCACCACCATTGTTGTTGTTACCTCGGACGTTCACCACATTCACCGGTCTTGCCGCTGCAGGCCTCGGAGGAGGTGCAGTGGTTATTGGGGTAACATTTGCTCCGGACAGATTCGGGTTAGACCTCGGCTGAAATCTCTGAGGTGGTCCTCCTCTGTTTCCTCCGGCCCTTGCCCCTTCTTCCCTGATCCTGCGGTGCCAGCTGCACTGCCGGGTTGAATGGTTGGCTGGCTTACGCGGATCGGTCGTATGGTAACGGCAAGGACCATCTATCATTGATTCATAAGTCAAGGGTGGCTCTGGGTTCGGACTAAATGCCGGACCACTGATTTTCGGCCTCTGGACACCTCCAGCTTCGGGCTGATCCGGGTTCACCGCTGCAACTTGGTTCGAGGTGTACGGGTAGTCCGGCTCCCTCCTCTTGTGCCCGAGCTCTTGGCGGTCACTACACCTCGGTCCGAGCCGGTTATTTATTGGCTCCCTCTTCTGTTACGTGCTCCTGCCTCGGCTGCTGGCTGCATCGGATCACCAAGAGCATAAGAATCCGCAATCCGGATTGCCTCTGCAAGGGATTTCGGCATATCTCTCTGTAGCCTCTGCCACAGCATACTGCCATGTCGGCAACCATCTGCAAACCAGGAGATGGCCTGGGCCTCTACAACTCCTTCACAGGAATTCCGGACATTGCTCCACCGAGTTAAGAACTCCGATCAGTTTCATGATCATCTTGCTTACATGCTGCCAGGAGCTGAGGTCGGTTTGGCCTTTTGTAGGTACTAGCAAAGTTGCTGTTAAACGCCAGCTCCAAGTCTATCCAGGAGTTGATACTATACTCCGGCAAATTATTCAGCCAGATCCGAGCTGGACCCTCCAACATGTGCGGGAGATACCGGACCGCCCATCGGCGATTGCCCCCCGCTATGTGCACCGAGGATACATAATCTGTCAACCAATCTTGTGGCTTGGTGCTCCCATTGTATGGCTTGGTGTTCCGACCTAACTGGAACTGAGATACTGGTGGTGGTGGCTCCCTCATGATCCGAGGTCCGAAACATGCCGGACCAGGAGGGCCTTCCTCTCCAACTGCTCGGACAAGTAGATTCTATCCAGCTTGTTGCGGACGTCGCCCGGAGCTAACATCCGAGCTCCTATCCGAGGTCCCAACGCCCCATCCACTCTGTGATACCCGGCCCGCGCCATGGCCGAGTCTCCATCATCGTATCGGTCATCGCCTTGACCGACGTTCTGAGGTTGCTGAGCATACTCCGGCTCTGGCTGATACTGCTCCTGCGGCCGGGGTTGTTGCTGATACCTCGGGGGCGGAGGTGGTTTACCTCGGCCAGCCGATGCTGCTTGCCCACCATTCTGATTTCCCTGGCCGGAGTTACCCCTAGCCCGGCTAGCATTGCCCTGGCCCACCTTCTGCTTTGCTGCTAACACCGGATCATACTTCAGCAGCTGCTTGTTCTGACCCGAGTTGACACTCCGGGCTCGATCGGCTCCTCCGACGAGTGGAGACGAGGCTTGCCCCTTGGACACCTGACTAACGGGCCTAGCTGAATAGACCATCTGCGAATCACCAGCCCCGGCTCTGCGGAGAGCCTCATTCTGCTGGTTAGCTACATAGACCAATTCATTGACTCGCTTTTGCTGCGCACGCCATGCATCTCCAGTCAACCCGGATAGCTCGGCCCTGCCTGCCTCGGCAGCTCTGAGGTTCTTGGCAGGGGAACTATACACCGGCCTTCCAGTTGACACGCGACTCTCACTCCTAGCCGAGGTGGTAGGTCGAGCCTCCCTGTTCATCTCGTCATTGAGCCCCTTGCCTCTCTGCCGCACCCCGGCTAACCTACTGGTATCAGCTGCAACCGGGGTGAAGCCATTCGCTGCATTGTACTCACGCAGATCTCTATTGAACTCATCTCGGGCTGCTATCATGGCTACAGCCTCCTTTTGCAACAAGACACGCTTCTCCTCTAGCTCGGCCGCAGTCATCACTATATCTACTCCGGGATCTACAGGATCTGCTAGTGTCTCTGCTATCTTTGTTAGGACTGCACCTCGGCCCTGCACCTCAGGGGTGCCAGGCAACTCCTTCTCTAGCCTGGGCTTTGCAGCTCTCACCTTAGCCGCAACCTCGGCCGGCTTGGATCTGCTGGCATCTCCTCTGCCAGCGGCATCCACCGTACCGGTCATCATCACCTCGACGCAGCTCTCAGGGCGAGTGATACGCCGACCTAGCGCCGCAAGGAGAGGAGTTTCGTCGTCCACGAGCACCTGCTCCGGGTACTCGCGAACAACCTCGACAGCAACGTAGGTGACGAAGCTGCCGAGCATCATGGTGAAGCCATGCTCGGGGAAGGGCTTGCCGGCGAAGCACCCCGCGTTGTCGCTGACGAAGTTGAACTCACCGATCTTGGCGATGAGCCCGGAAAGAACACGCTCGCCTGAGCCCGTCCGGATGTATACTCCCTCCAACGCCTCAATCTGCCCCACGGTGGGCGCCAACTGTCGTGGTGGGATCACGACAGATGCCATGGGTATGGCTAAGATGGGGCCGAATGGTCGTTGGGGGAATCCGGGGAGGGTTTATGCACTCTTGAAGTGCACAAGCAAGAACACACCAAAAACCGCAAGAACACGAACTGAAAACCAACCAACCAAGAACACGAAGAACACCACGATGTACCCTGCTTCGGGGCCCTCTTGCGGAGGTAACACCCCTACTGCAGCACTATCCTAGTCAGTATATAGCACAAGATGACTAGTACAGGTCGCTCCTCGAGCTGTGTGATGGTACAATGGTGAGAGCTTGAGGTGGGAGATGAAGTTACAAGGAGAATGAACTAGGGTGCCGGGGTCTCTTTTCTTTCTTCTTCTTTGTTTTCGTCCTCCCCCTCGTCGTTAGCACAGGAGGGGTAGAAGCCCCTTATATAGGCTAGCCGGGTTACCATAGTGCCCCTCGCCGAGTACTGTAGCCATGCCTCTGCTTTGATCATCATTGTACTCCTGTCAGGGACAAGACATGACATGCCCATCCCCTGCATCACCACAGTGGAGCTAGGATGTCCCCTCTGACTGAGACAGGACGTAGCCGCGCCGAGCTACCTCGTAGCCCTGACCCGGATCTCCCGGGTCAGCGGTCAGAGACGTGCTGCCCCGCTGAACCCGGGGCACGCCTCTGCCACGCTCCGTGACAGACGCTCCCGTGTCAGGCGGGAAGTGACTGGAGCATTGACTCCTGCCCGAGCTATGGCCTCCTGCGCATAAGATCTTTTACCAGGTCGGACTTCACTTCCTTCCCATAGCTCATCCTGCACTCACAACCCAAACCATAACACCGAGGTATTAGCTCGGACCCCTCTGGTCCAAGCTAGGTCGGCCTGTACTCTCCAGGTCAAGACGAAGCTCGGACATTCCCAGGCCCAAACAGCTCGGCAATTTCCGTACCTCGGCACACCTTTGAACTCCACTCATGCCAAGCCTTGACCCTACCCGGGGGAACTCCCCCGACATATGTTTATTCACATTTCAGGCTATGGTCTTGAGGAAAGATGAAAAGAGTGTCTTGCATGAGTTGTGGCTCTCAATTTCCATGTAAGGATTCTCAATTATTTGTACATATACAATCTAATGGAGATAGCACAATGTGCTTGTGGAATTGAATTTTTTGGTTTAGTTCTAAATCTTTCTCTGGACATTAAAAAGTAAACCCTAAAAAGTAAGAAGTCAGAGCTGTACCAATTTGGGCATTTTATGTTTGACTTTGTCGTTATTATTTTTGGTGATGTTTCTATTTAGTCATAGCGGTACCAACTTGGGTTTCACTGTCGTGCTGCACGTTTGTTTGGTGTTATTTTAGTTTAGCCACATCCATATTTTTTTTGCTATTCGCAAGCGCAACCAGGTTGTTTGTTATTTCTGCATTTAGACATTGCAAGACAATCAGGTGATAGATGCCATTGATTTTAATCTCATGACTGAAACCTTTCAAGATAATCATGTGTCCTTTAAATCTTGGGCAGATGTTATTTAGATTCATTATCAAATATTCTTGGAGCTCCAAGGAACATTGTGTTTCATGGCACATAGAAAAGACGGGGATATTAAGATCTGTTGTGTATAGTATGAGTTAAACATGGTTTAGGTGAATTAGTAGAGCTATTTTTCCTAAATTCCATGATACAACAATCTTAGATTTTTTGTCCCTGCAGTACTTTTCAGTTGCTTGCAATATTATTTGATTTTTTTTGTTTCATAACAAAAGTACATGCCACCCTTTTTAATTAATCCATATGGTATTTGCATAGCCAAGAATTAGTCGAGTATGGATGATCCGTGAACTGGTAGATGAAACTTTGTTGTAAAATTGCCCAAACCTGCTTGTGCAGTTTGTCGTGTTGTGCATATCTAGATAGAAGGCTCCTCGCATTGTTCTAGATATATATATATATAGATATTTTCTTGATTTTGTGATTTTTTATTGTCCTTTAGGGTTCATAATCACTAGGCTGTTCATCATTGAGGCTCTCATTGTTTCTAATTGCTATTGCAGGACTACCATCTCCAAGCGTGTTATTCAGTCTATTTACTGTTGGTCTGCTACCCGGAACTGTCATCTTGCTGCCGGCTACTACATCTATGGGAACGTCATGCATAGGAGCTTATTTTAGCCTTCATGTGTAGGAGCTTATTCAGGAACGCTAAAACTATCAAAATTCATAGAATTGGTTTTCTAAGATGGTAAGTTTTGCCTTTTAGATTGGTTAAAATAGTCGAATGTCATTTAAGGCACTGTTGGTGCGTGCTAATTGTGTGCCATATTATTCCAGCTCGGGATCCCCTATGATTATTTTATGGTCATTTGTTACATGGAAGAATTTGGCGAGCATATTATTGCTAGATTTAGCTGCAGCTTGAATTGTTTTTGAAGGATATGCAGTATTTGGTAACTGCCTAATCATGCTTACAGTATTCCAGGAAGATGTTATTTTGTTGCATGGATTTTCCCAGAATTCTTGTGTTATAACCTGGGTGTGCCCCGGCTATGGAACCAATGTTGGCAGCTAACTCAGCTCCCTTCTAATAAGGTTGTGCTTCACACACACCAACACATATGCATATATGACAGACACATATATGCTCTATATTTCATATATATGCTTGAGGCTACATCTTGGCTTACAATCTTTCCTTCTTCTTTATGTTCTTGGTTGCTTACAATGTTTGGTACATGGCCTATTTATAGGACTCCCACCTTCTAGTGCCTTCTACCAGATTACAACTCATGTGTATTCTAGAGACTACCACTAGGTACAACTCATGTGTACTCTAGAGACTTCTACTAGCTACTACCTTACTACATTGTAGATATTTTTAGAACGCACATGATTATTTCAAGAATCTCCCCCCTAATCCTGATGCGTTCACTTGTGAAACCTAGCAGCCACGGACTCGACATGGCACACACGCCGGTCGCCACCGCACGGACACAACCTGGCGCTCACATACGCCGGTCGCCATCGCCACGGACACAACCTGTCACTCACATACGCCGGTCGCCACCGTCACGGACACAACCTGGCGCTCACATACGCCGGTCGCCACCGTCACAGACACAACCTGGCGCTCACATGCACCGGTCGCCATCGTCACGGACACAACCTGGCGCTCACATACGCCGGTCGTCAACGTCTCCATCTTCTTCCTGGCGCACTGACGCCTTTCTTCCACCCGAGCTCAACCTCGTGGTGCTTCAACGGAGTTACAGGGGTTGGGGATATATAGCCGCGGCTCGCACATACGTCGCCACGGCCGCGACCACGACGCGCACTCACGCGTCAACGCACCCACAACGCCACAATCGGCACGCCCTTAGCTCACGCACATGCCACGCATTGACGCAGACAACGCGGCCGTCTCGAGCAGCTCGATCTGGTCCTCCCCCTAACTCGCTCGTCGCCACGCTCCACACGCCCCAGCTCGTGACCATGACCGCGCGCTGACGCGATCAACACGGCCGGCCCTGCGTGCCCAGGACGCGGTCTTCTTCCTCGGCGACACACGCCGAGCTTCTTCTCCGCCGGTGACACACGGAACAACCGGAACGCACACATACGCCGGTTGCCAACGTGCTCACGCTGGTCGCCGCTTCCATGGCCGTCGCATGGCGCCGCTACGGCCTCCGTGGCCGCGCAACACCTCCACACCGCTGCCATGCCGCGCCACCGCGGCTCCTGCGCCACAACACAGGACCTCCGCGGCCTTCTCGCCGCGCCGCCGTGGCCGCTGCGCCACCATGCAGCGCCTCCGTAGCCTCCGTCCGCCGCGCACCACGGCCTCGAACCTTGCGGCTCTGATACCAAATGTTAGCAGCTAACTCACTTAGCTCCCTTCTAATAAGGTTGTGCTTCACACACACCAACACATATGCATATATGACAGACACATATATGCTCTATATTTCATATATATGCTTGAGGCTACATCTTGGCTTACAATTTTTCCTTCTTCTTTATGTTCTTGGTTGCTTACAATGTTTGGTACATGGCCTATTTATAGGACTCCCAAACCGACCTACTAGGAACCTTCTACCAGATTACAACTCATGTGTATTCTAAAGACTAACACTAGGTACAACTCATGTGTACTCTAGAGACTTCTACTTGCTACTACCTTACTACATTGTAGATATTTCTAGAACGCACATGATTATTCCAAGAACCAATACTTCTCCCTTTTGTCATCATCATGAAAATTTATGGTCATAAATGTTAGCCTATCCTATGTTCATACCTATGGGTGATGCATATTGCATTCTGATGGTCTGTATGTTAGGCTATTTTATTTTCTTATCTATTTTTAGAACTTGTGTTCAGGCCATGCATTTGTAATTCCTAGATCTTATTTTGCACATGAATGCTAATCTATCTTTTGTGTCATGTGCATAATAAATTAGGTTAATTTGTCGTCGCTGCTTGATTTCTCATTTATCTGTCTCTCTGCCCAAAGAAATGGTGATAAGCTCGCACAATTTGTTTAGATTTGCGTACGAGCATTGAAAATAGGTCTGCCGTATGTATGGAGGTTATGTATGTACAACATTTCCTTCGTATTACAAAACCTAACTAATATTGAACTTCACAGATTGTTGCTTTCCTTTCAGTTGCATAATTTATTCATTTCCTACTAAAGCTTATATTCTCCTATTCCATAAATTAATTGAGTGTGAAGCAAATAAAATTATGTTGGTCTGTAGACACTAAGGCCTTCTTTCATGACCCAGTGAGTTTAGCTTTTGTACTCCTTATAGCTACTTATGAGTGATAACAAAAATCGACTCGATTATGCGATTGTATTTTGTCTCATGAATTCACGTTTGTTTCTAGGTGTTTTTCAGCAAAAAATTATGTTGGTAGTACCTTTATCTAAAGAAATTGCTTTCTAGAATGGAAGAACTAATATTGGACATTCTGCCATAGTTTTCTTGAAATTATTTACATGTTTTGCTACGGAGGTTTTCATCTGCATAGATTTCATTCAGTCAATGTTTAACGAAGATGTCCATGGTCTACAAAGTTCTCTGATAGTTCAGATTCTTTGTATTTGTGTATGATCATATCTACTCATTGTAACGAATATCATTTTGCATTTCCAGGGTATATTTACTTTGCAACATTTGGCAGAATATAGGCATAGGACTTGCCACCAGAACAAATGCATAATCTTCTAACTGAAGCACCACACCTTTTTAACCAAAGTATACCACTTTGGATGTGTGGAACTGCAGTTATTACTCAGCTTTCATGGCTGTGTGCGCTACCTGCATTATCTTGACTTTTTTTTATCAGTCTGTTCTTCTATAGTCATATCTAGTTGCTGATAGAAATATAATTCACTCTCACCAACGAAAACAAGACCCAATGATTTCAATTTAATTACAGTCTACAGCATCGCTTTGCCTTCTGTTATTTCTATTATTTCTGCTACCTTAATGTTTTTATTGCGTTTTATCAACCACAATATAATCACTAAAAATCTCACCAAGGGCGCGGCGTGCCGCCGCGCCGAATTCAACTAGTTTGATCCGACGGGGGCTGCCCCCAGTGGCTCACCCAAAAACCAAATCCCAACAAGTACAGGAATCAATTTTAAATGAAAGCATAAATTTTCATTCGAATTTTGTTGATATTTTGTAAGATTTGAATGAAATTTAGGCGTCCAAGATTGATCTGAAGGCCAGGCACAGCCCGTTTAGCTGCATGCCCGGCCAGACCCTTGATGGGCCGATCACAGGTGCTAATCTCCCGCCTCGTTTTTTCGGCCCGTTTGTCCACCTATAGACTATACTGTCGCTGCGGCCTGCTAGGGACACAAACGAACGGACACCACCAATCCGCCATGGCTCTCCTCTTCCCCGCCCCATCGCTGCTCCACCTCCAGCGGCTCCCCGCCACCGCGCACGCCTCCCTCTTCCTCCCTCAACCCACAACCAGACCCACCTCCCGCCGCCGCTCCCTCCCCGTCCGCGTCCGCGCTTCCAACTCCGACCCTCCGCAGCAGGTCAACCTCTCCGTCCTCCGCTTCACCCTCGGTACCTCCTCCTCCCCCTCCACTCCGCCTCCCCGGCGCCGAAATTGGTCGCTCCGACCCGCCGGATTTCCGCATTTTCCGTTGTCTCACACGCGGCGCGGCACCAACGCAGGGATCCCCGGGCTGGACGAGTCGTACCTCCCGCGGTGGATAGGCCTCGGCTTCGGCGCGCTGGTCCTCCTCAACCACCTCCTCACGCCGTCCCCGACCTCCGCGCAGCTCGTCGGTTCTCGCCCTACCTTCATCCTGGTATATGCCACGGTACTATACACGCCTATTTAACCGGTTACGCCACGAAATCGCAGAGGTCGGAGGCTCTGGGGCTGTGCCTGGCGCCTTCTCGGCAGCGCTGCCGTACCTCGGGAGGTTCCTAGAGGTGGGATGCGTCGTACTTGTTTTTATTCAAAATGTAAACTGGGAACATACGATGAATGTTGAGAAATGAGTGTCTAGTTTGGGATTTTTGGTTGTTGTAGGGTGCGGGTGCTGCAGGCCGTGTGCCGTTGCCTGAGGGGAGCAGGCAGGTGTTTGTGATTCCTGATGAACTGTCGGCGGCGCAGAAGGAGGATATGGCCTGGGCGACGTATGTTCTGCTGCAGAACACAAACACCACGTCTGTGGTATGTTTTTCAGACGCTTCTCAGCCATATAGACTTTAATTAATCTTGAAACTTCTCGACGTATTGAGCTGACCAAAATGAAATGTGTTAAGCATTTAAAAGTGTTTTATACTTTAGACCTTGTTTTTGATAAATTTTGAATCTCATAACATTGCATTACTTTTGTTCCTTCGATAGAATCTTGTGCATCATATTCGTCAACCTTAAGCCATGTTATCCCAGATTGCTGGTATTTTATTTGCAGGAAAACCGAGATATACTATAGACATGTTCTAGGCTGTCCTGCATTTTAGCATTTGGGTTAGCTTGGTTCTGTTATTGGTGGTATGAATAGTGAATAATGCAAGGTTCTTTGTATCAGTAAAAAATGTGAATCATGAGAGCGATGGCATTGTTTGCTTGTTACGGAGTTATCCATTGTGTGATCATGTCTAGCACATTTTGCTACTTGTTAGATGTCTTACCTTCCTTTCACTTCCTGCCAGCTCATAGCAATTGGTGATGTGTTGTGCATACGAGGATACTGGGATCCTCCTGCAGATATTCCCAAATATGCCATGATTGAGTGGTTCAAGAGTCAGATGGAACAAGCTGGACTCATTGATCTGAGTAGCGCTTTGTATCTTCCTAGTTCTTCTGGTAAGTGTGCCATTCTACCCTTCCTTAAGTGCGGCACTCTATCCTGCTACCAGAACATTTTCTAAGTTGTGTATTAAAAAGTACTGGTTCAGTTATCATTGGATATATTATTCTTCCTCTTAGTGACTGCAAAAGCCATCATCTGTACCCTTTTGCTTGTATCAAGCATGAAATATACATATATTTACAATTTTGTCCGTTCAGGTGAAGCTTCATACATTAGTTGCTCTCAATTGATAATTGTAGTGAAATTTAGTCTGGGAGCTTTTATTATACACATGACACTGTTTATATTTTACCAATTGCCAGCTTTGTAAGTTGTGACTGTTTTCACTTGAAGTAGTGCACTCTGCATCTTAGGATAAGAACTGGTACCGATTTCTAGCTGGCCCATGAAAATCATGTTTTTGGTTGCCTCTGTAAATCATGTTTTTGGTTGCCTCTGTAGATGTTAGCTGCTTATAGAATATTACTGCAGTGCTTTATTCTTGTTTTATATCTTTCAATTATATGTCTTATAGTAGACCAACCATGCTGCTTTCATTAGACACTCAGCTTGGGAAGGTTCTGCCACAAGGAATTCTTTCTGTGTTGGCACAACCAATTGTGAGCAACCCTGATCCAGCTAACGGTGAAACAAAAGCTGAAGGTGTCATCCTATTGGCCTCCAATGCAAATTATGCATATAGTGAGAAAGATAGGGTTTGGATAAGAGCAGTTGCAAACAAATTTCGACGCACGTAGCTCAGTGACGTCCAAGGTATTCAATCTCTTTTATCTCATTTCTCTGCTACATAAACATTCGGTTTCACATAGGAAATTAAGGTTTGGATAAGCCAGCGACCCTACCAGTACTTGGCATATTCACTATAAACTGTTGCTGAAATGTTTATTTCAGATTTTGTATATGCTAAGAAGCAATTACTGAATTACTCTTTAAAGTTTGATTAAATGCTGTGGTCTGTGCGATAGTGTAAAAATGCTAAAATGGACTCACGAGGCTTGAGTTCTGTACAATAAAATGCCGGATACAGAATGGTTTTGGAGTGTATCCTTGGCAATCAGACAAAGGACACAAGGATGTGCAATCGAAAGAGGATTTTAAGTTCTGGGGAGATCAGTAGGCAGAAATCATTTTCGTTGTGAGCAGCACTGGTTGAAAATCAAATTGGTGAGCAAATTCCGTTTAATGGACAAAAGCTAAAATTTGGTAGCATGGGTTCTCCTTGTTAGCCCTGGGATTTCACTATCATATTAATAACACAAAAGAAGTTCAGGTACGTTTGATGTCAGGCCATCATCAGAGTATAACAGGTAAAAAGCGCCAACTGGCCATGACCTGGCTAGAGTACACCTAGTGTCTTGTCAAGTTAAAAACAAGGGGAAACAAAGAGCTTTTAAGTCCAAAATGTTGTCACAGATCAGGATTAATTGTGGTGATACAATCTTCTATATATATAGAACTTTTGAGTGCAGCTAGTGAGTAATTTGATGGACTCTTAGGAGGAATGAGACATCAGTTATATTAAGCAAAAATTGCACCAAAGAAAAAAACGAGACCGACAAGGAGGAGCCCCATGGCAGGTTAATTAAGAAGAGTGGTGCAACATCATTGAAATTCCAGGAGGAGTCGAACTCAGGTTTGAAGGCATCAACCCCAATCCACCACTAGGCTATGCCTTAGTCTGCAAAATTGCACCCAGGGTCGATGGGACCAGAGAGGTGAGGTATAAGTCGATACCTCAGCTAGTGAGTAAATGGCATTTTCATATTGAATTTTCCATCTGGAATTAGTACTGAATGTGTGCATTAACATTTAACTCTAGATGGAGACTATTTGCCGCTTCTCTTGAGTTACTTCTGTAGATCACTGCATCTGTTGGTAGGTAATGGCCTAATAGGTATTGTTCGACACTTCAATACTTTGTTAGTTGACACTGCTCATCCATAATTGCACTTTGTACCGTTCATTATGTGCACAACCATTGTAGTTGTCTTGTTTTTGAGGTGGCGGGTGCCAACAAGAATCTACTGAACTTATATCTCATACTATTTTTTTCTCACTGCACAAGTACATACGATCTGTCAAATTGTTAGAATTTGGCCTTCCCATGTAACTGAACTAATAACAAGTAATGATAGCATCATCTTTCAGATAATGGAAAATTATATTTGTGGACTGCAGGACATGATATTTTGAACCCGCAATGCATGTATGAACAAATACATGCACAACTACTCCCTATGCTGATTGAAGTATCTAATGTCTTGCCATTTTCAAACATCATTTGACTCTCTTATAATGCCAGGTCTATTATTCTCTCACTTGGATTGTTCTCTTCACTCCTCTGTGAGGTCCTAAGTCTCCGGACCAACAATATAGCCTGTAGCTTTATGTGCTTATTACTTTCAGATATCCTAGCAAGCAAGCCATTGATTTATCAATGCCCTTTGCTAAGTTACCTAGTTGGAACTCAGATTAGCTGTGTATCAGGAGTCGTGCCAGATTCTCAGTGAAGCAAATATAACAATATGTTGGGTGGAATACCTATTTTCATTTTGGTAAATGTAGCAAGAGGTAAATAAGTAAGAGACTCTTAAGGTGGTATGAAGTTAGAATCTCAATAAGTCAATAATCCCAAAATACTGTTGTACTAGATTCCTATATGTGTTCTATACCTGCCTTTTGGTAGTATGGGTCTTGTTTAGCCGGAACACCTAAGTGTACGTCTCCTAGTAGCTCGTACCAACCATAGGTATCTTATCTTCTCCTTCAAAGTAAGGGCTAGCTGCAACTGAATAGGCAATCAGCAGAATGTCTTATAAAGCGGACGTCTAACTGGTCTCATGCCTTTCTTTTTATTATCTCGCCATATTCTTCTCGGTAGTCTAGCTGGAATCTCGTGATGTCGTCATGTCATTGTCTGTGGCAAAGCATGTAACCTGTGCCTCTCTGTAGTGCTTGATCAGGTACACATACAAGTACTGCTGATGGGTGCTGCTAAATATTTGTTTGACCCTGGGGGCAAATCATATACTCCCTCCGTTCCATAATGTAAGATGTTTTAGGTGTTACACATGCATGTCTACATTCGTACTAAAACTAATGTACACACACACTAAAAAGTGTCTACATACATGTGTATACATGTGAATGTGGAAAAGGGGTAAAACATCTTATATTGTTGAGCGGAGGGAGTAGCTTGTAACTCCAGTTGCTTCTGTCTTGCCGAGTTTTTTTAATATAACTTAGTCTATTTATTTTGCATCAACGACATTGTAGATACTGAATAGTTACTGAGGGAGGTAAGGACCTTTGCAGTGAGACGGTTAACTTGATAAGAGTTGTTTGGGTCTTACCAGTTACCATTTTTTAAGTGGCATTATGCTGGATGGCACCTTTTTAGAGGACACTGAGCCATATTTTCTAGTTGAAGGATTGATGGTTGGATATCAACCTAGTCAATACTTGATCGTGTTGGCATGCTAGGAGCAAATCTTAATCATTAAGGAAAGTAAGGTAAAAAAATGCATTATACTTGTCCTCTTTAATGTTTCGGCATAATAAATCAACCCATACTGCAAAATAAGATTGAAAAGAAAAGGCTGCAATAATAAGGTTACAATCTTTTCCTTTTCTTGTAAACAATAAGAAACTCGCTTCTCTTGTGTAAACAGCTCCTAGTTTGAGGATACAGACATTTTTTTTGTTGTTGCACTTGTTGTAAAGACTAAAGACTAATTTTGACTGTTGGCTTTACAGGATCTGGTAAATTATTTCCTGGCTTGCTGGCTATTCATTTGTTGGTAGTAGTTACGTTACCATTTACTGGCAAGGTTGATAGTCTCAGTTTCTCACTGGATCATGCTTGATTTATTCTAATTTTCATTTTTGCAGTTAGTGCAGGATGGCTCAAATCGATGATAGCCAATAGACCCCTTGCCGCTGAAAGGTCTGAGTGACCAGTTTGCAAACCTCAACAGGAGGCACAGGTGGAGCACACAAGTTGTGAATACCCTGGGCTGTGGAACCAGAATCTGTTCACTACATGTCGAATAGCACATTAACCATTCGGTTTCCAGCTTAAGCGTTGTCTGAGCAAGATCAGGGATGGTTCATGTCAGACGTCGTTCCCGTGACCTGATCTCCCTTGTTCTCTTGTGAACTTATCAACTATACGGCTCCAAATCACTTGCCCTGCAGCGTCAGTTGGGCATCGTTCTTACAGGAGCCCTCTGCTGTGTTCTCACTTCTCAAGATTCAAATGCATCTGCTTGTTGTCTCATGCGGTGGTGTTTAATGCGTCCCGCCAGATATGGACCATGGTCGATTCATAGTACTAAGTTACTGCTGTCACGCTGGAGATGGGCTAGATGGTCCACTATTTTTATTTTTTTTTCAGAACATGGTCCATTCTTTGTGTGAACTGCCAGCAAAGTGGCATTGGGGGTATGTGGGCGGGCTATGTCCTCCATCCATATGTATTGCAGCAGTGTGAACTTCTCTGATTTTTTTTTTGCGTAGTAATTCTCTGATTTCAGGTGGACAAGTTTCAGACAACTTAAATAAAAATGTGAAATTCACTAAATGCACTGCCATTGAACGGTGTGAATCTGCATCCATTCAAACACACTTTACTTTGAGGACCGGTGGCACAACCGCTCAAGATGCCATTCTGGGACTGAATAAGATTGTTTCGAACCCATTTCCCTAGCATTTGCGGAAATTTAATGAGTGGATATTTCCCCACTTGTATGCTTCACAGGGAGGGAGTAAGAGCATCTCCACCGGCACCCCTGAAATAATGTTGACACCTACAAAATTTAACAAGCAACAATTAAATTTAAACTAAAGACTTAACTCTAGATCTAGTTGCACTTCCGATTCCAGCGTGGGGACGACATGGGGAACATGGATGACACTAGTTCCCCGCCCACATCGGTCCCCGTCGTCGGTGCTGGCGGTGGGGGCGACCTTGAAGAACATAGATGCCTCTAGTCTGCTGCCCTTGTTGAAGTGTGGTGGGGGTTTGATATACTAGTGCCTCTCCTCCTCCGGTGCTGGTGATGGGGTAGTTTCCTGCGGGGGGCGAGGGGGGCTGACAGTGTTTCGGGAGGATAACCGTCGTCCGACATGAATCACTCCGGAAGAGGCGATGACTTGCCGGCAGGGCGGAAGAAGCTGTTGAGGTGCGTCTAGTACTCCACCTCCACCATGTTGTGTCAATGCCACGACGAGAGTGGAGTAGAAGGTGTCGATCCGCTGCAACAACGATAGGTCCCTCCACTCCTGCATGATGTACCTTGACGATGTTCGTCATCCATCCCTTCGGTAGGCGAGTAGGACGACATTGGATATGCCAGAGCTCAGAAAGAGGTGGCCTCCTCGCGCCGATCTCGCAGTGCGACACCTCGACCATCTGTCGCTCCTCGTGCGCTTGTTGCGGTGACATGCACGGTCTATGGACAACACAGCGCAGTGAAGGGACGAAGCTCGTGTTCCGCTGACTCCTCGAGATGAACATGTCCACCCATCTTGCGGCTAGGTATGCTGGCGGACGGACGGAGTTGGGAGAGGGAGAAGAAGAGGTAGCCTGTGTGGGAGAGGAGAGGCGCAACGGCCAGCCGAAGGTGCGGGTTTAGGTGCTAAACATTAACATGACGATTGGTTTCCCTGACAAGTATTAACATCGACGACGCGTGTTCAGCCGCCGATGCGATGTTAACAAGTGCATGACGCGGATTGATGCGTCGCGTCATTCCGCACACGCCAGGGAAGCCGCTGCACCATTAAACGCCATAATAATTTGGCCCATGCCGTGTCTTGACAAGGGGGTCTAGCCTGTCGGAGGGCTTGTCCGGTGAGGCGGTGGCCCCGAGCAGACTCCAACTTTGATGTCCCTTTCGACGGTGCCGGATTGAATGTGGGTTGGACAAGACACTTGGGTGCCGGTGTGGCTGTTTTTGGGCACTGCATTGGGCCTTTGGTTTGGTGCATTGTGGTTGCACGAAACGAGGTGAAAATATGTATAGTTTGATTTGAAAACGGTAAGGCCACCTCCAACGGTCCTCCGCATCTGAACGGGCCCTGTCCGAATCTGTCCTTCTAGACAGAGGAGCCGCTCCAACGGGCCGGCGCAAAGGGACAATTGTCCACGCGGACAGGTTTTTGGAGAAACGGATAGCCTCTCGGTCCGCGCTTGGTCCTCCTTGTCCGCGCCGGGCCCGTTTGCCAGCGACAAAGTCCCCTTTCTTCCCCTCCTTCCAAATCTCGACCGGTCGGCTGCTGGATCGCGTCGGCCGCTGCCTGGTTCACATCGGCAGCCGTCGTCCCCAATCTTTTCGGCCTTGTCTGCCGCGACAAGGGCCGTCTTGCGCCGCCGTCGGCGTCGTTCGCCGCGACCTCCGGTTCCCGAGACGTTCGGCCGTTGCACCGGAGGCGGATACGAAGTCCGCCGCGCGGAAGGTGTTCGACAATAGGTATATGAGAATCAATCTCTATCTTTGTTGCAAAAATTGATGTAAAATTCATACTAATTTGTTTGTTTTGCTTAGATGGACATGATGATGAGTTCTTCTACAAGAACTTTGGAAGGACTATTTCCATCCCTTGAAGCCAACATATCCGGATCACAAGTTTTGTCGCCGTTTTCGGATGTCACGGCCCCTATTCATGCGGTTACTTGAAGGAGTGAGGGCATACGACAACTACTTCGAGGCCAAACCTAATGCTACTGGTATGTACGGTTTCTCATCTTATCAGAAGTGCACGGCAGCTATACGGATGCTTGCATATGGAGTAGCCGGTGATCTAGTAGATGGATATTTGCGCATGAGCGAGTCAACTTGCCTAGAGGCCATGTACAAGTTCTGTGAAGCTATAGTTCAGGGGTTTGGTCCCGAGTACTTGAGGGAGCCAACTTTGGAAGACACTGCCCATCTTCTGAACATGAATTCGAGCAGAGGCTTTCCTGGAATGCTTGGGTGCATAGATTATATCCATTGGGAGTGGAAGAACTGTCTTTTTGCTTGGCAAGGACAGTACCAGGAACACGTTGGAGAGTGCACAGTCATACTTGAGGCTATTGCATCTAAAAATCTAAGGATTTGGCACTCCTTCTTTGGCATGTCGGGCTCTCACAACGATATCAATGTGCTTCAGCGGTCACCAGTGTTCGATAGGCGGGCCGAGGGCGATGCACCAGTGATCAACTTTGAGGTGAATGGAAATGCATATGACAAGGGGTACTACCTTGATGATGGTAAATACCCTTCATGGCCCGTATTTTTGAAGACCATTCGCAGGCAAGAATGTGAGAAAGCTCGTAAGTTTGCTCAGCAACAAGAACCTTGCCGGAAGGAGGTGGAGCGAGCATTTGGTGTGCTCCAATCCCGGTTTGCTATTGTTCGACACCCCGCAAGAACGTGGAGCAAGGAGGTCATGTGGGAGGTGATAACTGTTTGCGTGATCATGCACAACATGATTGTCGAGAATGAACAGATGATGCAAGGTTATTTGATCAAGGATGGGAATTTTGAGGGTGAGTTGGTTGCGCCTACACCGTGACCGGCGACGGACCAGCTGTATTCTGACGTGTATGCAGAGATGCGTGATAAGCCACTACATGAACGTCTCCAAAATGATTTGATAGAGCACATGTTGATTCATCTGGAAAACCAGTAGTGCTTCCTGCTCATTTTTATTTCTATTCGAACTTTGTTGTAATGAACGATATTTCAGCGTATTTCTTTACATTCGAACTTTGTTATAATGAACGATATTTCAGCGTATTTTTATCTAATCAATTTGTTCAACTGAAATTTGTCTGAAATGTGCAAGTTGCAAACTTTGTTGAAATGTGCCGTCCTAGGACAGAAATGCGGCCGGCCGTTGGGGGCACCCCACCCCAAAACGGACAGAGGCCCAAAATCTGTCTGCGGTCCGTCCAAAGCGGATAGATTCGGTCCGTTTTGGCCGTCCATATGCGGCGGCCCGTTGGAGGTGCCCAAGTCAGAATATGCAGATGTTCAACGGTAGCTGAGTACCTTTTTTACTAAATGGCCCTTAATCGGGCATTAAGTTAAATCTGGCCCTGCGCAAAACTTTCGCTCAGATATGGCCTTGGCCCCAAACGTCATGTCAGTTAGCGTTCCAAAAAAGTCAGAGCCTTCAGAAATCTCAGAAACGTCACACAGTTTGACGTATTCTAAGCCAGAAAAACGCAAAAAATTCTAAGTCATTTGAGTAAAACCTAATGATTAGGAGTAACTCTGGTACATAGGCTCTGACAATCTCAGATTACGCCATATGATACGGCCTTTGCAACGTACCCACTACAGTCACTGCCTACGGATGAAGAATTGATCCTCACTACCTTTTGTTACTGAGCAGGAGAGCTCGATGGTTAAAATTAGCTTTGCGATGCGTAGTCGCCTTTTGCTTCTTCTACCTGTCACCAGGGCCGGCCCATAAGGCGGGGCAACGGGGCGCCCGCCCCAGGGCCCAAGGAAGTAGGGGCCCTGGCCCAGGTGTTTGTTCAATACAAGTACCAGGATGTTTTCTGCCTTAGGTCCAGTAAAAAAGAAAAGAAAAGCGTGAATGGCCCAAGAAGCAAGGCCAAGCCCATGACGAGCTAGAAAGTGGATGCACGCACGGACCCAATTAACTGATCGGTACAGCAAAGCATGTTGTGGTCGCTTCGTTACAAATAAATAATTTTGTTCTCGGAGTTTTATCGTTTAAAGATGTACAAATCTTATGCCTTTTATGATCTTCCCTTGCCAACGTATTCGGCAAATTAGGGATGCAACCCACAGTCTTGTCGCTTGTGTACCAATTGATTTGAACACCATACGTTAATTTTCCACGACACTTTTAGCAGAATGGAGCGTGTAAATTTGTGTTTGTCACTAGAGGGCCCATTTTTGTTGTCTCGCCTCAGGGCCTCGAATATGTGTGGACCGGCCCTGCCTGTCACCACCGTTGAGCATGTGCTCTCTCAACAAATATAAATACCCACTGTCGCCAGTAGTAGATGGATTCAGAAATTAGAACAGTCAGAAGCAGCCTGAATTCAAAAACCCTCTCGCGTGTCCCCAGCGTATGTCGGCCAAAAAAGCCGTAAAAGGTCGCCGACGCCGAGTGGCAGCACTGCACCGCAACGCAGGCAGCCCCGATTCAAAACCCGCACCGCTCAAACGGTCGGATCCCCGCAGGCACACCCTCCGTCCCACGTGCCCCTGCCCCGCCCCGATCCGACGGCTCACCTCGCCCGAATTCAAAAAATAACCTCGTCTCCTCGCCGCTACCAGCCACCGGGAAGAAATAAATTCCGAGGCCTCGCCTCGCCTGGGCTGGGCGTGCCCAACAACTCACTCGCTGGAAACTGCGCGACGCCAAGCCAGAGGGACCTGTCGGCCGCGGCTAGATTAGTGCTTTGGTGAGTGGAGGCGTACTCTTGAAAATCAGTCCCCAACCCTCCTTTCCTCGCTTGCTCTGCTCCCCTCTCCTCTCCGACGCGCGCTCACCTCGCCGCTGATGTTGATGATCCGTGTGATGGGCGATTGATTGATGGTTGGCATCTTGATCGTAGCAGCAGCGGCGGCGGCGGTGCTAGCTCTGTTCGTCGGTCTCTACTACACGCTGGCGGCCGGCGTTGGGAGAAGGGCGGGAGCAGCAGGGGCGAGCGGCGAGGCGTCCGGTGGAAGCGAGCGGATCGGAGTGACAGGTAACTTACTCAGAAGCTTGCTTCATCCTCCCTTTGTTTTCGCATTTGATTTTCTCGCTACGCGTCCTGCTGTCTTTTGCCTTTCTTCCTCCTCGTGCTCCCTTGCTAGGATTCCAAGCCAAGTATCTGCTTTCTTTCTAGATTCGCGTAGGGCCCCCCACTGACTTGTACGAACTGTGGCACCGCTCCTGCATTTTAACCATTAGATTGAGAGAAGCAGAGAGATCAGAGCAGCGACTTGATTTCAATTTCAAAATATTGCACAGCGCTCAGGTGGTTCTCTAATTTATTTTTTACAGACTGATCAGTAGAGTTTTTGAAATTTGGACAAACCTGTAGGACTTGGTTTCGAAACCCGCAATAAACCTGTAGTCCGTTACCGGCGCCGAGCCGCCGGCGCTCGCACGTCACTGGCACTAGCGCAACAGCTGTATGCACTACGCCGCCCGTTCCCAATGACACGTCGGCTCGCCTTTGGATGCGGCTACGGCTACGGGAGGGAAGGGCGGGCAGGCCCCACACCCGTGCGATGCTCTGGGCTCTGTCGGCCTCATTTGGGTTCCCCGCGATCCACGCTCACTGATACGGCGGGCCCACCGTGGCCGTACGGCACGCACCGGCTTTGTTGCCGCGAGCTCAGCCCACGGGGACCTTTCAGTCCGTGCGAGGAAAAGGCGCCGTGTAACGCAGATCGCATGCGCGGCGATGCGATCCTCCATGAGTCGATGCCAGGTGGGGCCGCTTTTGCCTTTTTAACAGAAGTAGTATCAGTTTGTGTATCATGCTTTTTTTTGTGAACAACACATTTCGTGGTTAGCCTTAAGTAATCACGCGTCACTTAAAACTCTTTAGAACTTGTTGCTGTGTGTGCATGGCGAAGGCGTGAAGCTTTTGGAGGACTCGGTTCGTCTACGATACGTCGCCCAGCCCACGCAATTATTTCCCCATGATTCTTGGGTGTTCCGAAAGTGTGCGAGATCTTTGGTTTAGAGCACAAGAAAGCAGTGTGAAATTACGACCAGCCCAAATCTTGCTCATTTCCTCCTAAACACTAGAACCTTCGCCCACGTTCCTGAGATGGCACCAGTAGCAGCACTCGTATTAGGTACTCTAATGTCAAAGAAAGAAAATTAGTTTGTCTCTGCTTGGAAAAAAAATGCTTTGGCCAGTCTGTTTTGATGCCTGTGGTAACATGCAGAGCCAAATGCTCTAGTATTTGTATTCCGTAATCGGCAACTCGCACCACTTGGCCACCTCTCCTACTAGTGTTGAATCCTCATTCAGTCGTCTCCTTAATAGGCATCACCATTCTGTGGGTCAAAACTATCTCGAAATGCCCGGACCTACCAGGACACTCTGATTTATGTTTAACAAACAGTGCAAAGCAGTCAGAACTTTTTTGGAATTCTGATGGGACCTTCGTACCAGCTTCGTGATCTTGTGCGTCGTTGCAGCATTTAATCTTCCCGATTTCACATTTCGTCCACCCGAAGCAAGAAAAGATCGGCGGAGAGCTTTCCTAGCAAGTAGATCAGGTTAGCAGTAGCTTTCCAGGATGGATTTTGATTTCGCTTTAAAATAGCAGAGGCATTCCTTTTTCTGTCTGCTTCTGTGCTTCTAGCTTCTTCTTCTTAGCTATTTTCCTTTCCGATATTTGTCCACTTATTTCTTTACTGAGGATGAGGACAGGAGTGAGCATATCGCTAATCTAGTGAATGACTGCAGATCACGAGGCTGAGTGTTGTAGCTGCTGCGACCGAGAAATGAGCTTGGAGAGCTGTCCGGCCGCGGCAGGGGACGCGCCGACCGGGACGGCAGAGGAGCTGCTCGAGCGGGCGCGGGGGCTGGTGCCGGCCGCGTTGGACGCGGCGCGTGCGGCGACCGGCTTTGGAGGGCGGTGGAAGGCCATTGCGGCGAGGCTGGAGAGGGTGCCGCCGTGCCTGTCGGATCTGTCCACCCACCCATGCTTCTCCAAGAACTCGCTCTGCCGGGAGCTGCTGCAGTCCGTGGCCGCCACGCTCGCCGAGGCAGCCGAGCTCGGCGCACGCTGCCGCGGGTCGCCCAAGGCTGGGAAGCTGCAGATGCAGAGCAACCTCGACGCCCTCGCCGGGAAGCTGGACCTTAACCTCCGGGACTGCGGGCTTCTTGTCAAGACTGGTATGCTGTCCGATGCGACGGTTTCGATCCCTCCCGCCGAGGCAGCGGCGGCGGCGACAGCAGGCTCGCAGACGGACGTGAGGGAGCTGCTTGCTAGGCTGCAGATTGGGCACGCCGACGCAAAGAACAGAGCTGTGGATGGCCTCCTTGATGCTCTGCGCGAGGATGAGAAGAGCGTGCTGTCGGCGCTGGGCCGTGGCAACGTGTCCGCCCTGGTGCAGCTGCTCACAGCGACGGCGCCCAAGATCAGAGAGAAGGCTGCCACTGTTCTCTGCTTGCTGGCTGAGTCCGGCAGCTGCGAGGGCTTGCTGGTGTCTGAAGGCGCGCTGCCGCCGCTCATCCGGTTGGCAGAGTCAGGCAGCCTAGTTGGCAGGGAGAAGGCAGTCATCACGCTGCAGCGGCTGTCCATGTCACCCGAGATTGCCCGCGCAATCGTCGGCCACAGCGGCGTCCGTCCTCTCATCGAAATCTGCCAGACCGGGGACTCCATCTCCCAGTCAGCGGCGGCCGGCACACTCAAGAACCTCTCCGCGGTGCCGGAGGTGCGACAAGCGTTGGCCGAGGAGGGCATCGTGCGCGTCATGATCAGCCTGCTCGACCACGGCGTCGTGCTGGGCTCCAAAGAGTACGCCGCGGAGTGCCTGCAGAATTTCACATCGAGCAACGACAACCTGCGGCGCGCCGTGGTCTCAGAGGGCGCGCTGCCTAGCCTGCTTGCCTACCTCGACGGCCCGTTGCCGCAGGAGTCTGCCGTGGGCGCGCTCCGCAACCTCGTGTCCGCAGTCTCGCCGGACAACCTCGTGACACTTGGGTGCTCCCGCGGCTCGCGCACGTGCTCCGCGACGGCTCCGTTGGCGCGCAGCAGGCGGCCGCAGCGGCCATCTGTAGGATCTCCAGCTCCCCGGAGATGAAGCGGCTGGTGGGCGACCATGGCTGTATGCCGCTGCTGGTTCGGCTGCTGGAGGCCAAGTCGAACGGTGCGCGCGAGGTGGCGGCGCAGGCGACGGCGACTCTGATGAGCTGCCCGGCGAACGCGCGGGACGTCAAGAAGGACGAGAAGAGCGTGCCGAACCTGGTGCAGCTGCTCGACCCGAGCCCCGGGAACACGGCCAAGAAGTACGCCATCTCCTGCCTCCTGTCGCTGTCGGCCAGCAAAAGGTGCAAGAAGCTGATGATCGCGCACGGCGCCATTGGTTACCTGAAGAAGCTCTCCGAGATGGACGTCGCCGGCGCCAAGAAGCTGCTCGAGAAGCTGGAGCGTGGCAAGTTGCGCAGCCTCTTCACTAGGAAGTAAAGCGGTGGTCAAGAAGAAGCGTTCTGTTTTGCCGTAACCTGTAAAAAAACCGTCGTCGTCGTCCTGTGTTCATAGTCTCTATGAAGGCAGTGCAGAGAGTACTGTTGCCATGTGAAACTTAACTTACCGCGCTGTAGTGTGGCTGGTTGATTTGTATGTCACTAAGCTAGGCAGTTCATGCAGTAGACCTTAACATAGGCTGAAGTGAACTCCTTGCCAATAAAGTAAAGTTCAGTCAAGAATATTTGTATAGTCTGGCCATAATCACACGATCGTCTGTTGAGTTTGGTTGCTACTACTCTCTAGTTCCGCTCAGGTATAGCATTACAATGTCTGGTTAGGTTCTTGCCAAAATCCCGGACCAGCAATTTCATGCGATCATCGCACTGAAACACTGGAATTGGCATACCTTCAGTTTCTGGACGACTGAAAGTTGCATGTCCTTTTGGCCGGAAAATCGTTGAGTTATTGGACCATGATGGAGACAAATCGCAGAAGGTGCGTGCACTGCACGGGCGTGTAGGCAATGATCAATGGATTGCATCGCCGTCTGGTCAGTGGTGCTCATCAGTGGGTAATTTGTCCCATCATTGTTACAGTTCGTTCTTGTCGGAATCGTAGTTCGATCAAGTATCCAGTACAGGCCCGAGATGATGACGATGTGAGGAGCAGATGACAACACCGTCTCCCCCACCCGCGACGGCGACCTCCCACCCGCCGCCGCCGCCACCACCTCCCCGGAGATGGAGGGCAGCTTTCTACCCGCTAGACCGCGCTGGCCACCGCACACGCCACGCCGGCTTCGTCGAGGGAGACTCGGGTGGCGGCGCCACCCTCTTCAACTCTTTCGCGGAGCCCGTGGACCAGCTGCGCGGAGCCGGGATCTCGATCGGGGCGGTGCTCGTCGGCGAGAGGTACGTGGCCTTGATCGGCCCCTCCATGGATGCTTTATGTAGGTCCTGGATATCGACACGTCGCACGCCGTCCTGTGTACGTGTGTGTAATGTGGTTCGTATCAGATCTGGCAAGCTCCCGTCAATGGCGGATGGGCCCCGGGGACCTACAGGTCAGAAGGGCATTCCGGTCACTTCACCCCCCTGCAGACATAACTCCGCCGCCCAAGACCGCGTTCCCCACTACGAGCTTTCGTGCTAACCCTAGATTGGGTTTCTGCAAGGTGGTTTTCGTCTCTCCTCCTCACAGATCGCCTCCACCACCACATCCCCACCCCCTGAAAAGGAGTTAGCTCTGGGGATCCCCGTTCCTTCGCGCAGGTCGCGGCGTCCCCACCGATGTACTGGCGCGGGAACCAGCGGCGCTCGCCGCCGCCGCAGCGATTCCAGCGGCCTCCCCCCTATGGATACGTCCCCAGGCAAGATCCAGAAGCGGAGCGTCTGGATGACGCAAGGCGCTGGGATGACCTGCGACGCCGCGAGGAGGCCTTGATTCGGGAGGAAGACATGCGACGTGACGACGACGAACGTCGTCGCCGCCGACAAGAAGAGGAACGCCGGTGTGCTGAGGTAGCACGCAACAACGCTGAGAAGGTGGCCCGAAAAATGGCGCTGCTCGAGAAACGCAAGGCTGATGATGAAGCAAAGCGCAACCGCGACAAATGGGCTCACAGATCTGAGATGCAGGCAGGTACATCTGACCCAACTGCTGCTTCTGGTAGATCGGAGCTACCAACTCACTCGACTCACCAACAATCCCTGAAGAATACGGTAAGCCCCCTGTCCAACACCAGCATACCTTCTTGCTTACAACCATCAGCTCCTCCAGTAGGCTCTAGGGCAGATGGTTCTGATGCTGGACAGTCCCGGGTGCAGCTGGGGTCCTCTGTACCTCCTCCTGCTCCTGGTTCCACCTCTAGGCCTGCAGCTAAAGAGATTGTTGATCTGACAAACTCCCAAAAGCAGGCGATAGTGTGCAGCAAGTGTGGACAGAATCATCACATAGGGGTCTGTGAGGAGCGTGATCCTTGGGATTATGTAGCCTCCTTCTTTGGCTGCTCTGATTTTGACCAAGGGTTCAATTCGTTCCCGGTCAATCGCTCTAAGGATCAACCTATGGAGCAACTTAACTATGCCCATATTATTGTTGAACAAGGTACAGTTTCTAGCAGAGATGTGGAGCATGAGTTTCAAGTGTGGGCAGAAACTACTAAGATCAACTGGCGCTTCTATGTGAAGACAATCTCTGAGAAAGAATACCTGACAAGATTCCCCAATAGCAAGAGCATTGAGGAGCTAGCTCATTTTGATAAGCTCTTCATGAAGACAGTCCCTGGTGCAATCATCAGATTACAGAAATGGGCAGGAGATGTGCAGCCCATTGCCAGACTAGAAGAGTGTTGGTTCAGAATCAAAGGTATACCATTATGCTACAGAAGCAAAGCCACAGCCTATTATGATGCTGGCCTGATTGGGAAACCTCTGGCACTGGATAAAAACTACTTGAAAAACATGGGTTTCATCAGAGTGAAAATTGGGTGCATTGATGTGGCCCTGGTTCCTAATACCAGAATTGGGGAGATTGAGAATGATTGTATGAATTTCAATACACCAGAGAATTGGTGGATCCTAATGTCGATCCCAATTCCTATTATGGGACATTGGTATCTGATCATGAGGAAGGTGAACAGGAACACACCCCAAAACATCAGAAAACTGCTGGCAAAGACAATGGTGCAGTAGGTTCCTCCTCTGCTCCCTCCAAAATTAGCAATGATCAAATGAGAACATCAGCAACAACCACAAGAACACAACACAGAGTGAAACACAGGACCGGGGAAAGGCAAAGAAGTGCAAGGTTTTGAGTCTGCTTCTTCTGATAGTGTTGTCTCCTTTGGCACTAAGGTGAAAGATTGCATGAAAATAATGGAGCCTACTTATGTCACCCAATTGGGCTTCATGGGAGACATTAATGCTCCTTTTCCTGTACAAATTCAGATGCCTGGTTTCAGGGAATTGCAGCGTGATACTGGAGCCTCTGCCTCTAGTGATGCTGGCCTTCTGCTTCTAAGAACAATACTGACAGCTCTCTGAACATCCAGGACGACCCAAAGTTCCAGAAGTTTGTTAATAAGCTTTCCAAATCTGGCTCTGATAAGAATTACACTATGTAAGCAATACAACAACATTCTGGACCCATTGCTGAAGGTGAGGATCCCTCAACGAATCTGAGGAAAAAGTGGACTATGGCTGCTCTGAGTCTGACACTAGCAAAGACAGAGGGGATGATGCTGAGGAGACTTCCTCTGCTCTGAGAGAAACCACAGAAGCCAATCTTCTGTTGAAGCCCCAATGACTTGGCAGACTGATGGTTCACAGCCTGAGGAGGAATCCACTCAAGAAGATCGATAGAAAGAGTTGATGACAGAAGATGATGAGGTCATGACTGATGTTGCAACTGCTCCCACCAGGACTAGCTCCAGGATTTCTAATCAAACCAATGCAACCGACAGAGTTGAAGATAGGGCCAGACTTCTCACCGCCAACCGCAACCTAGAAGGTACTAACCTTGACTCCCATAATTCCTTTGCTGTTCTTGATGCTGATGACATTCATCTAGGGCTTTAGAATGGGTGTTGATCCTGCTTCTTTTACTCTTGAGAAAATTGACTATCTGAAAGATCTTGAAATTGCTAGACATAAGTTAGTTAGCAAAACTTCCACTGTCATTTCTGAATCCAATGATAACAATAAGCATGTGGCCTTGTTGGGTTGGGATGAGGAGGAGAATGATGCAGATGGATTTACTCCAGTTCTGTCCAGGAGTAGTAAGAAAAATATCAAGCTGGCCCAAAGACTTCAGGTGGAAGGACTACCCTCAGTTTCTGGTAGGCTTGCCACAGGGGCAGCAAGTGGTAGTAATGCTGCCTCAGTAAAGGTGAATAACAACCACCCTTTGAGTGGTGTTGTTGCTGGTTCAAGGGTGAGAAGGAAAAACTCAAAGTATTTATGATAGGAGCTTCTCTGAACTGCAGAGGTGTGCGTAAGAGAGGTATGAGTGTTTTCTTGACTGGTCTCATCAAAGACCAGAGCTGGATTTTATTGGTCTACAAGAGACTATTAAGCAAGATTACTCTGAGGCCTTTTTTAGGAAAATTGATCCTTTGAATCGATTTTCCTGGAAATGGTCTGCATCCATTGGGAGATCTGGTGGTATCCTTGGGGATTTTAATGCCTCCAGATTTGACATAATTGACTCACATTGCAGCAGGTTTTTTGTTCAAGTAACTCTTAACGATCTCAAGCTTCACAAAAACTGGAAACTGGTTATTGTTTATGGGGCTGCACAGGAAGCTGACAAAGATGAGTTTGTGACTGAACTAAGCCAAATCTGTAGTAATCAATCACTCCCCTTGCTCTGGGAGGAGATTTCAATTTGATGAGATCTGCAACAGAAAAGAACAAACCAATTCTCAACAAAAATGGATGGATATCTTCAACAGTATCATCAACACATATGAGTTGAGAGAGATTCACATGACATGTGGTAGCTGTACTTGGACCAACAGTCAAGCTTCTCCTACCCTTGAGAAGTTAGACAGGTTCTTGATGTCCAGAGACTGGGAATTGCTTTTTCCCTTAGTAACTGTTCACAAATTATCAAGGGAAGTGTCTGACCACTGCCCTCTTATCTGGATACCATGGAAGGTCACACCAAGAAGAACAAAGACTTCAGATTTGATAAAAGATGGATCAAACATGATGCTTTCCTTATGAGAGTGTCAAAAGTTTGGTCAATGCCTACCAGATCAAAGAATAGCCTAGACTGAAAAAACTGAAGAATGTCAAGAAGGACCTCAAAGGTTGGGGGGCCAACCTAAGAGGTCAAGCTGTCCAGAGAAGGAAAAGTATCATCACTGACCTCTCTGACCTTGAGCTTCAAGAAGAAAGTTCTCCTCTTTCAGGAGATCAATTAAGAACCAGAAATAAATTGCAACAAGAACTGATGGAGCTGTTTGAACAGGAAGAGGACTTCTTGAAAGTGCATGTGTTGCCCCATGTGTGGTTTTGGTAATTAATGACAATCCTTATGGACTAATGTTTGCTTTGAGATATACTTGTAGATCTTGTCCATAGGTAAAGTTTGGAGTTCATGTGTTGGACTCTAGAAGATTACATGATGACCAAGGTTCCATCCAAGGGTTTATATGAAGAATGGTCATGTGAAGAGTTGAGCTTATTGCAAGCATGGCTTGGAAAAGAAGATTGAGTGAACTTCATGTTTATCTCCAAGCCATCATCTATATCAAGAGAAGAATATGAAGCGCAAGTTGTTACATGAAGACGGAGCTTAGCGAGGCTCTCCCATAATGGAGTATGGGGGAGCATTTGGAGAAGTCTTCATCAAGCATGTGCTAGCGAGCACAATCAAGAAAGGTGTTCCAACTTGAGAGAGTCAAGATCGTCATCATCTAGCTCAAGTGGAATGCGCAAGGCAAAGGTATGATCTTGATAGGTTTTCTATTTTACCGGTCTTATGTTGTTAGGTTGGAGACCAGGTTATAGGATAGACGGCGTAGTATCAAGAGGGTCTCTCAAGTGAGTAACTTGATCGCATCTTTGTGGAGAGCTCATACCGTTGCATACTTGGCATATCATCTTTCTTGGTTCTTATTTGGCTTTTCTCCTTGTTGTGTTTTGGTGCTTGTCGTGATCTTCATGACAAGCCCAAGTTCTTCGAAAACAGATTTCTTATGGAAAACTTGTTGCGTTTTCGTGTTGGAAATATTATCGGTCCTCCTTCGAGATAGGGTCCACACCTCTCCGTGTGTGTTATCCCCTCTATATTTGTGACCCTTAATATTTCCACTTTTTGTGGCAAAGCTCTCGTCGTTACCTTTCCAACGCAATTGGTTTCACCTGTTTTGGAGTTCATACGAGAAAGTTATTGCATTTCAGATTTTGCAGTTTCACTGTTTTCAGGCCGGAGTCTCCGGTCTTCTGGACCAGAGTCTCCGGTCCTTGGTTTTCCTCGGAGAGTGTTTTTCTTGTTCAGCGCCTGGTGGGGGCCGGAGTTTCCGGCCCGCCACAGGCCGGAGTTTCCGGTCCCAGGGGCCGGAGTTTCTGCCTGAGCTTCTCTCGTCTGTTTGTTGTTCACCTCCTGGTGGGGGCCGGAGTTTCCGCCCCAGGCCGGAGTATCCGGTCACTTGGACCGGAAACTCCGGTGTGTTTCTGGCTGCAACGACTACTTTTCTGGGAGGGGTATAATTACCCCTCCACCTTCCTCCAGCCAGCAAGCTTTGCTTTCTCTCTCCTCCATTGTTGCAAGCTCATTTCCTTGATATCTCACAATCCCTCCACCCAAACTCTTTGATCTTTGGAGGATTGAAGGAGAAGACCTAGATCTACATTTCCACTAATCAATATATCCTCTAAGTGAGGGGAACATAGTGGATCTAGTTCTTGGAGTTCTTGAGTGATTCTCCTCTTTGTTCTTCCTCTCTTATTCCCCCATAAGCATTTGTTGCTTTGTTGGAATTTGAGAGTGGAGGACTTGAGCACTTGTGCTCTTGCCTTTTGCATTTGGTGCACCGGTGTGCTCTCCACGAGGATTCGTGGAAGTTGAAAGCTTGTGAACTTGTTACTCTTGGGTCCTTGGACCCTAGACGCCTTTGTGGTGGTTGGACCCTTGTGTGGTCACTTGAAGCCGTTCGGGAGCCCCCAATCCCATTGTGGGTTGTGCCTCGGATTGTTGTTGAAAGTCGTTCGGGAGCCCCAATTCCTTTGTGGGTTGTGCCTCGGATTGTTGTTGAAAGGCTCCGGATTCTGCCTCGAAGGAATACCGATAGTGGAAGGTGAACCAAACCTTTGTGGTGCGGTTCATCGGAGAAGAGGGTGAAACCTTTGTGGTTGTTGAACCGTTGTGTCGGTTCACACCTCTCCAACGAGACGTACTCCCTTTCAAGGAGGAACTCGGGAATACTTACTCGTCTCCGTGTGCTTCGGTTATTTCTATACCCGAGCTTTTTACTTATGCACTTTACATTGTGATAGCCTTCATGCTTGAAGTATTATATTGCTATCACCTTGTTGCTTGTCTTGCTTAGCATAAGTTGTTGGTGCACATATGTGAGCCTAGTTTATTTAGGTTGTTGGCTTGTTAATTTAAACACCTAGTTTTATTCCGCAATTAGCAAGCCTAAACCGGAAAAGTTTTAATCGCCTATTCACCCCCCCCCCTCTAGGCGACATCATTGTCCTTTCACTTCTGGAGACAAAGATCTGCAGAGAAATGGCTTCTTCAAGGTGATAACAACACATAATTCTTTCATAGGATTGCCAGTGGCCGTAGAAGAAAGAAAACAATCTTCTCCCTAAACCACAATGGTGATACTATCCAGGGTACCCCAAACCTCCTGCTACATGCCACTAGTTTCTATAAAGACCTCTTTGGTCATGCCCAAATACCTGTAGTGAAGATTAGAGATGAGGTATGGGAACCTGAAGAAAAACTCTCCTCTGTTGACAACACACATTTGGATGCTGCTTTCTCTGAGGAGGAAATCAAAAAATGTAGTGGATCAAATGGAGAAAAATAAAGCTGCAGGGCAAGATGGCTTTCCTATTGAATTCTATCAAACATGCTGGCCTTTGATTAAGCATGACATGATGCAGATCTTCAGAGATTTTCACTGTAACAAAATCTCCTTGGATAGCATCAACTATGGCATAATCACCCTTATTCCCAAAGGAGAGGATGCTGATGTTATTCAGAAGTTCAGACCAATCTGTCTGCTCCAGGTGTTATTCAAAATTATTACCAAGGTCCTAACAAACAGAATGGAAAGTATCATGCGGAAAATCATTCACCCCTGTCAAAATGCATTCATCAAGGGGAGATACATCCAAGATAGTGTGTCCCTCCTACATGAAATTCTGATGGATACCAAGTTTAATAAACAACAAGGTGTGGTTTTGAAGATTGATTTCGAGAATGCCTATGACAAGGTCAACTGGGACTTCCTCTTTGACTGCTGTAGGCAGAAAGGTTTCAGCTCCCACTTTCTAAACTTGTTAAAGATAACAGTTGTCAATGGCACCCTCAGTGTGAAAGTAAATGATGAAAAAGGCCCATACTTTGGCAGTTTCAAAGGGGTTAGGCAAGGTGATCCACTTGCCCCTACCCTGTTCAACATAGTTGCCAATTGCTTGTCAAAAATGGTCTGTTTGGCAAAAGATAATGGGCTTCTAGCTGGCCTATCTGAAAGGTGGATTGATGGGGGATGTGCCATCCTTCAGTATGCTGATGACACAGTATTACTTCTGAAAGATGACCTGGAAGGGGCTAGAAATCTCAAACTACAGCTATACATTTTTCAAGCCATGTCTGGCCTGAAATTCAACTTTGCCAAAACTGAGGTGTTTTTGGTTCTAGAGGATGATGCCAGAATGCATGAATATGCTGATCTTTTCAATTGTCAGAAGGGGAAGTGGCCTATGAAATATCTAGGAACCCCTAATAGTGACAGAAGAATGACTGTTACTGAGATGAACTTTGTGGAGGACTCCTTTAGGAAGAAAATGGGAGGTTGGATGGGAGGCAGTATGTCTATTGCTGGGAGAGTCACAAAGGTGGATGCCTGTCTAGCCTCCTCCTCAGTCTACCAGCTGGCACTCAGATTGTTCCATAAGACCAACATTGTTGGTCTGGAGAGACAAATGAGAGCCTTCTTATGGGCAGGGGGTACTGGAAAAAAGAAGATTCATTGGATAAAATGGAGCTTGATATGCAAACCTAAAAAGAAAGGTGGATTAGGCCTCAAGAATCTTACCCTGTTCAACATCAGCCTGATGTGCAAATGGTGGTGGAAACTTGAATCTGGCAAAGGACCCTGGCAGGATTTTATGAATAGGAAATACCTGTAGGGTGGTGGCATTTATGGGGCAAAACACAGGCCCTCTGACTCTGCTTTCTGGTCAGATATGCTACATGTCAAAGATCTCTATCTCTGTGGGAGGAAAATGGTTATTGGGAATGGCCTCAAGACTCACTTTTGGGTGATGCCTGGTGTGGACAGATTGCCTTCAAGGTTCGTTTCCCACAACTACATATGATCTGTAATGAGAACAACATCTCTGTGGCACAGGCTGCTCAATTAGGGTGGCGTCTCACTTTCAGAAGGTGGTTGCCTGCAGACCTGCAAGTTCAACTGAGAGAGCTGCAAAACTTACTATGTAGTACTGCTCTAAATGCTGATGAGGACAAACCAAGGTGGAAATGGACAAAACATGGTTGTTTCAGTGTCAAATCCATGTACCACTCTCTTAGTAGTGCTGGCATTGACAGATCTTTCAGGCACCTTTGGAAAGCTAAGATACCTTTGAAAATCAAAATTTGGCTCTGTCTCATTTGGCATAATGCCATTGCTACCAAAGATAACCTCCTGAGAAGAGGTTGGACTGGTAGTAGCAGCTGTCAGTTCTGTGATGAGATGGAATCCATTCACCATCTATTTTTTACTTGTCCTGCTGCCAAGTATGTATGGTCGACGATAGCTCTAGCCATTGGTGCCCCAAACCGCCCTGGGTCCTTTTCCCAGTACTTCTGGTGGATACCTCGTTACCTCCGTGTCAGTAGAAACGTACAGATCACCCTGGTGGCAGCTGTATGGTGGGCCATCTGGAAGACACGCAATTCTGCTTGTTTTGAGGGGAAGTTGATCAAGAAACCTAATGAATTAATCTGCTATCTTTGTGTCTTTTTGAAATACTGGGCATGTCTTCACAACGCTGCTGATCAATATGATCTTCGTTCGGGGGCCGACATGCTGATGACCCTGGCCACTTCTTCCACTGGTGCAGGAAGCTCTGCTGGACAGAGACTGCTGGGAGGTCCCGACAATGACACTGGCGACGCCTGAAGCAAGGCAATGCTGAAGCTTTGAAGCTCTGGTTTCTGGCCTGTCCCGGCGGACAGTGCATTTTGTTCCGTGGCTTGTAATATATAACGGCTCTTCTTGCATCTGTTTGGATGTGAACGCCCATATACGACGTCCTCTCTGAGTCTCTGTTTCCAGTCCTCTCTGCTCTCGGCGAGGGGCTGGTTCCTCCTAGTTTCCTGCCTTTGTAGCTGTTAGCTGTTTTAGCTTTTAGCTTTCCCGTCGTACTCAAAAAACTGGTGAACTGTTGTTGTTTTTCGTTATCCTTGATAATGAAAATCGATCCCAGTGGGGGTCGCGTTGGTACTGTTCGTTCTTGTCTTGCAACATGATGAGTTGGGATCGTCAGGTGAAATCAATTCTCAACTATTTCTGTGACGTGCAAACAGCTCATAGAACGAGTTAATCGGAATGATGGAGACCCAGTGGAGATACGCACGTGCACCTTAGTTGATTAGTGGTTGATGGGAGAGAAATCAGGGCGATATCATGTTCTCTTCCGTCAACATGTGAAGTGCAAATTTTTAGCAATGACTAATCCTTCAGATCGGAGTCTCGGAGAGTAGCCATTCTTTGGCTTTGTTTTCAGTTTTTTTTGATAATGACTTTGTTTTCAGTTAGTAGTTGTTGTACTATGCTAACCTAAATACCTTTTGTTCTTTGAGCAAGTTGACATGCATGTCCATCTCTGAAAGTGCAATAAACACGTATTCTGAAGTTTAAAACACTGTAGCTTCGATCTGTATACGATTATCTGGTATCAAAATTGTCTCATTAGCTATAGGCCTAATAGTCAAATATTCCTGTAGGAGACCGTCGTTACCCAAGTTCAGTACATGATAGTTGATTCAGGACTGAATAGTTTTTTTGTTTTTGTTTTAAGTGGGACTGACTGAGCAGTTGACCTGCACATCTTGAAAAATGTCGTGAAAACCCATTCCTAATAGACCTCAGTTGTTGTGAACTTTGCTCTCTATGTGTATCCCTTGTTTTCTTGCTTATCTAAGCTGAAGGCCGTTCCTCATGTACAAGTAGGTAGTACTAGTTAAACTTCACTTCTAAACATGAAGCTAGCCGTCCCTGGTTTTAGCCTACATCCTATTAAACTAGGGATTGCTAGCTTCAGGTTTCAGATTATCTCCATACTAGTAACTGCACAAAGTTGAAGCTTGCCACTAGTAAATACTTTAGAATGTCCAGTAGAGACACCTCTCAGTTTAACATCCAAAGTAGCTCTCAGTTTATATGCTAAAAATATAAGTTAAAACTTCAAGTTGGTTAATAAAAATATAAGTCTTGGCCATCAATACATAAATGCCGATACATTGGGATTCAAACATCATCTAAATACAAACATTCTTTGTCATGAGCATATTATCAGCATCATTTGATGCATATTTCTTTCTTATTGGACATTATTGGCTTTCAAAAATCAGAATTTTCACAAAAGAACCCATTGAATTCTTTTACCTATCCGTCATCACGAAAGTCAAGTTTTACTTGTTCATATCCGTTAATACTGTTTGATAAAAGTTTCAAACTCTTCCATATCATGCACAAAGGAAATTAGTTCAGATAGAGATCCTCAATTCTTAGGCGCAAGTCTCTAACTTACTGCTTAAAGCTCGATTAGTACTGCTAGTACCGACTTCCTTAACTCCTAAGCAAGCATTACTCTCGAAGTTTCCGTACTAATCCTTGCTCTTCAAGTTTGACTTGATCTGGATCATCCTAGGTTCTAAGGGCATCTCCACCGGCGCGCCCAATAGAGCGTCCGGCTGCCGGACAGGCTCTTTTGGGCGCGCCGGCAGCAGTTGCCGTCTGTCGGGAGCGGCGCGCCCCACCGATCGCTCCCAATAGACGCTCCCAGTTGACAAATTCAAAAAACGGCGAGAAATCAAATAAGTTGAGTGTCTGAATTCAAATGTCCGAAACCATAATAAACTTGTAGCGCATACAATTATTCAAATTACAATAAAGTGGGCACTCAATCAATTTGAGCGCCTGCTTGGCCTCTGATTGCCCATAGATGCTCAACTAAATCATTTTGAAGTTGCTCGTGTTCTCCTACATTCTTAATTTGAGCGTTCATTGTGAGGTAAATGGCAAAGTCGGCAGCCAAACCCGCATACTCATGATCAATCTCGGCAAGAGGACCCACATGATAGTATGGATGATCATCATGTCGCGGAGGATCAGCACGTTCACTCTCGATGATCATGTTGTGCAAAATCACACAAGTCATCATCACCTCCCACATCTATTCTTTCGACCAAGTTAGGGCAGGACCTGACAATAGCAAACCGAGATTGAAGCACCCCAAATGCCTGCTCAACATCCTTCCTGGCACCCTCCTGTTCAGCTGCAAAATGAGACTGACTTTGACCTTGAGGCTGGGAGATGGTCTTTACAAATGTAGACCATTTCCGGTAGATTCCATCTGCTAGATAGTATCCCTTGTCATATGCATGGCCATTAATCTCGTAACTGCACGGTGGAGCTTCGCCTTCACTCAGCCGGTTAAAAACCGTTGAACATTCCAGCACATTGATGTCATTGTGAGTTCCTGCCATACCAAAGAAAGCATGCCAAATCCACAAATCTTGGTCAGCCACTGCCTCTAGCATGACACTGCACTCTCCAACATGACCCTTGTAAACTCCTTGCCAGGCGAATGGGCAATTCTTCCATGCCCAGTGCATGCAATCGATGCTTCCAAGCATACCAGGAAATGCTCTAGCTGTGTTTTGTGCCATGAGCCTAGCTGTGTCAGCTTCATTTGGTTGTCTCAAATATTTTGGCCCAAACACTACAACAACCCCCTTGTAATACTTATAGAAGTTCTCAAGTACTGTCGATTCAGCCATGTGGAGGTAGTCGTGTACTGCATCTGCCGGAGCTCCATATGCAAGGACTCTCAAAGCAGCCGTGCATTTCTGGATGGAGGAGAAACCAGTTAGTCCGGTGCAGTCTCGCTTCAGCTTGAAGTAGTCATCGTAATCACGCAGCCCCGTTAGAATGACCATGAATAGTTCCATGTTCATCTTAAAACGCCGCAGGAATTCCTTCTCCCCGCGAGTAGGATCGTCGGCGAAGTAGTCTTGCCACAGGGTCATATGTCCAGTCATCCGTAGGCGATCCTTGTTCATCCTTTTACCCGGCACCGAGCCTCCAATCGCGCCGCATTCATCTGTCCAAGCAAACCAACTAGGCAAGTGATGATCGTCAAGTGTTCGTCGACCATGGCGTTCGAGACGGCATGCGCGGTGAGCAATGCGCCCGCCAACTCGAGTTTGTAGTTGCTATCCATTTAGATCAACGCAAAGGATTAGGAAAAAACCAAAGTCTAGGAGACAAATTGAGCTGAGCAATGCGACGAACACCTTGCTTGCGGGGAAGTGTCGGAGGCGGCGACGGTGTAGCGGCTCGAGGGAGAAGAGTCTGCAGACAGGCATGGGGGTCGTGGTGGGGAAGACCGGCGTGGGGAGGGGGAGGGGGAAAGGGGTGACCGGAGTCCGGCCGGCGGAGGCTGGGAGGCGGCGACGGCGAATCAGCAGGAAGGGGGCTGAAATTTGGGCTGAAATAACAAGCCCTACAGGCGCGGCTGGGAAAATAAAACGTCGGTGTCGCTGACGCGTCGGGTCCGTCCGTCAGGATTGGACGAAGCGCGCGTTGCCGCGGTTGCCGGCGCGCCCGGTTGCGTCCCTAGAACTTGAGTGCGAAGCGGGGTTGCCGGACGTTCTATTGGGACGTGCCGGCAACTCTTTTAGTATTGGGCGCGCCGGTGGAGGGTTTTTCCGTGCCGGCGCGCCCAAAACGTCTATTGGGAGCGGAGTTGGGCGCACCGGTGGAGATGCTCTAACACCTGAAACTTTACTCACATCCAAGGTTTTGAGGAAATGCGAGCGAGCTGATCTGATATATATATATATATATATATATATATATATATATATATATATATATATACGAGCTAGTTCCCTACAACCACTTCTGTACTTCCTGCGTGGTATATATGTACTTCTCTGGTTTTTTGCGAAGTTCACTAGCTGTTTCCTTCGGTAATTTTGACATAATTCTTTAACTATTGGTCGAACTTAGCAAATAATATACCGTTGAAAAGGTAGTGAAATTCCGCATCGTTTTTATCTCATGACATTTTTCCAAATTCGTTACGGTTTGAAATTAATTTTGAAATTATTCAAATTTGAAAATATAACAGCGAACGTATTTTTCACACAGTTTCTCAACCGCTTATCGAATGATGCAAACGATATGCCGTTGGAAAGCTGTTGAAATTCCGCAACTTTTATACTTCTATGGTTTTTCCAAATTCGACACTGATTAAAAGTGATTTAAAAATACACTAATCTGTAGGTAACATATACGGGCGGACCGAATTTTTACCGATGTTTCTCAACCATTTATCGGAATGATTCAGACGATATGGCGTTGGAAAGATAACGACGATACGCAACTCTTTCATGTTGGTCGATTTTGCAAATTATTTACCATTTAAAAGTAATTTTAATAGTTCTAACATCACAATAAGATATACGGGCGGACTAAATTTTGGCCGCTCTTTCTCAACCACTTATCGGAATGATTCAAGTGATATGGCGTTGGAAAGATACCGACGATACGCAACTTTTTTATGTTGGCCGATTTCGCAAATTATTTACCGTTTAAAAATAATTTTAATAGTTCTAACATTACAATATCGGTGTTTCACGGAAGTTCGAGATCAAATTGACAGTTTAGCACTTTAATTTGTTATGAAATCCAATATTATTAAAATTAGACTCATATTACACCATATGAAGCCTTTGCTACTGACATTTGAGGCATACAAAGTTTAAATCGATCAGATTCTTATGAGATATTTCCGCCTCGGAAAAATAGAGTACGTGTACTTCTCTATAACACACAGATGAACTTCTTTGTTGATTTGTTTGTACTGCCGACGTAGTTTTCGTGATTAGTATTTACTAAACCAACGATAACTTTCTCATACGCTGTCCGTTTCAGGTGTATGACCACTCGAAATGCTTGGACTGAAAAGACGGTTGTATTAAATTTACCGGTAAAACCGGTAACAAAAATCTCGAAAATCGATTTCTAAGTGGTTTTTTTTATGATCAAAGTTCGGTCAAACCGTTTTTACCTGTTTGATAAATTATTTAGCAACCATCCGACCTCGAAATTGACTGATTCTGGTTGTGTTCGAAAGATAAAGTCAGGGAGTAGCTACAAATAAATGAAAATAAAAATATATGTGTAGCAAAGCAGCGACTATTATTCACTAAAACATGTTCATACCACACTTGTACTTCCGAAAGTGAGTTTCGTATTTCCTGGAATATTTATGTGTACTTCTCGGCTGGATACTTACTGTTTCGTTAAACTTCCCGGCGGGATGTAAAATTCAAAAACAAAATACTTGTACTTCTCTCGACACACACCTGAACTTATCTGTTGATTCGTTTGTACTGCCAGCGTAGTTTTCGTAATTAGTGTTTACTAAAACATTGATAACTTTCTCATACGGTGTCCGTTTCGGATCTATAACCACTCAAAATGTTCGGAATGAAAAAACACATCAATTAAAATTATCCGTGTAACAGGTAACAAAAATCTCAAAAATCGATTTCTAAGTAGGTATTTTTGCGGTCAAAGTTTGTCAAACCATTTTTACCCGTTTGATAAATTATTTGGCAACCTATCCGACCTCGGAATTGAGTAATCCTTGTGGTGTTGGAAAGATGAAGTCAGGGACTAACTATGAAAAAAATAAAATAAAAATATATGTTAGCAAAATAACGACTATTATTCACTAAAACTTGTTCGTACCACACTTGTACTTCCGAAAGCGAGTTTTGTACTTCCCCTTCTCGGCTGAATACTTACTGTTTCGTTAAACATCCCGGTTGGATGTGAAATTCACAAACAAAATACTTGTACTTTTCTAGAAACATACCTGAACTTCTATGTTGATTCGTTTGTACTGTCGACGGTAAATTTTCTTCATTAGTGTTTACTAAATCAGCGATAACTTTCTCATAATCTGTCCGTTTCAGGTGTATGACCACTCAAAATGCTCGTAGTGAAAAGACGCATCTATTAAAACCGGTAACGAAAATCTCAAAAATCAATTTCTAAGAGGGTATTTTTTATCGTCAAAGTTCGGTCAAACCATTTTTACCCCTTGATAAATTATTTGACAACCCATCCAACATCTGAATCGAGTGATTCTTGTTGCGTTAGAAAGGTAGGGTCGGGATATATCTACGAAAAATTTGAAAAAATTGTACTTCCTTCTACAACCATGTGTACTTCCGGGGAGGAGATAGTGCACTTCCGATGGTGACTAGTGTCATAATACTTTTGCGTGTGCTTACTTTGAAACGGAGTAATTGAACTTCCCCGACACCCGTGTGAACTTCCCATTATATGTGTGTGTACTGCCGGCGTGTTTTCCGTGATTAGTTACGATTGTTATTCACTTAAAATATTGTACTGCCCGAAAGTGAGGATTGTACTTCTAAGTTGTATATTTGTACTTCTAGGTGAGATTTTCAAAAAACAAATTGGTGAAGGATGTGAACTTCACAATTTGAAATTGTGTACTTCCTAATGCAATCATGTGTACTTCTCTACGGGGACAGTGCACTTCCAAAATTTGTCCTCTGTACTTCCTCGAGTCACTGCGTGTATTTACTATATTTTGTAAATGATTTTTTCATACTTCAGTGGGACTGTGTACTTATGAAACCGAAACTTTGTACTTCCTATAGTCACGGTGTGTACTTATATTTTACAGGTGATTTTTTCCTTTTGCATTTCACGGGGACTTTGCACTTCCGACATTTAACCTTTGTACTTCTCAAATTCATTTTTTGTCCCATTATGTACTGACTTATAACTTACTGTCCAAATTTCTCCTCTTCTAACGTGTACTTCCTTTGTATTTTTTATGTACCAATGAAATGAGCACCCCCACCTATGCGGCCTGTAAACATATATTGATGCACATGTGAACTTTTTCAGCAATGAAAGTAACATAAGTCTAACCCATAGCGCGTTAGCGATGGGGTTAGGGTTCAGACCTCAGAATTGAGTGTTTCTTGTTATATTGGAAAGAAGAAGTCAGGGTTATCTATGGAAAATATTTAAAAGTAATGAAAACATATTTATAGTAGAGTTGTGAGTATTATTCACTAAAACATGTTCATATCATATTTGTACTTCCCGAAAGTGAGGCTTGTACTTCTCAGATTTTATATTTGTATTTTTTGGTGGGATTTTCAAAAATAATTGGTGAAGGATATGAACTTCACAATTCGAAATTGTGTACTTCCCGATGCTACCATGTGTACTTCTCGGTGGGGAAAGTGCACTTCCGAAATTAGTCCTCTGTACTTCCCGAGTCACTGCGTGTATTTACTATATTTTTAAATAATTTTTTATACTTTAGTGGGACTGTGTACTTCGAAATCGGAACTTTGTACTTCCTAGAGTCACCGTGTGTACTTCTTATATTTTACAGATGATTTTTGTTATTGTTTTTTGCATTTCACAGGGACTTTACACTTCTGACATTTAACATCTGTATTTCTCAAATCCATTCCCATTCTGTACCGCCTTATAACTTGCACTCGAAATTTCTCCTCGACACTCTTTTTTTGTACTTCTTGGAATGACTTTTCTATCATCCTTGTGAGGAACGAATTTTTTATTGCTTTTTTTGCACTACTGCCATAATTATCTTTTACAAAATTTGCAATCACAATTTTACTTTTAACGTGCCAAGATCTTAAATCGTTTAATTTTCAATTTTCCATGTTTTTTCTCTGTCCCACGCTTGTAGGTCAGTAAACCAGAACGTGCATTTAGTGTTCGCTATTTTTTTGCGGGTGATTTCATTGTATTTTCTCACACTTTAGAGGGCTATGTGTACTTCTCAAGATTAACATTTGTACTTCTAAGCGTCATTGTCTGCACTTACATTAATTCTACACTTTATGGTCGTAATCAAAGTTTCCAAAGTGGCTATTTTTTGCGGATGATTTTTGTTGTACTTCCGGTGGTACTATTTGTACTTCATGTGAGATTTTTGTTATTTCACAATGGATTTTTTTACTAATTTATCTATGCACTTCACTGGACCGCGTACTTATACGACAACCAATTTTGTTTTTTTTTTAGAAAAAGGGCAGCCCCAGCCTCTGCATCAAAATGATGCATACGGCTTGCTTTATTAATTTATTTTGATGTTCGTCATCAAAATAAAAGAAACAAAAGAAGTAATTGGAGCCGAGCCAATAAAAGAATCCAGAGTTAGCTAGCATCCAGTGTGCAGGGGAGATAGGAAGTCATAGTACCATGCCACTGCTGCTCATAAGCGCCATCCAATTAGCTCAATCAAAAGGTTCGAGATTGAACGTTTAATTCCAGCACACGGGCGAGTTTAGTTGTACTGATAAAAAATAATACTACATGGACTTGCAAATATCATAGACTGCACTGCCGGCATCAAATAAGTGTACTTCCAAAAACGATAAAAATCAAATACAAGTCATATAGACATAACAACAAACAAGTGGAATGCACTTTGTCAAAACTTTATACAATTTTCTCTTTGTATTTTGCCGAGTCTTGGCTTCAGCAAACTAGCACATCTCACGCAATCAAGCACATGGAGAAAAACTGCCACATAATTAATCAGCGGCAGTGTATGCAAGCACAACAAGTTGTAGGTGAGCCGTGAGAAAAAAAATTAAGACGCAAAGAGGCAGAGGAAGCGACCTGTTCTTGCTTGCTCGTGCAGATACAGAATAAATCAGCAATTGAGAGAGAGAGGGCAGCAGCAACAACAGATGCTGGGGGTGGAGAAGCACCCGCAGCAGCGTGACATCCTCGTCCAGCTTGGCTGGCACCGACCGGGTGTGCTTACGGAAGCACGACGGGAGCAAACAGCAGCTGGACACGAGCAAGTGGTCAGCAACAACGCCCAGGGATTTGGCACCGGCGCAGCGGCGCTTGGCCGGCGGCGACGCGCGGGTTCTGGCACCAGAGCAGAGGCGCGTGTTTGCCGATGGCACCTCGCGGATTCCGGCCGGCACGACGGCGTGTGGCCGGCGGCAGCGCGCGGAGCTGGCTCCTGCGCGGCGGCGCTTGGCCGGCAGCAGCTCGCGGGTTCCGGCTCGCACGGCGGCGTGTGGCCGGAGGAAGCGCGCGGGGCTGCCTCCGGCGTGGCGGCGCGTCGCCGCCGGCCGCGCGTGGGGATGCGATGGGTTCGGGATAGGAAAGGGAACCAGGCTTGGTCGTGCGGTGGACGTATTGGTTTGGTCCGGTTTTCTTTTTCCTAATAGGATCGCTCACCTTAAAGGCCGACCAATCTACAACCGGTTGTAGAATATACCTACCACATATATATATATATATATATATATATATATATATATATGACTCATATTATATACTCCTGGGTGTACATACTCCCATACTCAATATATCTCACATATGAGGGTATTATACCTGTTTATATTATTTTATATACCTCTTTAATTATTCTAAGATATCTCAATACAAAAAGTATGAAAAAAATTATCACCATAGTCCTCAATTTTTTCATATACCTTTATTTCGTACAAAAAGCAGTATATGTGCAAATAATATAAAATATATAGATTCAAATGAAAATTTCCATGTAACTCACTTTGGGGTATCTACTATTAAATAATGAAGTATATTAAAAATGATAAAGAGGTATATATGATTCACCTATGTGGTATATTGAACGTGAGAGTACATACGCTAAAATGAAACTGGTTTCAGTTTAACCTAAAGGGAAACTTTCTGAACTGTCTCCGTAATGCTGAGTGAACCTTCTCGCGCATGGCATGTGAACCTTTAGACGGAACATGAACTGGACATTTTTTCTGAACTTTTTTCTTAACGAAGTGAAATGTTTTTCTGAACTGTACATGAACCTTTTTTCCGAACAAAATGAACTTTTTTTCTAAACGAAGTGAACCTTTTTTCCTGAACTTTTTCCTGAACGAGGTGAAATTTTTTCCTGAACTGGCACGTGAACTTTTTTCTGAACCTTTTTTTAACGAAGTGAACTTTTTTGTGGAACTTTTTTTGAAACTTTTTTTTTGAATGAAGTGAACTTTTTTCTGTAACGAAGTGAACTTTTTTCTGAGCAAGGTGAACTTCTTTCTAAACTGCACATGAATTTTATGAACGAAGTGAACTTTTTTTTAATCGAAGTGAACTTTTTTTCTGACTTTTTTCACCACGTAAGAAAAGCAGTTCACAAACTAGTTCCTAGATCTAATGTCAAAAAATGAAGAAAAAAGCAGTTCATATCTTCATCATCGGCGGAGGAGAACTTGCACAGCTGACCAACTGAACCTTCAATCGAGTGCAGGAGATGGCCTGCCCAACCCGTACGGCCAACAACGAACCAAGGCAGGCCGGCATCGGCGTCTGCTGCGTGGCGGAGCTGAGGAGATGGCCGGGGCGTTTGGCAGGAGGTCGAGGAGGTCGCGTCCGGCAGGAGGTGGAGCCGGAGGCAGCTCCTGGTCATTGGGTGCTCCAAGGCCTTCGTCCAGGGCGGCGGCTCGAGGTGGTCCGGCGGCCCCCGGCCAGGTCGGCGGCGACACGGTCGCTCGCCGCCGTCGAGCATATGGGACAGCCGTCAAGGGCCGGCGGAGGAGGGCAGGGGCCGGGAGCGCGAGCTGGAGGAGGAGGGCGTTCCCGGCGGCGCGCGGTGGAGGGAGGAACGCCCCCGGCGGCACGCGGTGGAGGGAGGAACGCCCCCGGCGGCGCGAGGTGGAGGGAGGAGGGCGTCCCGGTCGCGCGATGTGGAGGGCGTTCTCGGGCGGCGCGCGGTGGTGGGAGGAGGGCCCCCCGGCGGCGTGAGGTTGAGGGAGGAGGGCACCCCGGGCGGCGCGCGGTGGAGGGAGGAGGCCCACCCGGCGGAGCGAGCTGGAGGGAGGAGGGCGCCCTCTGCGGCGCGTGGTGGAGGGCGGAGAGCGCCCCGGCGGGTCACGATGGTGGGAGGAGGGCGCCCGGGCGGCGCGCAGTGGAGGTAGACGGGGGCGTGCGGGAGGTTGAGGGCGATGGCGCGGGAGGTTGGTCGTGGTGCGTTCGGGAAGAAGGTGGGGGAGGAGGTGGGAAGGTTCGATTGGTGTTTTTTTTTATCGGGTCGGGGCTGGGTGCGGTTCGGTACATTTGATTATGCAATAGTTTCTGGTTAAGGTTAAAGGGAAACTCTTAACATAGGTTTATGTTTAGTCCTGCCCTATATATAGAGCAGGACTATTCTAGGCAACCCCCTATAGTGTTTGTAGAATAACTATTCTAGTCAACTTTCCTATCCTAATGACCTTCTTAGTCCGACCGACCAACCCAACCCATCAGAAAAGACTAGCCGCTAGCCCCACGACCCACCACACGCGCCTCCTCGGCGAGGCTGATGCCGTCGTCCGCCTCCTTCCATGGTGCGCCTGTCAGGACCCCGATGGATCTAACGAGCTAGGATCACAAAGAACATGAATTTGACAGGAAATTGGAGCTAAAAGGGGTAAATTGATGAACTAAAACTGAGATAAAATGCAGGGAAAATAAGATGAAATTTAGGGTTCATATTTCTTCGTTGAAGCAACAGGATACAAGCTAATCTTATAAAGACCTTGCTAGCTACTAGATGACCACAAGGGTGAAATATCTAAGATTAGCTTGTATCCTGTTGCTTCAACGAAGAAATATGAACCCTAAATTTTTGGTCGGAGGAGCGATGCTCTGATACCATTTGTCAGGACCCCGATGGATCTGACGAGCTAGGATCACAAAGAACATGAATTTGACAGGAAATTGGAGCTAAAAGAGGTAAATCGATGAACTAAAACTGAGATAAAATGCAGGGAAAATAAGATGAAATTTAGGGTTCATATTTCTTCGTTGAAGCAACAGGATACAAGCTAATCTTATAAAGACCTTGCTAGCTACCAGATGACCACAAGGGTGAAATACCTAAACTACCCTCACATCTACTCAACCACTAATAGCCCCATTTAACCTACTAATTCTATACCCTGACAGCGCCCCGCCCCGGAGCTCCGCCCCTACGCCTCCCCCAACCAGCGTCGACCGGAGCGAGTCCACCACCGCTGCCCCTGCTCCTCCTCTGCCGGCGCGAGGCCACCACGCCGTTCCGTTCTCTGCCACAAAGCTCGGCCGCTAGAGCCCCTCCTGTCTCCTTGCGCGCCGCCAAGACCACCGCCCCCCTGCGCCCCGCTCGTCCCTGTTCGTGCTCGTCAGCAGTACCCCGCTCCATCGCCACTACTCGTCCCCGCGAGAGTCGAGCGCGTCGCTCGCTGAAAGTCAACGCAGGGCGCCATCGAAGTCCACCATGCTGCCCATGGGAGGTTCGCACGGGGAACTGGTGCTGGAGATCTTGTCCTCAAGCGCCGCCGTCCAGCGCGCGTCGCTGCGGGGTGTCAGCCATCGAGTGCCTGGGGATCCCCTGCTGCCATCTAGCTTCTCTATCCGCACAGCAGTAACACGAAGGAACGCGCGCGCCGCCACCGGCCAGCAGCCCCCGTGCGCCTTCCTCATCAGCAACGCGACCGTGCGGCCCTGGCCGGCAGCCCCCACCAGCAAAATCGTCCGCGCCACCAGCCCGCCATGGTCACGCAGCCGGCTACGCTGCACCCATCCAGTGTCCTGCTCCGCTCCAGGCTTCACGCCAGCCGCCAGTGCTTGCTCCGGGCCTCCCCGTGTGGCCAAATCTCACGAATCAGGAGTTCGTGTACGAAACCATTGACTGGATTTTTCTCTAGATGGTCTAGCGAGTAGCTGGATTGATGCTACTACTACTCACATTCGATCCAGTGCTCTCTCACGATCTGTTACAGCTGCTCTCTATGCTTCTCTCAGTATTTTTTTTGAGGATAAAGTGGCCGTACCACTGCTCGAATAGATAGAAAGAGATGACCCAGTTAATAAGGAAAACCGGGTCCAAAAACCATACAGATACCCTGTTTATGAGGAAAACAGGGCCAAAAAACCGCACAAGCGAGGGGACCGTTGCCCACACGACGCAAGCCCACCGAACGCCACAAAACACACCACCGACCCCGGGGCCGCCGCCCCGACGTGCACCACTCGGCACCAAAGCACGCGAGCCACAACGCTGCACAAACTAGCCGTCTCGTAGCTCTTGCTACCCTCGCTAAAGACGACCGCCCGCTGACCACAACGTCATGCCAGAACCTGGGGCCGCCGCCCCGGCGTAGCAACCAGATCAAACTCCGCATCGCCCGGAGCCGAACCAGTCAGGTCGACACACCGGCCGCCCTCGCAGCACCAAGTCGCCACCCAAACCTCAGTAGGCGAAAGCCCTGCCCCATAGGACCGTCGTTCAACCAGATCAAACTCTATGCTTCTCTCAGTATAACGATCCCTTTGTGGTGAAAAATATACATGTGGTACCCGATTTTGAGGCAGGGAAGTATGGAGAAAAGAATACTCCACGGTTTGTAGGTGTTTCTTCTAATGTCTTATACTAGGCATTTTTTTCTCCTTGGATTAGGGAGTAGTTCAGATTACCAATGGACGAAAGCCCATGGGGGCACGTAACAAGCGGCTCCACGTGAAATTTTTCTTCTCCAAATTTCTTGACACTATTTTCAAATCTTTTTCATCTCGGAGGTTCACTATTTCAAAATCGAGAGTTTAGATCGTCCATCTCGGAGGTTCGCTATTTATAGATCGGGAGTTTAGTTCTCCTCGACCGTGTCAGATAATTACTCTTTTATCGGAAGTTCATCCGTATCATAGAAGCAAGTTCATACTTAAGTTTCAAGAGGTTCACTTTGCACCGAGCAGGAGTTCAACATGAACGTGTCGGAAAAATCATATTAAAAATGCATTTGATGTTTGCTACTTTATTGGGAGTTCGCTTCGAACACCGCCTGAAGTTCATTTTCTTTACTTATGTGACTCCTAAAAATGTTTAGATTTAAAACAAAATTATTTTTTTATCGAGGAAAGATTAAAACAGGAGTTCACTTTGTCCATACCTGAGGTTCACATTTTTCCTAACAATAAAACTAAACATTTGTGAGTAAGAACAGAAGGAGGTTCACCATTATAGGTCGGGGAGTTCATTTCATTAATGACGGAGGTTCACTTTTTTATTAAAAGAAAAATAATTTATTCACGAGTAAAAAGAATCTAGAAAAAGCAGCACGCTGAGGTTCACTCTAAAAAAAATTCGAAGTTCAATGTACATGATATCGAAGTTCACTCGGAATAACAACATAACCACACAGAACCAAAAATCTGCGATCGGACGTTCACTAACACATAACAAGAAGTTCACGGCCTCATAGCCAGAAGTTCACCGCATAATAGGAGGAAGTTCGTATATTTTGTTTTCCTAGACAGAAATTCTACACATTGAAATCATCACTACGAGCTCCCGGTTGGCCAAATCGACCAGCCCCGCATGCAATTGGCAGTGATACGAGTCTAATTGCACTCTCCAATGCCGCCACACCCACCCGAGTAACTCAACCGTGTCAATTTTGAATAAATCTCATGTTACCTCGTTTTTTCGTTTTTTCGTATTTTCAAAATTAATAAAAAAGCGTATCGAATTTGAAAAACATTTCTATACAAAAAAGTTGCGTCTAGTTAATATCTTTCCAACGCCATATCATTTGTTACGTTTCGATAAGCGGTTTGAAAGTAATTTTAAAAATACTGTCCGCTGAACATAAAAGTTCAGAAAATAGAATTCCCGATTTTTCAAACTGCTCTTATTCCGTGATGAATTACGAAAATTGACCTGAGATAGTCAAGATGCGGTTTTTCCATATCTTTCCAACGGCTTATCATTTTCTTCAATCTGACAAACGGTTTGAAAATGGCGTACAAAACAGTACGAAAACGAAGAAAAAACGCGAAAATCAGTGTTTCGTATATTTAAAATTACTTTACAACCGTAACTAATTTCAAAATCTTGTAGAAGTGAAAAAGGTGCGAATTTTTCATATCTTTCCAACGGCATATCATTTGTTTCAATCTGACAAACGGTTTGAAAATGGCGTCCAAAACAGTACGAAAACGAGGAAAGTACGTGAAAAACAGTGTTTCGTATATTTAAAATTATTTTAAAACCGTAACTAATTTCAAAATCTTGTAGAAGTGAAAAAGGTGCGCATTTTCCATACCTTTCCAACGGCGTATCATTTGCTTCAATCCGACAAACAGTTTGAAAACTCTGATAGAAAAACTTACCGAATCTAAGTGTTCCGACCGGAAGTTCAGATATTATTTAAACGGAAGTTCCGAAAGTTGACCAGAATACTTATTCTATAAGGGAGTCTAGAATAGCAGGGGTATATATATGAATCTAGTGCTGTTACTTCCATCTTCCAAGAAGTTTCTGATGAAGTGATGCGCAAGATCTTAATATGTTTGTTGCGCTCGTGCAAGACAAGAGTTTTGCCTAATGCTATGGCAGATTGTTATCCACCATTACCTCAACTGACTAAGCATTTCTTCCATGGATTCCTCCAAGCAGACGAGCCTGCCAAATTCGCCAAGAAGATGGGCCTCTTCAAGCCTAGGCCTTCTCGACATATCTTCTGCCCGCTCTTGTTTGCATAAAAACCAACATAGATTTTTGCATACACTTTTGTGAGAATGTTTTATGTGTATGATTTTTAGATACTAAAATACATGATTTTAATGATTTAAGAAATTATTAAGGTCATTTTTTATTAACTAAAAATATATAAAAAGAGAAGTCAGTAAATACAATCAGAATCACTATTAAAAAAATCTATGTTTTTACCGAAGTTCTATTGATCAAGTCTCAATAGTATTTCATAGGAAATATAAGGATAATTTCAGTATTATAAAATAAACCATGTTACCTTCACCGTAATAGGTATAGATCCAATCATTATTGTTTGATAAATAGATTCTAGAGGGAGAATTGACAGCTCATATCTCCAACTTCCAGTTTGGTGCGCACGAATATGTATTTCTATGAGTCATAAAAATACACTTTTAGTTTGGTATTGATTTCATATCAGGTACTATTTTCAATCTTTCCAACTCAATTGGTGATTAGTTACGTATGATACTCCTTACGGGTTAGAAACTACTGATTCCGTAGCTTACACACTTCCTTTAGTTGTTCCTATCTGAAACAGCAGGGGAGACAAATGTAAGATAAAAAAATTCATACCATCAAAGTATATGTTTCAACACATGCCTAGCAGGAAAGACTTTTCAGTCGGTATACACAATGTGACTAGCAAAATCATGATGGCAATTTATAGCTGTCATAGTACAACCTTTTTGATGGAAAATCATGTAGGTTCATCTATCTTACCATTTCAGTGTTTTTCGGCAAGCTGGAGCAAGGAGTTTGTACTATTTGACAATGGAAAATTTGTTTCGATCGGGCATTTCAAACTCTATTTAGTTGCGCGATCCCAACAACTTGAAGATATGTTTCCATTAGAGATAACGATGGTTATTTGTACAATTGGTGAGGTTGTCATCAATATTTTGTAAGAATCATTGCATTTGCATCTGCATCTACTACCCGTTATGGATTTTCGTATAAGAATGCTTCTTTTTGTGGGACTTCTCATTATTGCCAAGCATCGATGGATTTGATTTTTCTTATTTATTTATACCTAACTAGTTAGTGTGCACGCGCAAAGCACGTCTCCATAATACCACATAGTTTTTTAATCCTGTTTTTCCTAAGAGTTTCTTTTATGTAGTTTTTGTTTGTCTTTGTAAGTAAGCAATGATAAATTTGGGCCTCCTAAAGATGCCCATAATTTCTCAATGAACTCAAGCTTATCTCATTTTCACTAACTCCTAATGATGCCCATAATTTCTCAATGAACTCAAGCTTATCTCATTTTCACTAACTCCTAATGATGCCCATAATTTCTCGATGAACTCAAGCTTATTTCATTTTCACTAAGCAGAAAAAAGAAATAATAACTCTCATAGCAGACTGTTTTTCGGACTATTGGAAAATATCGTAAAAAAAGAAATTGGACAGAGAGACAGTTACAAGCATACCTAGACTTTGCTGCAATAAGAATATATCAGGTGCGATTTCTTTGCAGTGCAAGAGTCAGCTAGCTCTATTTAAGGTCAAACAAAAGGAAATTACTCACCATACGGAGCCAACAACTCGCTTATTTTAACATACTATTCCTTGCATCGATGCATGGTAAATCCCTCATTAACTCATTATCCAGTAACAAAGATCCATGAAGCGAACGTACCCCTAGTCTATTAGACGGATCGTTACCAGTACTATGATGCAAGAAATGCTTAATTTGAATTGGGGTCACAGTATTCATCCAGGGTGCATCATAATAGACATGGTTCATCAAAGGTGTCAGGACACCAAATGAATCTAGAATCACCAACGAATTCAGTGAAGCGTCAGCTGCTGACTGTGAGGATAACAATCCACAGATGCTTACAAAAACACAATCAACGAAATTCAATTGCTCTGCCTCTCTTTTGGCATCACCTTGTAAGCAACGGAGTACAAAATCATTCGATGGTTGATCAGTTGGATAATTCCTAGGAAAAATTAAACAATTGAATACCCTTGTAATTCAAGCAGTTGGTGTATAAACCAGTTAATCTACCTGTGCTAGGAGAATATCAGTACACGTGTAATTGCTGAAGCAAAATCGATGCAACAGGTAAGAAATGGCTGTCTTTAATGGGATGAGCTCTGCTCCGGACGTGCTACAACGACGACGATGTTGGGGAAGACAAACACCAAACGCATCCACGGTGTTGGCAATCCTCCTGCATGATCCAGCTTACGACCTCGGTGGTCTGGTACAGTGGACTACAACGGCGACCGGCTGGGGCGACTACAACAGGGCGAAGACACGGTGTGCAGTGCAACAGGCGAGAGAAGGCGACGGGCTGGCTGCAGGGCGTCTCGGTCTCCGTCATCGGCGTGGTTCCGGCTCCTGGACGTCGGCGACCGGAAGTGGTTAAGATGGTCGGCCTCGGCTTCGGCCTCCATCAGCTAGCGGCGATGGCGCGATTCGAAGGGCTTCACCAGATCGTAGTAGCCCTCCATGTGTGGTAGACACATAGTAGACCGTCGAGAGTGGAGGCGGCAGCTAGCGTCCATGCCGGAGAGAGCAGATTTGCGGCGGTTAGCCCTGCTTCGTGATGTGGAGGGCTGCGTCCAGGCCCGGCTAAGTGGTGCGCATGCGGGGCGTTTTGCAACGTAATTTTCGGGATGGTTTAGTGCGACCGTGTGTTCCGGGAGGGAGAACAAACCAATCTGACCCGTTTGATATATGTGTGTGGACGGTGGAGATTTCATTTTCCTGCCATGTTCTCTCGTTTATAAGTAGTTTAGATAATAAAAGCATTAAAGTTTTTTGTGGTATGACACTTTTTATATCGATTTTGCCCTCCCACCAAATTACATATTAGGCGTTCGTTTTCATATACAGCACCCCACGTCGTGGCCGTGCGACATTGGCATCAATCGACAAACACGTCGGAGACGAACGTGCCCGTGGGATTCAGAGACCCCATGAGAACGAAAGCCCGGGGCAGGCGGAGGACGCGGCCGTCGGCCCGGCCGAATCTGGCATTGGCGCGCGCGGGAAAGCCGTGATATCGTACCGAGCGATCGATCCAAGCTCACTTCGAGGGCTTCTCAATTTCCCGGATGCCCGTGGTACATCCTCGGCGAACATCATCTAACGCATCCAAATCCGAGCTATTGAAGGCACAAATCCAGAAAAAAAATCGACAAATTAGAGCCAGCCACTTCGCCTTATCCATTCCCCACCTTGCTACCCTGCTGCTACTAGGGGAGAAATTGGAGAGGCAACATAGGGGGAGTAGAAATTGGAGGGCAGCCATCGACTACCCCAAGCCAGGATGGACTGCAGCCGCCATGTCGTTCTCTGCATCGAGCACAACCTCTTCCTCTCTCTTCTCTCATCACGCATAGACGCACATCACTTCTTGCGGGTATGTATCTGCACGACGTCGTCGTCCTCCTCCCGTACTCCCGGGTCATCCCGCGCTCGGAGCCGCGCTTCCTGCTTCCCTCGGCCATCGTTGGCCGCCCCTCCCTCGCTGTCGCGGCCGCGTCCCCGGCGTGTGTGGCGTTGCCACCGATCGTCTCCGCCGCCGAAACCGTCTTCTCTGGAGAGCTCAACCTTCCGCCGCCTCGGCGAGGAGAGGTAGCGACGACCGGCGCGGTGAAGAGCGCTCGGCTAGGGAGGCAGCCGCAAGCGCAGCGTCTTCTTTCCAGGTCTGTTGATTCTGTCCGTGCTTCTTTTTCTGTGTGTGCATTTTGTTGATCGATTTCCGGTTTTTCCCATCTCTCTGTTTTGCAGGATGGCTGATTGTTCCGCATCATGCACAGCGGCACTGGCACGCACAGGCACTGTCAGGGGCATGGCCACCTTTGGCCTAGCTCTCTTTCTCTCTGTTCTCCCTATCTCATTCCCCGTTTGACAATTCAGTTGGTGTTTAGGCAGTACAAACATGTTGAGATTAAGAGTGAACTTGCACATAAAAAGTACACAGGGCCATCTGCAGATGCACCACCACAATGTACGTTTTTTTTGCTCTTTTGTATTAAGTTTGAAATATATAGAGTGCGAATTAGAGAGTACATGGACACGTCGGTGCAAATTTTTAGAAGCTTTCCAAGTAGACATACAACGATATAAATTTGAGATTAGACAAATGGAGGCCGAACTTCATGGAGGCCTTTATTTAAAAATAAGTAAATAAATCCATATTTGAAAGTTTCAAAAAATCTGAAATATTTCAGGATATGTATATTAGCATCATGCATATTCCGTGTATAAGCACTATCCTCCTCATGTTGTTTAGCATGGATCCCTAATTCCCTATAGCATCAGTGCACCACCAAGCTGAGAACGAGCCAGTGGCTCGGTGGTAGGGTGTGGCAGTGGCCAGCCCACCCACCCGAGTTCGATCCCTGATCAGCTCGCGGTGTCTCACCTCGCGTTACTGTTCACTAGGAACAGTATTGTTTCGCCTCCCTCGCACGTTCGTATCACAACTGTCAGAACTCAAAACGTGCGTGCTCTGTGTGTGTAGTTGTAGGTCTAACTTGTGTACTAGGAGTGTGCGTGCGTGTGGTGTGAGTGTGATGTGTGTTGGTACATGAGTTCAGATACTACAACTGTACCACCGATCGAGAGGCCTAAAAAAAATTGCACCACCAAGCTGAAGAGCCATGTAAACCCAGCCAAACACAATACATATCGTACGTAAAAAGACCACTGCAGCAAAACGCACGGGGTGCTTCTTGTATGGACTAAAGAAAATGCATGTGGCCTCTAATGAGTACGGCACCGACAGACTGCTTTCCCACGCACATGAGAGACAAGGAATGAAGGTGATTATGGATTGAATAAAATATGTTGAAGATACAGTGTGAAAATATGTGCCGCTCGTTTTTTCTATTGAGCAGACCTGTTTTGATAGTTCCAGCAATTTGTGGCCATATATTAATATTTTATTATAAATACGTTCTAGCAACACCATTGCCCGTGCAGCACATGGTCAATTAGAGTCTCTTTTCCTTATCATTCGCGAAGAAAACAAGTCCCTTTTCTCAACAACGGTTGACTCTATTTGCTCTCTATATATAGCGCCGGCCAGAACGACGCATCGCCAGAGCAACCAGGCAAGTGAGAGTAGTAACAAAGAGAGATAGCGAGGAGAGCAAAACAATGGCAGGCGAAGGAGATCTGAAGCTACTGGGCTTGCTGGTGAGCCCCTTCGTGCTCCGTGTCCGCATGGCGCTGCACATGAAGGGCGTGAGCTACGAGTACATCGAGCAGGACGTCCTTGACAAGGGCGAGCTCCTCCTCAAGTACAACCCGGTGCACAAGAAGGTCCCCGTGCTCATCCACAACGGCGTGCCGCTCTGCGAGTCCCAGATCATCGTGCAGTACATCGACGAGGTCTGGCCTGGAACCTCCCTCCTCCCGGCAGACCCCTACGAGCGCGCCACCGCTCGCTTCTGGGCCGCCTACGTCGACGACAAGGTTCGCTTGTCTCCTCTGTCTCGGGGCTTCGATTTGATCTGCGGGCGTGCCGCCGGAGTTTCATGGTTTCTTTATCTGCTCTGCAGCTGTTCCCTGCCTGGTTAGGCATTATGAAGGCGACGACGGAGGAGGGGAGGGCGGAGAAGGTGAAGGAAACACTCGCCGTGGTCGAGCAGCTAGAGGTTGCCCTGGCCGAGTGCTCCGGCGGGAAGCCTTTCTTCGCCGGCGACTCCGTCGGGTTCCTCGACCTCGTGGTTGGATGCAACCTGATGTGGTTCGAGGCGCTGCGCAGGATGTTCGGCGTGACGGTCGTCGTTGCCGGGAAGACTCCGCTCTTGGCCACCTGGGCGGAGCGCTTCGGGGAGACCGAGGCGGCGAGGGAGGTTGTGCCGGACGCGGACAGGGCGGTGGAGTTTGCTAAGAAGCTCATGGCTCGTTTAGGCGCTGCTCCGGTTGCCAACTGATAGGCTTCTTCGGTTCAGTCCAAGTTGTACTTTTTTTTGAAATCTTCCAAGTTATACTTTTATTCATAGTCGAATCTGTTCTTTTCGTAAACAAGGAGCAGTTCCCTACCTCGATCACAAACATAGGTACTATAAATATGCGGTCATATGTGGTCAGGTGGAGTATAGTTTGTTCTCCATGGAGATGACAGTGTTCAAATTTGGAGAGATGGCAGGTTGCAGGAAAAGGAAAATGAAGAAGACGCTATGAAGAAAGAGGCTGAAGCAAAAATTAAAAAGCATGCTGAGGCCAAGAAGACAAAAACTGAAGCTGCTGCACAATTTCTTGAGCCTGTTCATGTTGAAGTGGTGGCTGAACATGCTGCAATTTTTGTTACTCCTATTTCCTCGGTTGGTCATATTGTTGTTGACGTTCCTATTGTCGACACTCAACTTGTTGATGATGCTATAGCTGCAGAAAATGACTCGAAACCGAGGACGGTTTCGCTTGAAGGGAGGGAGGATGATACGGCAACATGTGTACATACTATTGCTGATGTTGTCCTTAGAAATCAACGAATTAACATGCATGCCAGTGGACCCAACCATGTACGTGTACACAAGGCAAATGAAGTTTTGCATCAGGAATATTTATGTGTGTGCTGCCCCGTATGTGTATGCAGAAATACTAGTGCTAGCTACTACTATTTTGGATCGCCAGGACCACCTGACGGAAGGGCGCATATGGCAAGAGTTCTTGGACGTTGGGATGTCTTGAACCTGAACGCCAGCGGATGGGGCCCACCTGCATCGGATCAAGTCAACGATGCACGAAGAGTTGGAAATAAAATTGTTCGATCGTGTAAGATTCGTTTGCTAAACTATAAAGCAAACGGTCAATTAGGTGTACAAATAGTCATTTTTATTTGTAAGGTTTTATTTTGTGCTTAGGAAAAGTGGGTCCACGTCAAGTTTTAGGGTTTTCGAAGTCACCCATATAAAGGGTTTGGCCGCCGGCCTTGTATCGCAGGTTATGTTTTGAGATTAAAGTTATGTCGTGAGGTTCACCCATGATGGGGCGCCGAGATCGAGTTATTGTCTGTTTTGATTGCTGATTCTTTGAATCTGTGTTTGCGTATCGTGGAGTAGATTCGTCTATTCAACGATCGAAGTTATCGGTTGTTGTTTCTTGGTTCGCCGTGAAAGATCGGGCCTAAAAACCCTTTTGGATCACGTTGATCCATATCATTTTGGTATCAGATTCATCGGGTTTCTCGCGGCGAAATTTGTTGTTGATATCGATTTGCTGAGTTTGTTCTGTTTGTTAAGTTGCTGCCGGAGGCTTAGGCCAACACACCGGTTCTGTTGATCTGTTGTTTTCGTTCTGCTGAAGGCGTGGAGTTATTGCACTACACGAAGATCCGGCGCCTTGTGTTTGTCTAGGCTGGAGCGTTCTTGTTCATTGGGCCGTTTCTGCTGTTGGCTCGTGAAGGATTTCCAGCCTGCCGTCGTCAGGTCGTTTCTGATCTACATCGTGTTCATGCTGCACCGTGTCGTAAGTGCTACTAAGATCTGTTTTTTTAAGGCAATTAGCAAAGGAAAGATCAGTAGAATTGCTCGTGGGCTGCTGGTTAAACTTTGTCTTACCTAATTGATGTTTGGTGGTTGGTACGAGTAGTACTACTTCCGCGATTGGTTTTGGTATTTGCCTCGGATCGAGAAATCCGACTGTTGTAAGACTGCTATATCTGCTGTTCGACTGCCGACTAAAGTATTCCGGTGAGACACAATGTTTTGCCGCAGCTACTGCACTTTGCCTAGTTTTATGGATGATATGTCCGTCATGTCAGCAGGTTTTGGCCTCGAAGAGCAAGGCTTCCATGATAAACTGTTTCACACAAAGGCGATTGTGCGGGACAGAGTGTGTACTATGACGGTCGACCATTGGAGTTCGATCAATGCTGCTAGCATCGAGATGGTGGAGAAGTTAGGGTTGTCGAGGACGCCACATCCGCAACCATATTTTCCGCGTTGGGGTTCCAACGAGTTCATCGTCAGCCAACAGACCAAGGTACAATTTTGTATGGGCAAATTTTCTGGAGAGGTTTGCTGCGATATTATTCTAGTGCACATGGTCTCTTGTCATTTCATTTTGGGAAAACCATGGTGCATACAACAAGGAGCAGTTCCCTACCTCGATCACAAACGTAGGTACTATAAATATGCGGTCAGATGTGGTCAGGTGGAGTATAGTTTGTTCTCCATGGAGATGACAGTGTTCAAAATTTGGAGAGATGGCGGGTTGCAGGAAAAGGAAAATGAAGAAGACGCTATGAAGAAAGAGGCTGAAGCAAAAATTAAAAAGCATGCTGAGGCCAAGAAGACAAAAACTGAAGCTGCTGCACAATTTCTTGAGCCTGTTCATGTTGAAGTGGTGGCTGAACATGCTGCAATTTTTGTTACTCCTATTTCCTCAGTTGATCATATTTTTGTTGACGTTCCTATTGTCGACACTCAACCTGTTGATGATGCTATAGCTGCAGAAAATGACTCGAAACCGAGGACGGTTTCGCTTGAAGGGAGGGAGGATGATACGGCAACATGTGTACATACTATTGCAGATGTTGTCCTTAGAAATCAACGAATTAACATGCATGCCAGTGGACCCAACCATGTACGTGTACACAAGGCAAATGAAGTTTTGCATCAGGAATATTTATGTGTGTGCTGCCCCGTATGTGTATGCAGAAATACTAGTGCTAGCTACTACTATTTGGATCGCCAGGACCACCTGACGGAAGGGCGCATATGGCAAGGGTTCTTGGACGTTGGGATGTCTTGAACCTGAACGCCCGTGGATGGGGCCCACCTGCATCGGATCAAATCAACGATGCACGAAGAGTTGGAAATAAAATTGTTCGATCGTGTAAGATTCGTTTGCTAAACTATAAAGCAAACGGTCAATTAGGTGTACAAATAGTCCTTTTTATTTGTAAGGTTTTATTTTGTGCTTAGGAAAAGTGGGTCCACGTCAAGTTTTAGGGTTTTCGAAGTCACCCATATAAAGGGTTTGGCCGCCGGCCTTGTATCGCAGGTTATGTTTTGAGATTAAAATTATGTCGTGAGGTTCACCCATGATGGGGCACCGAGATCGAGTTATTGTCCGTTTTGATTGCTGATTCTTTGAATCTGTGTTTGCGTATCGTGGAGTAGATTCGTCTATTCAATGATCGAAGTTATCGTTTGTTGTTTCTTGGTTCGCCGTGAAAGATCGGGCCTAAAAACCCTTTTGGATCACGTTGATCCATATCATCTTGGTATCAGATTCATCGGGTTTCTCGCGGTGAAATTTGTTGTTGAGATCGATTTGCTGAGTTTGTTCTGTTTGTGAAGTTCTGCCGGAGGCTTAGGCCAACACACCGGTTCTGTTGATCTGTTGTTTTCGTTCTTCTGAAGGCGTGGAGTTATTGCACTACGCGAAGATCCGGCGCCTTGTGTTTGTCTAGGCTGGAGCGTTCTTGTTCATTGGGCCGTTTCTGCTGTTGGCTCGTGAAGGATTTCCAGCCTGTCGTCGTTAGCTCGTTTCTGATCTACATCGTGTTCATGCTGGTTTTGGTATTTGCCTCGGATCGAGAAATCCAACTGTTGTAAGACTGCTATATCTGCTGTTCGACTGCCGACTAAAGTATTCCGGTGAGACACAATGTTTTGGTGCAGCTACTGCTCTTTGCCCAGTTTTATGGATGATATGTCCGTCATGTCAGCAAGTTTTGGCCTCGAAGAGCAAGGCTTCCATGATAAACTGTTTCACACAAAGGCGATTGTGCGGGACAGAGTGTGTACTATGACGGTCGACCATTGGAGTTCGATCAACGCTGCTAGCATCGAGATGGTGGAGAAGTTAGGGTTGTCGAGGACGCCACATCCGCAACCATATTTTCTGCGTTGGGGTTCCAATGAGTTCATCGTCAGCCAACAGACCAAGGTACAATTTTGTATGGGCAAATTTTCTGGAGAGGTTTGCTGCGATATTATTCCAGTGTACATGGTCTCTTGTCATTTCGTTTTGGGAAAACCATGGTGCATACAACAAGGAGCAGTTCCCTACCTCGATCACAAACATAGGTACTATAAATATGCGGTCAGATGTGGTCAGGTGGAGTATAGTTTGTTCTCCATGGAGATGACAGTGTTCAAAATTTGGAGAGATGGCAGGTTGCAGGAAAAGGAAAATGAAGAAGACGCTATGAAGAAAGAGGCTGAAGCAAAAATTAAAAAGCATGCTGAGGCCAAGAAGACAAAAACTGAAGCTGCTGCACAATTTCTTGAGCCTGTTCATGTTGAAGTGGTGGCTGAACATGCTGCAATTTTTGTTACTCCTATTTCCTCGGTTGGTCATATTGTTGTTGACGTTCCTATTGTCGACACTCAACTTGTTGATGATGCTATAGCTGCAGAAAATGACTCGAAACCGAGGACGGTTTCGCTTGAAGGGAGGGAGGATGATACGGCAACATGTGTACATACTATTGCTGATGTTGTCCTTAGAAATCAACGAATTAACATGCATGCCAGTGGACCCAACCATGTACGTGTACACAAGGCAAATGAAGTTTTGCATCAGGAATATTTATGTGTGTGTTGCCCCGTATGTGTATGCAGAAATACTATACTACTCCCTCCGTGTCAAAATATAAGTCACACTAGTCACTTACCACACACATGTATGTAGACATGTTTTAGTGCAAGATTCACTAGTCACTTACATGAATCTTGCACTAAAACATGTCTACATACATGTGTGTGGTAAGTGACTAGTGCGACTTATATTTTGATACGGAGGGAGTATTATTTTGGATCGCCAAGACCACCTGACGGAAGGGCGCAGATGGCAAGGGTTCTTGGACGTTGGGATGTCTTGAACCTGAACGCCAGCGGATGGGGCCCACCTGCATCGGATCAAGTCAACGATGCACGAAGAGTTGGAAATAAAATTGTTCAAACGTGTAAGATTCGTTTGCTAAACTATAAAGCAAACGGTCAATTAGGTGTACAAAGAGTCCTTTTTATTTGTAAGGTTTTATTTTGTGCTTAGGAAAAGTGTGTCCACGTTAAGTTTTAGGGTTTTCGAAGTCACCCATATAAAGGGTTTGACCGCCGGCCTTGTATCGCAGGTTATGTTTTGAGATTAAAGTTATGTCGTGAGGTTGACCCAAGATGGGGCTCCGAGATCGAGTTATTGTCTGTTTTGATTGATGATTCTTTAAATCTGTGTTTGCGTATCGTGGAGTAGATTCGTCTATTCAACGATCGAAGTTATCGTTTGTTGTTTCTTGGTTCGCCGTGAAAGATCGGGCCTAAAAAACCCTTTTGGATCACGTTGATCCGTATCATCTAAGTTATGTCGTGAGGTTCACCTATGATGGGGCTCCGAGATCGAGTTATTGTCCGTTTTGATTGCTGATTCTTTGAATCTGTGTTTGCGTATCGTGGAGTAGATTCGTCTATTCAACGATCGAAGTTATCGTTCGTTGTTTCTTGATTCGCCGTGAAAGATCGGCCTAAAAACCCTTTTGGATCACGTTGATCCGTATCATCTTGGTATCAGAGCGTCAAGTTAATCACCGCGAGGGAGTTCGTCCAGTTTTTGCTGGAATTGCTTGAAGGAAGGACAACGAGTTGGCGAGTTTTTGCTCTCGGCTCTTTGAGGAAGCAGCTCGGCGAGTTGGCAAGTTGCAGTTCGGCGAGCTGGGGAAGTAAGATCGCAGGCCGTTTCAGTTTTCAAATCTCGGCGAGATTGGTTCCGTCGCTAGGAAAAGGCAGGTTCAGTTCGGTTCCTGTTGTTTCCGTTCGTACGTGCACGGAGTTGTTACGTACCGGGTCAGATCGGATCCAGCTCTTTCGTGCGTTTATGTGAAAACAAATTGCTTCCGCGTGGGAATAGAAAAGGAAAAGTTAGTTTCCTTGCCTCGTACGTGGTGTGCTGGCAATTGCTTTTGGTCCGGAATGGGAGCAATATTGTTGCGGCGGTTAACAAAAAAAAGGGACACGAGTTTGGAAGTTCCACATGCGGCGTATTCAGCTTATTTTGATCCTTGGCGTATAAGAGTTTGTCCTGCTGCGTTTCGGGTGATTTGCATGGTACGTTTTGCATTGCAGCACGACGAATTGTGTGTCTCGGTTAGGTTGGTGGTGCCAAACATGGAGGGTGCCAAGTACAAGTCCAGCTAGCCGAGAGGGAGGATGTGGTGTGGAAGGCCGGCGAAGACTTGAGGACAGAGAAGGATCGTGGCGATGTGAAGATTTGACGCCACAAGTGCTGGAGAAGACCTTCCGGCGTTGAGGACAACGCCTCTCTAAGAAGGGGAGGATGATGAGGGCATTGTCGGCATCGTGTTGGATGGTTGACACGCTAGGACATATTTAAATGTTACGTAAAGTCTAAGGTAGTGTTAACTGGGCCTGCGTGCTAAATCTAAGGCCGAACCCGCCATGGGTCGGTTTGTATCAGTATGAGTCGGACCAGATTAGGAGTCCAAGTCGGTTAGGGTTTAGTTCGGCGATCCCTACCCCTTTGTCCTTTATAAACAGAGGGGGTGTCACAATATTAGGGGAGTTGAAAATTATGTAGAACATTGTGTTCATGGTTGCCTCCGTCCTAAGGGACCGGCGTGTAGACGGCGTCTCGGACGTTTGTCTAGTTATGCAATAAATTGAGCCATGAGAGTTCTTGAGTCTGTCAAGAGTGTTCGTGCGTGGCGAGAAGGTCCTTGATTCTGTCAAGGGTTGTCGAGCTTGGCGTGAGGCGTGGTGTTCATCATCTCGTTGCTTGCCTACGATCTATCCAAGTTCTTCAGGTTACATGTATTGCTCACGTGGTTGGAAGAATAGTTATCTCGGTGGTTCTTGCGGTGAAATATCGGGCAACATCTACATCATCCTCCAGGAAACGATATGGTAAGATGGTCAGTGGCTGGTGGTTGGCAATGGGGGCCGAAATCTGAATTGAGAATTTTTATTTTTAGCTTAGTAGGTAAAGTCTTCTATCCTTTGTAGATCATTTATCGATGTATCCATTTGGTCTGTTTATAATAGTCTCTATTAGGGCTGGATATAAAGCTCGATGCTCGACAAGCTAAACAAGCACTTGTTTGCTCGACTCGTTTAGCTCGGCTCGTTATGCTAACGAACAGAGCCAAACAATGATTTTGTCTCGTTATTACTAATGAGCTAAACGAGCGAGCTAACGAGCCTCGCGAGCAGCTAGTTAAGCTCGTTAATTTGGATCCGATCTCTTTTTAAGGATAGATCCCATATACTCATCTAACTAGCAACCTGGCAGGTGATGCCTCAACACTGTTTAGCAAGCCCATATCACAACCTGAGATTTATGGTCAACCCACGTTGGAAACATCGAATCCCATCACTTCTTGTTAATCGTCAATCACCTCGGCATCTCTAAATTCAGATTCATTTTCTTAACGAGTTACTAGCCAATCTTTATATTTAACGAGTTTAACGATTCGAGACTTAACGATCACGAGTCTAAACGAGCCGAGCAGCTCGTTAGTACAACCCTAGTCTCTATGTCGTTTAAAGTACAAAGACATGTTTATTGAGATCTGTACACAGTTGAAGAATGTGGTGAGACATATTTTTACTCCACGTGGGTAATCTACTAATCTTTCTTCCATCACCTTAGGTGTTTAACGAGTTTTTTCATGTAATTGCACCATGTAGTCTTTTTCTTTCTTTTTGTTTAGCGGCAGTGCAGAGCCTAAATATGCTGAGACCAGGTGTGAGCTCTTTTAAATTGCATATCATCTTCATGCTAAGAGCATCTCCACCGGGGGCCTCCGAACGACCCACCAAAGGCCCATTGGGGGTCCGGGCACCAGAAATCGTCACCAGTGGCACACCTCAAAGGCTCGTCCCGAGCGATTTTGTTGGGGGTGCCGGACACTGCCGCGGACATGGCCCTGACAGCGTTGGCCCACCCGTCATACACACAACGCGCCGCGTCCGTGTTAAATTGGATGTGCAGGAACCCGTTCCGCCGCGTTTAATGTCGAGGTGACGAGACGGCGTCACGCCTGTCAGCACGCGTCACAATAACACCGCGCCTGTTCCCCTCGCGGGCGCATAGCGAAGCGATGCGTCGTAATAACGACGCGCCGCTTCCCATGGCGCAGACGGAAGCGACACGTGCTGAAGTCGCAGCGGCTGGCCGCGGCGGCGCCCTGCAGACGCTTCGTCGGTGTCAATGCGTGGCCAGGCGAAGCGGTGGCCGCGTTAATGCAGGCCACCCAACCCCGCTCCTCCGGCCACCTTTAAAACCCGCCGCAGCACAACCCTCCTCTCCTCACACCATCGCTTCTCCCTCTGCCTCAAGTACATAGGCCGCCATGGTGGGCAGCCGCGACGGGCATTGCGGTGAGCAACGCCACGAGCAGCTGGAGGAACTCCGGCGTCGCAACGAGGAGACAGAGATGGTCAATGCGTTCCTGCGAGGCATGTGGCACGAGGAGGCCGACAACGCGCCTCCCTACGTGCTCTCGCTGGAGACCGCGCGGCTCTGCAGCCGCCACGCGGTGCCGGTGGCCGACGTTGCCACCTTTCCGGACGGGTGGGTGAGGAGTGCCGCCAACATTCCGGTGGCGTCACGGCTCAGCGGGCAGGATCGCGTCGACTTCCTCAAGTGCAAGTGGATGGAGATGCCGTACGAGCAAAAGCTAGACCCCAAGTACTCCATCTCGGCGCCCTACTGGCACGCCGTGGTGGACAAGGAGTACGAGGCGCGTCGTAGCTGTCGACGAGAGCCAACGCCGGAGTTGTCCGCAACGGACGACGAGCGTGACAGCGAGGACGGCGATGACGACGACGACCCCGAGCTGCCCGATGTGCCTCTACAATCGGCTGCATCTTGGGCAGCAGCGTCGCCGTCACCGAAGAAAGGGGCGCCGCAAGCCGAAGAGGCTTCCCATCAAACGCCCTGCCGCATGTCACGGCGGTAAATGGAATGCCACGCGCCGGCGAAACCAGAAGCCTCAGTCGGCTCAGCCGAGGTTACGGGACGTTCCTCAAGGCCGGAGCCCACGATATGGGAGGCCGGCGGGAATGTTTCTAAAGGCCGTAGCCGACGGGAACAGAAGATGAAATCCCGGCGCCGGATCATTGAGGCATGCAAGTCTCTTGATGATTCCGGCGCTTGGTTCACATCTTCTTCTCCTTCGGCCGGCCATGAACCGGGCGAAGGCAGCATCTTTCTCCTCGCTGGCAGGCCATGAAGCGGCATCTCTCTCCCAGCCGGCGCGTGTATTGGTTGGCGAGAAGCTGCATAGCCCCCCTTCTCTCCGCCTAGTCTAGGTTTAGTTTGTTAAATCTTGTTTAAATTCGAAAAGTTTGTTAAATCTCTTTTAAATTCCGCCGTAGTTTTAATGAATGAAAATTTAAAAAAAAAAACTGTTTGGGGTGCTTGCTTTGGGGGTGCCGCTGTGGGCGGCCTCCAAATGTCGGGCGGACACATGTCCAACACCCCCAAAGGAGGTCCAATTGGGGGTGCCGGACACCGATTTGGAGGCCCCGGTGTAAATGCTCTAACTATCAAGTTCAGCAAAGCGCACTTTATTGACAAAAACACGACGGTAGCGAGGCAATCATTTAGACAATGACTAACATGTCATGTATTTTTGCAATAAGATCGTCCCAGAGTCCGGAGTCAATGCCAACAAAACCGTCCCATTTGGTCCAAAACTAACTTTTTTGTGCACAACACAAAACTGACTAAATACACCGAAAACCACGAGCAGTGAGTTATCATCCGGTTTGCTACATTTGAAGGTTGAAACTATCCGGGCTTTAAATTCAGAATAAATGTTGTCCACAGAAAAACTATACTTACTCCAATTCCAAATTATCAATTCACCGTAGATCTCAGCCCAGCCCATCCTCTCGTACAAGCCCATGAAGATAGACTACCGAAATAGCAAGAGATTCACACGGCGAATCCTATACGTCGCGTACTGAGTACGCGACGTTTGCGTAGCGTCGCATACCGCTCTTTTAGCAGGAATCTTATTAAAGATGGGAGCATATGGATTGATTCGGATCAACATGGAATTGTTACCTCATGCTCATTATCTATTTTCGCCCTGGTTAGTAATAATAGGAGCAATCCAAATAATCTATGCAGCTTTAACTTCTCTTGGTCAACGAAATTTCAAAAAAAGAATAGCCTATTCCTCTGTATCTCACATGGGTTTCATAATTATAGGAATTGGTTCCATAACCAACATTGGGCTCAATGGAGCTATTTTACAAATATTATCACATGGATTTATTGGTGCTACACTTTTTTTTCTTGGCAGGAACGGCTTCTGATAGAATGCGTCTTGTTTATCTCGAAGAATTGGGGGAATCTCTATTCCAATGCCAATTTTTTTACTATGTTTAGTAGCTTTTCAATGGCTTCTCTTGCCTTACCAGGAATGAGTGGTTTTGTCGCAGAATTAGTAGTCTTTTTTGGCCTAATTACTAGTCCAAAATTTCTGTTAATGCCAAAAATGATAATTACTTTTGTAATGGCAATAGGAATGATATTAACTCCTATTTATTTATTATCCATGTTACGCCAGATGTTCTATGGATACAAGCTATTTAATGTTCCATGAAGATAGACTACCGAAATAGCAAGAGATTCACACGGCGAATCCTATACGTCGCGTACTGCGACGTTTGCGTAGCGTCGCATACCCCTCCTGTGCTAATTTGGGCCAGCCCATTAGCTCTTCTCACCTGCGAGAAAATAGAAGAAAATAGGAAGAACTGGGATTCGAACCGGTGACGGACGGGTATACGAAGACAAGGCACTAGCCGCTAGGCTAGGCTCACGTTCATGTTAATGAATCATTTATTCACCATTTGTATTGTTATCAGCTTGGGGTTTTTTTGTTCTTATTTTTTTTTTCTATTTCCGTTTTTCTTTTTAGTTTTTTCGTTTTTCTTCTCTATTTTTTCCGTTTCTTTTTATTTTCATTTTTAGTTTTTCTTATCTGTTTTTCTTTTTATTTTCGTTTTTCTTTCATTTTTTCGGTTCGGAACCGAATTTCTAAAAATAACCATTTTTTTGGGTTCGAAACCATTTTTCATTCGGAACCGTTTTAAAAAATCGGAACCATTTTTTTTGTTCGAACCATGTTCTAAAAGGAACCATTTTTCAGTCAGGAACCATTTTAAAAAATAAACCATTTTTTAAAACCGGAACCATTTTCAAAAAGCGGAACCATTTTTTCGGTTCGAAACCATATTCTAAAAAGAACCATTTTTTTGTTTCGAAACCAATTAAAAAAATGAACCATTTTTTCCATTCGGATCCAATTTTCTGGTTCGGAACCATATTCTAAAAGGAACCATTTTTCAGTTCGGAACCATTTTCAAAAGGGGACCATTTTTTAAAATCGGAACTATTTTTTCGGTTCGGAACCATATTCTAAAAAGAACCATTTTTTCGGTTCGAAACCATTTAAAAAAGGAACCATTTAAAAAAATCGGAATCATTTTTTTCATTCAGAACCGTTTTAAAATTTCGGAACCATTTTTCGGGTTCGGAACAATATTCTAAAAGGAACCATTTTTTTTAGTTTGGAACCATTTTCTAAAATCGAAACCATTCTTTAAAAGCGGAACCATTTTTTTGGTTCGGAACCATATTCTAAAAAGAACCATTTTAAAAAATGGTCCCAAATTAAAAAATGGTTCCAAATTAAAAATGGTACCATTTTAAAAAATGTTTACGAAATTTAAAAATGGTTCCAAATTTAATAATGGTTCTTAAAAAATGGTCGCAACTTAAAAATGGTTCCATTTTCAATAAATGGTTTAAAACTTGAATATGGTACCATTTTCAAAAATGGTTCCATTTTCAAAAATGGTTCTAAATTTGAAAATGGTTACAAATTTGAAAAATGATTTCATTTTCAAAAATAGTTACGAAATTAAAAACTTGTTTAAATTTGAAAATGGTTCCAAATTAAAAAAGGTTCCATTTTCAAAAATGGTTCTATTTTTAAAAATGGGTCCGAAATTCAAAATTGTTCTGAAAATTCAAATGTGTTCCCAAATTAATAAATGGTTCTAAATTTGAAATTGGTTCCAAATTTAAAAATGGAACCATTTTTTAATTTGTTCCGAAATTCAAAACGTCCCAATTTTGTGCAAACGTCCGATCGAAGCAGTCACGACCGAAGAAACTAACTGATTCAAACGAACCAGTCAGACGACGGAAGAAACGACCGACGAACCCGTCACTGGCCGCGGCCCATCTTTTTTTTTTGCGTAGGTTTTCAGGGCTTTATTCAGCAACAGCAGCTCCACCATCGTCAGCGATAATGCTGGCAACGAGGAAGCTTGGAGGGAGTTCCATCCAACACCCAGTCACCTCTAGTCCGCAAGCATGCCTTGCGCAAAGGTGTGCTGGTATGTTAGCTGATCTCATTACATGCTTAATAACAAAAGAAATGAACGATGAAGCTAGCCCTTCAATTTCTTGGAGAATAGGCGCCACCACTGAGCGAGATACCGCGCGCGAGTCCCAGAGGTTCACCACCTCTAAGCAATCAACTTCCATAACCACTCGCGAAAAACCTCGGAGCTTCGCAAAGATCACCCCGTCCCGGAGAGACAAAGCCTCTGCAATCATTGGATCCGTAATACCAGGATATGGTTTACTCCAAGCTCCGATAAAACCAGCAGGAGATCGAGCAATCCCCCCTGCACCACCCTTCGCCGCCTCAAAAGACAGACCGGCGTCAGTGTTAATCTTAACCCACTCTTGGTCAGGTTTCCTCCATCCGTATCCAGGCAGCACTTTTGCAGAGTGTCCCGGAATTTCTAGTAACGCCAAAGTTTCTCGCACCCTCTTCAATGAATGGCTTGGGTCGAGACTTCCTTTGTCATGAGTGAGATTGTTGCGAGAAGTCCAAATAGCCCACATAATAGTGATAATCTTCGGACGATCTCCATCTGCTATGACTGAATCACATAAAATATCCTTGCTCCATGTTTCTGGGTGTAGCTCAGGCAACTTCAGTTCTAGTCCCACTCTTGCCTCAGCCCAGAACGCCTTTGCATGTGAACATTTGATCAGAGCATGCATCATATCTTCACTAGTAGCAAGACAAATCTTGCATAAACCTCTGCTGGCAATGTGTCGTTGATGCAAGGTACTTTCCACCGGTAGAATACCGCGTAGTACTCGCCACCAAAACACCCTCACCTTAGGCACCACTTGGAGTTTCCAAAGCCGGCTCCATAACTGTTTTTCACATTCCGAAGTTCCGGTAGCCGTCCCTTCCGCTAGAGCAGTGTGCTCGTTATGCGTCATCAGAGCTCGGTACGCCGATTTTACAGTATAAGTGCCCAGCTTCTCTAAACCCCACGCCCAAACATCCTCGCCACCTCCAAACCGAAGGGGAATATTTAGAATAGCATCAGCTTCTGGTGCAATGAAATTTCGTCGTACAAGCTGCACCTTCCAAGTCCCATTTTCCTCATCAATGAGATCAGAAACCATATTCAACTCATCATACAACCCATCGTCGTTGCTACACTGGACAGATGGTTGCATTGACCTGACACCCGGAATCCACTTATCCGTCCATATAGAAACTGACGTGCCGCTACCGATACGCTTAATCAGACCATGCGATAATGCCTCCCGCCCTGCCACAATCGCACGCCATGTTGCAGAGGAAGTCTTAGGAACAGCAGCGTGCAAGAAGTCAGTATCAGGGAAATACTTAGTCTTCAAAACTCGGGCACATAAGGAGTCTGGCTGTGTAATAAAACGCCATCCATGCTTGCCCAGTAACGCCAAATTAAACAGCTCCAAGACCCTAAATCCCATTCCTCCATTGCATTTTGGCGCTGTGAGCCCCTCCCACGCAAGCCAGTGCATAGATCGTCGATCAATAGAGCTGCTCCACCAATATCTCGCCATATAAGAAGCTAACTGCTTACACACTTTCTTGGTTAGGCGGAAACACCCCATACTAAAGGTCGGAATAGCCTGGATAACTGCTTTGATGAAAACTTCTCTCCCTGCACAGGAGACCAGCCTTTCCATTCCTCCCTGTAACTTGCTTCGTATTCTTTCACCTAGATGGTCAAAAGTACCACTAGTGATACGCCCCACAGCGGTTGGAAGCCCCAGATACCGCTCACTGAAGGCCTCAACCGGGATCCCCAATCTCGACTTCAGAAGCTGTCTGTTCTGGACAAGTGTGTTGGGACTGAAATAAATCGAGCTCTTCTCTCGGTTCACACACTGGCCGAGCAGTCTTCATAGATGTTCAGTACCTCATTTAGCCGTTGAGCACTCTGTAAATTTGCCTTCATAAAAATCAAGCTGTCATCGGCAAACAGCAAATGATTTATCCATGGTGACCTCGGGCTAACTCTTATTCCTTTATCAACATTTGCTCCACCGTAAAGGTTCAGCAAAGTTGTGAAACCCTCCCCACACAGGAGAAAAAGATATGGTGACACGGGATCCCCTTGCCGTAAACCCCTCGATGGAATAAAATACGGCAAAAGCTCGCCATTCACACGTACTGTGAACCTGACAGATGTGATGCACTTCTGAATCAACCGAACAAAATTCGAGCTGAATCCTAATTTATCATGATCGCCTCTAGATAGTGCCACTCTACCCGATCATATGCTTTCATCATGTCCAATTTTACTGCACACACAGTGTTCTTTCCTTTCTTCCTGCGCCTCATAGCATGCACACTTTCATATGCAATTAAGACATTATCTGTTATCTGACGACCAGGCACAAAAGCACTCTGTTCTTCCCCAATGATCTCTCCCAAGAAAGTTCGCATTCTATTTGCTATGCATTTTGCAGCAATCTTGTACAAGACAGAACAAAGGGAAATAGGCCGGTATTGGGAAATACGCTGTGGTTGATGTACCTTCGGAATAAGAGTGATGGACGTATCATTCAACCCAACAGGTAATTCACCACCATTAAGAAAACCAAGGATCGCTGGAACAATATCACCTTTTAGCAGATCCCAATGGCGCTGGAAAAACCCCGCCGTGAAACCATCTACACCCGGTGCTTTTGATGGGACATTTGGAAAAGTGCAGTCTTCACCTCATCTTCCAGAAATGCCTCATCTAGAACATAATTCATATCCGGTGTTACTTTTGTTGGAACAAGATCCAATAAGGCATCCATCTGCCTATAGCCTTGAGAGGTATACAGGTTTTGATAGAAACCCTGAACTTCAGCCTTGTCCTCCTCCCAAGAATTACACAAACTTCCATCTCCACGTTCAAGATTCTCGATCTTATTAATTCGTTTGCGTTGAGCAGCTTGTGCATGGAAGTACTTGGTATTTCGGTCTCCCTCCCGGAGCCACTTAACACGGGATCGCTGTCGCATCCATATCTCTTCTGCCTAAGTATTTCTCGGAGCTGTTTCGTCAATGTTTTCTCCTCTTCACTCGGGCCATGACCCACAGACCGACCACGCACAGCATCAAGTTTTTGTCGCAGTTTCCGTGCCTTGCGTGCCAGACAACCAAACTCCTTAGCACCCCATGTGCTTAAGTTACCTTGCAGGCTGTTGAGTGCCTGCAGCACACCACTCAGCCCAGCCTGCCCAGCTCCTTTCTGCCACTTCTCCAGAACTAACTGGTCATAATCAACATGAGTTTGCCACACATCCTCATATCGAAACTGTTTAGCACTACTCTGTCCCCTCTCGGCCACACCCTCGCGAAAATCAGCATGCACAAAGCAATGATCTGACTCCGTCGTAACAATGTGCCGCACACGCGTGTTACCAAACATCTGAATAAACTCCTCGTTGCCGAAAGCACGGTCAAGCCGTGCTTTCACATTTTCCTCCCCCTGCCGCCGATTGTCCCATGTATATGGTACGCCCGACCAACCTAGATCCTGAAGGCCACACTCATCAGTGACTTCCCGGAACGCACACATCTGCCACTCAGGTCTAGCTGCTCTAGAGAAATGCTCAGAAGCATAAAGTGTCTCGTTAAAATCTCCAATGCATAACCAGGCTGAGTGCTGAATCGAATTTAGGGTCCTCATGAATCTCCAGCTTTGATGTCTATCCTCCGCTCTCGGAGCTCCGTAGAACCCTGTCAGTCTCCACTCATGTCGTCGACCAGTGTTCTGCCTCACCATAACATCAATATGGCAGGAACTAAAATTCTTCAACTCAACAGAAACATCTGCTGACCAGAACAAACCAATGCCCCCACTGAGGCCAACACTACTCACTGCATAACAACCAGCAAAACCAAGAGTTGATTGCAGATTTTCCACTCGTTTTGCTGAAATCTTTGTCTCCATAACAAACAAGAGACTGGGCCCTTCTTGCTTCACCACATTGCGAAGCTCTCGAACAGTCCCGGGGTTCCCAAGCCCCTGGCTGTTCCATCCTAAACAACTCATTGCTCCCGCAGGACTGCCCTGCAGTCGCTGCCAAATCTTCCGACGTCGTCGGGGTAGGTTTATTCCTCTTGGGAGTGTGACCATCCTCCCCTAAACCAACTACATCAGATACAACACCAGCAACCTTTGGAGCAGAAGCTACGGGAATGATATTGTTGTTTGTCTCGCCTCAGTTGCTGCTGCGATCATTAGGAGAGGCTTCTGAACCTCCCTGTACACCTGGTTCTGTACCCCAGCCTTCCTCTTGAAATGATTCACTTTCTTGGCAGGGGAAGTGGCATCAGAACTCACATGTGCATTTGTGCTCGAGTACCTCGTTTCAGCCTTAGCAGTTTGAGAAAAACCCTGGCCACTCGAAGAACCTTCGCTATATGTTTTCTTCCATTCACTTGGGGCTCTCAAACTTTTGTTAAACGGTAGAGCACCGTCAGGTCCCCTAGTCCCAGGAGTGGAACACAGCAAGTCCGAGTGGCCTAAGCGACCACACGAGAAACAAAAGTGTGGCACATTCTCATACTGAATTTCATACATATCCATCTTTTGCCTCCTTGCTGAATCAATCAGCACCCATCTTCTCAATGGATTAGAAATTTCCACCGAAACCCTAGCTCTTAGATAGCCACCACCGTGGTCAAAATATGACACAGTTGCCTTCTTATCAATCTGCTGCGCAATCGGAATCCACCACTTCTTCTCCCTCAGATTGAATGGCAAATTCAGAACCCTTGCCCATAACATAATACTGTCAAACTTTAATTCTGAGGGCTTCATACACTCTTCAAAAACCGACAGAACAACTGCGTTGTTGCTGACATGCCATGGAGCACCATCCCATACACGATCCCGATCTTGCTGCGTAGCGAATTCCGCCACAAACATATTCTCTCCTGCCGGTCGGAAGAAGAGACCCTTTGGGTTTCCCCAAGCTGGCCGGAGCGCACCTGATATAGTCTTGACGTGGAAAACAGTACGGTGCAGTACCTTCCCTGCCAGCAGCCACTTCTTTTCCTCCTCCACATCTTCCCGATCATCAATGACCAGAGGCGTTGCCTCCGCATCCGTGATGTCCAGCTTCCCCAGATCTTCCTCCAGCTTTGCCCTAGCCGCGCGTGGCGACAGGGCCTTCTCCTTGCCGCGCTCGGACGAGGCCATGTCCGCGCCGGTGATCACCAGTCGCCCCGCCGATGCGATCAGCGTGCGCCGCTAAGATCCACTAAACCCTAGTCGCCTCTACCGAGAGCTCCGAGAGTTACGGGAAAAACCCACGACCTCCTGAGCGTTTTTTACATTTACTCGGACTTAGGCCGCGGCCCATCTGCGCATCGAAGCGGACGAAGAGGTACGCGACGCGACGCTAACGTCGCGTACTGCGACCTATAGGACCTCCCGATTCACACCCTGCAGACGTAGAAAAAAACAGCTGAGCCTGAGCGGCGAGTCGGACATGGCCGCCGGGAGCCTGGACCTCCCCGTGGTAGACCTCGCGTCCCCCGACCTCCAATCCGCCGCACACGCCGTCCGAAAGGTTCCTTCGCATGGTTTCTCTGCTGTGTGGACTCGGCAAGAAGCGTAATTTAACGCGTCCTGCGATTTGGTTTTGGTATGTACAGGCATGCGTGGAGAGCGGGTTCTTCTACGTCACCAACCACGGGATCCAGGACGAGCTGCTGGGGCGGTGTTCGCGGAGAGCAAGAAGTTCTTCGAGCTGCCGCTGGAGGAGAAGATGGCGCTGCAGAGGAACAACAGCCACCGGGGCTACACCCCGCCCTACGCCGAGAAGCTCGACGCATCATCCAAATTTCAAGGTTGGATCCAGTTCCCGATCTACCTGATTCTTCATCTGCAGGTTCTTAAGTAGGAGTAGAAACTATGTGTCAGAGCACGGGTCAGGTTACCACTAGAAGCATGTATCGAGTTGTTAACTATGTACTAGGATCGTTTAGTGAGAAGGGAAATAAAGCTTTGGGAACGGTTTGCATCTGGCATGAGCAGGGTTAGATACCATTACTTTTTTTATTTACAACTTGTATTTTTGGAGGAATATTCTATGCTTACTTGTGATATTTAAAGTTGAACAAGATGCTGAGCGTCTAGTTCACTCTGGCCTGTTTATGGCAGACAGTAGAACATTCACAGCATGCTTTTGGAGCCAGGATAGCTAGAAGTATCGACATTTACAGTTGAACAAAAAGCATACAGTAGAACATTCACAGCATGCTTTAGCAAAGCAGAATAGGGGTTGAAGAACCCATTGGCAGTATCCTAGGTTCCTCACATACTACCCCTTCAAACAACCAACATTGTAGGTTTCACCTTCTGCATTTCTGCTGTTTCTTGTGATACACTTGAGATCCATGATTTTGAATTTTGCGATTTGTGATATTGAGCAGGGGACCTCAAGGAGAGTTTCTACATTGGGCCGGTCGGGGACGTAGGTATGCAGAATGATCCTAACCAATGGCCTCCAGAAGGTACTTAGTCTGCTTTATCATCTCTTATGAAATTGCAAGTTTGTCAACTGTCATCCTGCACTATATATGCTAGACAGTAGACACCAATCATATTATTCAAACAGATGAAACTTTTTGTCTGGTTAAAATTATCTGCAGAGCGCTTTCCATCTTGGAAGAACACAATGAAGTTGTACCATGAAATGGCACTGTGAGTTTTTTCGTGACTCGGCAAAAGGAATTTGAAATTTGTGTCACAAGTTCACAACCACCATTGCTTCAGACTTTCAGTATTGCATTTGTATGTTCTTTTTGCTGAGGTGTCTAATTCATTAATCCATGTTATTTCTTATTCCCTACCAGGGCTGCTGGCAAAAGGATAATATCTCTTATTGCTCTGAGTTTGGACCTAGATGCTGAATTCTTTCAGAAGCTTGGGCGTTTGACTGCCCTTCAGCATTTATTCGGTTACTGCACTACCCAGGTTACATCATTGTATTTCCTTTATATCATTCTAAATAATCAGAAGTTCTATTCTAGTTATATCCTGTGGAGTGCTAGATACATGCTTAATGTCGCTTTCTATCTGGTCGTCATTTTCATAATTGGTGATAGTTGCATGGGTGGTTTCTTTCACAGATATGTATGTAGTTCTGTTCCGATTAATAAATAATCCCATGAAATACCATGAATTTCTAAAATGGTAAATAATCTTCTGCTTTTCTTGAACATGAATGTAATATTTGCTGTTCTACTGAACGTGAACTTGGAGTTCCTCACATGCGACGTGGCTTGTTTGGATTGAGGGATGTTGAAAAACAGTAACTTTGTAGTTTGTAGTGATATGATTGATTGATGGTGGCTCCTTTTGTTTGGGTAGCTGCTTTGCTTGCCTGATTTTGCATCAGAAAGTCAGATAAAAAACTCAAAACAAGAAAAACATGTTAATTTTGTTTGTGGTATAACTATGTCTACTTACTATTGTGGGACTAATTGAGTAATTATGTACTTACTATAGTGGAGCCAATTGAGTAATTATGTGCTTACTATTGTGGGGATAATTGTGTAATATGTACATACTATTGTGTAGCCAGTGGAGTGATTCTGTAGTTATTATTGTGGAGCCAATTGTGTAACTCTGTATTATTTCCTTACATAGTATTTTCTTGGTTTTTTCTAAATGAGATTTTTGGAGAGAAAAAAAGAAAATAATATCAAGTCTACCTTAGGTGAAGTAATCAAGTCTGATAATGGAAATTATGGTGCATCAGCTCATTCAGATTATGGAATGATAACCCTTCTTGCAACGGATGGCACTCCTGGCTTGCAGGTACGCTTTCTTTCGGTTCATCAACTTCAGTTTGTTCTTGCTGGAGTTAACCACTCATGTTAATAGATATTCAGAAAGTTCTGTTTGAGAAGGTAGTTAGGTGCCAATATTTTTCTACTTTAACAATCAATAAATCTTGTTTTGAGAAAGTAGGAATAATGACATGGCATCATTGTTCATATGCTGGATTATTTTACTGTTGTGAGTGTGCAGATATGCAGGGAGAAGGATAAGCATCCACAGCTGTGGGAAGATGTTCATCACATTGAGGGGTAACTACTTCTTAAGAAACAGCAATATATCCTGGTGCCCTTTATAGTGATTACATTATAGAACCTTAAAATGCCTTCTACTATACTTGCTTGTTGGTTCTGTCAACTTGTCAGGCTCCTGTTTTGCATGATTTTTGGACAATATCTTGCAGGTACGACAGATGATCTTAACAAATCTTGTGAACTTGTAGGACCCTTATTGTTAATATTGGTGATTTGTTAGAAAGGTGGACGAATTGTGTTTTCAGGTACTATCCTTTCTTACCGTAGTTTATCATTTATGTGATTGTTTTAAAGCTATCATGTCTCCAGTAGTAGTTGTTCACATGGACAAAGTAGCAAAAATTTGTGAGTAGCTGCAATCAAGAAATTTCTCCTTTTGCAACTCAATGTTGGTAAATAGTTGGATTCAGCTTGTCATCATCATTGACACAGTTTTTAGGTTAATATGGATCATGGTAGAATAGGGCAGGTTATTTTAAATTTTACTTAGAATGTTCTCTTGGATTATTATGATGTCATATGCTCTTCTGTTGTAATTTGAACTTGAATATGAACTTTGATTGTTATGTACTTTCGTTATAACCCGCAGTTCTACACTTCACCGTGTTGTCACAGTTGGTGAAGAGCGATATTCTGTGAGTACCCTAACTACTGAATTAAGAATTTTGTTAAAGGATTCTGAGCTCCCATCATTCTTAACAATATTTCTTTTGAAGAAGTCAGATTGCGCTTTTTTTCATGCATGTTCTTTTGAAATGGGGATGACTCCGACCTCTGTATCAAAACGATACATATGACCTTTATTTCAGCCTTTTTGTCTCATGTTGAAAACCATCTGCATTAATCTAGAAGTAGCATCACAACTGATAAGTATCATGCTTTGATGTTAGAACCTGTTTGGTGCATATCTTTTAAGCATGTTTTTGTATACATCAGGCAGCTTACTTTCTCGATCCAAACCCCGATTTAATGGTGCAGTGCTTGGAAAGCTGTTGCTGCGACGCATATCCTCCAAGGTTCTCACTTCTCTGGGCCGAATATTTATGTTTAAGATTGATTGTTACAAATTTTTAGTTCATTTTTCAGGTTTCTACCTATCAGGGCGGGCGACTATCTGAAAGAACGCTTAAGCGCCACATACAATTAACTAGTTGGATACTATAGGCAATTGTGTGGCTAGACATTTAAACATATGCATCTATGTCAAAAGGGAGTTGTATTTTCTATACAATTGTAATGGTTATGACTGTAAATATAGTTATATTTTGTCACAGTTGTAACGGTTTTAATATATACATGATAAATCCCTAGCTTCATAATATGGACTCATGGAAACAAATGGTGCAGATCCTCCTCACCTGGCAAGGGGCTTGACTATATCTTTTAGATGCCAAACACCTGTTCCTTTTCAACAATATGAAGAAGCAAGTCAGACATATCTGTACATGTGTCCTGGATCTACACATGTTTATGGCGACCAAGGACTGGACATGCCAAATGCCATTCATGGACAGCCGGAGAGTGTGTTTACTATGAGCCGTTTGGGTGCGGGTTGACTTGATGACCTTGAAAAAATCTTTTACTTTGTTCATGTTTGGGAGGCAAGTTTTCACCCATCTCTTACCTTATGAAAAGAGACCCCAGGTATATTCATTTGTTCATACCTGGTGAACACGGCCGATATACCCTTCTAGAAATTTGACACGCATCATCAGTAGGCAACGATCGATGCCACCTAGAACACCAGTGCCTGTTAGACTGGCTAATAACTCGAATCGGGTTTGCATCTGAAAGACTCGCAGTCACAGGTGTGCATACTGATGGACGTCGTCACTTTCAAGTCTGAAACAGACAGATTCGCCCAGGAACTAGAACTAGCTAGTTATATGAATGTCTTCCTCGGATCTTCAGCTCACACTTAGTGGCACCTACTGATTAGGTACCCATACCAGCGAACCTCTGAAAACTCGAACTTCGACGAATTGACGGGATCGGTTGAATTGTCAAGTTGAGATTACAGGTCAATACTGTGTTAATGCCACCCAGGTCTCAGCCCAACAAGATTTTCAAACAAAAATGGTCTTGGAAGAAAACTTAGACAAATTAAAGGTCAAGGGCAGGTGTTGAGGTTTTTCTGTTCAAATGTGTTGAGGCTTTTTTTGCACATACAGAATTATACAGAAACCGTGGTTACTCAGCCACCACATGGCACTGCATGAGAGATGAACAACATGCACATGTCAGTTTAAGTTTGAAATTGAACATCGGGGAAAAAGGTAAGTAGACACATTGGCAATCTCCCAGAAGCTGCCAATTGCCATACAGGAAAGCAGGCAAATATCTTCCATTTTTTGTTGGCATATAAAAACAATAATTTCAAATGTCTGTGAAGTTGATCATCACGGAAAAAATCTAGAGAGCTAGGCTGGGCTCAGTTTTTCTAGCCGTTTCATTCCATTCAGGATACAGAAGTCAAATGGTTTTTAGAAGCAGAAATCAAATGGTTGATTAAGATTAGCCTTGAGCAGTGTCAAACCAATAGTATGAACATCACATTTTCCCATAAATGGACAGCCCGGATCCAAAAATAGACCGCTTATGAGTTATTGCCACCAAGGGCCACTTCCCCTAAAACGATAAAATAAAGGAAAACATATATACAAGGATATAAGATTTAAAAATAAAGTATTATTAGATTAGTTATCCATTTGTTTCAAAGATTAGTTATACAATTTTGTCATGCACACTGGTTGTAGAGATACATACAATTCACAAGATACAACTCACATACCACACTAAGCCACAGATATATTTGTGTGTCCGTATACATTAATTGTGATGCTCCAAATTAGTAGGCTGCTGCACATTGTAAGAGTTTTTCACGACACACAACTTTTGAGAAGAGTATGGTCAATATGTGAGAGCGCGTAAGCTTGCGCTTAGCATGGCGACAGCTACTATAAAAAGAATTTGGCTGACCTTTTTTTCTTCTTAATTCTAATAAAAACAAATAGTTGACATGCATTTCGATTCAACTGTTAGTTATGTTTAGATCAAGTATTCAATGTTCACTTTCTTGCCTGGAAATTAGTTTTCAGAATAAGATATGGGCATACATATATTGTTTCTGTCGGGGACAGCATGCATATGCTACCATCGAGCAGTTCACAGCTCCAAGCGCGTATATCCAGCAAAATATTAGTTGACTACCATCTAGCCATCTAGGCATCAACCAAGCTAATCAGTTGTTAAAAAAAAAAAGTGCTCCTGGCTTAATAAGGTAGACCCGTATCGACAAGGAAAAAAGACAGGAGTGCTACACCTCCTCTAGATGCCTTGTAAGACTTGGATCTAGGTATCACGATTGGAGGAGCCTAGAAAGGTACTTACTCTGTCTTGCAAAGAGTGTACTTCTATCTTTTTTAAGAACGTCAAGCTATATCAAAATTTAACCAATTTTATATGAAAAATATCATATGTAAGTATACTTATTTGGTAGCACAAATATTGATAATTTTATGTGTAAATATGGTAAAGCTTATAGAATTTTGAACAAAATGAGTTAGAAAAATACACTTTCAGGAACGGAGGGAGTAGGCCCGGATCGGCAGGAAAAAGAATGAGCTTTTTCAGTGGTTGCATCCATAGGGCCACTGCTTCATGAGCATTTTTTCGCTGCCTCTCCTAACATTTGAGTACGCCGCACTCCACGGGGCAAATGAAAATATTTATAAATGCTAATATGTAAATTTTGTTGGTCTACATCGACATTTGCTTAAGGTCCCCTTTAATGGTACTAAGTTAGGATATCATCTCCTCATTTTTGGTGGTCAACTAAAAATACAGAAATTTCACTGCAAACTATTTAAAATAATTTCAATTTTATAACAATGTTTTTTCCTTCTCCGAGAACAATGTTCCAAGGCATTTTTCTTTTGGCGACGTAATTCCTCGAGAGAGAAAGAGAAGCTACCCAATTCTGCAGCAAAGCTGATGGGTTTGGAAACACTTGGCAAAGGTTACGATGCATGTAATTATAAAGAAAGAACTTATATGCGATATAAGCATCAATAGATAAAATTTCATTATTGTAATAACTATATAGATCAGAACCATGATCTAATTTTAACATTTAAAATCGTAACAATATTTTCGTCACATTCCAAAATCTTAGGACACGATTTGGTGAGGGATTGCATGATTTTCGTTTCGCGCCCTTTAAACTGGGCCAGAGGGAGTAGTGAGGAAACAATATAGTTTTATTTAATATGCCTTCACCCATAGATTGATAACTATACATTGATACAATTTCCGACATAGAAATGAGTAGTAATGGGTAAACATTATATTAGGATCCATGTAGAAAGTGCAACAAAACCCTTGTACCCCCAAAGGTCAAACAACGAATCACTAGTATATCAATACCTGACAACAAGTTGTACTAATTTGCCTATATACATTCTCTAAAGGTGAAATGACCAAATGAAATGAAATCCTCGACGTCAGGAAAATTAGGCTTTTTTTTTTAGAACACAGTACAACGCAGACGCTCACATACACGCGTATACACTCACCCCTATGAACGCACACACGCACACCCTACCCCTATGAGCACCTTCGAAAGACTGAGCCGGCGGTTGGACTTGAGATTGACGAAGTCACCAAGGGTGCCTCGCTATCGACGGGAACGTCGCCTCCCACTGAAAGAATATTCCGCCTAAATAAGAAACACCAACGTCAAACCTGGGGTTTGAACTCTGGTGGGCTGGGGGTACAACCACCCTCCTAAGCATCTTGCCACTGACTCCATGGGATGAGCCTGTTCATGCCCCGAAAAATTAGGCATTGACTCCATGGGATTAGCCTGTGTTCATGCCCACAAATCCGACAGCCATTTCTAAACCTCAGAGTATAGACTTTTTGATATCCACAAAAGACATAATTAGCCAACACATCGTATGTAATAATAATATAGTTCGATTAAGTGATCGGTACGGTCTCAAAGTTGTGTATAAATACTCATCTCCCCCAGCTCATTTTCTTCTCATCCCTCCTCTCGCTTAACCATTTTTTGCCCTTCCATAAGTACATCATCAATTCCAGACTTCCAGTCAAGCAGCAGCTAGCCGCCGGCTGTACGTACGGACGCTCGCCGTGCCTCCGGCCGAATTAGGCTACGCGCCGCGCGATACAACAACGCCCCGTGCGGGCGCCAGCGAAGCCGTCGCTGATATTAATTCTCGCCGGCCGAGTCGGCTCGTGGACTTCGCAACAAGACGACGAGCAAGAAAGCTAGCCGGTCTCCTTCCTGGCTTCCTCATTTGCATCGATCCATTGATCATATCCACTGTCATATAAATTTAGTACGGCTTCATTAGGGTTTAGCCACCCTATTCTGGTTTCCCTCCAAAAAGCTAGCCGTCATGTGTGAAGGGCTCATTGACCGGCCATTGCTGTCGTGTGGCCGGAGCGATGCGAAGCACGGCGACGGCGAGGTCGTGCTTCCGAACGACGTATCAGTCGCTCTTATGCTCAAGCCGGCGCCGGTCTTGTCCGACAGGCCGTCGTCGTTGACCCAGGACGCGGCGAAGGAGGCCGCGTCGATCCTGGGGCTGTCATTGCCGATGATCATGACGGGGCTCATCCTCTACGTCCGTCCGATGATCTCCATGCTGTTCCTTGGCCGGCTCGGCGAGCTGGCCCTTGCCGGCGGGTCCCTCGCCATGGGATTCGCAAACATCACGGGGTACTCGGTCCTGTCCGGCCTCGCCTCGGGCATGGAGCCCGTGTGCGGCCAGGCCGTCGGTGCCAAGAACCTGCCGCTTGTCGGCGCCACTATGCAGCGGATGGTGCTCTTCCTCCTCGCAGTCTCCCTGCCCGTCGCCTTCCTCTGGGCTCAGATGGAGCCGCTCCTCCTGCTGTGCGGCCAGGACGCCGCCATCTCCGCTGCCGCCCAGCGCTACATTCTCTTCTGCCTCCCCGACCTCCTCTTCCAGTCCTTCCTACACCCACTGCGCATCTACCTCCGCACGCAGTCCATCAACTTCCCTCTCACCACCTGTGCCATGCTCGCCGTCGCCGTCCACCTCCCCATCAACTATTTTCTTGTGTCGGTCCTCGGGCTCGGCGTCGAAGGCGTAGCGCTCGCCTCCGGCTGGACCAACCTCAACCTCGTGATCTTCCTTCTCACCTACGTCTACATCTCCGGTGTACACCGTGACACTGGCGGCTTCTCGCTGTCTTACAACCTCTTTAAGGACGACGTTGCTGGGTGGGTGCGGTTGGGTCGGCTCGCCATCGAGAGCTGTGCTAGCGTGTGCCTCGAGTGGTGGTGGTATGAGATCATGATCCTGCTCTGTGGCCTCCTGGCAAACCCCGAGGCCAGCGTCGCGTCCATGGGTGTTCTTATCCAGACCACGTCGCTGCTCTACATCTTCCCGTCGTCGCTAAGCTTCGGCGTGTCGACGCGGGTCAGCAACGAGCTCGGCGCAAACCGTCCGTCCGCCGCACGCGCCGCGGCCACCGCGGGGATCGCGCTGAGCGCGCTTCAGGGCGTCGTCTCCTTCCTGTTCGCCGTGGCCGTGCGCAGCGTGTGGGCGCGCATGTTCACGTCAGACGCAGCCATCCTCGCGCTCACAGCATCCGTACTGCCCATCCTCGGGCTTTGCGAGCTCGGCAACTGCCCGCAGACCACCGGCTGCGGGGTTCTCCGAGGGAGCGCGCGGCCCAAGGACGGCGCGCGCGTCAACCTCGGCGCGTTCTACGGCGTCGGGATGCCCGTGGCCCTCGGGCTCGCGTTCTGGGTCGGCATGGACTTCAGGGGCCTCTGGCTCGGACTCCTCGCTGCGCAGGCGGCGTGCGTCGCGGTGATGCTCGTGGTGATCGGGCGCACTGACTGGGACAGACAGGCCGAGCTCGCGCAAGTGCTCGCCGGGGTTGTGGACGACGTCGAGCGTGGCGGCGCCTATGTGAACGTAGACTGTTTGAAAGCCGACGGAGGCGAGCGCATCAAGGTTGCGGCGCCGCACGGCGACGAAGAATCTTGCTTGTTATCACTGTGGTAGGGCTGACCGGAGCGACGCCTTGACATCAAGGTCGTCGGCGTACGGATCACGGTAAGTAGCTGGCCACAGTAGAACGTGTGCCAGAAACAAATTTTCCTGTATGAAACATTTTTTGAGCGGGGAGGTGGAGTACTGGAGTTCATATGAGTTGGTTGTTTGTGTACGTATCAATGTATGTGTATACGCAGTATTGTACAGTCTGGACCACGTGTTTTCCCCTAAACAAAATACCTGAAGATTTGACGTGAAAGGGGTATTTTCTGTAACAACATGCCTTTTTTTTTTGCACTAAATTACATGGCCTTAATTAGTCACATTGATGAGTTTCGCAACTGAAGCATAATAAGAAATATCATTGTACGGAGTACACGACTTTCTCTAGAGCATATTTTCAAAATTCTCGCCACTAATCTTTCAAGACCGGATATATTTGGTCCCTTCCCCCAAACCGGAAATGGTGCGCGCTGATGTGGCATGGGATTTTAACCCGCCTTGCCACATACCTTCCCATGTCTTCTCCTCCTACTCCTCCACCTCCGATAGTACTTTCTCATCCCCTCTTTACATTGCCTTCTCTCCTCTAACCTGCCATGCTCGAACTCTCCATATGCATCTCCCATGTTTTCCCCATTGTTTCGGTGTGTGCTTGTTAAATCATATGTCGACTGGCAATTTGTATGTGCCAGCATGAATGAACATGTGAAAAGTCGTGTGAAAAAACACACGGCATAACGTTTCTAATCGGATAAGAGACAAAGTTTTTGCCTATCTAGAAAGAAATAAAACCAAAGGTACACTGTAATACATGAGGGACCAAAATTTTAATTAGGAAATTAGTTGAGAGAACAAATACAAACTTCTATCCTACAAGAATTATCGTGCACATCGCACCCAAGCAATGGTGAACCACGTGCCAAACTAAATGGAACTTACTCTCACGTCCCTATTTCGGCGACGTCCTTGTTTTAAGTGCACCAACTTGGATGCTATATTTATCCAATAAAAATGCAATATTTGTCCCCAAAATCATACCGTTAAAAACTTATTTGACTACGAATCCGATGGTACTTCTGCGAAACCTCCATTTGAGCTATCGGCTCCCTAATGCTTAACCACACAGGCCAATTGTCAAAGTCAAGGGAGAACACTGCCACTACCATGGTCTTCAGTGCCATTACCTAATTCTGCTTGGGCTTACATCTCCTGGATATTTTTGTGGGTCTTCCCAAATCATTGGGAAAAGAAGTCATATTGTTAGTAGTGGACAGATTCACTATATTACCATTTTAGTCTCCTTGCTCACCCATTTACACTAAACGGGGGATGAGAAAGTCCTATATGAATCAAAGAAAATTGTGATTTCGCTGATATAATGGTAGAAACCTACACAAATGCATGTATAGAGATATGAAATGTGGAAAACAATTTTTTCGATACAAATGGTTGCGGATGGTGGATGCGTGAGAGGCCTCCTAGAGTGTCCAACTCAAATATCTTTATTTTATTCAGTAGGTAGCAAAAAATTCTTTGAAATGGAACATGTTGATATGTTTGATTCACCTGGTTGTCAGGTTTTTTCATGGAAATACGGCACCGGTAATATCCGCATGCCGGTAGATGTGACAAGCTCAATCAACTACATATCATCCTTTTTTTACTGGCGGTCCTCGTAGTACATTCGCTAGATGCTAATGGTAAATCGTGAGATAGATGGTCGAGAATGGTGATTGCGTGAGGGGTCTCCTAGAATATACAGCTATAATATATTAAATGAACTGTACATCAACATGTGTTGTTTAGTTTATAGGTGTAAACATTCACATGCGTGCTTCCATTTGCTAGCTTATCATGTGCGAGAGCTGAGAAGCAACCCGGAGATGGATAGCTAGGAGAGGATTAGCTAGGAGAGGATGACTGTACCGCGAGCACATCACGGTTCAAACCCTAATCTTGGCACATGCATGTGTCTATCATAAAGGCAGAATATTCTTTCAGTGAAAAGCGACATTCCTATCAATTTGAGGCGATTATGGTAACTTCGTCAATCTCAAGACCCGACCCGCCAGTTCTTTTTTTTTTTATCTGCCCACGCAGGTAGGGTGGGCGTGCGTAGGTTCATATGGGTTAGTGCATGCAACATCTTTGTTTGTATTGTGTTATTAAAAAAATACAAGTGTTTTTCTTGCGCTTACATGTTTTGGATTCACACGGACTACCTTTATATCCACCGTGTTCTATGATTTTTAGCTAATCCTTTGCGAGTGCTTTTATGGTGCTTGCATATTTTTTGTGAGTGTTTTGTGGATGGTACGAACAAAGTCAATAATCATTACCTGCATCCGCTAGGAGGAATGAAAAATAAATGTCTACACAAAGATGGTTGATTTTATGAAAAGAAATAAGAGCTTGGCTTCTGCATCAATGTTGCACAAAGTTTTCTTATTGCAATGTAGCATAGTTCACAAATTACAACTCATGGATCACAAAGAGTAGAGATAGATATCAACTAGCGGAACAAGAAAAACATAAAGTTCTTATGCATTATGTAATGTTCTAATAAGATGCCAGCCACCCAGGGTGTAAATAACCAAAATCCATATGCTCCCATTATCTTTAGCAAGATTATCTTTACTGAGTAAACATCTATTTTTAATCTCAAATATATCAACCCCTAAGGCCATAAACCACCATAGTATTTGGGGCTTGAAATTATGTTCCACCTAATCAGCCTACAATTTAATTTAACATGGTCACTTTGCCAAAATAAATAAATATAGCGAGGCCGATGGAAATCTAGTCGCTTACATAGCCCTTTTGGTATATATCTCAAGTAAGGATAGCATAAACATGGGTAACCTCTTGAATGATGATCCCTATAACGTACGTTTTTCGTTTTGTTCAATTAGTACGTATACATAATACTCACATGCTGTACTCAATAACGGCAGGAGTAGTATGTAACTAACGGCAGGAGTAGTCTATAACTCTTCCTATGGATTTTCCTCCTACGTGATGAACCGGCATAGAGCGGCCGGTAGAGCCTTGCTAAATAATATGCGTAAGTGTCTGCAAAAAAAAGTACATACGTCTACCTATCGCTGCATATTCTCGATTGTCTGAGAAATATTCTACAGATACGTGAGTGAAAGGAATCCGTTCTGAATCTTAAATAGTCTGTGTGCATGCTTGCGTGTCCTGAACCTTTATCAACTAAATGCATGCATATGTTGACTGTCAGCATCAGTCGTTTTCCCTTCAGAACATCACCATTGCTAACAAATTAGTAAAAATGTTTAGTTTGGCGTCCCTTGATCTCCTGGTTTTACATACACGCGCCCAATGTGGAAGCGGAAGCATCCTCATGCAGACATATGGAGATCGAGCAACTTGGACACTTGGTGAGTTTATTTCCAGTTTGTGCACTGGAAGAGGCGCTCATTGGATTTCCAGTACTGATTTTGCTTATTTGTTGCGCGCAGTATGTGTTTTGTTGAGTGATTGGCTATGCTCAGTCTCACCTGTACAAGCTAAAAGATAACAGGGCCTGCTGTAGGTGGTGACTGTATCGACAGATGTCGCATCCAGAGTGTGTAAGGAACACCTGTATATTACAACCTCCGTTCCAATTTAATTGACTTGGGTATGTCCAAATATGGATGTATCTAGACACTAAATAAGTATAGATACATCCGTATTTGGACAAACCCAAATCAATTAATTTGGAACGGAGGGAGTACATTTTTACCAGTTCGTGTGCCGTCCTCAGCATTCAGGATGAACAGTAATTAATCTAGCGCGGTTCCATAGGTACATCAGATCGACGGATGCCGGACAGATGACAGGTACATTTGTTTCGTAAACTATCTGAGAAAAGTACACCAATTAAGCTAATTAACAGGAAGAGATCAGATCAGCAGAAATGATGATCGGAGCCGGCAACCCTGGCCTCTGATGCTCGAAAAGAGCCATGGAAACGATGTAGAGGGCAGACGCGCGCGGAAAATCGGTCGCTGCATCGCTGCTTCGGTTTCATTGGCCTTCGAAAGCTTTGCATCCATCGGCGTGCAACAAACACAAAGGCTAAAGAAAACACAGCATGCGCCATGGCGTGTCGCGCTGTGTTTGGAACTCCAAAGAGATTGGTTGGGGCCAAAGCTTAGTTTATGAGGTGGAGTCCAGGAAAAACAAGTGTTCAGCTCGATATTTTACTCGTCTGATTTACTCTTGTGACCCCGTCCTTTGGCGTTCAATGGGAGTGCACCTTGATTTTATGTGTATATACAAATAATTTCAACTCAGCTTATAAATGTTCATCTCAGCTTATATATCGATATGAATTCATAGTTCATGAATATTTACATCATGGAATAGAGAATAGTAGTTTGTTTTTGTATCGACCGAAAACTTTATTCTACGGAAAATATCACGTGTTGTCTCGATTGCAGTTTCTCGAAGGAGGTGAGGGAGCACATCTTCGGTTGGAAGGGATCCATTGGGATGCCACCACCAGTTTTGAGACACAACATTGATGCTTGGTGGAATGGCATGCTCGCTGGGATACCGAAGGAGAAGAGGCGCCGGGAGGCGAGCGGGGCGTTTGTCTACGCCATGTGGGGCTGTTGGAAAGAGAGGAATATGAGGGTTTTTCGAAATACGACTATCCAACCGATCATGGTGGCACACCTTGTGTGGGAGGAGATTGAGCAACGGGCTCTCGGCCATGGGCATGACCCGGGAGATTGATTCTCGTGTGTGTTTTGTTTCGGTGGTACTCTTGCTTAGACAAATGACAATGTGCATAAACATTCTATCTATCTAATCGGGTGGCAGATACGACTGCCTTTTAAATAAAAATAAAAATATAATCATCTTTAATTTATGGATGAATGTTTCTCAAGTTCTAACCAAATCTTAAGTAATCTAGAAAAATGCAGCTGCAGACTGAGACGGTGCTTAGGAAAAGCTGGATTTAGCTAAACCAAAAATAACAATGATAGCCTTTTTTTAAGAGAAAATGCCAGATGATCAACCATTTTTCTATAATACAAATGCTTGCTTTCGACGGGTCGTCCACATATAAATGCTTATGTGGTAAATAAATATAATACGTTGACACTTGATGCTTCATGATACTATATACTTTGAGAATAATTAGTCCTACATTTATATTTGGCTGACTAGTGACTACACGTGGCATATGCGTGTAACTGCAGCTGCCATATGTGTGTTGCAGGCGAGCACGCCGCACGGATGGGACGGAGGCATATGATCGATCGATGAGAACAGGTAGTAATCCACAACGACCTTAGTTGTTGATGGTTATTGCATGCGTGTGCTTAGCCAATGAGGATTCGCTGACCAATACGTAATTAATCTGGTTGGTCAAGGAACTAATTAACACAAGCCCGCGGCATGCCGTTATTATGTCATGCATTACGTTGATTCCCATGTTCAAGTCCTGCAAATTCTTCTGCTCAAGTATGCATGGATAAATGATAAATTAAGTCACTTGACAAGTGGAGCTAACACACTAAATTATTGATTAGTAGGGCATACATGTTCGTTATGGAATTACGAGGCATCTGAAGGGCACACAGAATCGAAAGGGGGCGTCCTGGCCTCCTGGGCATGCATGTGTACTCCCCAAAAGGAGGCAAATAATCGCATATATATAAGATGCAAAGCCATCTGCGGCAAATCGAATACTCATCCTGATCCTACAGGGTTTGATTGGCTATTCCTTAAACTGCATTGAGCCAACACCCCTTATCGGCAACATGCATTATGCATTAACATATCAATCGAATACGATCGCGATAGTTCAATAATATCTCCAAAATAACATAATAACGTGGCATTCACGCCGAGTTTTGAAATTTTCACTGACATTGGAGAGCTACAACAAATATGAATGTCAAATGAAGAAACGTCTACTAACAAAAGAAAGTAGAAAAGAAAGAAACAAACACTACCTTTTTTTGTGTTAGCATACTTCAGAGCAGGGAATTCCTACTTGTTGTGGTAAATTCACTATACACATTTTTTGTGAAAATATCTAGCAAGACACCTATATGAAAATCAACCATAATGGTTGCAAGTGGGCAAAAATTAAGCCCGGAGCCCGCATGAGGTACTTCGAGGACAATGCACTAATTCTTAGTTGCCACCAATATATAGGTCTGATGCAATGTGTATGCTATACCCATAGACTTGAGATTAACGTATGTATTGAGAATGTGTCCTGATATAATTAGGGATGTCAAACTGCTACTTCGTAACTTGATATTTATATTGATTGATTTATTAATGTCTACATAAATCATTAGTATATATTGATGCTAAGCACACATGTGCTATTGATTGATTGACCGCCGTTTGGGGGTCTATTACCATATACCCATCAAAGATGTGGGGATCTAAAAGAAAAGAAACAGTTCAAAAACACTAGTCTAGAATTGTCTACTAGTGGCGTGCCAGAAACGATACTAATGGCGCGGATGTGACATTCACTGGTAAGATGCCAGTGGTAATTTCTACTAGTGGTATGCCACACCTACTGCACTAGGAGACACACTAGTGGTGTGTCACAGTGGCGCGTGGTCCACTCCACTAGTAATAGTTGCATTTATATGGTAATTTAGTACAACTTTTTTTTTTTGAAAATAAATCGAGCATACACCTGTATGAAACTCAACCATAATGGATGCGTGTGGGGCAAAATTTAAGCCCTTCACGGAGCCCACTTGAAATAATTCGAGGACAATGCATTCTTAGTTGTCATCGATATATAGGTCTCATGCAATGTGTATGTTATATATATATTCTTGGACTTAAGTTTAGTGTATGTACTTAAAATGTTTAGTTATTTAATTAGGAATGCCAAACCGCTACTCTGTAACTTGCTATTTATGTAGGTTGTTTTCCTAATATTCATGAACAATGTCTACAAGAATCATTAGTATGTATCAATGCTAAGGGCATATGTGAAATGGCCGATTGACCACCATTTTGGGGTCTACATTTTGGGGTCAATCTGTTACCATATACCCACCCATCAAAGCCAAACAATTCAAAACAATAGTGCAGAATTGCCTACTAGTGGCATGCCAGAAACGTTACCACTGGCATGGATGTGGTATGCAGTGATAGGACACCACATGTATTTGCTACTAGCGGCATGCCACACCGACACCACTGGTAACAGACACACTAATGGTTTGTCAATTTGGGCATGTCGCTCATAAAATGATACCAGTGGCGCCTGGTCTACATGCCACTAGTATAGCTGCATTTATGGTTTGGAAGACTCCTTGGAGTAATACACAATGACGTCGTCATCATCTTTGGGGTCGCGGGAGTTAGAGTCAGAAGAGTATGGACTTGCAAAAGAAGTATATGAAGTCATCCCATGGTCGAGATAAAACATGCACCTCGTCCTCTAGCTTCCATTATGTAGATATCTTCAAGTTCTCTCCAACGAGAGCCACTGAAATAGGTTCGGTATGCCTCGTTGGTGACTAGAACCCTGTAGTCCCGCGTGGGCATCTTCATCTAGATCAGGTTGACCTCAAATTGGGGGTGGGGGGGGGGGGGGGGGGTGACGGGTAAGGGTATGGGGTGGCTCCACACTTACCCATACCCTGCGGGTGTCATCCTAGTTGGGCATGCATATATAGGTTGAATTGGTATGCTTTTGGGCTGGCCAACAACGGGCAGTAAAAATATATGTTACCGATGTTGCCCAAACTCATGGTGATAGAATACTTCCCTATAGAATGCTCATGGCGATTGTGGCCCATTTCTATCATGATGGCTTTTCCCTCTAGTATGCGAGGGGTGGACAGGGTTGGGGGGGGGGGGGGGGGGGGGTATGCCTTTTCATTTATGTGTATAGCTGACTGAGCATCAATCTTCAGATATGAAGAAACTATGACGCCTAAAAGAAATACATGACACGTTACTGGTGCGAGTTGGCATTAAGTTATACTTTCATGATACATACATAAACGATACGTAAACTAGGAGGATGATATGTAGCTTCCGGAAAAGAAGAGAGAAAAAAATAGTTAGAACACACTACAGCTAATGGATAACCATACAACAAAGCATAATAAACCTCTCCCTTAGCTGTCTTAATTAAGCAATCCAAGCTGCACGTATGATGCATTTCAGACAAAGCCTGTAATCCAAGGCAATGCAAGGAGGAGGACATTGAGATGCGCTGGAGCTTAGCTTGCAGATAAGGGCCCGTCTGGCAAGCAAGGCAGCAATGTGTATGCATTATCCTCTCAAGAGATCATGCCTTTGAGTCAAAGATTAGCACCAATGACAGCTGTTTCGAACTTCCGAAGTCACCTTTTAAAACAGTTACGTAATTGGGCTGCACTCTCTTCATTGATACACAGCTAGTAGCAATCTAATATGAGCCTGCAATGTTGGATGCTGCACTGTGTCTCTTCCGTGTGTGCTGCCAACATTGACGGCCTTCCAACTGCAGCCGGCCTGGCGGTTACAATCCAACTGAGCCCATTAGCCTCTTGACATGATGAAAGAAGACCGAAGTATATAACGAGCAGTGCAACCACAAGCAAGTTGGGGGGGGGGGGGGGGGGGGGGGGGGGGGGTATGCCTTTTCATTTATGTGTACTAGATGACCCGTTGCGCGACTGCGCAACTACCTAAATGCAAAGACTAAATTGTTGCCATAACTGAATTCTTAGGAAATAACAACGTGACTACTCATCATCGACTGATTGCTTTGATGGCATAAACACCCCTACAGTAAATGGAACACCATACTCTACGCTCGTCTTAAAAAGAATAAACACAACTATGCCAGCCGTAAGCCCATTTCTAAAAAAAATGTCTGCCGTAAGCTGGTTTGATGTGACAAAAGAACTCCAGCCAGATATGAATCTTCTGCTCCCATCAGTACAAATGGCATATTGAGTTTGGACTATCACCCCCATGTATCGACAGAACCGCATCACCAGAAAACCATAGGTTCAAAGCTTCAGAAATGGCCCTCGGAATCCTCTACAAAAACATACAGGTACATAACTTAAAGAGAACCAATGGGTATTTACATGAGTGATCGAAGAACACAAAAAAGCGAGAAAGACCACTCAATACAGACAGACACAAAATTACCATGTAATTATGCATGACATCTGATTCAGTCAAACAGGTCCTCATATCTGGCGCAACAAGGCTCTATGCGAACCAAAACTCAATCAACACAGGACTGGTGCAGATTTCTGTGATAATAATTTCTAATAGGGAATAAGTGAACACTTTAAACAGATTGACCAGTGCAACGAAGATGATATTATCTTTGTAACTGAACATTTCTTATCCAATAATACTTCAAAAAATGATAACTACCCAGAGTTTATTAAACATTGTAAAGAAACTCTTAAGGAAATACCGAGTATATAAGCATTAAGAGCTTCATAGGCAACATGAAAAAAAGCATTTGGATTTGGCAATAGTCTCGGTAGTTCCCACTTCCCAGAAGACCATGAGGAGATTCTATAGCCAGCTCTGCTGCTTCCTTGTATTTTGTCTGCGCGGAGAGTTCCTGAAATTTTTGCAGGACCTGCAATTCAGAATATTCAACGCTTAGTCTCCACACATTACAAATGAGACACGATAAGAGCAGGAAGCAGGTTCTCCAGGGGTACCAAACAGAAGCAGGAAGCATGACATCAACCAATGAAAGGCATCACCAAAATCACTTATACAATTCACATATCGTAGCTCTTTTTTTATTGAATTACAAATACCGTAGCTCACAGAGAAAGAAACTGGACAGTAGAGTCATGCTTGCCCTTGAGAGACCTCTGCAATTCACAGAGCGCAACTGACAGAAACCAAAGAACGAATGGAAGAAACAGAGCAATAAAGAAGACTGGTCCTTGAGAGACAATATCTAAAGCAGTCTCTGCAAAGATTTATAACAGTGTTATGAGATAGATATAAAGAAGGAAGGGTAACAACAGAGACTGTACATGGATCATGAACTTAAGTTCTTCAAAATTGAACATTCCATATGTTTGCATGACCAAATTAGAATAATCACGACCATGAAATTCACCATAAAAGAGCATGTGCAACCTCTTTGCACTCAAGGACTCGTGTATTATATCCACGCAACTTAGTTAGGTTATGTTGCAAACCTGAAAATGCAAACAAAATAGATATATGGCCTATTATGCATAGTAACAAAGCCATGCGGCAAATGTTTTCTGAAGGCTGGGTAATCTGGAAAGTTTCATGGATGAAATGGGCATACCTTTCTGAGATGATATCCACTATTTTGCATGGCATTAACCACACCTTTTCTGTAGCCTTCCCAGATAAAGTTTCCTAGCTTCTCATTAAGCTCTTGCAAGTCATCAACTCTATTAAAAGTGATGGCCCATGCAAGTGGTGACTTTAGCTCACTCACACCAAAGAATAAATCAATGGTGTCACTGATATGTTTCAAGGGGGGCCAATATATTTTAGCAGCATAGCAACATAAACCTAGGCTTGACCAACCAGATTTGAAACCTAGCCCACTCACAGCAAAGAATAAATCAATAGTGTCACTGAGGCCCAATAAACTTTAGCTATATAGCAAGATAAACCTACGCTTGACAATCCAGATTTGGAAAATACATTTTTAATGAACACGGCTGCCAAGTATTCAAAAATCAGTTTAGAAAGACAAGAGGTAGTACAATAACATTTGGAAGAACATGAAATTCTAATAAAAGGAGCCTTCCAGGTGTTAAAATGCAAGTAATAATTTCAAATCTCTTGTATAGTTGAGAAGTCAAACTGATGTCAGCATCTATCATCAAAGCCCAAGAATATTCAAGAAGCTAAAGTTATAATAATATGCATTACTAATGTATCAGCTGCAAAACCATAGTGGTGCTTGAAATTAAATGCAGAAAAACTACAATCTTTTTGGGGTGGGAAGGGGACCAGGGTATTTGTTACGAAATAGCTCATCCAAGTATACACACAATAAACAGACCAGTGTATTTGCAATAATTCGTGTATACGCCACGTCAGTAGAATGGGTAATGTGATAAAATCCAAATAGATAGAAATGTAATGATGCACTCAAGGAAAAGAACTGGCTTTGGGCATAAAAGCATCAGAAACTCGATTTTGCATCATACAATTGATGTCCTTAAGGGGAATCTGATTAAGCTCATCATCTGCTAAGCCCCAATTTAACCAGAGAGAGGAAAATATTGCACACCAAAAGTAGCAGAATGGTGTACACATGAATTATTGCAAACGACTGAAATGGGAACCAATTGATAAACCACCTGATATGCTACTGGATTCAAGTGTAGATATAAAATCATAATACGGAAAATACAGAAAACAAAATAAGAAAAGAGGCATATATGCATCAGAGTCTCGAATTTGCAACATCCATTTTGATGCCCTGAAGGGAAATCCGAGTAAAGCTGTGAATCATAAACAATACTAATAACAGGTAGACTGTAAGAAGACTGTACTCCCAGAACTTCTTTGTAAAAAGGTATACCTGGTCAGGTTGTGCAACATCCAAAAAGATAACATCAACCATGCCGACCAGCATCCGGTACTTTGCCGGGTGCCTAGCATCCTCAGTGATGGGGGTCACATTGGTCCTCTTCTGCAAGACCCATGTTTATCTTACCAAAGGCTCTTTTTAACTCTTTCTGTGTACTTTGATTTCCCTGAAATGAAGAAAATAGCATTAGAAAGGCAGAAGCTTTCAACAGACAATTACTTCTTATATCATAAAACAATAACTCAGCAATAGTGTGGTCTAATGTACTCATGTATTGTATTTATTTCATGTGATCATAGGCAGCCCCCTCTGATGCCATAAGATAGCATTGGCAGTGACATAAAGCAAATGCACAAAGATCTCCATGACCAATGATCAAGTAACTAAAGACTGCTAGTTAGTATACAACAACAACAACAAAGCCTTTTTTTCCCAAACAAGTTGGGGTAGGCTAGAGTTGAAACCCATAAGATCTCGAAACCAGGTCATGGTTCTGGCACATGGATAGCTAACTTCCAAAGACTGCTAGTTAGTATCATGATTATAAAACTATATCCGTGGTAAAGCACCATGTGAAAATACATCTTTCCACGTAAGAGCAAAAACTTGTTAAGAAATTATATAAACATCCAGCCACCAAACGTCAATAGAAACAGATCCCGAGTAATATACATACATTGTTAGACAGATGGCAAACTGCAGGATGCAATAATATTATATTATTAGTTTTGATACAAGAACACAAGAAATATGATACACTACAAAGGCGAGGAGACAAAGCAAAGCTATTACAGTTAATTTATTAGAATTTATGTGCATGGAAGATACCTCTTCTGAACATGAGATTTGTGGGTTCCATTCAACCACTTTGCCTGTCTGTCCTAGTTGCGTACAAACATAAGCATGTGTAATATATCTCTCCTAAAGAGAAATATCACCAAGACACTCTTCTTGTTCAAATAACTAAGCATATACCATCATGATCATCCATAAACACCTGGAAAACACAATGATAGCAGTTAGTGGCATACATACATTTTCTTAATTGATGTAGGCATAATTAGAGTAACTACAGTGCCACACCAGATCTCACACAAATGCTGGACGGACCAAAATATGATCACATGGACAGACTCACAAAAGATCTCTCATGCCAACAGAGTGGGGAACAACTATAATCGATGTATGCATAAAGAAGCTTGCAAAATATCAATACACATCTAACATTGGATCTACTTTAAATCCAGCGTACAAAATATTTAGCTATATGGGAACTATTTTTCCACCTCAAATAGTTGAAATGAAAAGGAAAATACGAAATGGTACCTTTTATGAGTTGGCACCCGTGTGAAGCTCCCATCTCAACAATAAAACCATCATCTGCAAAATTGAACACTCTTAGACCCTACTTCCTACAAGCAATTCATCAAGCACACATAAGCAGTAAAAATTGAAGATATAATTCACTAAAATCATTCAATTTTAATCTAAAATAAGGTAGCCACAGATAAATTTTAATCTACAACTAATGTGAGAAACATTATATAACCTTTCACGATTTAATCAACCAGTAGTAGCACATAATGCATATTATAGACTCTAGAGAGCAAACATACCTGCACCAGCGAAGGAATCCACGAATAAGTTGCTGACGCAAATGGAGCTCTTCTATTTGGACCAAACACCAATAGATCTGCAAAGCAACAAAAGCCAATTAGCAAGCACATTCAGAGACAAGTATGAACATATTTAGATTGGGTTCTACAATTTAGAGAGATCACATTTACAGGTACCAAAGGATGTATCAGAACACATTTACAGGTACTATAGCAGCTGAACATCAAGCAATAAAATTGTGGTCGTGCTTTTCATGTGTGACCTTGACAACTGGCTGCATCACCAATGCTTATGCCATTGCTCTCTCATGTGCCTACTCTAGCAGCAATTGCATGGTGCAAATTTAAGAGAACAAACGAACAGAGCAATTGAATGTAAACACGCAAGCATGGCAAGGCGAAAAGACAATCACCTGTGAAGCCTCCATCCGAACAACTAAACCATCAACTGGAAAACTGAACGCCCTTAACTCTGGATAATATCAGCGACTTCACTCTGCATCGATGTCAATATCAACCATAACTCCATCCACCTAAACACACGTAAACATGTTTCAAACAACCACAACTTGAAAAATCTTAATCAATATGGAAATACTAAAAGAAAATACTAAATTTCATATTCAGACAAAACTGGGACATGATTCATGTGATTCTAAATGATAGTATATGGAAAGCAATCAGTGTTTCGTGTGACTCTAAATAATGTATGTATGTGTCAGAATGAACAGATGATTTGCAGCGATCATTAACCCATATAAATCAGTTTATGTTAATAAATAGTAGATATGATGTTAGTAGTAGAATAAACTAGGGGTAGACAAATTGGAGGAAAATGGAACGAGCTTACGCTGCCTTGAGGCTGTTATCTGGATGTGGTGAGAATGCCTTATCGTTGACCACCACAACACTCATAAGCGCAGCACCAACTCTTCCGCCACCGTGCCCTCATGTCCCTTCCTCAGCAGCTAGTGCACATGCACTTGCAGCACCTCTTCTCGTCTCCATGACCTCATCCATCTATTAGGCGAATTTGTAGAGAATTCTGAAATTCTTTGAGAACGCTGGATCAGAACCTAGGGTATAAGTTGATTTCAGAAATGATACCATAGAAATTTTGAATATGTAATGAACTGATATTAATAGACTTCAAGGCTGAAATTTATTATCTGATGAATGGCTCAAATAATCTAGCACAAATACACTATAACATGAATCACTCATCTATTTAGCAATAATAGATTGCACATACAGGCTACACAACGGAGAGAGGCAATATATTGTACATGACAAATCACAGAAACCACAATAGTGAGGTGAGCCAAGAAT